>OZ026573.1:27297494-28031827 GCA_964020215.1 Aurelia sp. 3 sensu Dawson et al. (2005) | reverse complement strand
TTGTCAAGTTTATCTTGATTCTTCGAAGGGGACAGACTGCCTTCAAAGAAATAGGTCACTGAATTTTACACCCGCCTTTCTCGCAGATTTAAAGATTTGGAACCTATCCTGCAATCTGTCAATCGTAGAACCTCCGTGGAAACTATTTACCAGATTTGTGTTCGCTAAACCGCTTCCCCAGTCGTCGAAATGGTCTATTGCACTTAGTAGACTTATAATTTTTGAAGAAAGCGTTAAGTTGAAGATGTACGAAACAGACTGGAATCGAAGATTTTTTTCAGAATTTTTGATCGATTATTTGTTTTTTAATACCTGAAGAAAGTGTTAATTCGAAGCCATTTGCTAAACATATGGGACTCACAAAATTTTTCCCAAATGTTTCATTGATTTAGCAGATCTTCATTTCTGAGTGAGGTGTTAATCCGTGGCAAGCACGAAAAGAAGGTAAAAGAGCAGATGCCACTACACACGATAAAGAGCAAGTTCTTGAGAAGTAGCAGCCTCCCTCGACTGGCATTTGTGATTTTTGATTAATAAGAATTTCTAAAATTCAGCTGCAGTTATTTCACCGGGTGTTTAGATCATTCATTGTGGTTAATAGACAGCTATCTTAAGAAAGAGTCTGGATCGAGCGATATTTGTATACATTTGTTAGACTGATGCCTTTTCGTCCCTTGTTTCCCTGCGTTCCTTGGTCAAGAGGAACTAATAACATTACTCTTAAATAGTCGGCCCACTTTAGGCCCGCGTAGGGTGGTTCCGTATTCACCAATCAAATCGCTAGAATTCAGTTTTTAACCAATCAGAAGCCGCTATTCAGAATGTTGTTGTTGTTGCTCTTAAAGAACGGTTGAAGCAGTCTGGGGTTCTCGCAGCTTCGATGGATCTATTTTGCTTCTACAGAGGAAGATTACTGCCTGAAACGTATGCATTTTGCGCCTTGCAGGTCAACACAACATCATTCTTTGTACTAAAACTTCGTTTTTCAGCCTTCTGCTTACATGAAAATCAGCCTTTCTGCTTACAGTCTAAATGTGTCTAAGTATTGATGATCAGATCATCAATCAATGCCAACAAGTCAAACTCTTAGGAGTAACGATTGATTCTAAAATGAAGTTTGACAAGCATATCCTAGAACTGTGTGGAAAAGTAAACAAAAAAGTGAGCGCCTTCTCAAGACCCAGGCATTATCTTGATGATACACAGGCTAAACTCTTATGTAATACAACAATGTTGGCCAACTTCAATTATTGCCCATTAATTTGGATGTTTTCTTCCAAAGCTGCAAACAAAGAGATAAATAGAACACACAAACGTGCACTCCGGGTGCTCCATAAGGATTATGATGCATCGTTTGACATGTGTCTAATGAGAGAGGCAGATACAACAATTCATATAAAAAATCTTCAAAAACTAATGGTAGAGGTATTCAAAACTCTGAATTCGCTGAATCCATCCTACCTTTGGGATTTTTTCAGCGAAAAACAAGTTGAATACAATCTGAGGATCAAAAATTTGGTAAAATTGCCTCAAATAAAAACCCATACCTTTGGACTAAACTCTGTGACCTTCAGAGGGAGCATTCTTTGGAATGCCCTAAGTGACGATATAAAAATATGTGAAAATGTGGCAGCTTTCAAAAAGAAAATAAAAACATGGAAGGGGGCAAACTGCAGCTGCAAAGTATGTTGTAAATAGGATATTATATTATACCTTATATTATGTAATTATTTAGTTTGTAGTTGGTTTGAATTAGTTGCTTTGTATTGATATGATTGTAGCTATTGTAAATAACCAACTTTAAAGAATGTTAAATTTTCAATTTTCGAGGTCGTTAAACCAGATTTTGAAGCGATTTTGTTGAGTGTACGATAACTCCCACCTCTTTAGGCCATTTTGAAAAAGTGGGCCAATTATATAAGCGTAATATTATGAGTCCCTATTCACCAAGTGATATCAGCAAATCAAAGAACGCAGGGAAACAAGGGACGAAACGGCATAAGTCTATACATTTGTTTACACATGTTTGAAAGTATCGCTCACTCCAGTAGCTTTTCCAGAAAGTCTATAACTACGATGAATGATACACACGCCAGTCGGAAGCGGGGAAGGGGGGAGGGTGAAGGGGCTTCAGCCTTCCAAATAATTTGCTGAGGCTTGTTGATTTTGTGAATGAAAAAGGCTATGAAAGCCAAGGTCATGGGAATGAGGATTCAAACTAAAAAATATTCAAGGAAGCTACCAGAAATTATCAAAAATGCAATATCTTTCGATGTCATACAACTGAAAAATTTCAAAATTTTCCTGGGAAGATTCCAATCAGTCATGATCCTTTGCTTCTTACAACGGCTGGTTATCCACAAATAGGGCGTATTTCAACAATCTGAAGGGCGTGGTCATCAAAGAATTTTCACGGGGGCAAGCCCTCGGACCCCACATCCGCTCGCTTTGCTCGCCCCTCGTCCCAGCCCCCCCCCAAGATGAATTTCGTTCCGACAGGCCTGCGAAAGGAAGAACTTTGTATGCGAAAGGTTCGATTGAGTGACGTTAGAGTTAGATAGCACACCAAGTGTGTAGCAGTGTGCAGCAATGTGTAGTTTAAAATTTATGTCAGAAGCCAGCCACCTTAACTTATTTTTACTTGGTATACAGCCACCCTTCACTGCTTCGTTATTCTGGAATTTTTCGGTACTGAGCCACCTTAAGTGCAGAGCCACCTTCATCGTAAAGCTGGCTCTGCACTAAAGGTGATTAACTACCGAAAAATTTCAAAATGACGAAACAGTGAAGCGTAGTTGTATTCCAAATGAAAATAAGTTAAAAACACAAAGAAAAACAAAGTTAAGGTGGCTCGCTTCTGACATAAATTTCAAACTGCTACGCACTAGGTGTCCTATCGCTCATGGTTAGAGCATCAATCACCATTGTGAACATTCGAAAATTCCAAGAAATGTATACAGATGCTGCCTTATCCACGCTCTATTTTAGAATAGCAGAAAGTTTGATGGTAAATAACGATGTAATAATGGAAAAATTTGGTTCAATACGAATTCATGCATCTGTATCTTTACAGTACAGCAAATTTTTTTACAAGAACTTGACTTTGGGTAATGATAAGGAGAGCTGTTCTCGCCAAAAAAGGTAGTATCGAGGCATCAAGGTGAGGTGTCATCGTGAAGGGGCTAGGAGCCCCCATTTGCTCCCCAAGTTCGCCATCGGCCTTACTGCACAGACCGCCCTGTCGAAAGGTTAGAGCCTCCCAACGCCCCAACAAGTAAAAGGCGCAGCAGGCACAGTGGTCTTTCCAAGGCTTATGCACTATGGATGCAGTGGCGGCGCCACGGGGGGGGGGGGGAACTGGGAGGGACTTGTTCCCCCAAAATCCCAAAAGTCGGCAAAAAGTGTCAAAGAAAAATGGCATAAAATTAGTTGGGTATACCTTTACATTGCAAAATCACGTCAAAATCCCCCCCCCCCTAATTCTTTCGGATTCTTCAGCGCTGGCGCCGCTACCGTTTGAATGAATGGTTATGATAACAGTTAAGTTACGGTTAGGAAATGCAACAGCGTTTGTTTGTTTATTGGCAGTAAACAATTGTAAACAAGAAAGTTTTCTCGAGGCCTGAGGCAGATATGAAGAAGCACATATATTCTGCTCTTAAACGATTAAGAATTATTTTCAAACGTAATCCGTTCGCAGCTCTCGCCAATTTTATCTCTAATATGTGGTCAAAGAACGGCTAAAAGGTGCACAAAAAGTAGGAATAAGCAACAGTACAAGAAAGTGAATAAGTTGATTAATTTCATATTATCGTTGGGTTTCTTTTGAGGTGAGTTATAGTGGGAAGCTAGAAACCATATTGGAAATTGTGGTAAACGTAAAGAAAAATAGATTTTCGGTTAGGTGTGGCCGTCGCCGAGTTTCAATGCGTTATAGGTTGGGGTCGTAGGGGCAGGGGCTGACGGTTTGCGGTTTCTAGCCCTTTCTGAAACGGTATAACGGTTCTTGGCCTTAAAATGACAGTTTTATGGTTCCTGTCTTTCTGAACGGTTTGCAGATTTTTTCGATAAACATGGTTCGAGAAGTCAAATTAGCACAAAATTGGAGATAAAGCTACGAATATTTGTTCAATACGATATGATTTTGATTGCGATTGTAGATTGTGTAAACGCTCAGGGTTAGGGTTAGGGTCATTATTATCATTATTATTATTACTATTATTATTATCATTATTACTATCAATTACATTTACTATTTATTTATTACTTATTTAGTACTTATTATATTTTCTGTACAAGAGACAGAGTGGACAGATCCGGATCTAATGAGCTGGTAGACTGCTTGTGACTTTTACCGTCTACATGCCATGCCTTATAGTGAGTGGTATAGTAGTTCTGAACTTTTTCCTGATATTCGTTGCTTTTTATTGTATGTATAATTTTAAAATGAAAAGATGAAGTTTGAAAAAGAATCATTATTATTATTATTACTATTAATTATACTGTTAGGAAATGCTTACTGCAATGCTTACAATCGCTTACTGCAAATAAACAAACAAACGCTGTTGCATTTCCTAACCGTATATGTAAGTGATATCTGGTTTTTAACAGTTGTGTATTTATTTTACTTATTCTGTTAATTTTGAGGATGGTTTAAGTTATTTATCATTACTATTATTATTATTGTTATTATTATTTCATAGTTTCGCTTCTGATGATATCACTTACAGTTTTGGGCAATTTAAACAGTGAATTAGCACCACAGCAGGCGTACCAAATCTACTTTTTGTTATAACTGCAGCCGCTCGATTCTGCAACTTTTGTAAAGCTTGCAGTTTGCTCAAAATAAATGAATAAGTGAAATATATATCTATCAAAAATGTGAATCATCTGTCTTAAACGTTATGAATAACATTTTTGTCTTAAGCGTTTGCGACCACTCCTATGCTTTACAAAGGTGCTGTACTTGGAAGATCTGTTCGTGTTGAAAGAAGCGCAGAGCTAATCGCCAAAGCCACTTGCTGTAATGAGAACTGACGTAAACATTACCAATCCCGATGGTTTGATTTTGTGTGGTCTCTCTCTTCTAATTGATAGTGGTCTGGGAACCTTGATAGTGGTCGTGAGTTTATCTAAATTTGCTTTGCAAGCAGGATCAGACTAACTTATATAACATGTTATTCTCCAGCTAGCATTGTCAAAAATTGTTTTTTAGTCAAAACTGCAAGAACGTTTTGCCTCGGTGCCCTCAAAAACAGCTATTCTTGGCTGATGGGGCAACCCGAAACCACCGTGTTTAAACAATTTAAAATGAAATGAAAATGACTGGAACCAGGAATGCAGGAATTGTATTTTCGAATAGATGGGGGAGTAAAGAAACTATAACAGAAGAACGAAACACCAACAAATGAATAATTGAATATACGTACAGGGTGCCTCAAAAAGTTAATCGACGCTTGATTACATGTTAAAAAATATTATTTCTGATTTGTTTCTGAGTAAACCAATAGGATTTGGAAAGATTCTCGATAACCAAACTGTCAAGCTTATGGATGCTTTGAGGAAAATGATTTAGTCTCTCGTCGATTATGTTTTATACTGTTTTTGGACAAATGCAAGCTTAAGCAATTTTGACAAGGATCATAAGAATTAAATTACTTCCGAAGTCCTATTTGGTTTGCTCTGATATCCTTCCAAGCACACTACAAACTGTAGAGGAGCATCCCTTCCACTGATTTATCAAGGAAAATTCCATGTAATTATTGCAACTTAGTAGCCATTTCAATTTTCGTGAGTGTCCTCAACAATTCACTTCGAACGGCCAATTTGGAATCACGTGGTTGGAAAGGGGCTATTTGATTGGTTGAACACCATGAAATTGGATGATTCAGCAACCAGTAAGGATTTTGACCAGTATGCTTCTCAAACCATTCTTAAACGGTAAAATCTGGCAAGACAGAGATTTCAGACGAGCCGTAGTTTTTTTTGGAAAAGCAGAACTGTTATTGTTTTGGAATTGCTACACAGAAATAGAATACCAGCACAGTGATGTGATCTTTAGAATCTTTAGTATATTTCTCTGAAACGTAAGGAAGATTCTAGAATTCCTTAAATACTCGCTCTTATCCCAGACTCGAACAGTGCATGGTTGAATAACACGGCTCTCAGCAGCTCTAGCTATGGGAAAATTCGCTTTCCACAAATAGTTTCAATGAGATAAAAGCCCAAGCTACATTTCGTATTTATTAAACTTTATAATCTTTAAACAACTCCACAGAAAGAGGATATCTAAACAGGGAAAATCTCTCAGAACTCTCAAAACGACAGGGTGACCCAATAAAAATTGAAAATTTTTGAAAAACTAATTTTGAAACTTTGATAAGGAAGACGTGGAAATTACAGGAGGAAAGAAAATGTTTTGAACAACAATATTTCTCGAATTAGAGATAACATTAGTGAGTGAGTGCGGTGTTTTTGAGCACTGTAAACAAACTGACCCAATAACGTAAAAGCTCTAATAAGCCCCCCTAATAAGCACCTCTCTCTGAGTCAAAATTTGAAATAAGCCCCCTCTCTATTAAGCCCCCCACACTTATACAAAATTGTAGAATTTACCAAATATTTCCATTTATTTAGCTACCTAACCTTGCATGTTAATTTTAGTATGGTTTGAGATAGAAATAGTGTCGAATTTATATATTTATTTTGAGCAGGAAAATTGTCTGTTGATTCTGTAAAATATGGGATAAAAGAACTGAAAACCTACCAAATATATCCTTGTCATTTGATTTTGTGAATACGCCCCCTCTCTCTAAAAAGCCACCCTCTCTATTAAGCCCCCTCTCTGGAAGGTCCGAAATCAAATAAGCTCCCCAGGGGCCTAAACTCCCAAGATTGATTTCTGTCTTGCAACGGCTGGTTCTTGCTGTCAGATTTGTTAAAATCAAAAGACCAATGCCTGTCTCCCCCGTCTCGAGAATCATTCTGCTATTACTTTCATGATTCTTCATCTGGAACAGAAAACTCCTATCATCTATGAAAGCTGTTTGTAACGACAACTGAAATCATCTGATTCCACATCAACCTCGTTCCCAGCGTGTTCTTACGTCATATGCTGATCTCGGGGGTGAATGAACACCCTGGTATACTTTAATCAAATGTGCCCAGATAATGGGTGCATTTGCAGTCACTATAGACTTGCAAATTTGCTAGAAAATGCTAATCATGCGACCTCCATTTCAAACACCAAAGCAACAGTGCAATGGTTGTTGCTTAGTGACAAGATTACATTGTTATTCGACTAATTTATGTTTGGTATTGTTTTCGAATAGCCAATCGAATGGCCTCTTGAATCCCAGAGTAGACGACGAGGAACGAACTAATTCTGGGGACGAGATTTATTCCAAATTCCACAACATTCTATAAAACGATTAGACCAATTAAAAAGGTTTTGTTACAACTGCGTTTGACGTTCCATGATCGCTTCATAACAATAGGTTGTTTACAAACAATTGAGACACAACTTCGTTGCAGCACGAAAACTCGTATTGAGACACAATTTAGGCTGGTTTTGAATCTCGACGTCTGGACATTTCAACTTTTTAATTCAATCTGAAATATGATCCAGCTTTGCTGCAAATATCAAAGCTCTATGCCGTTGCTTGCAGCTTGTCCAAGATCAGTCAGTGTGATCAAAGATGTTATGCAATGCTCGCTATCATCAGCACTAACACTGCATGAATTTGACATGACATCAAGCATGTCTATCGATTTATCAAATCTTTTTGAAAAGCATGCAAAGCTTATCTTGCTGCGATAAACTGCAAATCAGGACTAATCATCTCATTTGGCAATCGCCTTTATCAGACATGAAAGATAACAACTTGAATATTTCTATTATCAAGACTTTATTGATGAATCAGAAAAGCTCAGGTACCATGCGCCGATGGGCGTCAATGCATTGACTCCGTATAAATCTCGGGGGGGGGGGGGGTGCTCCCATACTTGACTTGACGGAATGTGCCCGCTCAACAGGGTGTCCTTTTACGGTAAAAATTATGCGAAAGGGTATTACAATTAATAAGAAAATTATGCGACAGGGTATCACGTGGAAAGATGCCTTTTAGAGTCCTCTTGAAATAATGGATTTTGGCAAAATTTTTATGCGACAGGGTATACTTTTGGTCCACTTTTTATGCGTCAGGGTACAGGGTGTGGAGAGATTTGCCACACACCCCCGTCACTTCCCTAGTCAAGTACCCCCCCCCCAGGGTATAAATACATGCGCGTTGACACTGTCCTATGCCCTATTTTGCTGACAGACTGCAGATGGCCCTTTGGTCTCAACAGTGATACAGGGGTGGCGCCAGAAATTTTCCGACAGAGGGGCTAGAGGCTCCAACAGGGGAGCTAAAATGACTGAAAAATTGTGTTTTCGTGCGCTATTTTGCCAAATTTCCTCCGACGAGAACCCAAATTTCCTCCGACGGGGGCTGTAGCCCCCTAGCCCTCCCTTGGCGCCACCCCTGCAGTGATAACTTAATGCATTTAGGCTTTGACTCATCAGGCATTTTCATTTATGATGTGACGTCATCGAATTTCTAAATCACAAACCAGAATGGTGACAGAGTTTTGCTTGATACCATATAGTAGGCATTCATAAACTATGGTCTTCTTGAAACTTACTTGATCCTTTGTCAACAGGTTTGGAAATTACGATAGTTTAAAGTTTTTTTTCGAAAATTTTCTTGAATTCTTAAAAAAGAAGAAAAACACTGTAATTCTCAACATATTGAAGATTTCAGAAAAGTCCAAAGGCAGATTTATTGTAAAATAGTTCGAGTTTCTTTTGAAGCCGTTCAGTTCAAAGAAATGGTTCATAGAATTTTACACCCAAGTTTTCAAAGATTTGAAACCTATGCTGAAAAACGGTACTAGGAACATTGTGCCAAAGGAAATAAATTCTTGACCAAAGTTGCTAGTATGGCACTCGATAGAATATGTGGGACAAATTAGAAAAGGATTTCAAGGGAAAAAATGTGTGAGAGAACTCAGTAAGGAATAAATTCATTTTGGCTTCCTTGGAGTAAGCAAATTACTTAGCTAACATGGGCAGCTCAAGACATTTTAATTTCTCAGCAAACTAATCGATAATAAAATGGAAAGGGATAAGATGACATGAAATGTAAGTGGCGTTGGTGTATGTAAAGGTCATGTCAAATCATAGTTTGTAAAACTGATAATTAATGACACGGAAAAACGAATTCTATCACCTTGTACTTCATGAAGTCTTTGTTGTAAATGATATGAATGACGCAATTGCGGTCATTAACTTACTATGTGGATGAGATAATAAAGAGAGGTATTGCGTAAAATGAGTTCACGTGGGCACCAACTTTCAAGTTTCTGTATGCGAAAAGACAAACAAATCTCTTCTCGTCTTAAAGTGGTGGTATCAGTAAACAGGAGGAGATAGCAAGGCTGTCAAGGTCATTTTGAGGGGCATAACGGAATAACCAGACCCTGGACCAATAGGACCAGCTCCTAACGGACCAGACCCCCAGGATTGCCTATTCCGTTCCGTCGCGAGTTTGCCATGGCGGCGCGAACTCTCATTCCAAATGAAGACAAAACCAATGCAGTCATCGCTGAGAAGAAATAACTAAGCCCTGGATACCACATTAACTGCAATAATGCACGATCAGGTACATTGACGATCTAATCAACAGACAAAGTTCTAGTTGAAAGGAACGAAGACCCACGCATGACCTAGTCTAGCAAGGCCCTTTAACTCACTTCAGTTTCCTCAGGACAAGATTCACATCAATATTCAGAACAACATGCAGATAACACAAAATGCAAAAATCTAATACAAACCAAAACTACTACAACCAATTGACGCAATACCTCTCTTTATTATCTCATCCACATAGTACTTAGACTTAGCTTTCTTCATGTTAGAATGGTACATCTTTACACATCAGGGAGCTTTCTAGGAACCAGGGAATAGTCTCTAATATGTGCAAAACGCAAGAAGCCCATCCATTGTCTGGAAACATAGAAATGAATGGGTATTCTGTAGGGGTCTAGTCCGTTAGGGTCCGGTCCTACTGGTCCCTGGTCTGGTTATTCCGTTGTGCCATTTTGAGGCCCACGGAAAGGAAGAAAGATATGAGCCTTAATGTAAATAAGAGGGTGGTAAACAGTATTTCGTGAAACGTGATCGGCCGTATTTTTAGGCCATATTTTCTTCTCGTGAAACGTGAAAAGCTAGTATTCATTTTCGTGAAACATGAAAGTGCTATATTTCTTTGACGTGAAACGTAAAATTTAGCATTTTAATTCCGTGCTTCGTGATCCGGAGCCCCCCTTTACCACCCTCAAATAACGCCGTTAAGAGTAGCTTAGCTAGAGGGACTGGGCCAGTCTAACTATAACCTATTGCATCTGATTTGCTCGATCGACGCAAACAACAGGAACATAGGCATACGGTTTGCTTTCACGAACAGCTCATTCCTGCACTTATTTCATTGAAGGCGTTGTGGCGCAGTGGTGCAATCCTCTGACTCTGACTTTGCAGCCAGAACAGTCAGGCGGAGTGAGTTCGAAACCCGGTAGGGGCCCACCACTTAAGCGTCATGACAAGGGGTCGCGGATTCGATTAGCGCTTCGCTACTTCTTCGATCCCAGCGCTTGGCACTGAAACCGCAACTTCACCTTCACCGTCACCATTGCTTTAGGTCTCATTGACCATAGCTACCTTTACTTGCCCTATTCACTATCGAGAGGGGAAATATACGAACAATTTTATACAAACATCAACCTCGTTCCCAGAGTAGTCGTACGTCAGTCATACTCTAGCCCCGACGGCGCATGAGAAGCGGCAGAACAGCGAACTCGCTGTTGGGACGAGACTGGCCATTCACTATCCATTTGACAACAGTGTGACAATCCCCCTAGTCAAATATGATAGATTTTACTTTCAACTTGGCTAAGGCCAGCTGCCAAGGCCAAAGCCAGCGAGATCGAACGTAGCTTTTCTCTCCATGAGATCAACGGGAAATGAAAAAGTGTTAATTGCTCGCCCGGCGTTTACACTGTCAAAACAAAGATGTGCGACAAACGGAATTCCCAGATAAGTCTTCAAAGACTCTGTAAGTTCCCAGATTATGAAAGAATGTGGTCCCGTATCCCTCTATAAGTAAGACTTTACACATGACAGAGTCGCAGATTTGTTACATGAATGTGTGATTATCACATCTGAGACACAGATGACTTGAATGTTTGTGAGTCTGTTACCAAGGCGAAACACTCCACCTGCCAAGGCCCAGGGTGCAGAGAAACTAGTTTTCTGCTCTCCGTTTCTTGTTTTTCACTTCTTTGAACCCTGCAAAGATTCTGATTGCTTTTATCTTTTAGAAGCTGCGTAGCTTCGGCGGGCCTGAGGCGCTACATTTGGATATGCTTGGCGAAACACGAAGAGGGAATCCGCCCTTCTCCTTCGCATTTTCCCCCTTCCCATCTTCCTCGCTCACATTTCGCCACGCTTGGAAAATTCGCATCTTTCTTTCTTCACATTCACCACGCATGCAAAATTTACAGCTATCCTCTCACACACTTCGCTATGCATTAAAAAGCACTTTTTAACCCTTACACAGGTTATTAACTGTATTTACAAATTGCTGTGAGGCGACTTTTTTATAACGTGATCAAGGGTTTGAGGCCCCTTCCTTGCATTTTGATGGGAAGGTGGGTGAAGTTGCATTTTAAATGCCAAGTACTGGGATTGCATTCAATTATGACAGAGATGAAAGAGGATGCCGCGCGAGTTGGCCAAAATAGTAGGCCTATGTAGTTGCAGCGAGGAACATGGCAAGACGATTTGCTATCCCTGACGTTGAGAATGACGCAACGCCATCTTCAGTTGGAATGCCGTTGCTTGTTTTTGGACGGGAGAGAGTCACTTCCCAACATAGCTCTATGCTTCCCAACAACATGGCCTGGTTAGCGTTTTTACGTCGGTGTTTGGTCCAAACACAAACACGTCCAGCACAAGGCAGCTTGTCGTCAGTCTGAAACCCAAGCTCATTCCTCAGTTCACGCCATGAATCGAAGGTCATCTCACGCAGTGCCACTTTCTGAAAACGAGTACTGCCAACGGGCCGCCCTCGACAAAGGCTTGAGATTCCTGCTGAGGCCATCCCTTCCGCAGAGCTGCGGATGGCCGCCATTGCGATCTGATCAACTTTTCGAAGAGATTCAGCTTTGCGTAATCCTGCACGCTGATTGGCTCTCCCGTTTGGAAGGTCACTCATGCAATATTCATGGCCACGAATAAAAAGTTGAGAACAATAGGGGACAGTCTGCCTTTAAAGGCCAATCTCTATAAAAGCGAATTGTTGCGACTGGTTCATGAGGTTGCGGATGAACCGAAGTCTATCTCCATTTGTCCGCTCAATTACTAGCGAGACAAGAGAAATTGAAATGAGAATTAAACATGTGAATCAATTGTTTTGTAGCGCTCGCTGGCGATCGCAGAAAAGTTGAAGCAACTTAAAAAATTCCAGGGCAAATGCGGCAGTCGCTGACGATTGCTACAAACTATTGCTACGATTTGCTTAATGGAGACTGGCGTTAAGACTTACAAATTTGATGACGTCACGTCCTCAAATGAGCTTAAGCATAAAATACTCTAAAATTTCGAAAAATTCAAGAATTATAACGAGTTCAACGGGAGGATTAAAGGTAAGTTGATTAAGTTTCTATCAACCCATTTAAATAAAGAAATACAACAGTTTAAAGTTTTGCAACCCATGCTATCAAGAGCCTATAACATGGCCACAGCATTTACATTACATCATGAAATACGGTATTCATTTCAACTTACTATTAATAGCAGCTTATCATCATCAGTCTCCGCAACGTTCATCAAAATTATAAGATTTATCTCAGTGGAAACTCTTGCTATATGATTTGACTAGAAGCTTTAAAGATCCCATAAGATAATGGAGATGAAAGATGCTTTTTATAATCTGCCCTAGGCCAATTTCGGCTCTTTTGATTCAAAGTTTCGGATCTTATCTGCGCAGTAGTGGCAACATATCTTTTAATACTAGAGCAAATTTTCTTACAATTTGAACATATCTCATGTAAAATCATTCAGAAATTTTCCTCTCTGTTCAAACAAGTAAGCATAACTTGAAATTTGATAAAGTTTTCCACCGTTCTCCTAGACAGTGATATCATAAATTGAAACCATCTCAACTCATTCAAACAAATTTTAAGATATTGTAAATATAGCCATTCAAAATCTTACTTTCTGTTCGAACATTTAAGTCTAATTTCAACTTAAACAGGTTTTTCGCTTGTTTTCCTAATTGTTATGAAATCCCTTATCCTTCCCATCGAGAAATAGGAAATTTCTTAAATTAGAAAAGATTCCATCGATCCTGAACATACAGTACTGTTTTGTTGTTTAAACCCTTACCACTTATTCGTTGCACTTCATTACGCGATAGCAAATTTCTCAATCCCAACGAACTTAGTAAAAAAATACTCCTGCTAACTCAACAATTTATCTACAAAGATGGTCGACTTGATTAGAAAATTCTTACTCCGTTATAAGCCATAAAACAACAACCATTATTTCCCATTTAAGTAATATATGTATTTCTTTGTTTTGTTTTCTTTTGTTTTCGTTTTTCTTTTACCCATATATTTATCTAACGTCTACCTCAAAATTAGATACCACGCGATATCTGTCATAATCTCAATTACCCATCCAATCACTTTAGTTCTTTCGACCGCAGACATTTCTCGTGGTGGCATGTAATTGAAGACAAACATTAGTTTTTACCTCTGTGCTAAATTGGTCTCGGGGTAGTCATAGCCTTTTGCTCCTCGGGGTATCGTTCCAATGGAATTGTATAGTTGCACTGTAATTTTGCAAAGTAGCGTAGTTTGTAAATTTATATTGTAATTTTTCTAGTGGATACACAAAAAAAATTCACAATCCATTAAAAAAAAATAACCGTATTTCCTACACATTCATTTCAAAGCTCCCCAGACAAATTCATACTTGGGACAACTTTGTGGTGCGATGCAGCATAGAACGATAATGTTCAATCAATCTAACTGTGCCGCATCTCCCGCGCCTCAGTGTTATGCGAAAAGCACTTGGAACGACGCTTGAGGTGTGAATTCAGCTTTCGAACAGTTCGAATACAGCTTAAACAGGGCCTCCAACGAAACCCAAAAATCGGAGGTGCCAAACCTTGATATGAAAATTTACATAGGATATTAAAGAAAATTAAAATAATTTGTAACAAATTTTTGAATAGCATATTTCGCAAAGAAGTGGGTGGGCCATGGGCCCCGGCCCCCCGTCGTTGGAGGCCCTGTTAAAGGTTATTTTCTGGTCGGTAGAATTTTCCGAGCGGGCAGAACTGACATTGTTTACTGAGGGGGTGCTCTCTCCTCGATTAGCTTAGCTATTGAGAGAGTTCCTCCTTAAGAATTCCCCTTCATACAAATCCTCTAGTGTCGTGTATCTTTATCCTTCTATGTGTGTTATTGTCTTATTAATTTATATGCATTTATTTATTGTTGTAAGTTTTTAATTTAGAGAGTGTTTGTATGTAGTGGAATTTAAAAAATGAATGAACTGAACTGAACTGAACTGAGAGAAATGTCGATCTGAAATTTAATAGAAAGTTACGGGTGAGCGACCTCTTATCGCCAGTTCAGAAAATCCACTAACAGTATATCAGCCTTAAACAGAACCGAAATCTTTCTAAAGTCGAACTCCCGAAGTTTATTTTTCGAAATCATTCAAACTATATGTGTACAGAAAAACAACCTGTCGAAACAACGAAGGTCTGGGGTTCCATGTAACTTGTAAAAGCGACAATCGACGCTGATTTTGCGTATCCTATTCAATTCAAGTCGAATATCTCTTTTAAGGTGACGATCAAATTTAACGAGCTGGTCCATATTACCGCGAGAAGATGCATTGCTGGGGCATATGAAGTTTCTGAAACTTCTGAAAAATACCGATATGAGAGAGCATACCCCGAAAAATCATATTCTAAAAGACGAAAGTCCAGAAAACATCTGAATAAGCGTTGCTTTTAACTTTGAGGAATTGTTTTCACCTTCCTGGAGCCCCAATGCCATAGCCTCCCAGGAACTCCATTCCTAATTTCGTGGTTCTATCGTTCTAGAGAGGCAAACAATTCTAGATAATCAGGACAGCAGGTTCCAAGAAATCGATCCATTAAAATGACAAAATATTTATTTACTCCTTTTATGTTTGGGGTTCTTTCCTTTACCCTTTTTACTTACATTGCCAGGGTTCGTTTTCTTTTGCTTAAATACTCTGTTTTTCACTTTGCTCCCAGGTCCTCGTTTTCCTTTGCCTTTGCCTCTGGAAGCCCTATAAACAAAAACAACTCCAGGTAAATATAATGTCCTTCAAGGTTTCCTTTCTTGTCAAACAGTTTCCTTACGACTGTATTCCATTGAAGAAATGCTTTGACTAGTCCAAATTCTTTCAGATATTTGTCAGAACTTTATTGAACAGCTGAACCTGTTCGATAAAGTTCTGACAAATATCTGAAAGAATTTGGACTAGTCAAAGCATTTCTTCAATGGAATACAGTCGTCGTCAACAAGGGCAGATTTCGTAATAAAATAGCGTCAGTTGCTTTGGTTCACACCTAAATTCAAAGCGATTAGCGAATGCAGACAGGGGTTTGCCCATCAAGAAACCTTTTTTACCCGGCTTCAGAATCTTCCCCTACAAACTACTTTTTTTGAATTCAAATATAAAAATTTACAATGTATTCTACATTTAACTATACCTTTCTAATTACTATACAACACTACAGGTACGATACCATGGGGAGCGAAAGACAATGACTACCCCATAGCCAATATAAAAAGACATGCAACGTTCAACTAACTACGACTACACTACAAACGATTATATGCTAATGGACTATAGAATCTGTTCCACATCAGGTGTCAGGTCAGGGTTGCGATAACTTGAATGGTGTCACAAGTGCAACTCGTTTGTTGTGGTAGAAAAAAGAAAATGCCTGACATCTGGCGTGAAAAAGAATTTACAAGGAAAGAGAACATTTACTTTACGCGGGGCTTGGTGGTTGCTTAGTACTGCAGATATCTCAATCAAACCGACCAGTTTCGTGGATAAAACGTAAAGTCAAGTCAAGTATACTTCTATTCAAGTGATTAGAAAGGTCGTGATCACCATATAACAAAAGCTGTGTCAAAGCATCATTAGAGAGATCGGCAATTTGTTTGACTGGTCGTAATAATTCAGCAATTCCAGCGAGAAGATCTTGTCGTTGAACATCAAATGGAGGGCAGAACAACAAAAAGTGCTCTGTATTTTAAATCCCATTGCTTGTTGGGCACATTGGGTTTACGGTATCCCTAAAATTATGCTTGAATTTGTGGAAATTCAATTTGCTGAGACCAACCCTGAGTTGAGTAAGATAGGATAATCCTTTTGGATCGTGAATTCCAAAGACAGATTTTGCAGGGGGACGGATTATCGACAAAAGCTTTTTCTTGAAAACAGCAACAGAAGGTGCATGTCTCAATTCAGGTTCAAGCTTATTCCATTCGGATAAACAGGTTGGATAGAAGCTAGCCTTGAATTTTCAGTCCTCACCTTTAATCTCCCAATGACATCCTGGTCACGAAGACGGTACTGTGATTGATGAAAAGGGGGAATTGGATCTCCTATATACTCAGGACTAAGATTATTTACAAACTTGTAGAATAAGGTGAGGCGTCTACTCCATCTTCTTGAACTTAGTGACTCCCAACCAAAGGTCTATGTACAAACTACTGCCAACTTAAGAAAAAATTGATGAAAAGTATACCCCAGAGCATAAAAATTGGAACGAGAAGCAACCATATCTAACAAAATATCCCTACCCCTCCCCCAGGATGAAATCCCGAGATTGAAAGGTTCAACACACAAACTTACCCCGCGTCCTGCTGTGCGATCATTCGATTTGAAGCCTGTAAACATATGAACATATTTTTAAACTGAGACAAGTGCAAAACTTCGAGGAAAAATATACATAGTGCATTGTGGATTCCTTTTTGTCACCATTTTTCATGGTTCACGAAAATAGCCACAAAAAGGAGAGCGCTATTGCCACTACTACCGTTGAAATGTCATAGACCAGAAAGGACCGTCGACACCTTAATGATTTTCTTTAGTCAAATGTTAGGTTCTTAATGGATTTGGATTCACATCCTTTGTGGCAGCCTAATCTTTCTTGTAATCTACCCACCATCAAAGTAAATCAACGGGGTTAAAAGCAACTTAACTAAGGGGATAGGGTACATCTAAATATAACCTGTGATGTTTTTGATCAAGAAAAAATAGGAAAATAGGTGCCACTTGCCGTTCTTTTGTGCTAGTTTCCAAGGCCCATTTAAATGTCTCGACATGTGACCTTTATCATATCAATAAGGTATAGACGCTGAAAAAAGGGCATCTGCTATCAAGGTTATATCCTTACACACAAATATAGGAGCAATGCCCTTATATAGAAACCGTCCTGAGAAAAGTTAAAATCTACTAAAAGAACGATCACTTACTTAGCCTGCGTGCAGACTATACCCACGGAAAAGGTATAGTCTGCACAACGCCACTCGCTTTTGTGTTGTGCATGCTTCAGCATTTATTTGATAACAAAAAAACTTATTGTTGTAACAGCCAATAACATTGCTTTCCTGTGAAACGAGGAAGCAATCAGATTTGAGAACGGCTATCATGTGAGTAAATCTCAGGTTTCACTTTGTTTTCTAAGCAAACTTAATTAGCAACACAATGCTCTGGAATTTTAAGTACCCAGCGGCAGACAATCAGCAGACGCTAAGGAGAAAGGGCCATTCAAACTGCTATCGAAATGGAATACTGACGCATATAATACACGAGACTGAGCGGCGTTGCGCAGACTATTCCTTTTCACTGGGTATTTTCTGCACGCAGGCCATCACTTACTATGATGCCTTGCGGCCCAAAATTCGATTTTGAACATGATATGAAAGTCGTTCCTCTTCAAGATCTAATTTCTTTTGCTTTTCATTCGGCATGTAAAAGTCATGGCTACCAATGGAGTAAAAATGAACAGAAATATATTGAAAATTAAAGAGTCTGTTTCATCCGGCATTCCTTGCACGTTTCGTCTCTTGGTTCGCCTTTTTGTAGCCTTTCTGATCGGCCATGACAATGGCGACAAACAAAGGCCAACCAAGAGAGGAGAAGCACAAGGAATGCTGGATGAAACAGGTCCTTTAAAGGGGCAGGGTCACGTAACCGTAAAAAAATCTGTTATCTCTATAATCTATATTGTTCCCCACACGTGGCCATTGTGTGCTGCTCATATTTTGGTGGATGGGGTGAATCCATAATAAAGTTACTTCTAAAAATCCATCAACATCTCTGCAATCCTACAACATGAGTGTTTGGTTTGTGTCTCTACAAAATTCAAGAGTCCATCTTCAAAATAACACCTTTACTTTGAGAAAAGTGGTGTAAAATCTCTGTGATATAGACTATCAAAAATACTGCAAAATCGTCGTTTCGAAAGAAGCTTGTTTACATTACGTGACCCGGCCCCTTTAATGGTGCAACCCATCCTTTTTCTTTAACTAATTAAAGACGAATTTTTGCATTAGCATGCATTTTGTTCACCTTTTGAGTATTAATCACATCAGGTTTCTGCATTTTATTCCATATTTCAAGGGCTTTCTCTTTCTCAGCGGACGTGTTCCCAGATACCATGTCAAACTGCAAAAAAGAAACAACAACATCAGTAATTCAATTCGTTCAGCGTAGATAAAAATGGATTCCTTTTAGCGTTATCGTGCAAAATTCCATGCCTAGGTGCCTGTTTCTGTGGTAGCGAGCTCCTGTGATCTTCAGATAGTTAAAGGGTCTGTTTCATCCAGCATTCCTTGCACGTGTCGTCTCTTGGATTGCCTTTGTTGTCGCCATTTTAGGCCACTTTTTCAAAATGGCATAAACCAGCGGGACTTCTCGTACACTCAACAAAATCGCTTCAAAGTCTGATCTAAAGAGCTTAAACATTGAAACAGAAGCTTCTATTGACGGAATGATGTTTTCCTGACCTACAAATCGCAAAATGCATACCTTTCAAGCAGAGATCTTCCTATGTGGAAACAAAATAGATCCATTGCAGCTGCGAGAACTCCAGGCTTCATCAACCGCCTTTTGTATCAAGCAACAAAAACTGTCTAAATAGCGCCTCCTGGTGATACCAGCAAATCAAAGAACGCAAGGAGGGGAAAATCCGGATGGGTGATCTACCAGATGTTTAAACAAGCATCTCACTTCACCGTCCTTTGGAAGCGACGCTATGTTAGGGGCTGGATACAGTATGCATAAAAGGCTTAGATTTGTTTTAAACAGTGCAGAATCTTTCCAGTCTTCTCTAAAAAATTTGGAATGATTTAACGAATGAATGAATGAATGAATGAATGAATGAATGAATGAATGAATGAATGAATGATGGAAAGTGCACGTACCTTTCTCTTAACTCCTTTTCTTTCATTCGTTTTCTTCTCTTTGGGCTGAAATAAATAAAGGAAAAGAATGAGAATCGAAAATGAAAGTATTCTCACAAAAAAGAGAAAGTAAGAGAAAGAGTATGGTGGCCTATTGTTCTCATAGCGATTCTTTGTAAATTCACAAAGTAAAATCCAAAATCAATCAAAATGTAGAGCTTTCAATTGAAAAGTGAACCAAAATCAAAGTAGAAGTAAATAGGAAAATATAGATATTGAAATAAAAGCAAAATAAAAGATTTCAAATAAACATTAAAAGGTAAAAAACAGTAAAAAAAAAAATTAGATACAAAATATTTTGGAAAAACTTTAAAAATTTGAAATTGAATTTAAAAAAAATTGAAATGATAAGAAAATTTGAACATTGAAACCAACATTGAAAATTGAAATTTATTTGAAAATGGTCATTAGCGGTCCATCGTTCTCATAGCAAATTAGAAAGCAATCAGTTTTTCAATGTTCCCGACGTGGTCCATCGTTCTCATAGTGGGATCAGGTTGAAGAGATTGGTCATTTTATGGTCGAAAATGGTATCTTAGAGGCTTGGGATATAATACAAGCCATGGTTACAGATCTGAGGGCACAAAGGTTTTGAATTCAATAGTTTATTGAATCTGTGATTGGTTCTAGGATCCAATCATCACAGATGCAAGCATAGGCCTGCGATTAAGCGGACCACTGTCCTCATAGCCCGTACCAATTTTGCACAGCGGTTATGACACTGAAGCTGTAAACAAATTGCAGAGGTCTGGGGAACACAGACTACCATTTCCTGCGCTTTTTAAGAATACGGAAACCTTGAAATTTCAAGAAGCAAACAAACTTAACGGAGAAGGTGATGATCAGCATAAGTCAAATTAGGAGGGTGAAAAAAAATCTAAGCCCGGGTGAAAAAATAATTTCTTGGAGTCCACACCAACGCATTTGAAGTCGAGTAGCCCCCCCCCGGCATCTACAAAAAGCGTTGGAGCTTCAGGGTGACAACCACTGTGCAAATTGAGTACGGGCTATGAGAACAATGGTCCGCTATGTCACAGGCCTATGCTTGCATCTGTGATGATTGGATCCTAGAACCCATCACAGATTCAATAAACTATTGAATTCAAAACCTTTGTGCCCTCAGATCTGTAACCATGGCTTGTATTATATCCAAAGCCTCTAAGATACCATTTTCGACCATAAATTGATCAATCTCTTCAACCTGATTTCACTATGAGAACGATGGGCCACGTCGGGAACATTGAAAAACCGATTGCTTTCTAATTTGCTATGAGAACGATGGGCCGCTAATGACCATTTTCAAATTAATTTCAATTTTCAATGTTGGTTTCAATGTTCAAATTTTCTTATCATTTCAATTTTTTTTCAAATTCAATTTCAAATGTTTAAATTTTTTCAAAATATTTTTTATTTAATTTTTTTTGCTGTTTTTTACTTTTTAATTTTTATTTGAAATCTTTTATTTTGCTTTTATTTCAATATCTATATTTTCCTATTTACTTCTACTTTGATTTTGGTTCACTTTTCAATTGAAAGCTCTACATTTTGATTGATTTTGGATTCTACTTTGTGAATGTACAAAGAATCGCTATGAGAACAATGGGCCACAATAAAAGAGTAATACAATGTTACATCTTACTCACCAATGCATGGTTGCGAGGCTTGGACAATCAACAAAGATATGGAGAAAAGAATTGACGCTTGAGAAATGTGGCTTTATAGAGAACTGATGAAAATCCCATGGACAGCAAAACAAACCAACGAAAGTCTACTTACTGAGCTCAGTAAAAAGTTAACACTTCAAAGGAAGATCAGAAAATAACAAGCAAAATTGTTTGGACATGCCATGAGGAGACAAGGATTGGAAAACCTGATAACAACGGCACGAGTATTGGGAATTCTTGACGGCGTCAGAAAATGGGCAGGAGAAGAGCGAACGGTGGACCTTATCACAAAGACGCAAGACAGTGAGCTGTGGAGGAACAAGGCAAGAAACTTGATGATGATGAAAGAATCGTGGAATGGCTGATAAATCAGGAGATAAATAAGGTCCTTTAAAGGACAAGTCCGGAGTTGGAATAATTGCTGATTATTCAAGAGATTACACTGTTGTGAATGGTGTGTAGTATTTTTTCAATTGTTTCTCTTTTAATCTGCGAAACTACATATTTTAATCTGATACGAAGTGCGAAATGCCACATGACGTCATCTTGTATGACGTCACTTCATGTTGACCTGAACGAGGTTGCCAAATGTGATGATATTATACCAATCACATTGCTAGCCTCCTTATCGCGCCTTCGCACACTCGTACAAAACACAAAATGGCGATGATATGAGGCCTAACTTACAACGATTCATTAACCAATTTATAAAGGTTGGAGGCATCAAAACAAGGAAAGAACTCACGATTGGTGTTCAGCACTTGGTAAGGTTGCCTTTTAACAATAATTTTATCAACCCCAGACTTGTCCTTTAACAAAATCACATAAGATCAACACCAAACTCATCGATTGCGACACTGATCATAAATATCACAATGAAAAGAACAAGCCTTACTTAAGATCTTTACATACTCCTTAGAAAGTAAAACACGCAGCACGTTATTTTCATGAGACTACCTTCGAAGGTACTTATACAGGGAGGTTCAAAAATTTCAGAAATTCTTGTACTAATTTTAAGAACAGCCAAAACAACTTTTAAATGCTAAATTCAAAGATATAGACAAATATGTCGTTGAAAGCTCATTTTTGAGTAAATTCAGCTTTGACTTTTTGAACGTAAAAACATAATAATTTCCCATCTGATGCATTTTATGTCATCAGATTTATGTATCAAAAACAACATCATAATTCATGCACTCAAAAACAAGAAACTAATCAAGAAACTTTTTGTAATAAAACGCAAACGTTTTTATGTGCAATTAAAAAACTGTTAGTTCCATGGGCTGATCCAAGTTTCGTATGATGACAAAGTGTACTAAAATAGCAAACATAGCAATTATCCGAGAAAGCCTGAAGTCACTTGTACATTGCATCTATGTAAATTGTAAATTAAAACATTTATCAAGAAACTAAAGAGTAAGTAGATTGAAAACTTACAAGACGTCGTTGAAACTTTCCAAGAGACGCTGTTGATGCTCTAGTTATGTCAATTTCTTTTGTGATCTACAAAATAGTTTCGTAAGTCACGTGTGAGTAGGTTCAGTAGAGCGGTACAGCGCCCTGAAGCTACCTTAGGACTAGTCAAATGCCATGACAGTAAACGTTCACAATTTCAGGTGCGCAAAAAGCATTAAACATTTGAAAAGAAATACCATAAAATCTTGCAATCAATCGCTAAAAATTTTTCCTTGTAATTTCTTGGTTGGTTGTAATTCATTATTCACATCGCTTTTCAATAATCAACGCAATTATGCAGCTAAAAATGCCTTTCTTAGATAACTACAAAATAGCAACGGAGTTTTAGGCCCTGTTTATATGAATAAAAACACCTGACCTTTCAGACAAGGGGCTGACAGGCGAGGTAAATTTTAGTCACTGTTTATATGAAATTTTTCACCTCACCTGTCAGCCCCGAGGCTTCTTCCTTCTTCTTCTATTCATATTTTAAATCTTTCCTTTCCCTCTTACCTCCTCTCTTTCCTCGTTTTACTCTACTTGCTACGTTTCTTCCGTATTCTTCCTTCGATACCAAGGAGCGGAGCTTTCAGCGAAAATACTTCGCAGCTTCATGCGCCCCTTCAAAATGTGATAGGGTCAACTTGTACCAGCCCTTGGCCTAAGCACACCATTTTCAAACAAAAACTCACTCTTTCTTGGTCTTTCTTAGCAGTTGGCTTCAATTCCGTATTCAAAATCTTGCTACCTGTAGAAATGAAAACGATTTCATGAACAGGTGTCCCAAAAGAGTACACAGGCTTGGTTGGATTAAGCGATGAAAATTTATCTTTAATCAATGTCTGAGTAATTTCAAAA
Organism: Aurelia sp. 3 sensu Dawson et al. (2005); assembly: GCA_964020215.1. NCBI lineage: Eukaryota > Metazoa > Cnidaria > Scyphozoa > Semaeostomeae > Ulmaridae > Aurelia > Aurelia sp. 3 sensu Dawson et al. (2005). The sequence goes on along the minus strand of OZ026573.1, from coordinate 28,008,218 downwards.
TATTCTTCGATAGTTAACTTCAACATAAATACCGCATTAGTCATTTGAAAACTGAAATATTCATCTTGAAAATTAAAATTTGCCTCTTTATTAAAACGAGGGATTCGGCCTTTGGCACCACCCACAGGCTGCAGAAGCTATCTGACTTTGAAGAAGGCTTTCAGGACAAGAAATTGATGAGAACGCATCGAAAGACGAAGGACCAATTTAAACATCTGTAGTAGACCTGTGTCCTTTCGTCCCTTGTTCTACTACCTTCTTTGATTTGTTGATATCACTTGGTCAGTAGGAACTAATTTTACACTTAAAAGTGGCCGAACTTAGGCCCGTGGAGAGTAATTCCGTATTCACTCAACCCATTTCAACCAATCAGGAGGCACTATTTAGATAGTTGCTGCTCTTACAAAAAAAAAAACGGTTGATGAGGCCAAGAGTTCTCGCTGCTGCAATGGATCTATTTGGCTTCTAGAGGAAGATTACTGCCTGAAAGGTGTGCATTTTGCGATTTGCAGGTCGGGAAAACATCATTCTTTGTACTAAAAGCTACCTTTTCAATGTTCAAGCTCTTTAGACCAGACTTTGAGACGATTTTGTTGATTGTACGATGACTCCCGCTAGTTTCGGTCATTTTGAAAAAGTGGGCCTATTTTTGAGAGTAATATTATGAGTCTCTATTGACAAAGTGATACCAGCAAATCAAAGAACGCAAGGAAACAAGGGACGAAAAGGAATAACTCTTGGTGGAGGAACACAGGGTTCAGAAATAATGGGAATTTAATTTGTGCTAGAGTGTCAGTCAAAATCAATGGATGATATTGTTACAAAATCTGCCGTTGTTTTGCACACGATCAAAAACTATTTTTCTGAAACACCGTATTGCTAATCCTTATATCAGCTTAATAGGCAAGAATTGTGACGCCTGCCATTCAGCTACTTGATACGGGAGGGGGCTCGGACAAAAATAGGGTGCAGGAATGAGAAATTTCTGTGGAAAGTGCTTAGATGAGGAGATTGCCTAACTACCTAAAATACTGCTATGAATGCAGTCCCGTAGTGGGGTGTCACCAGCTCCACAAAACTGGGTTTTATTTAGAAAGGAACTGTGTTCTGAAAAGTATATTACCAAGTAATTTCTGCACCGTTTTCATTTTATGAATAAATAATATGCGTTCTAAAGAAAAATTCATTCTCACCTCCCTTTTTATTTCTCGCGATGTTCCGCAACCTCTGCAATTCATTCTTAGCAACCTTTTCTTTCTTTTCTTTAGTCAATTTTTCGAACTGATCTACAAATGGATCTACAAAGACAAAAAGATATTGATGATGATGATGATGATGATGATGATGATGATGATGATGATGATGATGATGATGATGATGATGATGATGATGATGATGATGATGATGATGATGATGATGATGATGATGATGATGATGATGATGATGATGATGATGATGATGATGGTGGTGGTGGTGGTGCTGGTGGTGGTGGTGGTGGTGGTGGTGGTGGTGGTGGTGGTGGTGGTGGTGGTGATGATGATGATGATGATGATGATGATGATGATGATGATGATGATGATGATGATGATGATGATGATGATGATGATGATGATGATGATGATGATGATGATGATGATGATGATGATGACGATGATGATGATGATGATGATGATGATGATGATGATGATGATGATGATGATGATGATGATGATGATGATGATGACGATGATGATGATGATGATGATGATGATGGTGATGATGATGATTGCAAAGAATAAAGAAGTAGTGAAGGTAATGAACATTGCATAGAAGTCTTGAAGTAACAGCTACTATGCTTTCTCTATCAAGTGCCTCTACAAATAATCACCCTCTCGAATAAGCAAATAAGGAAGGGCCCTTCATTTTGTCACAAAACGCAAGAAAGTCTATACCCTGTGGACAAAAAGAATCAATCCTTGGTCTATAACGATTTGACATGCACTGACATGAATATATTTAAGGGCAAGTCCGGTGTTAGTATGATTGGTGATACAATACAGGAAAATACTGCTATAAATGGTGTATCATATTTTTCCACTAGTTTTCGTCTTTTAGTTGTGAAATTACGTATTCAAATAAGCGATTTGTGCGAAGTGACGTCATATCCCGCAAAGACACTCTCATTTTCAACGAAAACGAGGCTGTCTTGTCGTTTTCCGCCTCTTAATAGTTACTAGCCTCTCTATTGTGTGCTCATGCAAGAAAACGTTGACACAGCGACCAGATTTGGCCTAAATTATCGAATTTTATCAGAATTCTATATGTTACGACTGTCCCTAAGAGGTGTCCTTTAAACATAACACCAGTATGTCGAAGTGCATGTTAAAGCTGGTTTTCTATCGGGCGAATTTTTTCGCGCAAAGCAAGTTGTTCGACGGCGAAAAAGTATACTCATTTTCTGTAGAGAGAATAGGAGCCAACGAAAATTTTGCGCCCGTAGGAATCAAACAGCGCATGCGTGAACTCGAAAAGATTGGCTTCGCGCGCAAAAATTCGCTAAGTAGAAAACAGGCATAACAATTGAGCCTAAATGAAGCTACGAATTACTACTGTGGTTAAAAGGCAAGTCGGTGGTTAAAACTAATAAAACAGTTTCTTACCTGCTTGATCTGGTACTTCAATTAACCATTTATCTGTTGAATCATTCGCTCTCTTATGACCGAATCTTGGCTTCCATTCCTTGGAGAAAATAAATAGTTCTTAGCCTTGTGAGGAAAAACAATACCTACTTGTCAATTTTACCACACAAAACTAATAGTACGCAGGAAGTAACTTTCACGTTTTTCTCATTTTAGGCCTAAATTCACGAAACCTTATTCCCCGAAATTTCCGAAAATGTGATATTCACAAAAATTTATTCCGGTAGAGTTGCCTGACAAATTATATGATCAAATACTGATATTCATCTACCTATTATTTTATTGAATGTCCTGATAAAATGCCAGGAAATTCAATATGATCAGGTCTGAAACCAATCCATTGGAAAATTCGGAAGAGGCACTGAAGAGTCAAGGAATATGAGACCACAGGTAACGGGGCAAAATTGATAAAAACAAGCACCTCTCTTTTTACTTTAGTGTTTGCCAAATTTGCCAACTTTGTCTAGATATGGCCAACGACAACGATGTTTATCATACAAACAGTTCTGACTGGAACTGTTTGTATGATAAACATCGTTGTTGTTGGCCTTATCTAGACAAAGTTGGCAAATTTGGCAAACACTAAAGTAAAAAGAGAGGTACTTGTTGTTTTTATTAATTTTTCCCCGTTACCTGTGATGAGACATTTCAAAATTTGATAAGAAACCTAATTTGCAAACGCTTACCCCTGCAAAATTTCTCATTTTGGCCGACTCATGATTAACAGTCTTCAAGTCACCTCTCAACAGTTATGAAAATATATCTTTGACAATGTAACACAAACCTTTGCCACTTCATCCCAGACCATTCTTTCTCGTTTCTTCTTTTCAATACCCTGGAATTGAAACCAAAGGTAATATCAACAAACAGCAATTTCCACTAGAAGTACCGTTATACAACAACAATAATAATCATAATGAATGTAATATTTTAAAGGCCTAAATCTGTCAGAAGAGTACTCTTAAGCAATGTAAAATGCCCAAGTTAAAAGAGTCCATACTCATATGACAGTGAAGAAACTGCGTAAAATGACGTCATCAACCAATCTGAGATAAGGAAGTGCTTGAATGAGTAAGCTTTTTGAAATGATAAATCAAGAGTTCAAGGCCCTAGGAAGAAATCATCATTTGTTGCCAAATTTGTAATCTGTTGCAGAGAGCTACGGGGGACTCAAAGTTACGATTTTTCTTGCATGCGTGCGCAGTTTCGGCTCTGTCTATTCATATGTAAAAATTTCCAGAATAAATTACATTTCAAAAGCAATAGAAAATAATTGCTGAGAGTGTTGCTCTAAAGTTGCTACACTAATTGCGTACAAGTACATCAGTCCATTGCTTGGATATCCTATTCTGTTCTCCAAACAAAAAATTTATTACTTCCTGCTACTTCTACATACTTTAGAGTACTAATAAAATATTTTTGGAGTTTTAGAATTTTTTGCAAGGGCAAAAGATCTTTTGGAAAAATCTACTGACAAGTTTTGAAACAAAAAGCCAAATTCTTTCTGCGACAAAATGTGGTCTCACAATTTAAATCAAAACCTGGTACATAACATAGAAATATTTGGTTTTATGATTAACACCAGATTTGTCCCTTGCTTCGTTTTCATACAAACCTTCTTCTTTGCATACAATTCCCATTTTGTAGGAGGTTTTGGCTTTGGAATCTGATAAAAAAGATAACATTTGCGAGGTAAAATCATTCATTTTCTCAGTTCTAAAACCAAAATATAAATAGCTCAAGATAAAGGTAAATGAAGATGTTCCAAACTATCTTCAGATTTCTTACAAATTTTCATGAATCTCAAGGGTTCTTTAGAATTCCTTGAAATTCTAATGAGATTTCTTCAGAAGGATAAGGAGTTGGCACAAGAATTCTTAAGAAGCCAGAAGTGCAAATTCTCAACAAAGATAGAAACCGGACAGTATCAAACAAATATTCTCGGAAACAGAAAATCAGTAAACACATATAACGTTCTACTTACTGGTTTTTCTCTTGGGATGATTGTCGTAGGAGCTGGCAGCTAAAATATCAATACACAGAAAAATAGTAAAAGAACATTCATTTGTTAGTGATATTAAAGTCTGAAACGACCAGTTTTCTTTATAATCCAGTAAACGTTATAATACATATTATAGCCTACACTAATTACAAGAATTACTTTGCAATACTATTGGGACAAATACCCCAAGGGAGCAAATGCTGTGCCTACCCCCAAGGGAATTAACATAGATGAAAGAAAGAAAAACTGCTTAAACTCAAACTACACAACTAAAAACAATACATACAGATAAAAAGAATCATTTGATACTTAAGTCTGTTTTATATTAGATGTCAGATATAAAAGCGATGGCAAGGACAATTAACAAGAGGAGAAAACTTATTCTTGGAGTTTCTTTATTATGGAACAACTAATTGAAAGATGCAGTGCAAAAAACGAGAAATTCATATGCCTAGAATGGGCTATTGGTCATAGCAAGTAGGTTCAATCATGCTTTGAAATGGATACCTTAATTGCACAGATACATATATACTACCTAGCTTTGCATGTTTGTTTTTAGTGCAAGAACATGGGGGTGATTACCCCTCCTGTCCTCTTCAAAATTGCCTTATGCTACTTTCCTATTGTCAGTTTTGCCCCCTAAAGGCTTCCACACCTATCATTTATGTTTGCTGGTCTCTTCCCACCGGGCGGGAAAACAGTGGAGAGCAAAAGCAACTTAGATGGCAATTTTTGTCAGAAATGCTACTCTACGTGTTGGCTTTTTTGTGATTCATAGGGCCAATTTCAAGATGTGTAGAACAAAAATTTGTTAGAATTTGAGGATAGATTCCAACATGAATTTTGAATCTATAGCATATATTTGCATATCTTTGTCTCACATCTGCTGATTTTGGAGGCTGCAACATTGAATTTCAAAATAATTCCAAAATAAGTAACTGATAGTGTACATTAGTCATTTCATGCATGACGCAGATATTTCTACAACTGATGTTGTTGCTATTGTTGATTTTAGCATCAAAAACTTTTGGCTCTTTATCCTTCTAGAGTTCAAGGATTCATGACTGGTATCGGTCATGCTTCCCAGTATCTCAAATTTACCTTTGCAACTATGACATCTTCAAATCTGTCAACAGGAAGCTAGAAAAAACATTTGATCAATGAAAGCTAGTTGTATGAGTTTTCATTTGCCAATGTGAACAGCTTTCTACATGTAGTTTACTGTGAGGAAAGCATAACTACTCAAAGAAAATGGGGCATCAATTTGGTCTTTTGAACTTTTTTAGTGCTGACTAGTTTGTCCCACTATGGCATCTTCACAGGAACTGTTTAATTTGAAGTATTGAACCCATATTTAACAAAACTGTATATATATGCCTAGAAAGTTATTCATTTCACTTATATATCATTTTGTCCTCATAGCGTAAAAAATGTTCTTGTCATTAAACTCATTGTTGTTTGTCTTGTTCTCGTTGTCTTCAGTTAACAGGAGGATAAAAAACAAACATCCTTTGCCCTTGTTTGCTTTTGTTTTTGTGAATTTTATACAGTCAGTTATTCTGGACTCTGGTTGCTGACTTCATGCAAAGCATGCTGGTCTTTGTACTCCTATCAAGATTGGTAAAAAAAGCAGTATACATTCAGAACTCTGTTGCATAGTATTTCCTCATTTTCTGTTTGCTGAAAATCACCTAAATCAATTTTAAACATTTTATCAAAGAATGCAGTAAAATGTCTTGCAAACATGACTAAAGATGTATTCACATTATCTTATTCTAAAATTCTTTACCCATGGGTACATTAACTAACTGTTTCAAAATGTACCCTGGAACTAAAAATATAAAATAACCAGTTACAATATTTGTTAATTACAATATAAATATAGATTCATCAAAAACTTAAATAGAAAAGAAAAGAAAAACAAAAACATAAAACAATCTTTCCTTGAATCTAATCATTTATGACATTAAATACCTTCCATATCTCATTGAACAGGAGCTGTGCATTGTCACGAGCAAGATTTTCAAGAATGTACTTTGAGTTCGACCTAAGGAAATGAAACAATCGATCAATGTCTCATCAAACTGTGCAAGAAAATCTTACGCAATCAGGCATATATGGCTGATCAGCTGCAGCAAAACTCAAGAATGGACATTGCCTCAACAGAAGCACAGAGCATTGCTTTTGACATGTCAGTACTATAAACATGGACTAGTCAAATAGCAACTTTATTCTAACTATCAGATTTGTCATAAGTCTTAAAAACTTTGGAATTGTCTGGACTTGCCCAAGTGGTCATACAAGAAAGAAAGTGACGACTTGTCATGAACAGCTCCTCATTAATTATTCATAGGATCGATGTGACCTGACTTAACCCAATGTTTGTAATAGGACCTAACCACAAGGAACTTTAAAACAAGGGTGTTAGTTGTAGCTGTCTACACAGGTGCACTGTCTTGGAAATGGTAGCGCCAATAAGCATCTGTTTGTTTTGAAATACAGCCATTTATGTTTCAAAGTTGGTTTGCCCCCACCAGTTTCCTTCAGGGAAAGCAGGATTTTTGGATGACCCCCAAGAAACTTTCACAAAAACAGCCTGATTGGTTTCTCCATGTTAAGATATACTTCCTCAAAACAAGGTGTGTGTGTATGCAAATTACTTTTACATTCTAAACAGCTATCAAAATTGTTAAAAAAGCGTTATGCACTGTTGCACAAAGATCTAATGGTTTGAGCTAACACTGTCGACAGTTTCTTGAGAAATTGTAACAATCTGGTTTTGGATTTTCATTCTTGTTTCTAGAGAGCCGGGAGACATAGGCCTTCAAATACATGCCATAAAATATTACTATGGAAACTGAACTCAAATGAGCCTAGATAGTTTCTCGTAGAGAGGTATCCTTTTCACATTATGTGAAAGCAGCGCAGACAGCCTTTTAGCCTCCCTAATTAATCTCACCTAAACTCAGGCAAGGATATCGGTTGCTGGTCTGACAAAAGTAGATTACCAACATCAATGATAGGTTCTGCTTCTTTGAAAACCTCTGTAGCTTCGTGACCCAACTTCTTCTGTTCTTCTGTTTGGTTTAGAATATCATCAATTTGAGTTTGTGTTTCACGTTTATCCTCCATCTTGAAAAAGGCATGCTGTTGATACCGGTTGATACCTTGTCTCAGTTTCATTACACTTAGCCTCATTTGCAATCATAGACTTTCGACTGACAATTTGACTCCCATTGTGGCCTGACAATGACTCCCATTGTGGCCTGACAGTCAGGGCTAAAGAGGGCCAAAGCAACCATTTTGAAAAATACCCTCAAATGGTAGTATCTTTTTACAAAAACCCTCACATGGTAGTTCATGAACCTGAAAACTGGGTCATTTGGTAACATTTAGAGATGAAAATTTTCTATGGTTTTTCAAGATGTTTTATTGCAAAACTGATGGAACAAAGCAAGAAATTTTCAAAATTCATTTATTGTTGATGCTGTAATGACTAAATTGGTGTGCGGAGGAGCGTACCGGGTTGAAACATAATAAATGGCTTCCAATCTTAGAATATCCCTAATTGGTAGTATGTGGTTGACAAAAAGGGCCATTTGGTAGCCAATTGGCAAGACCCTCAAAGTGACTGGACCCCCCTGTTAGGCCACAATGGGAGTACCCCCCCCCCGGGGCTTGAAGTTATAATGTAGCTTTCTTTAACGTTCCGACATAATCTTCCATTCCGCGGGAAAAACCGGATATCGGCGAACTGCGTCGTTTGCGTTTAAAACGAAGGTACATATGATTATCAACATTTCCCGATATTTCTCCAACTTAAATAAAGCTCAAGCTGGCCACAAACGACAGACCGAGAACTCAGCCATAACCTTGGATTTGAATCCAAGACAGAAAACGAGAATTGTCGGTAAAGTCGATCATTTCTCTTGATCGTAGTCGATAGTGGACACATGAATGAACCAATACAACACGATGTTCAGACTCAGTTCTAAGAGTAACACGCAACAATACGCATCAATACTCGCCGACGACCAACCGGTGGACAGTAACGAAAATTTGGAACCTTTGTTCGCCAACAACGAAGCATAAAATAGTAGGGTATTAGAATTGAAATCGGTTCAAATGTTTTTCTCCATATCTTGCGTTTGAGAAGTGCGATCGAGGAAAGGAAAACAATTTCTGAGGGCTGACATAATATACTTTTCGATCGGGATAACGATATGAGCCTTTGCAAACATTTGATTTTCGCGGAATGTCCCTTTAAGAAAGTAAACCAAATCAAGACTGTTTTTACATGATGCCGGCACATTTTGAAAATGGTGAAAAATGTGACGCATTGGTCTCCCGTTAACACGAAAACGGCACAGGCTTTGCCCGCAGATTCTGAAAATGCTAGATTTTGAAACGGAACTCTAACGGCATATTTTGAAAGCGGCATCGAATGAACACTCGCAAAACGACGAAAATGGAACATTCTCGACGCATTCAAAATGAGGCTGATCGATTCTTTAGGTTTAGGTACATTTCTTTCGCATCAAATTGTTGGGGAAACTGTGACGAGTTTTTTACCGTGAAATTTCTTACCGTTTTCAAATTGTTGCGGTATCGTGTGAACACTAGCTCAAATGTTGCTACCATCACATTTTCACCGTTTTCAAAATGTAACGGCATCGTGTGAACGTAGTCTAAAGTGAACTTTGGAAATCACCCCTGCTGAAGAGTATTTTGCATCATTTGAATCAGGATGTAAACTTTATAGTTTGGTGAAGATGAGGGACTCATCATTCGATTGCCAGCACTGTTGGTCACAGAATAATAGGCTGGTAGAAAGTCATGCAATACAACATTAGATATTTGCTGTGCGTAATACGTATTTTATCAGATCCTGAAGTGCAGAAAAATTAAATTATGCAATCTCAGACCAACTCTATGTTATATATAAAACAGGTAGGCCATCTACTTTACATCATATGCAAGAAAGATTGAAAATGTCTCATTAAGATGCCGTCAAACGACAATAACCAAGACTCTTTAAATTATAGTTAAGCCATGAATTCAAAATTAGTAAATTCGATCAGTTCGTTTGCTGTGCAACGGGTATGGTAACTCCTTCACTTCACATGTTAGAATATACCCTCTATGTCAAAGATTCGAAAAAAATTTGAAACGTCTGTGATTTAAATGTAAAGGACATAAGCGTACAAGGCGGGGGGGCGGGGGGCGGCAGCCCTCTAACTATGGAAAAACTTTCGAAAATCAACCCGACTCAGGCAAAATTTTGCCCTTAGTCGGGCAAAATGCTTGTAAACAATGGGCTTTGTGTCGGGCAGCCCCCCCCCTAGAATTTTTCTTCCCGTACGCTTATGGTAAGGGATGTAAAATGTCATTAAAAGCATACAGTATGCTAACTTATGACATTCCGGCTGATTCAATAAAAGGGCCGGTGTTGGAAAGGCTATTGCTCTCTGAATATATATGCAATGATATTTTGCAATATCTGAATAGCTATCATGTTCAATTATTTCTAGAAATTCCCCTGGCTGAATTCGGTTACTCAGATTTTATAAGGGATTTTCTAACTGTCCCCGCGAGAAATTTTTGAAAACGTGCTAAAGTCATGAGCAAGTTTTCCTGATATGTTTATCTTATAGCAACGACTCAAGAAAGCGTTAAAATGTGCTCGCTGCCATCTTGGGGGCAATAAAAAGTCTTCCTCATATCATGGATCATTTATTTGGGACTTTTTTATGGGGATTCCAGGGTACATGTCCCCAAGAGGACAAAATACATGCATTACTGCTGGTGTAGCAAAAATGTCTAAATTTAGCTTTCTTCGATTCATGGTGCAAAACTCAAGCGATTAATGAAAGATTACAGTAAAGTCCCGCCTTTAAGAAACTGCATTATAAGAAACTCAGGCCTGATATCGCTGAATAAAATACCTCTTTACAAGAAACTATCCAGGCTGATTCATGTTTGGTTTCTTATACAATGGTACATTGCAATGTTATAAGGCGTATATTTGACTATGTCTCCGATAGGTCTCAATTCTCTTTTCCTTTCATGTAAATTTTGAGGCTCTGGTACCCAGGGTACAATTCTCTAGAAACAAGAATGAAAGTTTCATGCTCAAATTGTTATAATTTCAAGAATCCTTCAGTACTGCCCAAACCATTAGATCTTCGCACAACAGTGCATATTTCAAAAATGTTTTCCTTGACAGTTTTGACCACTGTTTGGAGCATAAAAGTGTTTCATATACCATGGTATACACACCCTGTTTTAAAGAAGTATATCTTGATATAAGAAACCAATCAGGCTGTCTTTGTGTAACGAGTTTCCTAAAGGCTGGACTTAACTGTCTAAATATATTGTAACAAAGCAACTTATTTTGTTTTAAACAGAGCAGTATTTTTTTGGAGAGAGATATTTAATGAAGTTTACATATCATACAACTATTAGCTAATGATAATATATTTTCTTAAAATCTGTCTCAAAAAGATAATTGCTGATATACAGTATTACCCCGCCACTTAGAAACTGACTTATAAGAAACTGCAGCCTGCCAGATGGCCCAACATCTTCTCTGATATAAGAAACCAATCAACCTGAAATTTTAAATTTGGTTTCTTAAAAATATTTTTATTGGAAAAAGGGTATTTTTCAAGCACTTTGTAATACAAACTTATTATGTGTCTAACAAAACAAAACAATCAGACAATTTATTTTCAGAATTAAAAAAATAGCACATGGCTAGTAACTAATGTAGTTAATAATGTTTTCTGCTGTTTTTATTTTACATAGGAGGGCATTGTCAATTTAAGGTTACAGTAACTGAATTTGAATAGTCATTGTCCAACATTTAGTTAAATGTAACCCAAATTTCATGCTTTCTTTTGATGCACATTTGGTGAGTTTCTTGCTGTAATTATAAGAAATTATTCAGCCTGTTTCGTCTGTTTTTCTTCATTTATAAGAAACCAAGCAGCCTGGTTTTAAAAAATGAGTTTCTAATTGGTGGGGTAATACTGTATATCCTATGATTTTGTGACTACATCTTTCATCAAGTTTTCATCAAAAATGAAATCTGCGTAGAAAAGATGACATCAAAAATATTCCAAGGTTCCATTTTATCAAATTGAACTGAATTTATCTGCCGCGACTGGCTTTTCCTCCTGCAAGAAATCAGAACAATTTGATTGCGCCGCCACAGCAAAATGATAACAATAAATGCAATAGACACATCAAAATGATTCGTATTCCGAGTTAGACGCTAAAGATATTCGTTGCCACTGTTCATGTTTGTTAACTGATTTCTTCATCCAACAGTGACAAATGTGCCCAAATCTGGTCCAACATGTTCACGGGGTGAGTGGCCGAGTGGCTTAAACAGTTCTCGTAAGGTACTAACTGAAGTTAAGCTCGGTCGAGTGAGGTCAAGTTTTTCAAGAGTTCAACCTTTGAGGTCAAATTTGAGGTCAAGTCAAACTCCGGATGGGTGACCTCGGAGGCCTGACCTCACAACTCATCTCGCCGTCCTTCGTAAGGGACGTTAAACCAGGGGTCCTATGCCTGGATGCGGCATCCACAGTGGGCCTAAATTAGCTATAAGCAGCTAGAAATCCTGACAAACCCACTCAAAACAAATTGAAAAACAAAAACAAAAAACCGTATGAAGCATCCTAAAATTTGGGGCATGGTACTCCAGGGCACTCTTTATTAAGCTTAAGGTGCCAAAGGGGCGCTTTGCGAAACAAGAAGGGTGCCTTTTCGCTATAATCGCAAATATCAGGGGCACGTGATTCTAGTGCCCCGGCTCCTACGTCTCTGGTCCAATCAATGACGTTCCTGAGAATATAGAGCACTACCTATTATTGTTCCAAGCCTTTAAAGAAGAAAGACGTTATCTCCTCACTGCTGGTGTCCTTATGGTGTCGCGCTCATTGCTCATTCTAATTCATTGACGAACACCGATCTTTTTGGTTCACCTGTTGTGTGGCTATATCCTTTCCTTAGGAGCTAACCTGTGTTCATGCAAATCTTCATACTTTATAAAGATGACGTGAAATGCAAAAGTATCAGTATACCTTTTATATTCTTCTTAGGCATTCCATTTTTTCTTCCTCGATTTTTCTTTCCCGTAACCAACACAAAGCCTTCGTCCAGAATGTGTCCTTCGCCAGTGTGATAATGGTCTTCGAAATTGTCACCTACGAAGCAAAGCAAAAATTCGCGTATAAGGGAGCTGTCATAAAGAATGAAACAGAGGGGGGCGGAAGGGATTTCAAAATTTGCCGTAGAATTATGTAGCCCAATTGCAAGAAACAGAAACTGTTTACATAGCCCCTAAACATCTGCAAAAATGATTTGATGACCCCATGGCTTCAACAAGAACTCTGTGGGTCAGAAGCTTCTTCAAGAAAAATTTCCTGCTCTTTACAATTCAGTTTTCTTCCCATGCATCATGCCGTCAATACCGTATTTTTGGGATCCGATGAAACGTTTTAAAAAGACAAGGAGGACCTGCAGATACCACTGTATTAGAAACTGAAAAGGAGAAGAATATCAGTGATCAAGAGGACAGCAAAAATGACGCTGACAGTGTTTAAAACATTTGTAAAATATTGAAACAAATCCTGAAACGAATAGCTTCATGGCCCATGTGTATTCCTTGAAGTAGTTTGTTAGCCCAACCTTTTCCATCCAATAATTTTGGTGACCCTGTCAAATCCCTTCCGCCCCCCTCTGTTCCATACTTTCTGACAGCTCCTTAATGAATCCTGACGTAAAATGTAAGACGTGAAACCTTGAGCCCCTCGTTTTCCTGCGTTCTGTGACTTGTCCATTGAATGATGGAGCTGACAGAATCATTGGTAGCTTCTTGTAATACATGAATGTTTCACCCATATGACTGAATAATGTAGATAGGAATAAATACCTTCAATTCGTTGCAGCTCATTTTCGACTTTGTGGCAAGCTCTTTGTAGTTCCTCAACATGAGCTTTTAAGTCTGTCGTTTCGGTCCAACCTTTCGTTCCCTCTATATAAGAAAGAGCTACAGCTATGCTATCAAGGCAGTTATGGATAGGAATAGCCATCTCGTTGTTGCTGACAGTTTCATCCTGAAATTCTGTGTCAAGTAAAGCATCAGCTCTTTTGCTCCAAGGTTCAACGATTGATTTCTGATATTTTGCAAACAAATCGTATTCCTGTGCATTCATTTGATGTTCTTTGTCGTGCAAAATGTGTTGATTCAAAGACTCTTTGGTTTGAAGAGATCTGCCACAGGGTTTGCATTTAAATTCAACAACATACTTTGAGATATGATCCTCAATGCGTTCTTCATCTGCAGTTTTCACGGTCTTTGGTTCAGGGCTATTTTCTAGTTGGCTTGATATCAGCTTCCACCACCGCTGAATTCGACAAGCAGCTATAAGGCGTTCATGCCACTTCTTTTCATTTGCTTTGAGTTCGGCTGAGGAGTCTCTTATCTCGTAGCTGTCCTCATCCACACCAAAATCTTCGGATAGTTGCCTTTGCATATCTTCAGAATGCATTTTGAAAGTGCCTGAAGTGGAGAAGAACTTCCCAGGAGAACAATGTTATTTCTCTCGATTTCTTATGTGTGTATGCACGTGCTTAAAGAATGTTGTTGGAGGGGAGGGGGTATGTTTGTCCCCTGAAAGATTTCTCAGGTAACTCTGCAATGAGGAAGCCTATGGCAATGAAACATTTAAGGACAAGTCCGGGGTTGGAATATTGATGATAAGATACAAGAAAATACAGTTATGAGTGGTGTACCATACTTTTCCCACTATTTTTCGCCTTCTCCTTGTGAATTACGCATTCCATTAAGTGATCTGAGCGAAATGACATCATATTGAGCGAAATGACGAGGGAAATGACGTCAAACGAAAACGAGGCAGCCCTTTTTCCTCGCCTCTTAATCTTGCTAGCCTCTTTATCGTGTGCACTTGCAAGAAAATGGCGACATTGAGACGAGATGTGGCATAAATTGTCAAAACTGCAGGCGCACAACAAGGGGGGTCCTAGGGGTCCAGACCTCTGCCCTTTTTTCAAAAGGGCATAGGTGCCCTTTTCAGGGGAAAATTGTGTTAAATTGACGCATTATTGATCTGTATTTTCTCGGTTTCTTGGCAATCAAGTATCAATATTTGTCGAATAGTTGAATTGGACTTTTGGTTCCGAAATTATCAGCATCTAAAAATTGATGATTGAATACGGCGAACCACTTCTTACGATGGCCATTCTCCGACGATCTAGAGTGTTATTTGAGAAAACTTCCCGGGGCAAGCTGAACCTCCTTCTGTTACCGCACTGATGCCCCCGAACCCTCCTTCTGTCACCACATTGATAAATATGCTTTGTAGATGCAAAAATTCGACAAAAATTAGAAAGTATAGTAGAATGTACCTAATATTGTAAATTTTTGTATGAATGTAAAAAAAAAAAAAAAATTCGACAAATGTCCTTGATTTCTGTCCTCGCCTTCTGATTTTAAAAACTGACACTCCAGACGAAATCACTGCGATGAAATGATCTGGAGCGTTCCCTTTTCTGATTTGGACCCCTGCCCCGTAAAATTCCTAGTTGCGCGCCTGAAAATATTTTTGGAACTGCTAGCCGTTGGACTGCTCAAATGTGAAACAAAGGTAAGGATTCGCGTCAGTAGATTGTAAGTTTCCTTTTTAATTCTACCAACCCCGGCCCGGTCCTTTCACACTTTTTGCAGCTACCTATTGTGCTAAAGTTTTTTCGAAAATTTTGACCAATGGGTGGGAGAGAGATAACTTTACGGGACTGTCGACTGACCCTGTCAAAAATCGTAACTTCTGACAATTTTTGCGAAAAAGTTGCAAGATTCATAATTTGTGCACATTTCTTTTGCAGACTAGTGTTATTTGATGTATTTCAGGATCCTCGTAATGGCTACCCTATGTTCTAAAAATTTTCATCAAACCATAGTTGATCAAACTGACAGGACAGCGGGGGAAGACTACATTAAACATTAAACGCTTCTTAAGAAGGGCCCCACGTTTCCTCCCATCATTTACAGTGATGGAATACCTGATACATTAATATAAGATCTGAGGGTGAGGAGCGTCGATGAAATGAGACAAGATCATAATACAGAAACCGATAGCCCTCAGTAATCCTAACGGTGGACTTTCTGATTGGCTAACTTCAAAATCATAAGCAATTCACGCATAGCAAACTTCATTATACAAGTACAAACCAGTTATGTCTTTCCAGCCAAGTGGGCTTGTCTCCTCTGAAGGCAAAGGATCGCTTCCCAACAAGGGTACGTCAATATCTTGCGATTTTCTTGGTTTCTTATGGCAGTCAAACGGTGCTCCCTTCATTGTTCCGACGGGAGAAGATTTATTTTCATTTGATGGCGCTGTTTTCTTGCTGAGTGCAGCTGTAGTGTCTTGCTGCCCATGGCCTGCATGTCGTTGGGTCAAGAATCGTTTGAAATTCTGAATAGTTCGTCTGGGACGCTCTTCGCTAACTGCAAATGAATCCACTGGTGGCTTTTCTTCAGATGGTGGCTTCGCTATGGATTTCACCTTTTCATCCAAAAGGATAGAGAGCTGCTCTTTGGGCCGTTGCTGTATTTTGGTTGGTGGTCCTAGGGTGATTGATTGCCTTGGATTGGCAGGATTTATCTGGATGATGTGGGGCTGCTCCTTGCGAATGGCAAATGACTGCTGGCTAGATGGCTGCTGTCGACTAGGTGGCAATTGTGGTGTAACTTGTCCCATTGGCGCTTTTGGTTGCTTTGGAAAGGCTGACGGCTTTCCATCAGAGGATGGCCTAAGTATCTGCTTTCTTTCCCCTTTAGGCTGTTCTCCATTGGAACTCTGCGTTTCTGTTCGTTGAAAATGCGCAGCACAGAATGACTTCCACGTGTGATAAATAACTTCATTTCCGCTCTTTTCCAAAATGAACTTCAGTACAAGGAGGGCATCTTGAGACCCTTTTATATTTGCAGCTCGTTGCAATGCTTGGTGCAAGTGTCCAGAAACATGTTTAGTTTGCTTAGCATAATTTTTTAATCGGGAAATTAATGCATTCTGGATGGTGAAATCATTCTGGGAGTAAAGGTCGTAGTTTGTCAGCAAGACCACGACTAGCAAAAGGAATCTTTCTGACGCCTGTGACGCTTTGTTGCTAGCATCAAATGCCTCTCGAAAAAGGTTGAGTTTCTCAAATCGTTTCATCAGAATCAAGTCAACAACAACTTTGACTAAGTTGATCACATATCCGTTTCCAACTTTGTCGCTAACGTAATCAATGCTTTCGATGGCTGAATACTGTGACTTGTAGCAGTCGCGATAAATTCCGGACCAGAACTGCAACCCCTCAATGTAGAAATTTGGCAAGTGCATTCCAGCATTGCAACTTTCATGTGTCTTGCTCAGGGAAATGATACAGAGAGAAATATTGAATTCTAGGAGCATGACCATGTTAGTCAATGACGGTGGGGGTATTTCCTTCCTTCTCCACACAGTTAAAGGTATGGCTCGTCGAAACAAATGGTGAATAGACTCTATCAGAGCACCTGCATCATGAAGCCAACTCTTGCTTTCATTAAAGATGGTATGGAATGTATCATACCCTGTCCCAAATTTCTTGTTATAAATACAAGCCTCATTCGCTGGGAGCTTTGCGAGTTTTGAATAGCGATCTGAGAGTCCTTCTTTCATAGTATTGATCTCATCCTGCACAAAAATTAACCCAGCGAAGCTCGAGATGTGAAAGACTTTGAGAAACAGATTGACATCACCATACCTCCCTTCTTCGTCTGCCCGCTCCCAGAGAGCACTGATGCACCAGAGAATCTGGTCCTTAACATAGCTCATTTGTGGCAAGGATCTAGCGAGCTGCAAGCCTTGGAATTTTGTCGTTTTTAGGTACCTGGTGTACTCAATCAGATCGGTGTAAAATGCATTGCATGTGTCAATCATTTCTGTACCAGACTCACGGCAGTCCCGAAGGGATTTCACTCTCATTACATCCTCTGTTAGAATGTTGTTCTTCTGGATAACTTTGGCAAACCGTCGCACAGCTCCTTGTAGCTGCATGATACAAAAATATGCATTGAATTTTTGCTGGGTCAGTTCTTTATTTGGGATTTGATGCAGCAATGTGCAGCTGTCATGTTTGATGCCAAGAAGGTATCTTTGGCAAATTGTCGATTTGTTTAGCTCTACTGTGTATACTTCCATTAGCTTGGTAGCAACTTCATCTGTTAGTTGTAAGATAGAACGCGTTATGAGAGCATTCCCAGTGTTTTCGTCTAAGTTGTCAAAATGGGTCTTCAGATCAGAGCCTTCCACATCACTTGTCTTCAGGATCTGTAGTCGGTACAGCAGCATTTGGTCGTTGATTTGATAATGGATGTCTCCTTTTCCAGTTACTTTCTCTATGCCAAAGAACCTCTGAAGCATTACTGCGTTCTTCATCGATGCTACAAGATTGCCTCCTTGTTGATAAGTTCTGGATAAGGTTTCGAAGATCTCAGCTGTGCCAATTTCCCCTTTGTCTAACAGCATCTGATCGCAGATCAGGGTACCTATTGCAATCAAAGCCTTCTTGTAGTTTTTGGTAGCTTCCACGATACTCTTTGTGTCGTCAGTGATCGTTCCAATAAGGAAATAGGCATCAGCAAGATTTGCATGGTCAGTGGCTAGTAGTGGGATGCTATTCTCGAGGTAGTGGAGAACGGTGTTAACTTGCATTGACCCTCTTTCGAGTTTAGCCTGCCCAGAATTGTCCAAATAAAGTTGTCTTGCGTGTTCAAGCATGCATATCCCTTTGGTCTTGCCATTTTTGGTGCACGACGCTGCCTTCAAGTATTTTCCTTCTTTCATGTAGATCCAGGCAGCGTCCTCCGCTTGGCCATTTTCAACGAGCACTTCCAAGGCAACATCTTCACAACCAGGTTTCCTCTTCAGGTACTCCAGCTGCTTTTCGGGTGGCAGTTCTGTGAGAAATCCTTTAAGGCTTTCAAAGTCACGTTTCTTGATACAAATTTCTGCAGCTTCTTTGACAACCTTTTCTGCATTTAGAGTACTTCTCGGTGGCTGGAGGAACCTTCTATCTCCACTTGATCGTTGGGCCTCATAGCGTTTGAAAACATAGATGCATTCCCGGAAACGTTCATGCTTGTACAGAATGTCAATGGCACTTCTGTAGTCACCAACTTTCTCGTAACATTCACTGGCTTTCACAGCTGTGCCGTCTCGGGATTTGCCAACTGCTTTGGCGTAGTATCTTCCGGCTTCGTGATACTGACAGGAAAAGAATGAATTTATTAATGACCGAAACCAAGCAGCAGCTGATAGCATTTCATTGATTTCTATAAGTTTCTGCGAGCGAGAGGCAATATTTTGAAAGCCCATCAAATGTAAAATGCACACTGTTGGTCTAAGACATAACTAGTCTATTCTAGCTTTCACGTTTACCTTAAAGGGGCAGGATCACGTAACCGTAAACAAGCCCATTATCTCTAGAATCTATATTGTTGCCCAGACGTGGCCATTGTGTTCTACACAGATTTTGATGAATGGGTGAATCCACACTAAAGTTACTACTAAAAATCCACCAATATCTCTGCAATCGTACCACATATGAGTGTTTCGTTTGTTTCTCAACGAAGTACAAGAGTCCATCTTCAAAATAACACTTTCATTTTGAGAAAAGTAGTGGAAAATTACTATGACATAGCCTATCAAAAATACTGCAAAATCGTCGTTTCGAAAGAAGTTTGGTTACATTACGTGACCCTACCCCTTTAATAATTTCAATTTGTCCAAAAAGCTTCAACTTCTCAGCATCAGGGGCGTCGCCAGCCCGAAAAGACTGGGGTGGAAAAATGAAGGGGTCTGGGAGCGAAGCCCCCAGAACAATTTTTCGTGACCACGCCCTTCAGACTCTCGGAAAACGTTGGAAACGCCCTTTTTAGCATTTCTGAACTATTTAGAAAATTTTGGAAAAGCAGCTTTGCAAGCAGCATTTTTCGTAACAATGGGCATTTTTGCACGAACGAAAATCAAATAATGAAGTACAACACCATATACTCCATGTAACTATTTACGAGGAAGGAAAAAAATGACTTGAAATCGAAATCAAATATCAAACAAGGTTTGTGGGAACAGTCACAGTTAATGCAGGTTTTCTACCATCAAATCTGCGTAAATAAGAAGGATTAGTAAAGTGAATAAGAAATTAGAAAGTACATTATCAGATCAGTAAATAAGAAAGATTAGTTAGTACAGTATCAGTTTATTGACTCTTCGCAATTTTCACTTCTTAGTGTCGGAGTAATTCACTCTAATTTACAAAGCAAGTTTCCTATTTGAATTGTTTTGATAGGCTGTCCAGAGTAAGTCCAGTTCAATTTTATTGGCAATATCTCTTTTACTGCTTACTGCTAACTTTAATGAGATGTTCCAAGCGTTGGTCTGACATTGAAGCACGCAGGTATGTATTTATCATCGTGACTTTACTGTGTGCTTTTTCGCAAGATGCTACTGTTACTGGCAATGTGACAATGATCTTGACAACTTGGTATAAATCAGGGAATGAATGATGAATGAAATGGATGAATGAATGTTCTGAGTGAAGAGAATGAATGTTCTGAGTGAATGAAAATCAACCCCCCCCCCACTCCCAAAGTTTTTTCAGCGGATTTCGAGAAATTAGAAAATCGAACTCTGGGAAAACTGGGGTGCACATGTCCACCCCAGTCCACCCCGTGGCGACGCCACTGCTCAGCATTAAGAACAAAAAGTTACCTTCTTAAGATGTTCACATAGCTCTCCAAGCAGCTTCCATTCTTTAGCATTTCGTAGGCAGATAACAGATTCTTCACCCATACCACATCTCAAGTACATTTCAGTTGCTTTCAGATATTCAGTATGCACATTCTTCAACGTGCCAGATTTTCTCTCTCTCCATTCCATACCCATCTTGTATGCTTTCATTGCTTGCATGTGCGCATTACATCGTTCCAGCATCGTCTCATTCTTCGTTTTTGCAAAACATTTGTGTGCCACATTCCAAAGCTCCTTCTTGTAGAAAAATTGACCACGTTCTTCCCAGTCAGCTTCGGAGGACTTCTCAGCAAACATTCCTTGCTCTGAATTAGAATCAGCAACATCCCCGTCCATTTTCAAAATCTCAACGAGATCCACACGCTTGAAATAGTTGAACATGGGGGCACGGTTCTCTCGGTCTTCGTCATAGATCCAAACATTCACTCTTGCACGAGTTACAGCAGTGTACAGTTGTTTCAATTCCGAATTCAATATCTTATGCTTGTTGTAATCGAATTCCAGCGGGCGTGACTCAAACGATAACTCACTCTCAGTTTTGC
Source organism: Aurelia sp. 3 sensu Dawson et al. (2005) (assembly GCA_964020215.1). Taxonomy (NCBI): domain Eukaryota; kingdom Metazoa; phylum Cnidaria; class Scyphozoa; order Semaeostomeae; family Ulmaridae; genus Aurelia; species Aurelia sp. 3 sensu Dawson et al. (2005). Next base: position 27,987,130 of record OZ026573.1, on the reverse strand, counting down.
TTACCAATCCAATCCCATCTGTTCCCTGTGGCCTTTCTTGCGGTTGTGCTTTGCAAGCATTCGATTCATATGTGTTGACAACACGCCACTCTTTCGTCGCCTGCCAAATAAAAGGAAAATTTATGAAGTAACAGATATCCACTACTATTCAGGAGGACTTTCCGAACTACTTTCCGAAAATGAAGAAGTCAGGGCGGATAGACAATAGTCAGTAATATATAGACTAGATTGTAAACAACTGCTTTTCAAAGTTCCTGTTCAATGCAGCTTTGGCTGTTTTGAAAGTGACAAAATGATCTTTTATGAAGTGAGTCTATTGAATTTTCTTGAATCGAACTGCGACAGTTACTACTTTCACAACGATACGCAGAACTCTCCAAAGAAGAACAAATAACTTTGCATTTTTAAAGAGATTGAAGCATAAGATTGGATTAACTCTACCAGAGCTCTGAAAGAGAATTGTATAAAATATCTCCCAAGACAGGCTCTAAATTGAACGGAAGTAAAGTTTACTCGAGTTATTTGATATCTAAGTGACAAGTAACTCAGAGGAACCTTCAATGTAAACAAGCATCAGCAACATGAAACCAACCTGAGAGTCCTTGAAGAAATTGTAAAGGAGGACATCATCAAATTCCAATCCTTTCGCTTCATAGATTGTCAACACCAGGGCACAACTCAGCTCTTCTGGAAGCGTTTCTTTACTGTCTTCAGATGTAACTAACACCACTTGATGAGCACCAAATTCGATGGGTGACGTCTTACGACGTGCTCCTCGCAACATCACAGCTAGATCACTGAAATCACTCGTCTCTAGGATCACTGGTTTAGGCCCATCAAACAATCCAACATCATTTTCAAGACGATCAAATGACTCTGGGAAGAAGTGACCAAGTAGGTCAACGATACTGGAAGCAAGATTGAGGATACCTTTGTGTGAGCGATAATTGTATGTGAGCTGATGCACTTGATTTGGCACTTCAATCGTTGATTTCTTGGTGCAGTTGAGAGCTTTGCGAGCATTGAAAAACAAAGATCGTAGATCACTGAATCGGAAAGTAACACCTCTCATGATGCTCTGAGCAGTATCTCCTGTGAAGAATAGTTGGTTTGGATCTTGACAACAGCGAATTAACAAGAAGAGTTCTGCTTCAGTGAAGTCTTGCGTCTCGTCGATGTATATTTCGTCAAACAACCAGGGTTGAATTGGATTGTTGCTCAACCTCTTGTAAACATTGTAGAGTAGATCAAATTCATCAAAAAGGTTTTTGTCAATGCACATCTTGCGATATCGTTTGAACATATCGTAGACAACATCACGGTTTCCTGAGAAATTTGGTGCCTTCTTGCGTCCTATTGAGTCATATTCTTCTTTGGACATATGACCATTGCTTGATACCAATGATTCAACCGTGCCTACGGGTGAAAAACATATTTTTATTACTAAACTGCACGCTCAAAGGCGCACACGGATCGGTCATGTGGAAATGTTGTTAGGCAAATCCATTCAGTTAGGCACAGGAAAATTGAATCAATGCTGTAGTAGAAGTGACGATGAAGGTACCAGTAAGCAAGGGAACTACCTTAATCACGTGGACAATGTCTTTACATGGTATGACGACTTTTGAAGCGTTTGCAGGTCTTTCAGTGAAGTAAATCGACGGGGTTAAAACAACTAAACTGGGGGTTAAACAACTAAGGGGACTGGGTCCATCTAAACATAGCCCATTGAATTCGATTTTTTTGATCACGAAAACAATAGGAAGATAAGTGGTGCTGCCGTTCTTTTGTGCTAAGTTTAGATTGTGTCGATATATCTCCGTTCATTTACTTTAAGAAAAACCAAAGATGGTTTCTGTAGTGTTGACGTATCATACGCATAATTAGAATAATTAGTATGCCGTAGGATGACGTGTAAAAGTAGTCGTATTAGAGTCTGGCAACATGTAGGCCGTCAAACAGTAGCGTGCCAATAGGAGAACCCCAAACACAACATTATGGCGACGAGAATGCGTTGGTAACGCTACATTACAAGCTTAAAAGCAGTTGTAAATCATGGCGACTGGTATGAGTTGGTACATATCATCATTCAGAATAAGGTTTGCAGAATAACGGTCATTTTCCTGAAATCAGTAAAAATAGCTGAAAACGGGTAGTTTCCCATCAAAATCCATCATAAAAAGTGAGTACAAAGGCAATTAGTAGAGGGTATCTTTCTGAAAACTGGACGGCAGACGCCCGTCCATCCTCAAGTCATGTATCTCCTGAGAACCCTGTTCTTCGTTCTTTGTTCCTGTGAATTTTCTTTATAGATTTACTGAGGACTGGACCCTAAATGATAGTAGGAGACTTATCACTGAAAATTTCTACCATAAAAAAATCCTATCGCAACTTCTTGAGCTTTCTTCTTGAACTGTTTCACACCTCAAGTTCAGCTGATGACCTGTAGCTCTCTGTAAGGATCAAATTACCTTTGATAAACGAGCAGAATTCTGTCCAAACAAGAGATGGATGATAACCAGAGGCAAATTTTTTCTCGATTGCAGGCCAAAGTTCATGAGCAAACACTGTGTAAGTAACTTCGCGTTTAACACTGGAGACAGTTTTCCGCTTCCTGATATCTTGAGTCTCCGCAGCATTTTCCAAGTCCTCTTCTTGATCCTCAGCAATCTCATCATCTTCTCCTTCTGAATCAAGGACTGGTAGAAAAGCAAGATGGCTTTCTTTCTCACCCCATCCAGCAACTGGTGTCAATATCTTCCCTGTACCATCACGAGGAAAGAATGTCTTCCCAGGCAGAGATGCATCCAACACCATCAGCAAATCACGTGACCCAAGAAACAATGGGTAGGCCAACTCATGAATGTCATTCAAGTTTGAAATGTTCTCTTCTGATTCGTATGACACATGATTCTTGGCAACAGGTAGCCCACTACAAAGATCTTTGAAGTTTCGCTTCACCTCATGGCAGAGGACTTTGTTCTTCGTTATGAAAAGCTGGCGTAAATGACGATATCTTTCTTTGCCATCGCTGATGTCAGACCCATTATCATCAAAGTCATCTTCCTCATGAAACTGATGTTCTGACAATTCAGCAGAGCCCTCCACAGCGCCTTTGTATGCATTGTGCAACAGACCGCCAGGCTGTTCGAGGGTAGCAGCGTTGTTAACTCTAGCCATTTCAACGGCACACATGCAAATTTTTCTGCAGCCACAAGACATGACATCCTTCTGGCGGTTATCAACGTTTGACGAAGAGGTATCACTCTTTATTGCATTTTGATGTTGGTTTTTAGGGTCATCACCCTCTTGATGCCCAGTATTGCCTCCATTAGCCTGGTAAGAAAGCAACAATAAAAATATCAACTAGAAGTAACTAAAAGTTATCAACTGCGCGCACTCTAAGATATTTCTGAACTCAAATAAAGCCACACTAAATTCGTAAATGACTTTTTTGCTGTTCCCTTGAACTGGATTTAATTGTTCCATTATTCCCTATTCCATGTTTTATGACTAGAAGGAGGGTGATGAAAGCAGGGTAAACAGATGATTGTGTTAAGTTAATCCTATTGACGAGCATTTATTTGCTCGATTTGCTGCATCGTCGCCGATCAATGCATGTGATCAGGAAAGTTGTAGGTATGCGAACGTTTTGCACAGCGGCAATGAAGCAATAGACAAAACAAATATGAGTGGCCAGCAAACGAAAATTCACTACCTCGCAATTAGTAAGCACGCTCCTTCGTCGCGCGCAATAAATGCAAATTAGTTCCATTCTTTAGCTGCACATGAGCAATACAATTAGGTTTGCTTTTGTTTCTATGTGTTTGGTAAGATGGGAATCAAATATTTTTTTCAAAATCTTTGCCTTTGGCCTATGGCCGAAAACCTTCAAAGCTTCATCTTTATGGACCAATCAGATAGCGAATAAGCGAAGAAGACAGGAACCCGTGAAGATTTTGTTGAATAAGACACAAAGAGGAAAAAAGATTGCTTGAAATTTAACGCTTATTTTTGGAGAAATCTGCGCTCCAGACGTTGGTGTATACTTGTTTAAATCTCCATATACGGTAGATATCTTCAGGTTTCGAGGAGTAAAAGCATCTCCAGTTCACAAAGAAAGCACAGAGGCACTGAATCTTGAGAACAACAGTGGCCTTTGGCATGAACTCGGCTTGCCTGCTAGATATCAAACTGAGATAAAAAAATACTAACCTCGGTCCCATTCTCGTCGCCTTCACTGTAAAAATCCTCAAGAAATCTTTGCAGGATTGGAATATGTGGTCCAGCAGTTGCCGAATTTTCCCAATAAATTTTAAATTTACTCCACAGTCGATACAAGCAACAAGTCGTCTTTCCAGTTCCGCTTCGTCCTAGCAGCAAAACTGATGCAAGTGGTGAAGGCCTCAGTTTGATGATGTAGTGCTCTAATTCACTGACTTGGAATGGGAAGTCATAATTCTGCTCGCTGTTTTGTAGAACACTGTTGGCCATAGCACTGGATAATGCGTAGAACTTGAGAATATGGAATTCACGATCATTTGGACTAGCTGATGGTGAGAAAACTTCATCCCAAGGCGCATCTGGTCTCGTGGATACGGATTGTTGATTCTGGTAATCATTTACGCCTTCTGACACGTAAACACGCGGGAATCGAATGTTACTGTCCTTCTCCTCGCTATTTTTGACCTTCATCTTCTTCAAAGTCTTCTTTATTGTGCACGATTGTCCACGAATGCGTGATTGCACGATCCTGTCAACCATACGTGGCACTTCGCTGTGATTCATCGTGAAATCCCACAGCCGGATTACATAAGTGTAGATAAATGTGGCTGCTTTTCGCTCATCAAAGTTTTTGGCTTGATCTATGCTGCATCGTTCTGAAAAAGCAATGGCCTCCTCCCAAATCATTCGAGCTCCTTTGGTAAACTTGGCTTTGTAGAGGCGAATTCCTAGAGGATAGAACAAAAGAGGATTTTGACATGTCAATGTTGTGTTTTTAGGTGTGTGTTGCTTTAAGTGTTAGGTTTTACATTGATGTTGTTTGTTAAGCATTTTGATTGGACAGTATTTTCAGGTTAGTATTTGATCGGACAGTATTGTAGACCATTTGATCACGTGACTGTAGGAGACATTGGTAGTTGTTGAGTGAACATGTTGAGATAAGGATGTTTGTTGTGCACTGCCAATCAGAATTAGGCCAGATTATGCTGGGTGTGAGATTAGCTACTGATCGTTCGGTTTATTTAGTTGAGGTTTGATAAAGAGACATGCTACCACTTTTTGACAGACTTGTATATATGTAAATACGCAAACTCGCTATTGTTGAATTTCATAGTAAATATTTGCTAATTCTGCTTAGATCGCATCAGGATCGAAGCAACTTTGTACGATAGAGACCGAAGAAACACAATACCAGATGTGAGAAAAAGATGTTTACACATTTGAAAATTGCTAAACAGAGAATATATGATACATTAAGGTACTGACCAGGTCTCACACATTTTGTGATTTTCCTAATTGGGTTTCTATTCGTCAAATCCTACAATCTCTGACAAAATTTCGGACCATCCGAATTCTTTGTGCTTTTCCTGACACATGTCCCCCTCTCCTGTCATCGATGGGCCCTACGATACCTTCATCTGGATCATCTGCACCAGAAAAAACTCTTTCAACTGCTGCCAGCACTGCGAGATCACGGAAGGGGGAAGGGGACAGACAAATCGAATTTTGTCGAGAACACCGACAAGTTTGTAAGACATTGTGGATTGAATATTTTCGTAAAGCATCAATGAGAATTTACCATAGATATCTCGAAGCTGATAACTTACAGGGTGTCTCAAAGAAATTGTTCGATCTTTGATTGGATACTAAAAAATAACGATATGCTGAATGGATAGTTGGTCAAGTAACCCATTTCCTGAGATTTTGAATTAATTTTGACACAAGAATCCTCCAAATCCGCTAAAAATGCATGGAGTTACAAGCCTTTGAAGTTCAAGTTTGTGCGAAAGCTGAAGCCTCGAAATGCTGTTTTTGGTAAAAATCCCATAGGCCATCGTTTCTGTTACTTCTCAATCGTTTCAAGGCAAACCAAATGAGATTCGAACAAGTTTTCGATAACCTAACTGACAAGCATATGGATGCTTTGAGGGAACAGACTCAGTCTCTCGTCGATTATGTTTTGAGCCACTGATTTTCCACATATGCAATGTTAAGCAAATTTTGACAATGACAGCAAGGATTGAATTACCTTAGAAATCCTACTTGGTTTGCTCTGATGTCAATGAGAGGTATGACATTGGATAAGCTTCTTTTACCTCGGTCTTCGAGCGTTTTGCATCACAAGTAATCTTGGCACCTCTGGTTTCAGCTATCGCATACATCTGATCTTTGAAAGCTCACAACTCGGTGAATTTTCAACCGATTTGCAAGATTCTGGTCTCCAAAATTGTTTCATAATCTTAGGGGCAGGGTTATTTTCCCATGAGCCGGTTCATGTTATCGTTACTTTCAATTATCTAATCAAACGTCGAACAAATTTTTGAGACACCCTGTAGATACCGTAAAAGCTCTATTTAGCACCCCTCTTTATTGAGCTCCTCAACTTATACTAAATTCAAGAATTAACCAAAGATTTTTCATTTCTTTGGCAAAACAACTTCGGATGTTAACATTGATATGGTTTGGGATAAAACTGTGTCGAATTGATCTATTTGACTCGAAACATTGAATGTTGTATTAATTCTATTTTGATTCGATAATATATACAAATAGCTAACAATATATACATTACTTAAATATATACACGTTAACTAATCAAAATCGAATATACAAAAGAGACAAAATTAATATTTTCTAAATTTACAAAAAAATTGGAATGCAAGTACAGGCACTACATTTGCAGTTTGGACCGTCCCATTTTTTTATCAAAACCTTGAAACTTTTCAGATTTTCAGACTTTTGTATGTTCAATCCGCAGAATATGGGGTTAAAGAACTGAACAGCAATATCGATGAAATCTTCACCATTTTATTTTGTTAATAAGCCCCCGTCTCTAATAAGCCCCGTCTCTATTAAGCCCCACCTCTCGAGTGTCCGAAATCAATAGGCCCCCCCCTTGGGGTGCTTAAGAAAGCTTTTACGTTGAAGACAGATTTCATGATGTTTCTATGAAGTGTTAGTTATCCAGCATCCGGAGATAAAAACAAATCGAAATTGGGCAAAATTTGCGTAATGAATTGTCACAATTTCAGAAAACGGCGAATATATTCTGGGCACAAACTTTTGGATAGTGTATATGGGTGTGCTTTTTAATGTTTTCCAGATTAGATGAGAATGCTTTGAAGTGTATCTGGAGTAAAGCAAACATTTTCACGATAAATATTCATACCAATCTACTTGTGGGATTCAACAGTATCTTTTCAGGAAATCTCCACATTAATGAGTGGTACATTTACACTTTGAATAGCACAAAATTTGTTACCTGTTGAAGACCAAGATCCTTCTAATTTGATTGCTAATTTGGGCCTCCATTCACCACAGGCAAGCAGTTTGATTTTATTTATAATTCTTCGCTTGGTTTCTCCTTGCAGTTTCAAATCTTTGAGCTTCTTCCAAAACTCCGATGTGCATTGGACATCCCATGGCAATCCTTCAAATTCATCCGTCATTTCCTTGAATTCTCCATCATTGTAATTAGCCTGGATGATGTCATTATTATCATCCTCATCATTATCATCGACATCATCGTCACTCTCCTCCGTAGCATCAACAGGCGCAGTATCAATTGGCCTAGAATCCAGTGTAGCTTGAGCTGATGTATCGTTTGTTGTTATTGTGGCACTGCTCCCAACATCCCGTTTATCGTTTTCCTTTTGTTCCATCTTCACTTCAACAAAGCCACGAATACAGTCTTTTACATTCAGACGGGCTTGCTGATATGGAGAAACTATCGTCTTTGTTGCTTGTAGTGTCGCTTGCTTGTCCTCTTTCTTTTCCGTTTCATGGCAATCAACAGTGTGATTCTCATCCAATTTCACATTCTCACATACATTTCTTTCTTCTTTGTTAGCGTTATCTTCAGGAGCATCAACGCTATCGACAATCTGTAACACAAAAACATAGTGAGTCAATGAACAAACTCTGTTGAAAGCAACTGCTCCTCGACTGCTCGTTGGATATCAAGATAATGATGTTGAAAAATATGTTATTGGATAGTGGACATGTTCCACATATTCAAAGAATGGACCAGTGGCGAAGCCACAGGGGGGTGACTGGGAGGACTTGTCCCCCTGAATCTCAAAAGTCGGCAAAAATTGTCAAAGAAAAATGGCTAATAATTTGTGAGGTATACCTTTAGATTGAAAAATTTCGTCAAAACCCGCACTACTGTTTGATTTTTCAGAGCTGGCACCGCCTTTGGAATGGACATGTTTAATTTTTGGGTGATGTATATGCCTATGCACTTTCTAAACTCAAAAATTGATTTCACGCATCCAGAAATAGCAAAATGAAGACCTTGTATGTTTCTAGACTGTGTTCTTCTCTGATGACTTGGCAATACTTATCTTCTCTTCTAGATGTATCGTAGATTGTATTAACGTAATGGCTGCGGGTTTATCATAGCTTCTGTTCCTCTCAGCATCACTTTGTAGCATTCTAAAGTAGTTTGTATGTAGTGTGGTAATATGTATATCGTAAACTTTTTAGCGGAATATAGAAATGAAATTCAGATAAAAATTACTGACTGAAATCAGCCAATTCATTCTGACTTTTATGAGGGATTTTCTCGAGAAAGCTCCTTCGAGAAGTCTTCGAAATAGGCCTACCTAAAGTCATCATAAGAAAGCTTGCAAATTGAAGCTTGAGTTTTCTAATACAAATAGAGCTGCATTGAAACAAGAAACAAGCAGAATGATATTGAAAATTCCTAAGAGTATGGTCACATGACTTGAAATGGGCAAAGGAAACTTTTGCCGATGAGGTCTATTATGACCTCTTTCGATATCATTACCTGATCGACTTTCTTTTTCTTCTTCTTTTTACCCTTGCTGGTCTGCTCTTCAAATAATTGCTCAAATTTCTTGTAATCTTCGTTTGATCTTGATCTGATGATGTCTGTTGCTGTTTTTCCAATCTTATTTTTCAGCATTGGATCGATCGTTCCTCTCTTTATCAACAGCTTTAAGCATCGCACAACAAGAGGTGACAGCTCCATTTTTGCTAACAAATGAAGAGCGCTATTTCCTTCTAGATCAACTGAGTTCAACTCTATCTTGTTGCAGAGTTCAGCTAAAATGTCTAATCTATCTGTAAATGAGGAAATAAACAGTGAAGATGTTACGTCGAATACAGTTTTGAGGGTTTGATACGGCAGAGAACAACAAATTCACTACTCAGTGTTTACAAGTTACGGTGTCCCAGTAAAATGCACTACGTTTGTATGTGCTCCATTTGTTATTGTTTTTTCCTAATGTATTGTAACTATTGAGCTGCGCCTTTCACGGTGGGCAGTCTGATGACTCAGTGTCTATTCCTGCCTTGAGCTCAGGACCGTCGAGAAGGGGGGGTAGAGGGGGTAAAAGGTCCAGGGCCCGGGCCCCGGAGGGGCCCGTAAATGTTTTGTGCCATAAAATTTTGTTATTGCTGTGTATCTCTGCAGTGCATTTTTATGACAATTTATCTGCTTTAAAAGGGTATTTGCAAAAACCATCGACTTTGATGACAGTTTTCATGTCAGAAACCAAACCGTCGTATTATTATTTCTTATCTATCTAAACTTGTTCTATCCCAGCGAGTCAGTAGTTGGTGTCGTAGGGTCACTGAGTTACCGTTCACATTCAATCTTTTCGGCCTTTGAGTCGCCTGTTCCCTCTAGCACCTCCAGCGACTGCAACGACCTGGTGTGAACAAGGCATTACTAGCGTAAAACGATGTCCTTGATTCATAAATACAATTTTTTCTATAGCCTTCACATGGAATGTTTAAGCAATTTTTTAGAATGATTAGTCATAAAAGGGGCGTTTCCTTCATTTTCCGGGAGACTAAAGGGCGTGGTAGCAAAAAATTTTCTTGGGGGCTGCGCCCCCAAACCCCCTAGGACCAGTCCCGATAGATCACTCCAGGGCCCGCGCTGGCTCTCGACGGCCCTGCTTGAGCTTTATTCTTTTAATTGACTTATAAAAAACAAAACGTTTGTATGACTCAGGGCATTTTTTAACATTGTAACTAGTGGGCCATTGGCCCAGTAGGCCCCCAATCTGGCCCAGTAGTGGAGTAAGAATCACCATTTTTGGCTCAGTGCTTTGGGCCCTTTTCATTCAATTTCCTTTATCGTTTTACTCCTTCATTGTCAAACACCAACTAGTTCTAAGATAAAAAAGTAGATAACCTAAAATGTAAGAAGAAGCGACGTTTGGAGCATATAGCCAGCTATCAGGCCAGACATAGTTCTGCCAGTAAAATTGAGAAAGATAAACGCTCAGCCTTTTATGGACCCTTGATAGACCTTTCTGTTTTTACATTCTGGACCTATTAGATGGACTTAACTGTTACAATTTATACAGGAGTCATCCTTGGGCTTTCCATTTACAAACATCGGCAGAAGGTGTTGCGGCGCCATGGACCAATCCTCTGACAAGGGCTAGTGGGCTCGGTTACGTCTTTTCTACTTTTGCATTCCAAACACTTGCGCTAAAACCTCCAACTTCAACTGTACCTTCTTCTCAGCTATGGGCAGTTGGAAATGAAAAAAACTGGTGGTAAACTTCAGTTTTGGGATATTTCACTAGAAGGTTGCTGACCTCAGAAAAAATCTGAAAATGATAAAACAAAAGTATCAGGAAAAGTGCTTGCTCAGAAAATTTCCTATAATGAACCAAATTTGTTTCTCTATGCTGATAATACAGAAATAATGGAATATTTACACAGTGTGGTGGCAATTTGAGGGTGTGCAAGGGCTTACTTCTCAGATCGCCCAGTCGTAGAATTCCACAGAATCTCAATCTCCTTCGAGAAACCAGCAGTCTTTTTAACTCATTTTAAGCTGATCTGAGTAGCATGAACCAAAAGTTTCTGCTCGCTTCGCTCGAATGTCCATATACTTTTTCGTTTTTTATCAAGTGCGCTTCAAATTCATTGGATAATATGTATGGAAGATGTTTGAGTAAAGCCTAAAAAAATATTCAGAAATGAAATGAAAAATAGGCAGTTCCAAAATTCTGTAGGATGACCCCTGAATAGCGCATGGTTATATTGTATGCTTTGTTTGTATAATTGTAAGAGTATTTTCTCCTTTTCTCCAGGAATTGGGCTCTTATGGTCATTCTGGCCCACTTGTCAAATTTCCTTAAAAAATGCCCTGGTATGACTGCTCTGGATGTGCTGAAACTTAAGTTGTCCCGTCATTATGCTGCCTGGTTATGTCTCAAAGTAGACTTTGGGGCATTGTTGGAGTCAATCGGAGTCATTAGCTGCTGATTCACGGTGGAGTCAAAATAGACGGTTACTTGGAATTATCAGTTTCTCTGTGCTATTGTTGTCAAAGTACAGATCTCAAAGCAACAGATTTAGCGTTGTATGTGAATTTTATGTCATTCGAAGCGCAGGATTAATACGTTGTTTAGTAATGTTGTTTAGTTATTCTGAAAAACGCTATTTCATCATCATCATCATCATAATAATGATAATGATAATAATAATCATCATAATCATAATCATCATAATCACAATCATCATCAACATCATCATCATCATCATCATCATCATCATCATCATCATCATCATCATCATCATCATCATCATCATCATCATCATCATGATAATCATCATCATCATCATCATGATAATCATCATTACTGCCACCCAGCCTACGAAGGACATACAACTAAAGTTACAACTGAATATATTGCTAAAATATACATAAACAATTTTTACTGACGAAGTAAAGAGTTATGAAAATTTAGAAAGCATATCGTGACAAACCTCTGAGTTGACGGGGCGAGGGGCATAGATCTCTAAAGAACAGATTTATAGAAGGAGTACGACACTTTAAAGGACAAATTCGGGGTTGATAAAATTATTGTTAAAAAGCAACCTTTCTAACTGCTGAACACCAATCATGAGTTCTTTCCAAGTTTTGATGCCTCCAACTTTCATACATTGGTTAGTGAATCTTTTTCAGTTAGGCCAATTATCGCAGCCATTTTTTGTTTTGTTTGAGTCTGCGAAGGCGTGATAAAGAGGCTAGCCAAGTGAGTGATATAATATCAACACATTTGGCGGCCTCGTTCAGGTCAAAGTGCAGTGACGACATAAAAATGTTTTGCAGATTAAAAGGGAAAAAACACTGCAAAAAGTACTACACACCATTCACAGCAGTGTAATCTCTTGAATAATCAACAATTATACCAACCCGGACTTGTCCCTTAATACTTGAAAGGACGTTGAGGGAAAGAGCATCACGATGTTTACGGTGCCTGTGCACCGGGCTCTTATTTTCATGCAGGATAGCAGGATTATAGTTTGGAACGCAGTACTCGCGGAATTGTGATTAAGCTCCAGAAAATTTGAAGACATTAATGCTTTCATTGTCAATCTAACATTCTTTTGTGTTCTTCAAAAGTTCTTTCGAAGTGCTTTTATTGTCAATCTAACATATTAACAGACAGTCACAGCCAATTTAGATAAATTTTCCCCCGACGTGATCGAAAATTTTACAGTGCATACATCTCACTTTATACATACCAAGTGTCACGCATAATCGCACCATGGTATGAACAAGGGGTTCTGATGGTATCACAGGAATATCGTTGACAAGTCTGACTCCTTTCTTGACTAAACACAACACAATTTCTTTCGCGCAGTCTTGTGTTTCAAGGGCAGCAGCTAATGGAGTGATACTTCCTTCAACCCCATTGATATCAGCTCCTCTCTCAATCAACTTCTCAATCAGCTCCGGCTGGTATCTTTGTTTTATCATCTTTTCAAGTGAGACACTTGCAGCATTTGCATGATTGCAAAATTCTGACTGTGTAAAGATGTAGCTGATAGCATCGAGAGCAGTTTTGGATCCTTCTTTGTTCAACAGCAAAATGCATTTGTTTATTGTCTTAACTCTCACTTCTTTTGGCAGGGTCATACTTTGTTTGTCTTGCTCTTTTTCTGTGTTAAAAATATAACGCCTTGTAAAGAAGATTTTATCATTATTTCAGAATTTGCCCTGTTGGAAAGATTAAACATTATCAACTAACTGATGGACAATTTGCTACATTCTCTGCAAGTTGTTAGAGCTGGAAAAGCTTCTTGAGACTAACAAAATTTCCAAAATAATGTAGGGAGCCCCTTGCTGTAGTCCCGTCCTTTTGTAGTCACGTGATTCAGGAGGAGGAGTGTATTTATGTTTTGTTTGGACCTGTCATCCTCATTCGGTTACAGTTTTTCGCAATAAGTTGAAGTTCTTCCGAAAATAGTAACTAACAATAATTTAAATCCAACGTCAGAATACAGGTAAATTTCTCTTAGTTTCCAGTTCTAATTCGTTGATGCATGGAAAAGAGTCGTGAGGCGATATTCACCGAGAGAATGAACTATAATCATCTATCAAACACGTACCCGTTGCTGCAATATTCAAAAGAATCCTCTCTACAACCTGAACTTTTTCTGCTGACTTGGAAAGACCAAAACATTCTAGGAATGCACTGTGAGCTTTGAAATATTCTTTCAGTTGATGATAGCCACTGCCAAGGCGGAGGAATGCCTGAAAATAAAAGTAAAGTCTGAAAACAACAAAGATTGGTTACATAAAAGAACTTCTGGAACTCAAACTACAACTCATGGATGAATTTTTTTCACCTCCATTTAATGTCTGGATACAAATGAATACCATAGAAAAATGTGCCAAAACTGTAGAATGGTGCCGTGACCCAAACCTAACGCTAAAGCCCTAATCTTACTCCACTCATCTCAATGTTTTCACTCCATGTGCAGCACGAAATATGCAGTTGCGGAGGAACACAAAATCTCTGTTCGTTCAATGATAAATTCAATTTAATATGTTGTTGTTGTTGTGATGACTGGGACTCTGTATTGAGATCATCAAAACTCCTCACATTTAAGGTTTGTCAATAACAGTAGCTATGGGAAAGAGCTGCTAGTGTCACGATAAACGTTTAGGTTTATTTTCAAATTAAATATTCAATCTGACAATAATTCCATGTGACTTCAGAGTATGCTTCTGTGAAAGTACGTATTCCTGGAAATTCAAAGCCTTTTCAAGATTGGTCCTGGACAGAAATGCAAACCACTCACACCAAGTAGATCATTGCAAAACAAACTAACAACATTTACATACCTCTGGCCAATCTGGAGCTATCTCCACACATTTCTCAAGATCGTTTGTAGCAGCAGCATAGTTTCCAGTTAGTTCATTCACATACGAACGTTTGGACAATAAATCTTTTAGTAAAGAAACATTCTCTTTAGGAATCATCTCTATCGCAAAACTATAGAACTGTTCAGCAAATTCATAGTTTTTCTTCTCAATAAGTGTGTTGCCATGAGTCAATAGCTCGATGGCAAGTGTATCAAGCTAAAAGGAAATAGATAGCAAAATTAGCTGCAGAGGAGGGGGGGGGCAAACCTCTACTCTTTGCGGAAGCTTCTGTTCTTAAAGTCATCAGTTTAGACTGTGTTCACACAATGCGGGCACATTTTGAAAACGATGAAAAATGTGACCGCTGCAAAATTCGAGCTAGTGTTAACACGATACCGGAACAATTTGAAAACGGTAGGAACTTAGACGGCAAAAACTCGTTGCAACAATTTGATGCCAAAGAAGCTTGCCTACACCCTAAGAGTCGATCAGTCTCGTTCCAAAAGTGTCTAGAAATGTTCTGTTTTCATCATTTTCAGGTGTTTACACGATGTCGTTTCCAAAATGTGTCGGTTAGAGTTCCGCTTTCAGAATCTACCGTTTTCAAAATCCGCCGGCGAAAAATTTACCGTTTCCTCGTGAACGCCTATCCGTCACATTTTGCACCGTTTTCAAAATGTGTCGGCATCGTGTGAACGCAGTCTTAGTCAACTTTTAGTTTGAGTTAGTTGTTTGAAATTCCTAGATTTAATTGCATTTCATGGAGACCATGTGCCTCAAGTATGCTGCTGGCCAAGAATACCCAGCCACCCTGCATAAACTTTGACAGTGAGTCTTTACGATAATCCAGTGCAAATGATATGGCTATTCTGTCACTCTCCGCTGTATAAAGTAATTTTTTATGTAGATTCCAAAAATCAATGTGTGCTCGTGACGTCTCGATGTAGTTTGCAGGAAATTTGGGGATATCAGAAGTCGAGTCACCAGCCGTGTGTCCTTCCGCACAGATATGGTACGAAGCTCCAGTTTGCAACATTCAATGCAGAATTTCTTTCTCTACATTATATCCATACCCGTACACTATTATATGGGAGCGCGTTGCCGAGTGTTCGAATCCCGCGCTGGACAGTTTGGTCGCTGTCCGTAACTCTAGCCCGGGTCGACCAGAGCCAAGTGAGGGAAATCTGGTAGCTGCGGCGGGTTGATGGTAAAACATCCGTGGCCCCTGCTGAAAATAAGTCTCTCTCAGACATTCGCAGGCTAGCCACGTTAAATATGATTACCTATCTATCCAAACTGCGCTAAAATCCAATTTGAGAAAAAAATTCTTAGAAGAGGTATTATCATAGCCTGCGTGCAGACTTTGGCTACTGGGGAGAACAGAAAAGAATGAAAGCGCAGGCTAGTATTATCATTGCATTCGTAGCTTTGTGCTTGAAGCCGTAAAACGTACTCAGATTCAAACAATTTGTACACAAAATCCGATACAATTATGAGAAAGATCTTGACGAATAGATTCCGAAAATGTACTTGTTCGCCATAATTGGTAGAGTTATTAGTGTGTTATGACAGGTTAAAGTTTGAGTGATTCCGTCACAATGAAAGATTGATTGTTAAGCCTGGTTTTCATTAAATCGCAGTTCATCGGTGATTATCGGCGATCCCAGCGCCGATTTTATTTTATCATTATTTTTATTTTTTTAAGCACGGTAGCACCGTCAGTCCAAAGAACTGCTTTTCAGGGGGCCGTGGCAAAAATCGCCGATATTCTGTTTTTATATGAAATTGTTGACTTACAGCATCGCCGATCATCGCCGATGTGCTGTGGAAAACAAAATTTTTGGTTCTGAAAGTTGAATGGCGATGGTCGCCGATGATCACCGATGGTCGCCGATGATCGGTGATGCTCTCAATACCTTGGTTTTCATAAATCGTAATTTATCGGCGATGGTTGCCAATGAGATCGCCGATGATAGGCGATGAATTACGATTTAATGAAAACTAGGCTTTACAAATCTTCCTCTGATACGCTTTCTCAGAGCGAAATTTAGCACACTCTGCATATGCTGTAGAATAAAAATTCAGTATCAAATGGTGGAGGTAAGAGCTTTGTATAATATCCGTATGGGTCAACAGGGCTGCAGACTTGACTGCTCCCAAGCTACCTTCAAACGTCATAATGACGTCACCAGTAAATGACACACAATTTCACAAAACAACATCGATTTTTAGAATCCAACGAAAACTGAATTACCTAACGCAATGCAACGGAAAAAATTCATTTTGAAGGTTGATACAGGGTGGCTGAATAATGTTGGCTACAGTGCACCTATTGCATGTCTATTCCTTTTAAATATACTGTCCATCCTGAGACTAGATTCTTATGAACGAATTTCTTTCAAAAGACCTCACCTCATCTTTCATACCTTCAACAGTTAATACATTTTACATATAACAGTGAAAAGGGCGAGAAAAATTTCCCACACTAACCTCGTCACGATAGGAATGCGCATTTAAGTATTTTGCAACAAATCCTATATGCTCAATAACATCATCATATGATTCTCTACCCATAGCCATCCTAACCAACTCTAAATGAGCATTCATCACTTCTTCCCTGGATGGTGTGCTTGCAGGAAGAATCGGTGTGAGAAGTGATAGCATTGTCTGTCGTTCTAAAGATTCGCTAGGGTTGTTTGAGGGCGCTGATCCAATGCCCTTTGATCGTTGTGTCTTCCAGAATTCCTGTAAAATAAGGTCTATCATCAAGTCATGAAGCAAGCAAGCAGGCAAACAAGCAAACAAGAAAAACATGTAAGCAAGAAAGCGAGAAAACAAACAAACAAACAAGCAAGAAGGCAAGAGGCAAGCAAGCAAGCAACATTTACTTGTTCTATATTGCAGCAGCTATACAGTTGATGTGGGCGTGCGGCACTACGTCTTGTGCTTTAGAGCCTCGTTTCCATATAATTGTTCCTGTCGTTCCCGTCGCTCTCATGGCACAGTGGTGTAATCCTCTGACTTTGCAGCCAGAAAAGGCAGGCGGAGTGGGTTCGATACCCGGTAGGGCCCCACGACTTGAACGTAGTGACAAGGGGTCGCGGCCTCGATTAGCGCTTAGCCACTGCTGCTGCCCAGTTTTCAGAAAGCCAAGGTCTTCTAATTACCGAAACTTGCCGTCGTACCCATTTTTATGATGGATTTTGGCGGAATTTACCCATTTTTCACTATTTTGCCTATTTCTGGAAAACCAACCCATGTTTAAAGGAAAATCTGTCGAAAAAGGGACCCTTGTTTAGAGAATTTTGAGCCCAAAATCCCACCCATATGGGCGGCACATACCTCCCGGGTGTGAAAGTCGTTTCTATACCATTATTTTGCTTGTCATTCGGCGCGCAAAGTATCATGGTGGCAATGGCTTTTTAAATGCAATGTATCTTGGTGTCAGATTTGTAACGGCAACATCTGTTGCCTTGATTGACGTGTGATTTCGTGCAAATCTGCAAACCTACATTTGTTTGAATGAACAAGAGTAAAATAAGAAACGATTGGAGATACTCACAACGTAGGAATCTCTGTCAAGTTGAAAACACTTCTTTAGTCTCTTAACTACTTTATCCTTCCTGTTGATCTTCAAGAACAATTTGGCCAAGTTCTTATTAATCTTGAATGAGATCTCTCTTTTAGAGCTAAGTGGCAGTGCATCACAAATACTGGCAGCTAATTTCAACTTTTCAATTGACTTTTCGTAAGATTCATTTGCTTTTGTCTCTTTCACTCCATTGAATAAGCTTGTAGCTTTTGCCTGTGGAATGAGGAGATTTGAGATTCTGAGATTCACACCAAGGATTTGAAAAACAACATGTAAATACCTACGACCCATAAAGTGCTTAAAAATGGGGAAGGTAACTCTTAAATTTTCCTAACTAGTGAGGACTAGCATTGCTTTCAAATCTTTAAAAAGCTGGGTGTAAAATTCTATGACCTATTTCTTTGAACTGAACGGCTTCAAAGAAACTTGAACTATTTTACAGTAAATCTGCCGTTGGACTTTTCTGAAATCTTCAATATTTTCAGAATTACAGTGTTTTTCTTCTTTTTTAAAAATTCAAGATAATTTTCGAAAAAAAAACTTAAAACTATCGCAATTTCTAAACTTGTTAACGATAGGTCACATAATTTTCAAGAAAACCATAGTTTGTGGATGCCGACAATATGGTATCAAGCAAAACTCTATCACTCTTCTGGTTTGTGATTTAGAAATTTGATGACGTCACATCATAAAATGAGCTGAAATATAAAATAGGCTGTAATTTCGACAAATATCCAAGATTTCTGAAAAGTCCAACGGTAGAATCATAAAAAAGTGGCTAAAGTTTCTTACAAATCATTCAGTTTAAAGAAATAGGTCATTGAATTTTGCACCCGCCTTTTTTCGTAGATTTAAAAATTTGGAACCAATGCTGTGAGGAGTTACAGTGCTTAGACCGTTTGGTACAGTAAATGTTCAAAGGGTAGTGACCCTGTGGCATTTTGCACTGGTCATGTAATAGAAAAAATTTTGCAACTGTCCCTAAATGAACAAAACATTCTGTTGTTTAGCAGTGCATCCGAGTATCTTTGTTACATATGCATCTTTTATATATTTCCACTTGTTTGCTGTGTATCATACTACCAGAAAGGTATACGAGGATACAGTGAAGATGAAAGGTATTATGGAAACTGACCTTTTTACTTCTTGAAAAGGAGGTTTCGATCGAGCGTCCGAGCGTCCAAATCTGGTAAATTTGAGAAGGAAACCAAAAGCATAACCCCCGTTCTCGGTTTGAACACTGCGATGCGAACTGTGGCAAGAAGTTGCTTCGGATTTCAGAACATTTTTCAGAGAGTTTTCCATCGACAAATAGGCCTAAGATAAGTTAGCAATGGTCCAGTTTACAAAAGGCAAGTATTATTGGCCGTTTTTCTTTTCTTCTCGTCATTTTCATTCATTGTTAGTTAACTTTTCTTTCAGCTGAAAAACGATGGCTAAAGACAGCAAACTTCGATTTGCAGCTCGAAAAAATAAACCCTTGCATGCTCGCACTTTTCAGCTGTAACTGTTACACTAACGAAAACAATGCAAGCCTGTAGGAAGCGTGGGGCAGGTAAGGTTCAAGCCCCCCAATAGTCTTGAAAACAATGGTGCTACGTCACAAGCATTGATAGGATCTATTGTTCACTATTGTTTTAAGAACAATTGCCCCCCCCCAATCAACAGCTGCTTTCTACGGCCCTGAACAACGAGAAACAAGGCCAGAAGGCAGATGAAACTTCCCGTTTATAAACTAAATCATTCCTGACTTGACTTGAGAAAAGTTATCGTTGATTAGCTCTTCAGAGAGTGTTCTAAAATTCACAGCAACATACGTAGCAAATTCTTGCCACAGCTTGCATCGTTATACCGAGAACGGAGGCCATGCTTTGCTTTCGTTCACAAATTTATCAGATTTGGATGCTCGACCCAAACCTCTTTTTTAAGAAGTAAAAGGTACTCTGAATACTCAATTTCTTTTTATCTAAGAAACTTTCAATACTGGCCTAAATTCTTAGTTTCTTATAAAAGTGTGTGTAATGTCATCATTCGGGTAGTTGGGTCATCACAATCTAAGGGGCACATCCTTGTATTACCATGGTTGGTCAAACCCCCCCCCCCCCCTGGGAACTTACCAATAAAACATCTTTTGATATATGGCGAGTAAGGTCTGACAAAGATCTATTCTCTTTCTTGTGCTTTGTAAGAAGGACACCAAGCTTAGCATCCTCGAGCAATATGGGTTCACGAGTTACTTTCTTTATGCTTTCGTAAAATTCCAGTGCTGATGAAAAGTCTCCTTTGTCGAAAGTCTCATGTCCATGCTCGAGCATTTTGTCCAAATGAATCTGCAAGAACAGAGGCTCATAAAGTTAGGTTAAAGTTTGGCATAGAGAATCACGGGGGGGGGGGGTTCTTCCATAGTAAAGGTACCTGGGGATGTGCCGCCCACAAGGGTATGCTTTTTCAAACCTTCTAAAGTACGACCAAAAACTATGTAGAGTTAAAAAGTTTTTCGATGCCATTTCGGCTCTATTTGCTTAATAGTAAAAGTTAAGGTCTCTTTCGAAAGAGGAAGAGAAGCGTAATATTCTTAAGGAGCATTTTCGAGGTTTAAACCTACAGAAGGGGGTTGAAATCAAGCCTCAAAAAAGCAACTCTTAGCCCACGCATCCGTCGAGGTTGAAAAACATATGGCTGGAAAGCTCTATCTTAGCTGTATCCAAATCTGTGCTCCATTTACTTGTTAACTAAGTACATTTTCGTTAATACGCGAAGGGTTAGCAGATTTTGGAAAAGATGGTTTCCCCAAAATCGGGGGAAGCAACAAGTCGCTACTGCAACGAATAACACGAACTTTATCACAGTAAGACTGTATCGAGCATGGAAAGTTATCTTAAGGGAGTTTAACCGAAAGTCACTTTCTCGTGATCATTAATGCTTTCTTTGAAAAAATATTCTATTTGAATTTTGAGTTGTTCGGTCAAGCATCTTAAGGCTGATTTCCAGTCAGTGGAATTTTCCGAGCGGGCGGAAATTCCATTGTTTGTGGGAGAAAATGTCGCTGTGAAATTGAATAGATAGTTACGGCTGAGCAGCTTTTTATTGTCTCAAATTCCGCCCGCTCGGAAAATTCCGCCGACTGGAAATTGGCCTTTAGATAACAACTATTTCTGGCAAAAGCACATGAAATGCATCGATTGTAATCTCTCAAGCGGCTGGATTCGCAAATGAGAAACACTGCGCTTCTGCAAAGGTTCTTTCAAAAACTGTAAGCGTACCAAATTTAATTGTTTAGAATCTAAACAAAATATTGTTTGAAAGAAATCAACAACATTTAGGAAAAAAGTGAATTTCGACTAAACTCTCTTGAGACAATCTTTCATGCTCGGTACAGTCTTTTGTGATAAAGTCCCTGTTAATTGGTGTTGTTACGACTTGGTGCTTCCCCCGTTATTGAGAAAACCAGATTTTCCAAAATCTGCTAATCCTTGGCAATTTTTTCGTTTGTAGACAGAAACCTATTGGGTTGACAAATAAACGGAGCATAGATTTGGATACAGCTAAGATAGAGCTTTTCTGCCATATATTTTTCAACCTCGTCGGATGCGTGGGCTAAGAGTTGCTTTTTTTGAGGCTTGATTTCAACCCACTTTTGTAAATTTAAATTTCGAAAATTGGCAAGTTTTGCCTAGAAAATGCCAACTCATGGCACTTTTGATGTAGGAATTAGTCTAACCAAGGGTATCATTTTCAGAAAACTTGGTCTAGCAAATGGTGCCATTTTGAAACTGTGGTCGGCACACCCCTGCCCGAAATTTAGCCAAGGACGCCCCCCCCCGTGCAGAGAGTTCCCTTAAACAGGAGCAAGCATTGTAAAAACAGCAAACCGCTTAAATACCAGCATGTGGATGATCCGGTGGGTGCAATGTTAATGACACCACGCTCATCCATGATTTCGCTGAGCAAAGGTCATATTTGAAGCTGAATCCTAGGACCTAGAATCTAGCAAAAGGGGGTATTTTCTTTAGAAAATATCCCAAAGATGGGCTCGAGACTCAAGAATATAGTTAATTTCACGTGGCCCAAGTTTGATATCCTTAGCTTCATGTGATTCAGTACCATGGGTACCAGAGCCAAACAATAAAAGAAAAAAGTAAAGAAGGAAACCTTCTCTCTTTTACTCTTCCCAATTTTCCTTTCATTTTCAATTTTGAGGCTCTGGTACCCAGGGTAGTGATTCAGCTGTTTTGCAGCAAGGACATATCAGTGAAATGAATGGTCCTAAAGTACAACCCCAAAACCTTCTCTAAGAACTTTATCCTTTGTAATTCCATGCATTGCTTTATCTTTTATCTTGAAGTTGGATTTGTAAAATTGTAAATGCCCATTACGCACGATATTATTCACGTAAAATTTGCTTCACAACTTTTATTTGATGCCGTGATTATGCAAACTGGCTTCACAAGTTGCTTGCAGTTAGGTGAAGCAAAGAAAATTAATCCCCTTTAATTTGCCATCACAGATTTTTTATTTGAAGGCTTATCAAATGGAAAATCTGTGATGGCAAATTAATGGGGATTGATTTTAATTGCTTCACCTAACTTCAAGCAACTTGTGAAACCTATATGCATGATCACAATGATTACATAAAAATTTGAAGCAACTTTTAGGTAAATATGATCATGTAAATCAGTCTTAAGCACTGTGTTGTGTGTCTTCCTACGCCAAGAACGGTACAGTATTTATGTGGTCATATAAGTTCATATTAGTAGGTAACTTTTGAATTACCATGAATAGAAAAAGAGCCATTATGTCATTATTAGGCTGCTGCCTTGATAAGTTTAGCTATGTATGTATGTGTATATGTATAATTTTGCCAAAAAACAAAAACTATCAAATATCAAAATGCAACAAATCTATTTAAAAAGAAAAGAAAAATCTATATAATAACAGGCGTGTGATATCAAAATAAATACAGCTATCTAAATTAAAAACACCCTTAGGTGAAATGGCAGGTATAGCATTAAAAGGTCAGTGTGGCCTTGATTCCGTAATTGTCCCTCAAAAGGTGTCAATGAAAGAAAAATTTTAATGGAAGAAAAGAAAATTCTAGTAGATGTTGAAATAAATAATTATATAATTAATAATTAATAGTAGCTTCTCAGCGTTCCAGGCCTGCCTGCAAATGCTAGGTAGACTCATGGAAAAACAATCAATAACAATTTAAATAGAAAACAAATGTCAAGATTTTGCTATTGTGAGCTGAAAAAACAAGCTCCAAATTACAAAAGTCTTTTAGCTCTTCAATCAAGCTAGCATGATTTCTTAACTGTCAAAAACTGAGCCATCGGTCATCCTTTTTGACTCCTACCTAAGAAAATCCTCTACTAAATTTGGTTTTCTATTGAATGATGCCTTATTTAGATGCTTTCCCATATTCAGATTGAATCAGTTAAAGAAGGGTACATTAAGGTCAGGTGCTCTTCTGACCAAAAAGAGAGCTCAAATCTGAGTTTTAACATGAAGGGGGTGAGTTGCCACCTAAATCTGCAGCTCTATGGATCCTTTGGAAAGACAAGAGGAACTGGAAGATTATCTTTTTTATCAGAAATCAATAAAAGATCAAATTGAAACTATCTTTACCTTTGGTACAACACCATCTTGTACAATGATATGACATGGCATGGATAAAAAACTTCTGGCAGCTTCTTTGTAATCTTCCAGCTGAAGGTGAGCAAGCCCTTTTTTATAACAAGCAGTCACAAAGAGGTCAGAATCTGGCAACTGGTACCGAAATCTGCAAATCACTCTCTCAAATACATTAATTGCTTGATGGTATTTCCCAGCCTGAAACAGATGTATGCCATGGCCCACCATACTTTTAAGCTCTTCTTCCATGAACATATACCTGAAGAACGCATCATGTGGACTGAACATCTTGATTGTGTGTGCCTACCTGGAGAAGGAATTAATACTGAATTTTTCATAAGGATTCCAAAACAAGGACAGAATTTGTAACACAATATCATTTTAGCTGCTTCTGATCGCAGGGCCTGAGGAGAGGAACAGTCAGGGGATCAATCCACCTGGACAAAAATGATTAAGACAGCCTAGGAATCTAAGGTCTATTTCTGCCCACATTAGTTGTACTTCCGTGTCTGGAGAATCAGATGTACTACATTACTCAGTATTACCTAACTAATGTCCAGCAAGAACCAAACAGTTAAGCAGTGAAAAATCCCCAATAATAAATTGCAAAAATATACACACAGGCCATCTGTTTAGGCCACACTGAAAGTACAGACGTGGTACTGTTTTGCAGCTTTTGAATGACGGAATGGGCTGAACACGATGTTTTCACAGGGTCGTATAGCCTGCGTCATTCGTTTGGTCTGTCACACAGGCTGTAATGTGGCATTTGCAATTTTCGCAGTTTCGACTACAACTAAACAGAATATCTTGTCGCTGTGTTATGTTCGAAACAACTCCATTTGACCACGTAAGGCCAAAAAATAAAATTGACCAAAAGAAGGCTTGTAACATAATGAAACTCATTCTCACCTCTGAAGATGATCAAACCAAGGAGTAATCTTCCTGGTTTCACCTAAAATCCAATGCAGACATGTATTTGCCATGAAATCCATTTATTTAGTCTTTTTATCTCTGCAAAACACCAAGACTATTCCCAAGGTTTTTTCCCTTCGATTATGTAAATATTTCATGAGATGTGTCATGGGGTTCTTCTACTTCTGAGAAGTTTACCTCATAACGCATAGGGTGCAAACATAGGGGTAAATAGCTGATTTAAATTTGTAGTTGATTTGGGCCAACAAAGACGAGTCTTTCAGTTATATTCGTAAGAAATCAAGATTGATAAATAAAGTAGGGAATTACCATAGGGTCAAGCGTAACTCACAGACAATTGTATTTGCCACGTGATGCGAAAAATATTTGGTTTGGGTTTGTGGTTTGCAAATGGCTGTATTTATCACAGGGAGACCAAGTTTCAACACTCTGTCACAATCACTGATCTGAGGCCACATTCAAAACACAAGGACACAAGGACAGAAGGACAGAGATTCAAAGGAGACTGATATGATTCTTTGCCAAGTCCGCAACTCAACTACTTGGAAATACATCACTTTGCTTTGAAAAAGATAAAAACAATCAGTTTTTGAACAAATTGGTCGAGAAACTCTTTCTTTCAGTGAAGGAAATCTATATCATTGGGTTCAGTAAAAATACAGTTATAAAAGAGAAAGAATGGTATGCCAATAAACGTATTTTTTAAAACAAGAAACTAAGAATTTAGGCCAGCACTGAAAGTTTCTTAAATTTATCAGAATTTCAGTACTCGAAGTTTCTTACGAGTTTCTTGAAGGTTCCCTAACAATCATCATGTTCAGTCACTGCCTGTTCCCCAGAGAAAATTTAAAAGCACTGTTTTTGAAGCCTGTCCAATGTTTACACATCATTCAACTACCATAGAAGTGCTATGATACAAGACACAAGTAGAAATAAAGTAAGTTTAGTATCTATGTTAAGTATCTATTTTATAAAAATAGGGACCCTATTGGGATGTGCGAAGAATTCTGGTGGATGTAAAATATTGGGGCGAGAATGAATTTCTGTGTTTTCCATAGAGTGGTGGTGTCAAAGAGGACACTGCTTGTTTGTTGCTGTTGTATTTTATATTCTTTTGATAATCGAGGGAGAAGTCTGGAATGTGAAAGCCGAGGTGAAAGCCATGAATCTGAGAACTGGAAGTGGGTGTTTGGAGTATACAGATGGAATTCTTCGACACAAAGTGAACTCGTTACTTCCAGTGATCATGTTAACTATTAGGATGTGAGACAAATCAGTTGTTTTTTTCTGTCTCAGCTAGTTACCCATCGTTTACATGGGGAACTAAACTTCTACCTTAAAATATCGGCTTTAGTAAACATACAATTTCCAGACAATTCTTTGCTCTGACATGCTTCAAAAAGCGGCCTAAGCCCCCTCGAGCAACTTATTAGCAATCTCCTCCCGCAGATAAATTTCCTCTCTTTTCAAGAGTAAATGCTGGGAGGAGTGGTGGAATTTTCAAACAGTTGCTTTGTAAAATTGCACTTGCATATCATTTCAAGTGAGAAGAATCATTCAAATTCCTGGTGAATGGTAGTGAGTACAGGTTGGCAAACGATTGTCTTTTCCATCTAAGTGTTCTGAGCTGCACTCACTTAACTTTGTTAACAGCTAATTTTCATCATAGATGTCGCTGTCAAGTTGCCAGATAAAAGTTCAAAATTATCTAGCCTAATTGAGGCTCTGATGACTACTTCAATGGTCAAACTATTTTAGGTATGTCTACCTATTGTTACACTTTTGGCACGAAAAGAGTCCGTAGATACCTAGCTAGCTAGCTACCTAGCTAGCTCGCTTCCTTCCTATACAAACTCTCCCCCATCACATAATGTGCTCATTCTTCGCACATAATTAAAGGCTCCCATTAGCCATGTTTGAAGAATGAGATCATGCATGTAGCTTGCTTCATGTAGTAAAGAATATTTATCTGCAATAGCAACTGTTTAATGTAGGATTTGATAAGCGTCAGAATTATTACATTGGATGTATCGAAAAGCACATGATACTGACAAATTCTTTACTTTTGCCAGACAAGATTTGCCACTGCAATAGTGCCACACCTGTTTCTTGATTGTATTATATGGGTTGGTTGGTCTCCTTGACAACAGTCGTCCATATTAAGATTTCAACAGTAAGGGAACATTGCCAGGTCAAACTTGCAAATAGCATTTTAATGACTTCGCAACTCTGTTGATGATTGCATTAACAGCGAGAGTTTGTTAGGAACACGTAGTAATTAGCCTTAATCCGGAGAAATCGATTGGCAACTCATCAAAATTTGATGGAGATTTTACTTTGCTCGATTGTTTTGATTGCATACAAGTATATTCTTTCTGGTTTGCCTAAAGCCCCTTTCAGAATGTTTTCATTCTTAAAACATGAAACATAGCTCAAGAAACTACTTATTTTGACAAAGAAAATCCTTAACCTACACTTAATTTATTTTCACTTGCGTCCAGTATCACTTTGCTCAGAAATTACTAGAGTAATGTCTAAACACTGGAAAGGCTTCAAAAAGCCTTGTTTTGAAATCATCCCGAGGGCACAGATAGTAATCAACATGAAGATTGTTATGGAACATTTAAGAAACTCGTAAGAAACTCTGTGATCTCAAAATTCTATAATTTTAAGGAGTTAAGGAGCCAAAATCCTTAGTTTCTTATAAAAAATACGTTTATATGTAGGGGGAAAATGGTGGAGGACACTACTGACGTATTTTTACTTTGGCCAGACATCAGCTGCTACCTAGTCAGCGCAACATTTGCCCCTTGATAGCTCAGTATGAGTTGCTTGCCCCTTGACAACAGTCGTCCATGTTGAAGATTTCAAACAGTAAGGGAACTTTGCCAGGTCACAGAGGTCAGATTTTGGAAAATTACTTTTTAATGAGTTGGCAGCTCAACTGATGAGTTCATTAACAGCCTGAGTTTGGCAGCTCACCTAAATTTGATTGTTGGGCCAAATATCTCTGAATTGTTTTGATTGTATATATTAACAATCCCCATAAATATCTCAAATTCTACGTTGATTGTTTCGATTGTGTACATAAACAATGCCTATTGTTACAACATTCCTGATTCCTTCCACTCTACATAGGTAGGTATATAGGTGTCCTTCCGGTCGGAGAAAAAGCCCCTCCATAATGTTTTCATTCTTCAAACATAATTAAAGGCTCCCATTAGCCATGTTGAAGAATGAGATCATGCACGTAGCTTGCTTCATGAAGTAATAAATATTTATCTGCAGTTGCACCTGTTTAATGTAGGATTTAGTTTATATCGGGATGGCAATAGCCTAGCCAGCCCACTTCAAGGAGACCAGATTTCTTGATAAGCGTCAGAATTATTACATCGGATGTACCGAAAATAAGGATGGCACATGATATTGCCAAATTCTTTACTTTAGCCAGACAAGATTTGTCACTGTAATAGTGCCACACCTGTTTCTTGATAGTATTATATGGGTTGGCTGGTTTCCTTGACAACAGTCGTCCATATGAAGATTTCAAGCAGTAAGGGAACTTTGCCAGATCAAACTTTGTAAATAGCATTTTAATGACTTTGCAACTCTGTTGATGATTTCATTAACAGCGAGAGTTTGTTAGGAACACCTAGTAATTAGCCTTAATCAGGAGAAATCGATTGGCAACTCATCAAAATTTGATAGAGATTTTATTTTGCTCGATTGTTTTGATTTTATACAAGTATATTCTTTCTGGTTTGCCTGAAACCTCTTCCAGAATGTTTTCAGTCTTCAAACATGAAACATAGCTTGAGAAACTACTTATTTTGACAAAGAAAATCCTTAACCTACACTTATTTTATTTTCACTAGCGTCCTGTATCACTTTGCTCAGAAATTACCAGAGGATGTCTGAACATTGGAAAGGCTTCAAAAAGTCTTTTTTGAAATTATCCCGAGGGCACAGATAGTAATCAACATGAAGATTGTCATGGAACATTTAAGAAACTCGTAAGAAACTCTGTGTACTCAAAATCATACATGTTGATGTAGGGAAAAAATGGCGGAGGACACTACTGACGTACTTTTACTTTAGCCAGAAACCAGCTGCTACCTAAACAGTGCAACACTTGTTCCTTGATAGCTTATAGTATGAGTTGCTTGCCCCTTGAAAACAGTCGTCCATGTTGAAGATTTCAAACAGTAAGGGAACTTTGCCAGGTCACAGAGGTCAGATTTTGGAAAATTACCTTTTAATGAGTTGGCAGCTCAACTGATGAATTCATTAACAGCCAGAGTTTGGCAGCTCACCTAAATCTGATTGTTGACCCAGATGTCTCTGAATTGTTTTGATTGTGTAAATTAACAATGTCTATAAATACTTCAAATGCTTCATCGATTGTTTCGATTGTGTGCAGGAATAATGCCTATTGTTACAACATTCCTGATTCCTTCCTCTATAGGTAGGTATATAGGTATATAGGTAGGTGTATTCCTTCCGGTTGGAGAAAAGCCCCTCCATAATGTTTTCATTCTTCAAACATAAAAATGAATAGTTTCATAAGTTATATTTTCCCAGTTATAAATAGTTTCTTTATTTTTGGCGATCTGAGATTTTCTTATAAGCAGTTTCTAAGTTTCTCATAAAAAGACGACCGTGTATTTCTTATAAGAAAATACAAGAAACAAGTGATTAGATTTTCAGACGAAATGAAAATGTTTCTTGGATGTTTTTTTATTATCAAGCTCTCTTTCTTTGATCTTGCATCATGGTTTTCTTGTTTCTTGTTCCACTGTTAGTTAGAACATCAAATAACAAAGAAACCTGTAAATTAAGCTCCGCAAAGTTTCCCAGTGCTTTTTAATGGAATTTGGAACCAAAACCTTGCTTTGGCTTGCTTTATCAATTTATCAGAAAAAGGAAAAAACGCAAATGCCGCTTCGCAATTAGCTCCCAGGCCTCCGCGCTTTTCCCGCCCTGGAAGACAGACCTCACATGGCTGTTTTAAACTCTAGGTCGAAAGCGGATAAAAGTTGAGCACCACGATGAATTTTGGCATCTAAGTCAGCCATCAAGATGAAATGTGAGACCCTGTTAATATTTTGTTTTGCATTTCTGTTAGACTAGCAGGTAAATGGTAATGTACGTTGGGAGTGTGTGACTTGCTGCATGCACGAATCATTTCGCATGGCCTAATGTTGTCGTTTGGGGTGTGTTGAATTATGAAATATGAGTCATCTCGCTGGAGAAGGATAAGTTGAAGGAAGTACCTGAAATATGTGTTTGAAACTTTAGTAATCATGCAATAGAGTAATATCGTTCAGTTTATTGAAGTTTATCGAAGGGCTGTTTTGTGTTTTCTTGCTTTCTTGTTTTATGCAACATTTTTATACCCTCTTCAGAAACATGACATAATAGGTTAAGGCCTACTTGGCGTCCAGGAAGACATGCGCCAATTAATACTTTTGTCCAACTCTCATCATATCAGTGATAAGAAATTTGGTTTAGGTTTCCCAGAACCTGTGTGGACTTTGGTAGAATTCATATTTCGTTGGGCAATCGCAGTGTCAAAGAGCGTTGACTCCTATTTCGATACTGACTTCTCTGAAATGCTTGTCATAACTCATCCAAATGTTATAAAATTTGGTTGCTCTGTTGCAGGGAACAGAAGCTAAGTGGAAACCCTGGTGGAAACCTGTGTCAAAAGGAAGAGCACAATGCCTTCTTCAGACATCATTTTTCATCAGCTACACAATGTCCAAACTAATGTGATACCATCAAATTAAATAGGTTATTTTTAGATCTGTTTTGCTGTTAAAGATACCTCATATGTGGTTGCCCTGTGACATAGACATCCATCTCATTAAACAACTGACAGAACTGTTTAAACATTTGGGTTGCTGGTCATGAAAATTTTCTGAATCAATTTTGTGATATTATTTATGTAAAACGTTTGTTGCAGTACAGTAGCTACTTAGTTCATTTGCAAGACAAGTTTTAGCACCCTATGGTGAAAGTGAAACTTCCCGGAAAACTTTAGTATGGTAATGGTACTGTATACAAGAAAACTTCATTGTGCTTGAATAATTGATAACTGCTACAGGGGAATAACCTTGGCCTTGTTTTCAGAGATAAAGACTGAAGAATGAAGTTTGCTGGGGATGATGTGAAGACAGAAGATCTGTTTTGTTGACAATTTGCTCTTGAGAAAGTGAAGGTAAGGCCCAGTTTAAACATTGTTTTTGCCATCAGATTTAGTAGATGCTGCTAAAAATTTGTAGGTTTCAGTGAAATTTGACATAAAAAATTATGTTTGGATCACCTTCTATTTTAAATAGATAAAATGGGAGGAGTTCACCAGCTCTGTCATATTAAACAGCACATTTGATTAATCTAGGGTATATATGCCATTTTGAAAACGTGGCCTCTTTAAAAATTTCACTCTCAATCCTACATGGCAAAGAAATAGGCCTAAAAACATGGACAAAAGCGTCTGTCCCAACCAACATTCTTATTATATTTGTCTCTTTGATGCCACCGCTTCCATAGCCCATTAAAATTGCAGCAAAAGAGGCCAACAGAGGGATGTTATAGACCAGAAAAGGTGACTTAAACAGACCATTTAAAGACTTGGCCCATGGTTCGAGATTTGCAAATTTGCTTTGCATTTCGATTGTGCACTTTGGTTTCCAGCCAAGGCAAGAGAAAACAATAATAACACAAATATTTAGCTACGCAAAACGATTTCCACTAAGAAAAGATCCCCTGTACATTCTGCTAGCCTTTTTTCTATAAAAGAAAATCCTTTCTTTTGGATTCTGCTAGTGTTCCACTGTGGCTTAGTTAAAGTTAATGGCTGTTGGTCCTCTTGAATGAATGAACTTCAGTAAATATCTTCACAAGTACATTGAACTTTTCAACTCTAAAATTGAATCACTTGTTGATGTGAACAATGAATTCTGCCTCAAGGGTTCTCATAGCAGAAGTCATACTTGACAATGTGTCCATACAAGTAGACCTCATAAAGGAAAGCATGTGATCAGCTCAAATTTCTCTTCAACCCAATGCATGCATAACAGGTTGCTCTGTGATAGCTATTGAAATCAAGCAAACAGACATTCCATAGAATAAGGGACAGGTTAAGAAGAATTTTGTTCCTTCTGCCTGTAACTCATGTGATCTGTTTGGATATTGACCAATCACTCGCTGAGAATTTGATGGATGTTGACAGGTTGGTTATAGGCTGTGTGTTTATATGGACACAGTAATTCAAAATTTAGTTGACAGAGAAATATCAAACTCAAAAGGTGTACATGCAAAGTCTTTTTTTTATATCAATGTCTATTAAAAACTACATAGGAAATACAATACAATATTCTGTGCCGTCCATAGCAGAAATAGACATGTCGTCATCTGGTTCTGGCTATGAACGGCACTTAACAAACTCTTTAACAACAATCGAAAAAGAAAAAATAACAAACAAGAAAAGCAAAGCAAAAGAAAGGAATTTAAGCACTCTGTATACCATGACATCACCCCGCCTCCCGTCTTGACAAGCGCTAGTATGCGCTAACCAAGGTCTAAAATTAGCCTTATGATTTTGTTTGACATTTGAAGGAAAATAGACTTCTTTTCTTTTCATGGTGATATGAAGGCCCATTGATTCTTATCAAAAGGCATTTTCCAGGGTTCTGAAGGGTGTGGTCTCAAAAAATCCTACAGGCATCTTTTTGGCCTACTTATAGATTACCTTATAATTTAGCTCCGTTCATTCACTTTTAATGTTTTACTGACAAATGAAAACAGTATTTCCTTTCTTCAACAGGTAAAAATTTGAGAGAATAAGCTGCCAAGATGTTTCATGATGAGATGCACTTTAGGCTGTTAATGATGAAGAAACATTTTGAGGAGATGTTTTGTCAAGGTCTGGAGCTCCTGAATGCCGGATCTGGTGCTGCAGCTATCAAAGTCTTTGCAAAGTTGATTAATGAACTGCCATGTCATGAAATTTTCATGAATATTCGTGTAGCTGCTTGTGCGCACAACGGTCTTGCTCATATTCAGTTGGGTGACTACAAAAGTGCTGCTGAGTCTTTTTCACTGGTTCCATCTCATGTATCTTTAAGAGAAGATGTCATTCCACAGGTATTTATTGTGTGATTTTTACTCTCACCAGGTGAGCCAGAAAAAAGTTCCCACATAAAAAATTCATAGCACTAAGAGTACTTAACAGATTTTGAATGATTCAAACTCCAGTGAAGAGCTTAAAGATTGAAGTATTTTTGTGATTATTCTTGCTGTCTTGCCAGCACTAGATGTGTCAGTAAATTTAGGCCAGGTCAATAACGCGGAACGCCAAAATTCCGCGGAACCGCGGAATTTAAATTCCGCGACAAGGTGTTCCGCGTTATTGATTTTTGTATAGGGCCAAAATCAATAACACGGAAGTAGATTTCGCGGAACTTTTTGAATTTGAAAAATGCCCCTTAGTGCCACAGTATCAATTTTTTGTTTTCCTTTGATGTTCCTTTCCCCAAAAAATATCTTATCGTGTGTAAACTAAGCTTTACGAAGAACGACATTATTAGGACTTTACTTAGGCCCATCTTGAAGAAACAACCTTTTTCCTTTGAAGATTAGCATTGCGTCAACAGTTTGAAATTACCCACTTTGCTGTATTTTTAAGACAACGAAAATAAAATACTTCAGTTCTTCATCTAAAGCCGTGTAATAGGCGTGACTGGCCTGTCCGACGAGTTCCGCGAGATGGAGTTCCGCGTTATTGATTTTTGCATAGGGCCAAAATCAATAACGCGGAATTGGATTTCGCGGAACTGTTTGAAATTTGAAAAATGCGTCTTAGTGCCACAGTATCAATTTTTTGTTTTCCTTTGATGTTCCTTTCCCCAAAAAATATCTTATCGTATGTAAACTAAGCTTTACGAAGAACGAAATTATTAGGACTTTACTTAGGCCCATCTTGAAGAAACAACGTTTTTCCTTTGAAGATTAGCATTGCATCAACAGTTTGAAATTACCCACTTTGCTGTATTTTTAAGACACGCCTATTACACGGCTTTAGATGAAGAACTGAAGTATTTTATCATCTTTGTCTTAAAAATACAGCAAAGTGGGTAATTTCAAACTGTTGATGCAATGCTAATCTTCAAAGGAAAAAGGTTGTTTCTTCAAGATGGGCCTAAGTAAAGTCCTAATAATTTCGTTCTTCGCAGAGCTTAGTTTACATACGATAATATACATTTTGGGGAAAGAAACATCAAAGGAAAACAAAAAATTGATACTTGTGGCACTAAGGCGCATTTTTCAAATTTCAAAAAGTTTCGCGAAATCTAATTCCGCGTTATTGATTTTGGCCCTATGCAAAAATCAATAACGCGGAACTCCATCTCGCGGAACTCGTTGGACAGGCCAGTCGATTGTGGAGAGACCTTTTACATGGCTTTAGATGAAGAACTGAAGTATTTTATCATCGTTGTCTTAAAAATACAGCAAAGTGGGTAGTTTCAAACTGTTGATGCAATGCTAATCTTCAAAGGAAAAACGTTGTTTCTTCAAGATGGGCCTAAGTAAAGTCCTAATAATTTCGTTCTTCGTAAAGCTTAGTTTACATACGATAAGATTTTTTTGGGGAAAGGAACATCAAAGGAAAACAAAAAATTGATACTGTGGCACTAAGGCGCATTTTTCAAATTTCAAAAAGTTCCGCAAAATCTAATTCCGCGTTATTGATTTTGGCCCTATGCAAAAATCAATAACGCGGAACACCTTGTCGCGGAATTTAAATTCCGCGGTTCCACAGAATTTTGGCGTTCCGCGTTATTGACCTGGCCGTAAATTTAACATATTATGAAAATTTCATGGTTGCAAAATGACTTACAAAAGGAGTAAATCATTATTGTAAGGACTCTCCTTACACAGAACAATACACAGTATGCCTTTCACCTCTCTCGAGAGTTATGTATGAGACATCAATTTTAAAACAAATACTGTAGATTTTCAGTCCCAGAGCAGTACATGGGCAGTGAATACCTCTCACCATTGAAGAATTGCATTTTCTTTATTGGTCTGTGTGAGGAGTTCTTTGTGAGTTGATCAATGTTTTAGGCACTTTTCAGTCGTTTTGCAACCATGAAATTTTTGTAAAGCTGAATTTACCTATATTTCTAGTGCTGGTTCGACAACAAGAAAAATCACAAGAATTCTTCAATCTTTTGGCTTTTAACAAGAATTTGAATCATTCAAATCTGTGAAATACTGTTGTTGGTGCTATGAATTTTCAAAAGTGGAAACTTTTTACTGGCTCACTCGGTATAGTGCAAGAAGGTTACTCCCATACTTGACAAGATGTGCCACTCAACAGGGTGTCATTTCACATTAAAAATTATGTGACAAGGTGTCCTTTTCCTATCAAAAATTATGCGACAGGGTATTAAGATTGATAAGAAAATCATGCGACAGGGTACAAGAAAAGTTTTTAGAGCTCTCTTGAAACAACAAATTATGTACACTTTAGGCAAAATCTTAATGCGACAGGGTATACTTTTGGGGTATTTTTATGCGCAGGGTACAGAATGTAGAGAGATTTTCCACACACCCCTGTTGCTTCCCTAATCAAGTACCCCCAGGATTTAGGAAAGGTATTGTGGACAAGATTGACGCAAATTGTGTCCAAAATATCCATGGATAGAGTTATCCCAAAACAGCTTGAATTCCTTTCAGGCTAAATTTTGCCAAAGAAAGAAGTGGCAGCTGTAGCCTTTTAAAGATCTGTCATCTATGCTTATGTATGTTGGTTTTGGATACAAAGGAATATAGTGATTGGAGTAAGGCATCAAGCTTCATTGTCTTGCCAGTTGCCACCAAATGTATTTTTGAGAACTTTGTATTTTAGTTCCATGTTAGAGAAATGCTTGAATTTGGGGATGATGCATTTGACAAAGGAGATTATTCATTGGCATTGAAATTCTACAATGGTGCTCGAGCAGTAGCAACTGATTGTGATCTGCAAGATGAGGCTGTACTTGGCATGCTTCTTACAAAGCACAAGATGCATAAAAAGTCATTTTCTGATCTTACTAACTCTATCAGATCTGTTATAAGCAATGAAATGGTGTTGTTTGTAAGTAGATTCATTACCTGATTTGTTGTTTATACATACATTAAAAGCCAAAAATTTTGGACAAAACATTTTTGGACATTTTTCATGGAATCTTGGGTGTTTTTAAAGAAATTGTGGATGATTGAAAAAGTAGTATTTTCAGTTTATATTTACAGTTCATATAAAAGATGTCAAAAAATTTGGTAAGAAATGGAGGCAATGAAACAAGACTTTGAAACAGCACACTAAGGCCTTTCGAACTTATGTTCTCTTCAGAGTGTGACTAACATTTGAAAGTGAAATCTATTATAACGATTGATATACAAACTGTCAACTATTTTTATGTTTCCTGTTCGGCGAATGATAAAGAAGATATATTTTAGCTGTTAAGTAGGCGGCTATGTCAGGAAACATAAAAATAGTTTACAGTTTGTATGTTAATCGTTATGATAAATTTCACTTTCAAATGTTAGTCACACTCTGAAGAGAACATAAGTTTGAAAGGCCGTAGTGTGCTGTTTCAAAGTCTTGTTTCATTGCCTCCACTATTTACAAATTTTTAGTATTTTACCTACCAAATATAAAAGATGTCATATATCTTAGATTGTGCTTCAGTTTAGGGGTTCTTGGTCCTAATTCCACAAATGATTATTGCTTCCATAAATGATTATTGTTGCTGATAATAAAAACGATTGCTAAAATGGATTCGATTTAAGAAACATATGATATTTTTCACAAATAAACACTCTCATCACATTCTTTTTCAATGCAAAATCTTTCATGAACAAGGCATTACGTTTTCAAACAGTGGGAAGTTTTCACTGTCCAAATTTTATGTACTATATTTAGCCTACGACTACTTGTGTTGCACACCTTCATTTGAATTAATTTGTTGTCCATTTACTCAAATTACAACTCAAGACCTTTTCAAAAACCCAGACAAACAGCCCCTGATGTTGTGGAGTAGTGGTATTGTTGATGAAATGAATGAAGACTGTAGACTAGCTTGATGTTTTGTTGGTTTATTACAAAATAACTAGATGATTTTAGTTCTTGTTTCTTTGCTTTATATATTATGTATTATTTGATAACTTGCTGTGACTATTGTGAAATGATATTGAATTTTAAATCGTTTTTTATCTTGTAGTCAAAAGCTTCAAATTTGCTATACAACGGAAAAGGTTTGGTTGAAAATGATATTGCAGAGTCAATTGAAACTTTGAAATTAGCAAACAGTGTCTGTGAAGGGTTGTCACTATTTAGCAACAAACAAGAAATTTCTTTTAAAATCAACAAGAAGTTGGCAAAGTTGTACTTGAAAATGAAGAAGAAGAAAGAAGCAATTAAACGGATAAATAAATGTTTTGAGGTTGACCGTGATGCCTATGTTGTGAGTAGCTTAATTACTTTCAAACTTTATGGAGCTCTGTCACGCAGGTGATTGGTTTAGATAACAAAGCTTAGACAAAGGGAAGGAGGTAGAACCCAGACTCTTTGAAATTATAGCATGATAGAAATTCAGTTTAATTCACAAAGCGATCTCCTATCAATTCTTTTCTGATAATCCTGCCATACAAATATTTATTCCCTTTTACAATCCCAACCAATTATGAGTGAGACAGATTGCCTTCTTTAAAGGAATTGAGTCCATATAAAGGCTGTCCTGAATTTTTGCTGACAAACCGCTGATGGCCCTTTGTTATCACACGATGTGCTAAAGTCATTAGCAGTGGGGGACCAATGACTTCCGCAGGAATTTCTTTGGTTTAATTCCAATAAGGATTAAATGACAACTTTTGTTTTATATCTGGAAAGAAGTTGATATTGGTCATGAGTGCGCTAAATGCCTGAATGCCATTGTAATCAACAGCCTATTAGCAAAGGATTGTAAAGCCTTTTCAAATGTCTCCATTTTTGGCGTGCACACTGCAAGCAGATCGTTTGAAAACGCACCGTTTTCAAATTTGTCCATTTTCATTAGCATTTTCGAAAAAGCTCCATTTTCACAGCGGAGCAATCTGAATGCAAGGAAAAACGGATAATTTTTTCTCCGTTTTCATATGAAAACGGAGCAGTGTGAATGGGGCCTAAGTGAATATAGTTGAAGCAATTCTTTACAATGTTTTTTGTTTTGTTTTTTGTTTTGTTTTTCAATTTGTTTCGAGTGGGCATGTCAGGATTTCTAGCTTCTGAAAGCCAGAAAGGCCAACATAGCAGCCTCCTACTGCTCATGAGTACAGTAGGATGTAGCTTATATCGTAAAGTTTTGTCTGAATGGAAAAAACATTGGTGTTTATACCAATGGACAAAGAATTTGGTTCAAGGTAACTTACATGCATATTTGGTAGATTATTTGATGACAGAATATATTTTACAGGACTTTTGGAAGATACAAGAATCAAAAGGCATGCGAGTGTTTTCAAACAATCCAGATGAATCTTTAGAACGACTAACGATGTTATCTTTTCTCACGCCGAAACTTCCAGCAAGCACAACATTGAGAAAAAAGGCGATAAATGCTCATATAGCATTGGTTAGGATGGATATGAAAAGAGAGTCACATGATGATGCCATTGAACACATTGGATCTGTTGCAGAATATTTTAATGTGCATTCTTATCGTGATGAGGTAAGTGTGGCAAATTTTTGAGTTAACCTAATTCCGTTACATTATAAATATCTTACTCAACTCTACAGGGTGTTTCAGAAAACATGCAACCCAACAATGATTCAAAATCTCAAAAAAATTGACAAAATTTGAGTAGATTTAATGTATACCATCTGAAAGTATATACGATCTTTCTTCTATCTAATGATATGCAGTTTCAATACATTGATAGAATTATTATTAATTATTAAGTTGATACTTTCTAAAGGATGACCATTTTTAAATGCAGCATGCTGCAAAATGCAAAAGCAAAAAATCAACCCCTTTTTCCGGTACAAAATTATGAAAAAAATTTGTCTAGGTTTGGGTTTTTTATAAGCAACATCTTATATAAGCATACTTGTATTTACCTTATACCAGCTGATTTAAAAATATATGCAGATGTTTCAAAGCCTGTACTGCTCAAACCTTCCATTACATTCTTACAAACTGATAATATCGAATATAGAAAAATATTTTGTACCCCATCACCCTTCAAAAAAACTGTTTGGTGACACTTCAAATATATTTGTGCACATACCAAGTCTATTAATTTTACTTTTAAGTGTTGTCTGATTACGTAACGTAAATATTTTTCAAGCAAAATAGTTTTGCACCCCATAGAAATATCCCTTGATATTTTCGTACCCCCACAAAAGGTAGTAGAAAAAGTTTCATACCCCTGTCAAAAATCCTCCGCCCTGGTACCCAGGATTAAAAATGACCGCTCCCTAACATATCAGCTTACATAAGGGAATTTAGTTTGTCATAATGAGTCATGTTTTCAAATAACAAGTGATTTTGTAAGAGTGCTTCATCATAAAATCCTTCAAAATAGACCAAAAATCCTTGGTAAAAGCATTCGGGAAAAACTTTTTGATCTTGAACATATTGAGGAGGTCAAAAAATTCCCGTGGTAGAGCTTTAGCGCAGTTTCTTGAAGTCATAGAAGTCAGAGCCGTTTACGCTAGCCTTTTTCAAATTTGATCTCCTTAGCGGCTAATAGTGCTGTAGTTTGTACTTATATTTTATCCCTAACCGAATACTACGTTCTCCACCAGACACTTGCTTTGGAGCTAAAGACGCATGGCAACACACTTATAAAGAAGAAGAGCTATGAATTGGCCAGGCGATTTTATAGTTTTGCGATCGAGATGAGTCCTGAAAACAGTGTTATTGTACGAAGAGATTTATTGTCAAACCGTTCGTATGTGAATGAACTAATTGGTAACTACGCTGCCGCTACCAACGATGCCAACAAATGCGTGAAGATAGCACCAGATTGGCCAAAGGTATGCAAAACGTTAACAAGCTAAAAGCTTTCACGAATTAGACGTTTTGTGAGATTTGCGATAATGCAAAACTAATCATGCTAAGTCTTCAGTTTTTTTATTCACAGAAGTTTCACGTGACAGCTAATTGGAGACAGACTTTAGGTGTACAATTGTGGTCACCAGCAGCTGAGATCTCACTGTTGTTCTGATGTTTCCTAAAATGTTGAGACGAAGACGTACATTTTAATAACTTTCTGATGATCCCCTTAGTTCAGTGTCTAGATGATCTCCCCTAATTCAGAGTTGAGACAGGGGAAACGGGGAAACATTATCAAAGGCCGAAGATCCCTCGAGTATTTGGCTAAAATTGAAGCAGTTTGTCTCATCGTAGGTCTTGTTGTCTCGTCCGTTTTCAACTTTGAATCCTATGTCAAACTCAGTACAAGAGCCCTTATGTTTTGCGTTGTTTTCCTTTTTAGATAATTCACTTCACTTCAGCCTAGTTAACGTTGACTACGTAGTACGTAACCAAAAATTGAAGTGAAACTTTGGGACTTTTGTGCTTAGTCTAATCTTCTCCCTGACAACAAAGAAAAGTGTTTTAAAGGTCACCTGAAGCGAAAATTTTATCAGTGCAAATGAATCATACTGCTAAATGATAAATACTTCAATGCAAAATTTTTGATATATTGTCTCATTTTCGAATTGCACTGTTCTAGAGGATTGGCTGATGACACCATTTTGTTTGTACAAAGTGAAGAAAATACACAAGGTTGGCTTTATTTCGAAATGAAAAAATCTAATCAGGGAGTTTTTCCACTCGACATGCCTTTCCTAAACATCATATTAAGTTATGAGACAATGCATATTACATTTATCTAGCTGAGCTGAAATGTCTCTTACAACTGTAGGCTTTCAAAGATCAGATACAGCCATATGTTCTTATGTTATGTTAGTAATTTGCAAGCTAAATGACGTCTTAGCTTGTACTTAAAATCAGTGGACAACTTGAAAACGAAATGAAATAAATATATTTAAACAGAACTCTATATCGTTCAACAGTGCTGTTCGTTGGTATCATTAAATGTGTTGCTTAAAGTGGCTCTACACGAAAAATTTTCATGGTCGACTTTAATTATTTTCAATGCGCTGATCACGAATTTTCAAGTGGTTTCTTAATTTGGGACATATTTCCTGAGTTATGGGGCATTTTCTCCTGCCCCCAAGTGATGCACGACCGCGTTTTTAGGTAAGTTGGAAACGAGTCTCCGTTGACGTCATAGTAGGAGCCCATCTCAGAACATCACTCAATCACTGAACAATTAGCACGGCTTCTGCAGTAGCTTCATATCACTGTGCGCTCCTCGATTTTTATTTTGTAAATTACGAGTAGCCTGTGTTTTTGCCTCCATTCGCTAATCGCTTTGAATTGAGGTGTGAACCAAAGCAACTGATGCTATTGTAGTACAAAAGCTGCCCTTGTTTACCTGTGTAGCTAACATATCAACAAACATAGCCGCAGTAGTCTGGAAGTTATCCTTTGTTGCATTGCTTTTTATCTATCCGGAGAACTAGGAACAACTGAACCTCCAACTTACTGCATGTTATCCATTGCATGTAATCGTGTCCACGTGACAGTTTTGTCCTTTTCCAGACTGTTGTTCATTGTTTTTAAAGTATTCCTGCATGTTTTAGGCTCACCTTCGTCTTGGAAAGGGGTATCATCATCAAAAGGAATATTTCAAAGCTCATAGTGCGTTCCTCGATTGTTTTGGTCTGTCAAATGCAACCTCGAAAGTTGAAGTTATTGAGAAGATTCTTTTGAATATCGCAGCAACTGGTATGTTTTTGATTAATACTCATTTCAGTTCTTGCTTATGGTTTATGAGGGATGCTCTGAAGGTCTATGGCTAGGTGGTGATCATGCTGTTAGTACATCTTTCAAACCAGTTCATCAAGATGAATGTGAGGGCAACCAGCAATTATAGACTGGATGGATAGCAAAAGACTGAAAATGAATGCCTCTAAAACAGAATAGATATACTTTGGTTCTTCTCATCAACTTGCAAAATGTGAGAATAATAGCCTGGATGTCAATGGAGAGCTAGTTGAGAGGACTGATGTAATAAAATACCTTAGAGCCTATATGGATGAACAAGTCAATATGCAAAACCGTAAAACGGAGATGTGTCGAAAAGCTATTTATGGACTGTACAAATTGTAGCAAGTGAGGAAAGTTTTAGCAAGTGAAGCTGCAGAAGCAATAGCTGTGGACATTGTAATGTCCCACCTAGACTATTTGAAGACAATGTCGATAGGCCTACAAAAATATGAAATCAGTAGACTGCAAAGAGTACAAGTGTCAGCTGCCAGAGCTTTACTAGGAAGGAAGGCTCATAAAAGCAGCACAAGATTTTTGAAACAACTTCATTGGTTGCCCATACATCTCAGAATTGAAGATAAAATTCTAACTTTAGTTTTTAAGCCACTGAAAGGCACATCTGGAACTAAGTAAAAATATGAGACTATTAAGATGAAACAATATGTACA
Source organism: Aurelia sp. 3 sensu Dawson et al. (2005) (assembly GCA_964020215.1). Lineage (NCBI taxonomy): Eukaryota > Metazoa > Cnidaria > Scyphozoa > Semaeostomeae > Ulmaridae > Aurelia > Aurelia sp. 3 sensu Dawson et al. (2005). Next base: position 27,945,001 of record OZ026573.1, on the reverse strand, counting down.
TGAAGCTAGATATTCCCAAAGTAAAGAGAAAATCATTTGCAAACAGATCATTCAGCATAGTGGGACCACGACTGTGGAATGACATTCCTACTGAAGTGAAACAATATGTTGACATTTAAAAATTTAAGAAAAAGTTAAAGAAATTTCTTTTTAGTAAGTTTTAAATTGACATTCTAGGTTTTAGAGACTTTTAGGAACTGTGAAGCACACTTGAAGATGTTACGTCAAAGCTGCGTTATGTAACTGATTTATTTGTATTTTGTGAGGTGTTGTGGCGCAGTGGTGTAACCCTCTGACTTCGCACCCAGAACAGTCAGGCGGGCAGGGTTTTATCCCAGGAAGAGCCCCATCACATGAATGTCATGACAAGGGATCGCGGACTCTAGTAGGACTTCTCTACTTTTGGCGTCCCATTGCTCGTGCTACAGCTACAACTTCGCCTCCACCGTCGTCCTACTTTATCCAGTTTCAGACGACAGTAACGGAAATCAGAATGTTTCCTTACTTGATAACCTTTTATAATCTTTTTTCTCATTTGCTATTGCTTCTATTTTCTCACAGAAAAGGAGAAAGACAAACAGAAAATGAACCTTCCAAAAGAAGTGAATGTTGAGACAATAAACAAATGCATTTTGCTGTTGAACAGTGAAGGATCCAAAACTGCTCTTGATGCTATCAGCTACATCTTTACACAGTCAGAATTTTGCAATCATGCCAATGCTGCAAGTGTCTCACTTGAAAAGATGATAAAACAAAGATACCCACCGGAGCTGATTGAGAAGTTGATTGAGAGAGGAGCTGATATCAATGGAGTTGAAGGAAGTATCACTCCATTAGCTGCTGCCCTTGAAACACAAGACTGCGCGAAAGAAATTGTGTTGTGTTTAGTCAAGAAAGGAGTCAGACTTGTCAACCATATTCCTGTGATACCATCAGAACCCCTTGTTCATACCATGGTGCGATTATGTTTAAAATTTGGTAAGTAGACTATGGAGTTCTAATGAGAAAAATCAAATGGAGGGGGGAGGGGATTTTGCAAACGCCCATTTATCATTTTGTGATTCTCAGTATGCTACTTACAGCAAAAGCTCTATTTAACTCCTCTTTCTATAACCCCCCCCCCCCCTCAACTTACATCCAATGACAGAGGTTATCAAGGATTTTCCATTTATTGTGGCTTGCTTCAAAACTTTTCGAGATGAATGTAAAAGTTACGATATCGCTGTATCGGTCGAAGTGTGAAGTATAGCAATCCGGCAATTCGCTGTGAACAACCTATTATGCCTATTATGCCTATTATGATCAGACAGTCAGGAAAAATTCAGAGGCGGTGGTAACAAAGCCATCTTAAACTGTTTCTTATTTTATGGAATGCGTATTTGTCTGATATCGTTATGGTGTTGAGACATGGGGAGACATGCATTGATTTGTGGTATAGTGCCAACAGAACTGAGCTGACTGCAAGAATGAGAGGTTGCGAGACAGGGGGAGGGGGGGGGGGAGCAAAGGCATCTTGCATGTCAACAGAACAAGGCAGGCCTATTATTTTCTCTTATTCCGTTCCATTTGTTGGTTCAGTTTTGTTTCCATTTCCCAAAACGCCGCACTCACTTATAAATTTTGCTGCTAGTTTAGCTAAATAATCTTGCATGATATTTTTGGTTTTGTTTGGGATAAGAACTGTGGCGACTTTTTGTATTTGACGCATAAGGTTGTATGTTGATTCGAGAGCATATAAGGTGAAATAAACTAATAAGCAGATCAATATGGCCTTTTCTTTCGATTTTGTGAATAACTCCAACTCTCTAGCAAGCCCCCCTCTTTTGAGCCCATCTTTTTTAAGCGCCCCCTTGGGTCCTACCCTACCCCCTTGTGCTAAAAGAGACGATAGCATCTTCACTTTTTATTACCTCATTTACAGATAAATTGGAAATTTTGTCTGAAGTCAGCGACAAGATGGAATTGAATCTGACAGATCAGGATGGAAACAGTGCTCTTCATTTGTTAGCAAAAATGGAGATTTCACCTCTTGTCGTGCAATGTTTGAATCTGTTAATAAAGAAAGGAGCAATCGATCCAAAGTTGAAAAATAAGATTGGAAAAACAGCAGCGGACATCATCAGATCCAGATCGGATGAAAGGAAAACTTTGTTGGAGAGTTATGAGAAATCATTTGGAGAACTGAGCAGCAAGAGTAAAAAGAAGAAAAAGAAGAAGAAGAAGAAGAAAGCTGAAGAGGTAAAAATCATCAAAATGATGATAAATCTGGTTAGAATCTAGACCTATGCCTTTTCGTTCCTTGTTTCCCTGCGTTCTTTGATTTGCTGACGTCACTTGGTCAACAGGGGCTCATAATATTTCGCTTTAACAGAGGGCCCAATTTAGGCCAACGAAGAATGATTCCGTATTCACCAATCAAATCACTAGAATTTAGCTTTCAACCAATCAGGAGGCGCTATTCAGACCGTTGTTGTTGTTGCATACAAGAAAGCATTGACGAGGTCTAGAGTTCTCGCAGCCGCGATGAATCTGTTTTGTTTCTACAGAGGAATATTACTCCCTGAAAGGTATGCATTTTACGATTTGTAGGTCAAGACAACATCATTCTGTGTACTACAAGTTTCCTTTTCAAAGTTACAGCTCTTTAAATATGATTTTGAAGCGATTTGTTGAGTGTACGAGAATTTCCGCTTGTTTAGGCCATTTTGAAAAATTGGGCCCACTTTTTCATTGTAATATCATGAGTCCCTATTGACCAGATCAGCAAATCAATCAATACAGGGAAACAAGGGACGAAAAGTCATAAGTCTAGTTAGAATCTAGTTAGTGTCCCGCATATAAGAAATTAAGATTTAAGAGACAGACCCTGATTTTCAAAATGTTACCCCGTTTCATAAGATGCTGTTACAGGTCTGCAAAAATATTTGTTTCTTACTTAAAAACTATGGATTAAAACCTTTGAATTTTTCAGCTTTCCACTTAAAATTAAACTGTACCTATTCAAATGAAAGCAAGAATTATGTATACAAACTAAGCAAAAAGCACCGTCCTGGAATAATTTTCTTGCTACTCTCTCTCCCTCACTTCCTTCGCATTTTCTGCTCTCCTTATCGGCGTTGAAATGAAATCTTGGTGATTTTTCAAGCAGGGACACCTGTAGAGTCCTTGTTTTTGCCCCATTCCCCCATCAAAGAAGCCACAATTCGCTTTCGGCTTAACAGTTCAGTTCAATGGAGCAAAACTTGTCATCAGCCTAGGGACTTGTTTGATTGTTCTTTTTGCGTTGTAGACCACTGAAAGGACTGATAGCCCTGAAGGTAATGATGGCCAAGAAAATGGACAAGGCGCAGAGAATGGGGACGATTTGGGTGATGGAGAAACCGGGGATCCTAGTGAAACGGCACAGGAGGAAGACAGTGGAGCGAAACTCCAAGCAACAAAGACGCTAGTATCCGCACATGAACAAGCTCGTATTAATGTGCAGGAATGTATCCACGGCTTTGTCCAAGTGAAGATAGAACAGAAGGAACACGACAAACGGGATGCTGGAAACAGTGCCACGATAGCAGCAAATGAGACATCAGCTAAAGGTACCCCTGAAGCCAGGCCGATTGACATTGCGCCTACTGATGCTGCGGAGGAGAGTGATGATGATGTTGATGATGGCGATGATGATGATAATGATGACATCATCCAGGCTAATTACAGTGACGGAGAATTCAAGGAAATGACGGATGAATTTGAAGGATTGCCATGGGATGTCCAATGCACATCGGAATTTTGGAAGAAGCTCAAAGATTTGAAACTGCAAGGAGAAATCAAGCGACGAATTCTCAGTAAAGTCAAGCTGCTTGCATGTGGTGAATGGAGACCCAAATTAGCAATCAAATTAGAAGGATCTTGGTCTTCAACAGGTAACAAATTTTGTGCTATTCAAAGCGTAAATGTACCACTCATTGATGTGGAGATTTCCTAAAAGATACGGATAAATATCATAAATGACTTTTTGACAATTCATATAATAATAACTCTACATCCAACTTTACTATATAATTACCATACAACCCACAGAGACGATACCAAGTGAGCGAAAGACAATGACTACCCCAAGGCCAAAAAAATAAAGACAAGCAAGGTTAAATTACACACAATTACTGTACACTACGAAAGAGTAAAAAGAAAAACTAATGGATAATACACGAGATTCTTTTTGACATTAGATGACGGGTCAGAGTTTGGATGGAATTAAAGAAAGCAACGAGCACAGCTCTTTCTTGCACTGATGTGCATAGAATGACCGACACCTCACGTGAAACAGAATTTGCAAAGAAAAAAGGAGTAGACTGATTGCATATTCGTAGTTATCGCTATTGATAGACTGATGGACGCTCAAACTACGACTTATGGACTTTGATACTAAAATTTGGGATGAAGTTTTCCCCATCGATTTCATAACTAGATTTGGAAACCATAGCAACACTGTACGAACACCAGGCAATGGCGGATGGGCCTAAGTTACCGGCTCGAACCTCCAATGTTAAAACAGCTCAGAATTCAAGTTTACAGTGATATTAGCCATGAACAAAAGCCACAAGTATCCATACGAATGTTTCCTCAATCCAAGAATCAACAAACCTTTCACTGTGAATCAGGAGTTCCTCAGTTTTAAGGCCAATCAGCTTCCATGAACTTCACCGCAGCTTTGAGAATTTCCAACTGTCGAGGGTCACTTGCCTCGCTTCCGAGACTACACGGCAGCCTCGTTCCAAATGGCACACGTAAACGTGTGCATCTCCGTCTCAAATATTTATATCAAAGTCCATAAGGCCCAGATTGAGCAAAAAAGGAAATGTTGTTGTTGTTGTTATTGTTGTTGCTGTCGTTGTTGCTATTTTGCGATATCTGGGACTATGTCGTGAGGCTAAAAAAGGAGCATAACCAACAATTAAGGTAAGGGATGGGGGAATGTCAGGAAACATAAACAATTGAAGAAGCTCTAGGATTTTGTGAAAGATCTGAAAAAATTAACGATGATTGTCTGTGATTTGTTCAATATCTTCAACTTTTTGCACATGCTAGCAAACTCCAGATATAGGTCATGATCCAAACTCTTTCATTCCTGCAGTAACCATTTAGAAGTAACAGCTTTTTGTAAATTAAAACGTATCTGTATTTCCAATTGTCAGAATAACAAAAACTTGACAGAAATATACTGCGGCCCTTCGAATTCAAACCGTACTTTGATTCATTCAATTCATAAAGTGTTCTCTGTTTAACCCTTTCACGCCCGGCAAAAATTAAGCTTAACAGGAATACCTAATGTAGATCGTCATTTTCCAGGGGGTATCATTATCAGTGATTCAATAAGCAGTAGATAAATACAATGTCCATAACCTTTCAAATCAATCAAAACTCTGAGAGCTTTACCCCCTGAAAATTCGCAGTTCTCAATGAATACTGTTGGGCTATATGGCCCTTCCGGGGGTGAAAGGGTTAACAATTCTTCAGACATGTGGAATTCTTTTTGTCGCATCCAGTATGTCAAGATCCCCTGTTGTTCTTTCCTCTAGGAATTCGCCTCTACAAAGCGAAGCTCACCAAGGGTGCTCGAATGATTTGGGAGGAGGCCATTGCTTTTTCAGAACGATGCAGCATAGATCAAGCCAAAAACTTTGATGAGCGAAAAGCAGACACATTTATCTACACCGATGTCATCAGGCTGTGGGATTTCACCGTGAATCACAGCGAAGTGCCACGTATGATTGACAGGATCGTGCAATCACGCATTCGTGGACAATCGTGCACAATAAAGAAGACTTTGAAGAAAATGAAGGTCAAAAATAGCGAGAAGAAGGACAGTAACATTCGATTCCCGCGTGTTTACATGTCAGATGGCGTAAATGATCACCAGAATCAACAATCTGTATCCACAAGACCAGATGCACCTTGGGATGAAGTTTTCTCGCCATCAGCTAGTCCGAATGATCGTGAATTCCATATTCTCAAGTTCTACGCATTGTCCAGTGCTATGGCCAACAGTGTTCTACAAAACAGCGAGCAGAATTATGACTTCCCATTTCAAGTCAGTGAATTAGAGCATTACATCATCAGACTGAAGCCTTCACCACTTGCATCAGTTTTGCTGCTAGGACGAAGTGGAACTGGAAAGACGACTTGTTGCTTGTATCGACTGTGGAGTAAATTCAAAATCTATTGGGAAAATGCGGCGACTGCTGGACCACATATTCCAATCCTGCAAAGATTTCTGGAGGATTTTGACAGTGAAGGTGACGAGAATGGGACCGAGGTGAGTATTTCGTATATAAAGAAACGAAGGCTCAAGGATGTTTATAAGTGGTCTATTTATTTCTCAATCTAGAAACATATATACCTGATATATAACCCTATCTAAACAGTTTATTTATAAGTGGTTTTGAGGTCGTATTTTCAGAATTTCCCAGGAAAGCTTTCCGTTAGTCGTTATCTGCTCCTTTGAATGGCAAATCCTACACAACAGAGACGTTCTCCAACGATCTTACGGACGTTGTCACAAACAATTTCCCCACGAGCGGGCCCCCATGGCCTCCATTTTTTGCTCGCTCTGTTTGCACTCCGACAGCTTGACCGGGTATCCCAAAATGATGTATCGGCTTTTGTCGAAGTGTGTCGTTCAATTCTAAGGTTACGGGTGGCTTTGTTTTTCTTCATATCAAAAACATATTTCAACGGTCTTCCAAAGTTTGAGCTTCAAAGAGTAGAGCGAACACTGTAATCCTCCACAGATGCAAATATGTGCTCGTACTTGTAGATATGCATGGGTTGCTTAGTTAAAGGCCTCGGAAGGAGATTGATGCAATTTGGTTTCATCACAGCCAGATACAGGATGAGACTTGATGGTCATTTTGAGACTTTCTCAAGACTTTTCAAAGATATCTCGTATGCAAAATGACCTGTGATCCCGGGGGGGTAACTTCAATATACGGGTGACGGGGGTGTGCCATTTGATGTCTGAAATCGCACCCTAAAATTTATAAATTTTCGCGAAAACGATACCCCAAAAATTACAGAACATTGAAAATGTATACCCTAAGATTGTGACAGCCATCCAAAATTTTAACCAGCTAAGTGAAAATTGATCACCATCAATATCCTAAAGAGGAGGTATTTTTCTAAAATGACACCCCAAAATTTATGACTACTTGTAATTTTACCAAAAGTGATACCCCAAAATTTATTTTGTGCTCAAAAAAAGGCACCCCAAAAATGGCACATCCCGTACCTGCATATGTGGTAGTTACCCCCCCCCGTGCCTGTGATTCTGGAAAGGTATTAGCAATTTTAGTGCACTAAATTTCTATATTTGAATTAGGCTTCCTACTACCAAATGCTTATGCCTCATTCCTGACAGTACAATAACTATTTTGTAATCGTTTTCTTTCAAGGTTAATGTAGGCAATACTGAGCATCAAGAGGATGATGACACAAATGCAATCAAGAGTGAAGCCGTTTCAGCAAATGTTAATAATCGCCTGAAAGATGTCATGTCTTGTGGCTGCAGAAAAGTTTGCATGTGTGCTGTTGCAATGGCAAGAGTTAACAACGCTGCTATCCTTGATCAACCTGCCAGTATCTTGCACAATGCATACAAAGGCGCAGCAGAGGGCTTTGCTGAACTGCAAGAAGATCAGTTTCACGAGGAAGATGACTTTGATGATAGTGGGTCTGACATCAGTGATGACAAAGAGAGATATCGTCATTTACGCCAGCTTTTCATAACGAAGAATAAAGTCCTTTGCCATGAAGTGAAGCGAAACTTCAAAGATCTTTGTAATGGACTACCTGTGGCCAAAAAACATGTGTCATACGAATCAGAAGAGAACATTTCAAACTTGAATGACATTCATGAGTTGGCCTACCCATTGTTTCTTGGGTCACGTGATTTGCTGATGGTGTTGGATGCATCTCTGCCTGGGAAGACATTCTTTCCTCGTGATGGTACAGGGAAGATATTGACACCAGTTGCTGGATGGGGTGAGAAAGAAAGCCATCTTGCTTTTCTACCAGTCCTTGATTCAGAAGGAGAAGATGATGAGATTGCTGAGGATCAAGAAGAGGACTTGGAAAATGCTGCGGAGACTCAAGATATCAGGAAGCGGAAAACTGTCTCTAGTGTTAAACGCGAAGTTACTTACACAGTGTTTGCTCATGAACTTTGGCCTGCAATCGAGAAAAAATTTGCCTCTGGTTATCATCCATCTCTTGTTTGGACAGAATTCTGCTCGTTTATCAAAGGTAATTTGATCCTTACAGAGAGCTACAGGTCATCAGCTGAACTTGAGGTGTGAAACAGTTCAAGAAGAAAGCTCAAGAAGTTGCGATAGGATTTTTTTATGGTAGAAATTTTCAGTGATAAGTCTCCTACTATCATTGAGGGTCCAGTCCTCAGTAAATCTATAAAGAAAATTCTCAGGAACAAAGAACGAAGAACAGGGTTCTCAGGAGATACATGACTTGAGGATGGACGGGCGTCTGCCGTCCAGTTTTCAGAAAGATACCCTCTACTAATTGCCTTTGTACTCACTTTTATGATGGATTTTGATGGGAAGCTACCCGTTTTCAGCTATTTTTACTGATTTCAGGAAAAATGACCGTTATTCTGCAAACCTTATTCTGAATGATGATATGTACCAACTCATACCAGTCGCCATGATTTACAACTGCTTTTAAGCTTGTAATGTAGCGTTACCAACGCATTCTCGTCGCCATAATGTTGTGTTTGGGGTTCTTCTATTGGCACGCTACTGTTTGACGGCCTACATGTTGCCAGACTCTAATACGACTACTTTTACACGTCATCCTACGGCATACTAATTATTCTAATTATGCGTATGATACGTCAACACTACAGAAACCATCTTTGGTTTTTCTTAAAGTAAATGAACGGAGATATATCGACACAATCTAAACTTAGCACAAAAGAATGGCAGCACCACTTATCTTCCTATTGTTTTCGTGATCAAAAAAATCGAATTCAATGGGCTATGTTTAGATGGACCCAGTCCCCTTAGTTGTTTAACCCCCAGTTTAGTTGTTTTAACCCCATCGATTTACTTCACTGAAAGACCTGCAAACGCTTCAAAAGTCGTCATACCATGTAAAGACATTGTCCACGTGATTAAGGTAGTTCCCTTGTTTACTGCTACCTTCATCGTCACTTCTACTACAGCATTGATTCAATTTTCCTGTGCCTAACTGAATGGATTTGCCTAGCAACATTTCCACATGACCGATCCGTGTGCGCCTTTGAGCGTGCAGTTTAGTAATAAAAATCTGTTTTTCACCCGTAGGCACGGTTGAATCATTGGTATCAAGCAATGGTCATATGTCCAAAGAAGAATATGACTCAATAGGACGCAAGAAGGCACCAAATTTCTCAGGAAACCGTGATGTTGTCTACGATATGTTCAAACGATATCGCAAGATGTGCATTGACAAAAACCTTTTTGATGAATTTGATTTACTGTGCAATGTGTACAAGAGGTTGAGCAACAATCCAATTCAACCCTGGTTATTTGACGAAATGTACATCGACGAGACGCAAGACTTCACCGAAGCAGAACTCTTCTTGTTAATTCGCTGTTGTCAAGATCCGAACCAACTATTCTTCACAGGAGATACTGCTCAGAGCATCATGAGAGGTGTTACTTTCCGATTCAGTGATCTACGATCTTTGTTTTTCAATGCTCGCAAAGCTCTCAACTGCACTAAGAAGTCAACGATTGAAGTGCCAAATCAAGTACATCAGCTCACTTACAATTATCGCTCACACAAAGGTATCCTCAATCTTGCTTCCAGCATCGTTGACCTACTTGGCCATTTCTTCCCAGAGTCATTTGATCGTCTTGAAAATGATGTCGGCTTGTTTGATGGGCCTAAACCAGTGATCCTAGAGACGAGTGATTTTAGTGATCTAGCAGTGATGTTGCGAGGAGCCCGTCGTAAGACTTCTCCAATTGAATTTGGCGCACATCAAGTGGTGTTAGTTACATCTGAAGACAGCAAAGAGACGCTTCCAGAAGAACTGAGTTGTGCCCTGGTGTTGACAATCTATGAAGCGAAAGGATTGGAATTTGATGATGTCCTACTTTACAATTTCTTCAAGGATTCTCAGGTTAGTTTATCCTCGCTTATGCGCTGTGATAAGTTCATTTTCTCCTAATTTTAGCCAGTAGCTTCCTCTGAAAGTTAATCTTAAATTGCACACAGAGCAAGCCAGCGAACTTTGTGACAAGCAATGGCTGTTACTCAAAATAATAATTAGGGAGACACCAGACTCAGTACATTGTTGTAATTTTGGTCTTTGACTGAACTGATACTATTACAAGAATAATCTTTGTTTGGTGGGGGAACGGTAACATTGAAAAAAGACCAGTCAATCAGAGTAGTGCTATTCAGATCCTGCTTGCCGATTGAAACAGAAAGGTCCGATACCAGTTGAGATGTTTGTCTAGTAGGGAAACAATGCCTTCTCTGAAGCAACAACAGTAACATTAATTCAATGAGATGAGATGAGATGAGACGATATGAGATGAGATTAACGAAAGTTTAGGGCTTTGTGGAGTAAGTTTTGGGAGAAGTTCTGGTTTCTGTGCGTTTTTTTACCTTAATTTTGTCAACAACAGCGTGTCAAAATAAGATGTAGTTGCAATAACTTAAGCATAATCCCTGGACGGTCAGAACAGGAACTGCGTACAATGACATCATCTAGCAGTCTGAGATAAGGAAGTATTTGAATACATATGCTTTTTGAAATGATAAATCAAGAGTTTAAGGCCCAAGGAAGAAAACATCAAGTGTTGCGTAAATTCGGGATCTATTGTAGGGAACTAGGAGGCTCAGAGTTACGAGTTTTAACGCACGCTTGCGCAGTTTCAGCTCTGTCCACTGGAAGTGCTATTTGCAACTTTTGATTTAGAAACATTGAGGCTTCTTCTAACAGAGACTCGCAAAAACAGATATTTACGTTCAAGGTTTTTTCCTGGAATGTTTTGTCTCCACCGTTAATTTTGCTTGGCAAAGTTTTCAATCCAAAAGTAGTCGACATTTGCTGAAAGCGTAAATGGTTCCCATTGGTTACTAACTGGAACCTTTGTGTATCCACCTTTAGGTTTATTAGCAAAATTTTTCCATCCGAATGCTGTTGATATTTGCTAAATCAAAGCTTTAATGGTTTCAATCTCTCTTGACAGGCTAAGAAAGAATGGCGTGTTGTCAACACATATGAATCAAATGCTTACGATGCACCTCCTCAAGAAACATCACAAGGAACAGATGGGATTGGATTGGTAAGCAAAACTGAGAGTGATTTATCGTTCGAGTCACGCCCGCTGGAATTCGATTACAACAAGCATAAGATATTGAATTCGGAATTGAAACAACTGTACACTGCCGTAACTCGTGCAAGAGTGAATGTTTGGATCTATGACGAAGACCGAGAGAACCGTGCCCCCATGTTCAACTATTTCAAGCGTGTGGATCTCGTTGAGATTTTGAAAATGGACGGGGATGTTGCTGATTCTAATTCAGAGCAAGGAATGTTTGCTGAGAAGTCTTCCGAAGCTGACTGGGAAGAACGTGGTCAATTTTTCTACAAGAAGGAGCTTTGGAATGTAGCACACAAATGTTTTGCGAAAACGAAGAATGAAACAATGCTGGAACGATGTAATGCACACATGCAAGCAATGAAAGCATACAAGATGGGTATGGAATGGAGAGAGAGAAAATCTGGCACGTTGAAGAATGTACATACTGAATATCTGAAAGCAACTGAAATGTACTTGAGATGTGGTATGGGTGAAGAATCTGTTATCTGCTTACGAAATGCTAAAGAATGGAAGCTGCTTGGAGAGCTATGTGAACATCTTAAAAGAGTAAGTTTTTTGTCCTCAATGTTGTGAAAGGGAAGATTTTTGGGCGGACTTAAAGTGACTACAGTAACGACCCACATATAAGAATTGGATGCATTAAGGACCTACAGACTGAAATCTCCAGGTTTTCGATTGTTTTGTAAGAGCCGATGCTTTGTTTTCGTTGTTTAAGAACTCAAACAACTTCCAAAATTGTAGGTTCTAAGTGGGTGATTACTGCAAAGTGCGCCTAAATCAGAGGCTTCGCAAGAAGCTTGTTTGTTTCGAAGGAAGGAAAGGGGAGGAAAGAGAGAAAGTGAAATAGAAAGAGGGAAAAGAAAAGAAACTATGAAGGGAGGAAAAAGGGAATGAAAGGGAAAGGAAAGATAGAAGAAGGATAGGAGGAAGCAGGAATGACAGAAAGAAGATAGAATGACAAAGGAAACAAAGCTTGAAAATATAAAGTGGACAAGAGAAATAAAGGAAGGGAAAGAATGAAAGAAAACCAGTGTTTGAATTATACTCTTTTTTCAACTACAGTTTTGGAATCCAAAGAGGCTTTTAAAAGTAATTCTATTCCCTAGTGCATTATCAATTGCACTAAACACAATATTCGAATTCAAGTAAAATCTGGAACTACAGAAAATTGATAAAGCAATGGAAGGAAGAATTCTCCACCACTGACCTAAAAACTAGAAAGGGTAAACAGCGTTGAAAGGAATAAAGTTTATGTTACTCATCGTTTCATCACCAAAAGGATCTCAAAAGAAAGTCTTTTTCATCAACACGCATCATGCGCGGGATGAGTGGCCAAGTGGCGTATACAGTTTTCGTCAGGTGACTGAAGTTAAGCTCGGTCGAGTGAGGTCAAACTCCGGATGGGTGACCTCGGAGGCGTCACCTCACAACTCACCTCGCCATCCTTCGGAAGGGACGTTAAACTAGGGGTCCTATGCCTGGATGCGGCATGCACAGTGGGCCTAAATTAGCTTTCAGTAGATAGAAATCCTGACAAGCCCACTCAAAACAAATTGAAAACAAACAAACAAACAAACAAATGCTCACGTACCGGGTGCGCCAAAACGGTTCAGGTGTTTGAAGATTCCTAGCACAAGGAATGCTGGATGTATTGGGATAAATCGAATTCTTCTTCATAGCTAACGGAAAAATATGTTCATAGAGAGGTCTGCCTTATCTAAATATAACACAAGGAACAAGAAGGATCTCCATTTGTGAAAACTGAAATTAGAACATACGAAAAATAGTTTTTTGTACACTGGTCCAAATGCCTGGAATAGTATCCCAGAACTCATCAGAGACACCTAATCTATAGTAAGATCAAGAAAAGATTCGAAATTTCAGCATATGAGCTAGTAGATAATAAGATTGCACGAATCTATGGAACATCAGTACATGGGGGAGGGGGGTTGGGAAACATATATGAGCTTATTATTGTATACTTTATAGTAATTTATTTTTCTTTTGGATTATATGCTAGTTGAATGAAAAACAAGCATAGTTTATGAATGTCTACCATATGGTAGGTATCAAGCATATGTCTTCCACTCTTCTGGTTTACGACTTAGAAATTTGATGACGTCAGTTCCTTAAATGAATTGAAATATGAAATACACTGTGATTTCGAGAAATATCAAGATTTCTGCAAAGTGCAACGTTACAAAAAAAAGCAAAGTGGCATAAGTTCCTTTTTAAGCCATTTAGTTCAAATACATAGCTTATAGAATTTTACACAAACATTTCAAAGGTTCGTACTTATTATCCTCAAACCTTTTGTCAGCTTTCCTGGCATTCATGAAAATTCATTTCCTTTCAGTATCACGAAGCTGGAAGATACTACGCAAAAGCCATTGGTATATCCCGGGACAGTACTGCGTTGAAAGCCAGTGAATGTTATGAGAAAGTTGGTGATTACAGAAGTGCAACTGACATTCTATACAAGAATGAGCGGTTCAGGGAATGCATCAGTGTTTTCAAAAGATATGAGGCCCAACGATCAAGTGGACATAGAAGGTTCCTCCAGCCACCAAGAAGTACTCTCAATCCAGAAAAAGTTGTCAAAGAAGCTGCAGAAATTTGCATCAAGAAACGTGACTTTGAAAGCCTGAAAGGATTTCTCACAGAGCTGCCACTCGAAAAACAGCTGGAGTACCTGAAGAGGAAACGTGGTTGTGAAGATGTTGCCTTGGAAGTGCTTGTTGAAAATGGGCGGGCGGAGGACGCTGCCCGTATCTACATGAACAAAGGAAAGTATTTGAAGGCAGCGTCGTGCACTAAAGATGACAAGACCAAAGGGATATGCTTGCTTGAACACGCAAGACAACTCTATTTGGACAATTCTGGGCAAGTTGAACTCGAAAGAGGGTCAATACAAGTTAACACTGTTGTACACTACCTCAAGAATAGCATCCCACTACTAGCCACTGACCATGCAAATCTTGCTGATGCCTATTTCCTTATTGGAACGATCACTGACGACACAAAGAGTATCGTAGAAGCTACCAAAAGCTACAGGAAGGCTTTCATTGCAATTGGTGCCCTGATCTGCGATCAGATATTGTTAGACAAAGGGGAAATTGACACAGCTGAGATCTTCGAAACCTTATCCAGAACTTATCAACAAGGAGGCAATCTTGTAGCATCGATGAAGAACGCAGTAATGCTTCAGAGGTTCTTTGGCATAGAGAAAGTAACAGAAAAAGGAGACATTCATTATCGAATCAACGACCAAAAGCTGCTGTACCGACTACAGATGCTGAAGACCAGTGATGTGGAAGGCTCGGATCTGAAGACCCACTTTGACAACTTAGATGAAAACACAGGGAATGCTCTTATAACGCGTTCTATTTTACAACTAACAGATGAAGTTGCTACCAGGTTAATGGAAGTATACACAGCAGAGCTAAACAGATCGACAATTTGCCAAGGATACCTTCGAGGCATCAAACATGACAACTGCACATTGCTGCATCAAATCCCAAATAAAGAACTGGCCCAGAAAAAATTCAATGCATATTTTTGCATCATGCAGCTACAAGCACCTGTGCGACAGTTTGCCAAAATGATCCAGAAGAACAACATTCTAACAGAAGATGTTATGAGGTTCAAATCCCTTCAAAGCTGCCGTGAATCTGGTACAGAAATGATTGACACATGCAACGCATTTTACACCGATTTGATTGAGTACACCAGGTACTTGAAGAGAACAGAATTCCAAGGCTTGCAGCTCGCTAGATCCTTGCCACAAATGAGCTATGTTAAAGATCAAATCTTGTGGTGCATCGGTGCTCTCTGGGAGCGGGCAGATGAAGAAGGGAGGTATGGCGATGTGAATCTGTTCCTCAAAGTGTTCCACATCTCAAGCTTCGTTGGGCTGAGTTTTGTGCAGGACCAAATTGATGCAATGAAAGAAGGTCTCCTTGGTCGGTATGGGGGCCTAAGATCTGCCCCAGGAAATGAAGCTTGCGTATTTGAACGAAAGCAATTTGGAACAGATTATCACACGTTCCATACCATCTTCAATGACAGCAAACTATGGCTTCATGATGAAGGTGCGCTGATAGAGTCTATTCATCACTTGCTTCGGCGAGCCATACCAGTGACTTTGGGAAGATCGAAAAATATACCTCCACCATCATTGACTAACATGGTGATGCTTCTAGAATTCAACATTTCCCTCTGCATTGTTTCCCTGAGCAGGACACATAAAAGCCGCAACGCTGGAATTTACATGCCAAGTTTCTACATTGAGGGACTGCAGTTCTGGTCCGGTATTTATGACGACTGTAACAGAACGAAGTACGCTGCCATTGACAGCATCAAGTATGTTGACCTCTGGGATGGGCACAAACTGGTGATCAACCTGATAAAGGTGGCTATAAACCTGATTCTGAAGAAGAAATTTGAAAAGTTGGACATGTTTCGAGAAGCTTTTGGTGCTGGAGGTATACTGCTGCAGGCGTCAGAGAGGTTCCTTGTGTTAGTCCTGGTTTTACTCACAAATTACAATCTTTATTCATTAAATAATGATGCCACCATTGCTAATGAATTTGTCGTTCAGTTAAAACGATTTGCTGAGCAGAGCAAGCATATCCCTGGACGCTTACCCCAAGCATTACAACTGGCAGCGAACATCAAAAAGCCCGAAGATGCCTACCGAGTACTGAAGTTTATTTTGGAAGACAGTGGAAATGAAGTTGTGTATTGCACATGGAAATCATTCCTTAAAATGCAGTTTCCACAAGCTGGGGTACAAGGTCCAAGAGCAGAGCCACCTAAAGATAGGCCGAAAGTTTTGCTCCGACCAGCTACAGCTGGTAATCCAACAGACATCCAGAAATCACTAGCCAGTGCTGGGGAACCAATCACCCAAGAACCACATGCCACAATACATCAGCAAACCAACGAACAGTTGAAGATCATCCCTGAAGAGAAAGGAAAAGTCATCCTGAGGCCACCTTGCGAGGAAATTCCACCAGCAAATTCACAAGAAAACAGCAAGGATCGCCCCAGACGGACTATCCAGAATTTCAAAAGGTTCTTAACACAAAAGAGTACAGGATATAGGCAGGCAAATGCTAAAACTGATCACGACGAAGCAACGCCACTAGACGAAAAGGAGCCGTCTGTCGTTGGAGCAATGAAAGGCAAAAAGCTTCTGGATCTCTTCAATAAACCCAGAGAGAAATCAGCAGCGACCCTGCAAGATGATGTGTCTGTATTTGGAAGTGATCCTTTACAAGCACACCAGACAAGCTCTTTTGGTTGGCAAGGCACCACCGGTATGTCTGACTCTTGAATCTACCTGGCCTGCGTGCAGACTCTACTGATTTCTTTTCAGAGAGGTTCTCCTCCAGTAGAGTCTGCGCATCGGCGACCAAATCCTTGTTCTGAGCCACGCGCGATTCCCTCTTTTGAGGAACCAAGCCACTGAATTGGATTCAATAGAGCGACCTGTAGAGTGGGAAGACTTAACACCCACGCACAATAAGGTTTCTTGGGCCAGCTTTGTCCATGGAAGCGCTAATTAAATAACTGCAGACTCGAACAAAGACAGGGACGCTCATGAAAGAAAGGGGATTTGCGCCAGCCAATCAGGAAAGATTCCACGTTTCTCATGAACTGAGAACAAGGATTTGGTCGCTGATGCGCAGACTCTACAGGAGGAGAACCTGTCTGAAAAGGGATCAGCAGGGTCTGCACGCAGGCTAGAATCTACCGTGCTTGGCCAGATTATTAAGAATTTCATTGAACATCGTTTGACATCGTTGAATGTGATGTCATGTTCCACCAGCTTTGCTTTTTATAGGAGTGGCTATAGTGGCAGTATTAGGTAACGTATTAACCGTGACATTAGGCTCTTTTAGCAGCAAGACGCGGGCGCCTTTGAAAACGCCAACTTTTTATGTTTTTAGAGCATTCTAATTCTGGAGCCCCCACCCTCCCCCCTCCCGTAGAAAGCTGCTCACAGACAGACACATTCCCTAAGAATAGTTTGCCTTTTCACATTTCTATCAAATGTGAATATGCTCACATTGAATTCTGCTTCCTTTCTCGACGTTCTATTTTTGCAGTGCGGCCTTCAAAAGTATACTTTTCAGGTTGTCAGTGTCAGAATAGAACATACAAAAAGTCTCTCGAGACTCGCAAAAGTCTTGAAGTTGATTTCATTCACTTTGTAATTTACATCCTCGAACAAAAGAACTATGCTGGCGTCTTCTGGACTCGCATCTTCTTGCTAAAACAGCCCATTGTTGCCCGCGACGAACCAGCAAGCTTACCAAAGTGATCCAGCCAAGTTTCTGTGATGTCCGCGCATATGTTTATTGTATTGCTTTGTTACTTTTGATTATCTATTACCGCTGGTTAGTTTAAATTGAAGATTCGCTGGCCACATTTCCTTTGTCATTAAAATTTAAATGTGTATGTGTTTGTCTTCGTGAACAATGATCAATAGTCGTGATATTGTATTGTCTGCAAAGATATTGTGATCGCGGATGGCTCTAAGCAAGAGAAGGGCGACCCAATCGAATTTCCTCTACGTTTCTTAAGACACAGGCAGCAAATCTGTGCAGCTTCACGCTACTTTCAATTCTTCCATCGACATGTTTACTACTTCGTTTGGCCATGAAAGTGAAAGATACCAAACATGGCGTTAATAGCTGTGAGACGGATTTGTTCAATGATTCAACTTCACCCAACGAAGCTTTACTTGGTATATGACCCAAAGGAATGTCCTAAATATAGAAGTAGGAGGGCATTTCGAAACATTTCATATCATCTTATACCAAGGACTTTCACTCACAAATGCTGCACAATACTGATATCGCCTTAATTCAGTGTTTACATGCAATCACATTTTCAATAGGATTAAGTCAACTCAATAATCTGTCGACCTTGCGTTCATTACCCTCCTTTATGGTCATAAATCATGAAATACTGAATAATTAAATTAAATCTAGTTCAAGGGGATAGCAAAAAATTACTTTACAAATTTAGTGTGGCTTTATTTGAGTTCACAAATATCTTAGAGTGCCCCAGTTGATAACCAGCAGATGATGATGATGGTGATGATGATGATGATGATGATGATGATGATGATGATGATGATGATGATGATGATGATGATGATGATGATGATGATGATGATGATGATGATGATGATGATGATGATTGATGATGATGATGATGATGATGATGATGATGATGATGATGATTATTATTATTATTATTATTATTATTATTATTATTATTATTATTATTAGTATTATTGTTATGATTTTGAAAACCTTTGGCCCTAATAATTTGCCAGTAATGCTAAAAATCGTGACCACTTGGAACAAACGTTTGATTTCAAAATGTGAGTTGCTGATGAGGCTCACAGATGATGCTGCCGATGGGCAGCAAATATTTAAGGTAACAACGAAGCAGAGAAGAAAACGAAAATTAAGACAAGGTGAATAAGGATTTAATCAAGATATGGCTGTTCTCTCGCCCTTGCTAAGATGAATGCATGTGTCTTAAGAACAATGAACAATGTGTTTTGTATTACCATTTTATTCCACAATGGGAAGCATAACGTGTGATTTCCATTTAGAAAGTGGTTTCAGAGATGCGACCAATTCAACGTCAAGCGAGGAGGCCAGCGGATTTGGCACTATCAAGACATATAGGGATGGTACACACAGGCAATTATCGGAAGATTTCGCTGTGGATGAGGAAAGCTATGAGGTCAGAGACTCCTCAGCCCAGTTGAAAGCAAGCGAGAAGAAGAGACATGAACGCCTGGTAGCTGCTTATCGAATTCAGCTGTGGTGGAAGTTAACATCAACACAACTGGAAGATAGCCCTGAACCTAAGACTGTGAAAACTGCAGATGAAGAACGCATTGAAGACCATATCTCAAAGTATGTTGTTGATTTGAAATGCAAACCCTGTGGCAGATCTCTTCAAACCAAAGAGTCTTTGAATCAACACATTTTGCACGACAAAGAACATCAAATGAATGCACAAGAATACGATTTGTTTGCAAAATATCAGAAATCAATCGTTGAACCTTGGAGCAAAAGAGCTGATGCTTTACTTGATACAGAATTTCAAGATGAAACTGTAAGCAGCGCAAAGATGGCTGAACCTATCCATAGTTGCCTTGGTGGCATAGCTGTAGCTGTTTCATTTATAGAGGGAAGCAGGCGATGGACAGATATGAGAGACTTGAAGAGTCATGTTGTCGATTTGCAGAGAGCGTGTCAGAAAGTAGAGGAAGAACTACAGCGCATTGAAGGTACGTGCTGCAATCCATTTTATTTAAGTATCGCTAATGAGACGTCATATAGAAACTTTCATTAAATCTCATACTATGTTGCAGTGTTAGCTGCAGAATAATGCCAAAGAATCAGCAAGCTCCAATATCGCTCTCTCTTTCTGTCATTTTGTGGAAACATGGCATAACCTATTTTTATAAACATAATATCGAAAACGACAGAGGCGGTGTCATCAAAGCCATCTTAATTGTCACTTTCACAATGGTATTAATGGGTGTTTGTTTGACTTCAGACAGTTGGGGTGGGAGAGTCATTTTGTGATGCAATGCCAGCAGAACTGAACTGACTGCAAGAATGAGCGGTTGCGAGACATGGGAGGGGGGCAAACGCATCATGTAATCCTGTAATGTCAACAGAATGAGAAAGGCCTATTATTTTTATTCCATTCCATATGATGGTGCAGTTTGTTCCCATTTCCCGAAACGCTGCACTCAATAACTAATGTCGTTGCTAGTTATCTGTTTATTTACAGAGTCATATATAAAAATAGCTATGAACTGATAGCTAATTCACGCCCACTATCTGACAAAGTGATCAAAAAGTACAAAATGCAATGATACAGAATATTTTGCTACAAATATCAATACAGCGTCTACAGTGATCCAAATTTCTCTTTTGCGGTATTTATAATGTAACAATTTTATCTATTTGTTCAAGCATCCAGGCTTAGCCACGAAAGGTAAGCATATTCCACAGTTGCATTCGTCTCCTCTCCAGGCTTTGATTTCTTTTAAAACAAGAGATGTTATCTGCCTGTTTTAAGTCATCGGGAAGTGCGGTGAAGGCGAAGGTGAAGTTACGGACTTCAGCGCCAAGGGCTAAGATTGCATAGTAGAAAAAACCTAATTGAGTCTGCGATCCGTGTCATGATACTTTAGTGGTGCTGGTGGAGCTCAAACCCCGTCCAGCTGACCGTTATGGTTGCAAATTACGAGAATCATCCCCATTGCTCCATAGCAACTTAAACATACCTAATTAAGGGACAGTACTACAAGGTGGGATAAATCTTGCCCCAACATGTATGTCTTGCTGGTTCTACAACATTGCTTCAAGGAAATGTAAATTGGTTACGCTGCAGTTTCTAGTGAAAACAACTCAGAGTTAAATTAGTTTGATCGTTGTCTGAAACCTTCACTGTCGCTACAATACATTCTTGGCTTGTTATTCCTAGCTTCAATTTTATAAGTTGTCTTGTTATGCGATGAGCGAAGGTCATCAAATCCCTGTGTTTTCCTTGCCATGGGAAATTACACCGTGTTGAACTCAAAGGGAAATTGCACTAATACCTGAACAACACATGCGGACTGAACAACACATGCGAGGCTGAAAGAAAAATGAATCGAGTACAAAAGAGTCAGGACTGAGCGATGTTTTAAAAATGTTTATAAAGTAGGTTCGATTGAGTGGCGTTGGACCTTCCCTCGCTATTGTGCACAATCGAAAGTTGTTCAAAATGTATCAAATATCGTTCGATTCAGAATAGCTAAAAGGTCAGTTACTGACTGCCGATGATGCAGGTGCGTTTCACATAGCGGTAATAAAGTTTCAACTCTGCTCATAAAACGTCGCCCATATTTGCAAAGATTCATTAAATCAAAATTTTTCTTTCCCTTTTAGGTGATATTTACGATGATCATTATCGCCCTGCTGACGAACACATTACCGAGGATGACTTTGTGTTGGTTACAAACAAGAAGAAGCAAAATAGAAAGAATGGGATGCCTAAGAAGAACATGAAGGGTATCTGATTTTTTGTTTTGATTCTCTTTCTACTATGCGTTATACTATATGCGTTATACTATATGCGTTATACTATGCGTTTCTACTATGCGTTATTCCTTTTCGTCCCTTGTTTCCCTGCGTTCCTTGGTCAAGAGGGACTAATAACATTACTCTGAAATAGTGGGCACACTTTAGGCCCGCGTAGGGTGGTTCCGTATTCACCAATCAAATCGCTAGAATTCAGTTTTTTACCAATCAGGGGCCGCTATTCAGAATGTTGTTGTTGTTGCTCTTAAAGAACGGTTGAAGTAGACTCATGACGTAAGTCCCTCTAACTTTCGCTTGTTGTTGTTGTTGTTATCGCTTCAGTTGAGGGACTTATGTCCTTATGCTTCTAAAAACGGTAACTCAGCGCAAATTTTATTGCTACCAATCAGAGCACGGTATTTCATAAACAATGATGGTTTTCGTGGTTTTAGACCAATCAGAATTTGTAACTGATGCTATCATGCAAATTAGCTTTGATAACTGCATTTACCGGACCAACATGGCGTCTTCACAGCTTGTCGACGGCCAGAGGATAACTTCAAAATTCACCCAGGGAGCCGTTTGAAGGCCTGTTTTCTCAAAGAGGAAGGAATTGTTGTTTGCCTTGTTCGTAAGTGATGAGCTGAAGGGAGTTTCACTGCCTCTTCTGCCTTGTTTCGAGTGGCAGAAGTGAGCCCGCCGTGGCTATGATGAAGGAGAAGTTTGTCAAATGACATTTCGACCCCGAAACGGAGAAGAAGGAGCTGTCAAGATGTTGACACCGCTACGTTTTGCCTGCGACTCACGACTGGGTAGATACCAAAACCTGTCTCGTCACGACGCTGTGGATTTTCCTCTTCATATGCTGGCCTTGAGTGGAGAATATTTTGAGTAACTTTTAGGGACTTTAATTTGGGAGAGTTTTTTGAGTTGAATATTTTGGATCTGTCTGTAGTTCCACTGCCAATCGTGGTTGGCCTAATCTAATGCAAAGAGAAAAGATGAGCCCTTCACCCCTACGACGCGAGCATCATGCGAGTCTGTCAACTTCTATGTGGCTGCATTGCATTGCAAGAAATCTGACTATATATGCTGCTGGCTGAAGATTATGAAACCAAACAAGACAACAAAAGAAACAATTCATTTCAAATTCCCAGGACTGGGGATTATTTGCTTGCTCTGTCTTTTTTCTGAAGCAACAGAGGATTTTGAAGTTGTTGATTTCTGATGTGATGCATCAGTAGAGAAAGCAGAGAGCTTATCAATAAACTCCTTTCAAGAAGGACTTTGTCAAAATTACCAAATACTCTTGGGGAGAGGAAGAGGGTACTTTGTATATTTTTTCAGGGAGGTGCCATTTTCAGGGTATCATGTTCATCTATTTTGTCATAGCAGTAGGAGCTGATTGTCATGACATGTTAAAAGGGGATATTTTGTTTGACTGGATCATGGCTCACTTCAATCTTTGTGTTCTAATGCTTTACAGCAATTTTTCCAGAGTTAGATCTATTGTTTTAAAGGAAAATTCTAGATAGCCACAGATAAAATTTTTGTGTGCACTCTCTTGCACAAAATAAAGCCAAGTACAGCTCCCCAATTTCAAGTTAAATGGAAGTCAACCTGAACTTTGTCAAATTTGTCATGACTTTGCAAGGGCTTTCTAGGTAAAATGCAGCAAATGGCTCAAATTTCTCTCAAACCACCCCTGCCCTTCTGGATTGTCAAAGCAAAATCAAGTTGATAAATTGATTATGCTGAACCTTATAGTAAGATTATTTAGGTTTTAGAGGCTAAAAAGGAGCAATCAAACTCTCTATCCTGAATCAAATCCTTATGAAAGCTCCTAAGGAGAAAAGCTGAATTTTTTGTGGGAATATGTGTTTATCCAGTAAAAGGTAGTCAAGAAGTATTGATCTGAGAATTTGATTCAAACAAACACATCACTGCACCTTTCTCAGTTTAATGTAGTTATATGCGGCAGTATTCTTTATATTTTGTTATCATATATTCTTGAAAATGTGTCATATGCTGCGTTTCATTTTTACTTGATTTGAATGTTTTTGTGTCATGCTTTCACACCCATTACACAATAAGCACTGTATTTAATGTAACTTAGTCATTAGGGTCAGACTCTCATCAGAGTGTGAAACAACTTGATTTATATAATCTTGATAACAAAGATAATTAATGAGTCAAAAATGCACACAGACTTCTGCTATCCATACAACACACTGTGGATATGAATGAATAGACAATTCCAGAAAAGCTGGCATTGGCATTGAAGTGGGGGCATTTGACCAAGACATTGATTTAATGATCAAATTTCTGAAGAATCATTGCTGATTCCATTACAGAATGCATCTTGATCAAATGCCCCCTCCAAATGCCAGCTTTCCAGAATTGTCTATTACTCTTCATCTTTAGGTTACAATGTGATTGGCTCAGCATGATTAGATAGCTTTTTGTAGGAATAGATTTGTGCTTGGATCTTTCAAGCAATCTTTCTCAACTGAATTTTCAACTGAATTTCTCAACTTTTTTTTTTTTTTTTACATTCCATTAAAAAGTTACAAACATATTACTGACTACACTATGTACTTACATGATACAATACCCTACTACTAAGACAATACCACTAGGAGCGAAAAACTATGACTACCTAAATGACAAATTTCTCAACTGAATCAAAATACTGTTGATTGAGAACTCAAAAGAAAAAATATTCTATTTAGAGGTACCCCATTTTGGTTCAAAGTCTTTAAAAGCAAATGTTGACTGCTTGACAGTGGCTGGCATATTACATCTCATCAACAGTCTTTTGTCACTTAGCAACAGCAACAACCACCTTTTATCTGGTCCGGCTTTTATATATACTATTCCAGGCTGCGGCAAATTGCCGATTTCAGAACCGTAAGTCCATAAGTCTCTGTTGTAGCGACAAGTCTGCAGGGGGAGCGAAACAAGAGAATTTTGGAATGAGTCTACGGTTGAAGAAGCCTGGAGTTCTCACAGCTTCGATGGATCTATTTTGCTTCTACAGAGGAAGATTACTGTCTGAAACGTATGCATTTTGAGTTTTGTACGTCAAGACAACATCATTCTTTGTACTAAAAGTTTCTTTTTCAATGTTCGAGCTCTTTAAACCAGATTTTGAAGCGATTTTGTTGAGTGTACGAGAACTCCCACCTGTTTAGGCCATTTTGACAAAGTGGGCCCATTATATAAGCGTAATATTATGAGTCCCTATTGACCAAGTGATATCAGCAAATCAAAGAACGCAGGGAAACAAGGGACGAAAAGGCATAAGTCTAGGGTTATACCGGATGCCCAAGAACAAAGTAACGTAAAAAACCCTACTTAGCCCTGTCTCTTTTAAGCACCCTCTCTAATAAGTTCCTCCCCTTTGAGCCAAAATTTTAAATAAGCCCCCCATTTATATCAAGTTCCAGAAATTGCCAAAGATTTTTCATTTATTTTGCTAAACTAGCTTGCATCTTTATTTTGATGTAGTTTTGGATAAAAACTGTGCCGAATTTATGCATTTAAATCGTAAAATTGTATGTTGAATCCGAAAACTATGAAGTAAAAGAACTGAAAAGCTATCATTCGTATCGATGCCACTTGATTTTGTAAATATGCCCCCCTCGCTAATAAGCCCCTTCTCTAATAAGCCCCCTCTTGGAGTGTCCGAAATTAGCCCCCCTCTTCCCGAGGGCTCAATAGTTTTTACGGTATACTGACTTGCTTTGGTAAAGCGATGTGAATTTAGCTTCAATCAATTGCTAATCACTCTCTGAATGTTCCTCGATAGTTAAATTGAATATGGATACCTCATTTGTTGGTATTGGTGAAAGTAGAGAGAAAATGTTAATTTTGAAAGTAGAAATGTTAATATCTGAAGCTCAAATTTACGTCCATCTCCAAACCATAGCCTTGGCCATGTGGCCTAAGCATTTTCCTGATGCACATCGAAATTAAAAGCTGTAGTTAAAGAAACTTAATTAAGAAACTGCCAAATGGGTAGCTTCTGGGAGACAGAAGGTAATTTGATCAAGTATTTTTCAAATGTCATCAAGGCTATTGTTATTTCATTTTTTGAGCCTGAAGAATTTGTATAAGCATGGTTGGTTAGACACTGCAGTTGTGCTTCATCGCCGCTTTGTTCTTTTGTGGAGTATGAAATTATTTGCTACTACGGAGGAGCTAGCGTAAGAGATTGAGGAAGAAAGAAAAGAAGCGTTTCTAGACTCACCATATAGTCCCAGTTATCGCAACAACAGCAACGGCAGCAGCAACAACAACAATAACACGACAACATTGGCTAATACCACTGTAAAGTTGAACTTTGAGGTGTTTTAGCATTGGAGGTTCGAGCCAGCAACTTAGGTCAATCCCCCATTGCCTGGAGTTCGTACAGTGTTGCTATGGTCACATCATTAATATCAGAGAAGTAGAGACTTCTCTTTACATATTCTGACTTTTCTGTAAGAAGTTGTACATCTCCACAATTTTAGATCCTTGATCTTTTAAAACTTAACAGCTTGTAACTTGGTGAATTTTCAGTGTATTTGCACAAATTTGGTTTACAGTTTTTATTTAATCTTAGGAAAGGATTGTCTTACCATGGAACCCATTCATTTTACTGTTATTTTTCTTTGCTTAGTCAAACGTCAATACTTTGGAACAGCCTTTGAATAAACCTTTTTTCTTCCAGGAGGAAAAGGAGGTCGTACGAGATGAAAAGGAGATCGTAGCAGATAACTGAATTGAATCGGTAGAAGTATTGGGATATTTTCGATACTACCGGGTTTGACAGAAAAGAGTTCCCACTTTTAAAAATTCATAGCATCAAGAGTACTTCAGGAATTTGAATGACTCAAATTCCAGTTAAAAGCCAAAAAACTGAAGTATTTTTGTGATTTTTCTCGCCTTCTTACGAAGACTAGAAGTATAGGTGAATTGAATTTTACAAAACTCTCATGTCGCAAAATGACTGAAAAAGGCCTGAAACTTTGATCAAATCGTGAGAACTCTGCTCACGCAGAACAATACGCAATGGGCGTTTCACCTCTCTCAAGAGATATGAGACACACGGTTTCAAACAAATACTAACGATTTTCAATCCTATGGCAGTAACTCTGCAGAGCGTAGCTCTCACCCCATGAGAAATTGCATTTTCTTTGTTGTTCTGTTCAAGGAGTTCTTTATGATTTAATCAATGTTTTAGGCCCTTTTCGGTCTTTTTGCAACCATGAAATTCTTATAAAGTTGAATTTATAAATTTGAATGCTTCTAGTGCTGCTTAGGCAACAAGAAAATTGACAAAAATACTTCGATCTTTCAGCTTTTAACTGGAATTTGAATCATTCAAATTTGTGATATACTCTTGGTGCTACGAATTTTTAAAAGTGGGAACTTTTTTCTGGCTAAACCCGATATGCAGATTTCAAACTTTCAGAAATAACTCAAAGTCCTTTCTTTCAGGACTAAACAGTGATATAATCACAAAGTATAAATTTGCAATTATATTTGATAAAATTGGGATTAATTTTCGGAATATAACGGGTGCGCCAAAATAAACTATGCTCTTTTGACTGAGACCACAATAAATCGCATACTGGACCGATTTTGAAGATTTACGGGTTTAATCTTTAGCTAAGATCCTCAATTAGCCCTTTCATTTCCAAATATTGACAAGTTTGTCTTAAAAATTTTTTCCTGTACTCTTTAGCTTATTTTTCCATAAAATAACTCATTTTCGAGAACAAAACAGCATGGTTTTTTGTATGTTTGTCTACCTTAACTAGTCTCCAATACAAATTTCCTATTGGTTTATTTAAATTCCCTGGCAACGCAAATATTTGTGACAAGATTTGCGTTGCTGAGCAAGGCATGCGAAAAATTTGAGTCTATGTGATTCAACCGACGGGTTTCAGCTTGGGAATAAACCTATGACACACATTATTCAATTTTCACTCAACGTTATCTGGCTCATTATCCAGCGACTATTTCCGTAAAATAGCAGCACAGAGATGCCTCTCGTTTTCAACGCTCAATATTTGTTACTATGAAAAGGCTGTCAAACATCAAACATTTCCCGCATTCTAAAATAACAATGGCTCCTTTACAGTGATACAAGGAGCGAATTCCGGACCAAGGAGGCTAGGGAGTCGTGGAAGACCTTGAACTGTGTGTTGCCAAATGGTGAAGCTGGGAATGAAAGGGTTAGATTTCTAAATCCACGAATCACCACGAAAATGTTCTCTCTTTGTCTATTGATGTTGAGTCTTTAGAAATTTAATCAACGTTTTTCTTGGTAATTTTCATTGTTTTTGAAATCGAAAATTTGCTAAGAAACTCACTTATAGCTCCATAAATTAGAAGACTAAAAATGTACAAAAATACTAGCATCTAATTGAGGATCTTAGCTAAAGATTAACTCATAAATCTTCATAATCGGTGCAATATACTATTTTTTTTATATATACATATATATTCAAGTAAAAATTTTACAAACATATCACTAATTACAATGCCTACAAACTACGTTACAATACTACAGGGATGATGCCACAGGGAGCGAAATACTATGTCTACCCTGCGGCCATTCTAAAAGTAATCAAAATCTACATAGAACTACATATAACTATTACAGAAAAAAGGAATTATAAAAATACATACAGACAATAACGATACAAGGGAAGGTAGCCTGCAACCAAATAAAGTAATTGCATGGGTGGATTTGTAGATTTTGAGCCAACCAAGGTAAATCTGCAAATTCGATTATTTGGCTGCAAGCTTCCTTAAGACATTACGTGATTACAAACAAAGAAATACTAAAACAAAACATATACAGTATACTATTTATCGTGGCCTGTCAGAAGTACATAGCTTATTTTGGGGCTCCCGGTATGAACATTGACAGTTGTGTTGTATGATAAGTATACGTAAATATATCTCTGCAAGAGAGACATTGTTCTGTTGTATTGAAATAAATTTGTTTTTTAGAGGTAATAATCTACTATTAATATTGCAAACGTTGGTATTTTGTAGTAGGCAATAGACATTTGAACTTTGTAGATAGAAACATAGGCTGCGTTCACACGATGCCGGCACATTTTGAAAACGGTGAAAAATGTGACGAAAGCAAAACTTGAGCTAGCGTTCACACGATGCCGGAACAATATAAAGACGATAGGAAATTAGACGGCAAAAACTCGTTGCAAGACTTTGATGCCAAAGAAGTGTTCCTACACCCTAAGATCAGTATCGTTCGAGAAGCGGCTAAAATGTTCTGTTTTCGTCATTTTCAAGTGTTTACACCATGCCGTTTCCAAAATGTGCCGGCTAGAGTTCCGTTTTCAAATCTACCGTTTTCAAAATCTGGCGGCAAAAATGTGCCGTTTTCGTGTGAACGGGAGGCCAATCTGTCGAACTTTTCATCGTTTTCAAAATGTGCCGGGCATCGTGTGAACGCAGTCTTAGACAGGATTTCTACCGGCTGATTAAAAATTGCACGGCATTTGAAAACAAATTGTTCCCTGAACAGCAAAGCAGTGGTATTGGTTACTGCTTTTTTTTAATAGCTTGCATGTTAATTACATATAAAGATTTGCTAGCGACAGTTGATCACTCCGTCCCGAAACTATATGAGGGATTTGTTGAGGATTCTCTTTCTAGAAACCTTCAAAAACGGCCATCGCACCTTAGCTATTACACGGGAAGTTAACTATTTGTATTGCTTTGATATTCACGGAAGAGTAGCCCTTCAATTGGCATGCAGTGCGCTAAGCCCTTCAAAGAAGACTCGCACTACTTTGTAATGTACATGATGGTACTTGTTAATGGGAACATATGCCACGCACCTTAACCTAATTATTAAGAACCTGATTACATGCACAGGGATGGTCTTGCTAATGGCTGCCTCGGTTAACTGGGATCAAACTGTGCGTGCGATGAAGCGGAGAAATTTTTCCTGGGGATGCGAATTTTGGCGGGAAAATTAAATCATTGATTTTATGGCCATTTGGTGCATATGCATAGGTTAAGACTTGAGGCAACTAGCCTAGTTTCCAGCCCTGTCATACGATTACATTAAAAAAGCGTCATTATTTTGTCCCTTCAAACGGGAAGGGTACGTGGTATAACTTTCCGATCAGGATGTGCCATTTATGCAAGATATCGTTTTCCCCTCTTTTTGCTGCCCCTCTTTTTAAAGCATTGTGTTTTTTCTAGAGCTGGTTATTGGTAGGGGTATTCGCAGAGCGAAATGTTATTTCTAGTTTGTTTTGAGTTAAGTGTTTTACGTTTTAGAATACACTCTTCATCATTTTTTTCCCAGAGTCGAGGAAAATATTGTGGAGCCGTTTGTGATGGGCACATCCCATATATTTGAAAGTCAAGTACTCCCCTCCCCCCTTCCGGTAATAAGGTCTCAGCTGCCAGGGATGGCTGACTTACAATGCCTGCAAGGCTTCTTGGAACACCTCTGCTAATTTTCCCTTGTTTTGCAATCTCTCCCTGTCGCCCTCAGAACAATGTTTTTTTTGGTGGTATATTTCTAATATTTCATATTTTAAACATATTTGTACGGGGTACAAAATCAATAAATGTATTGTTTTACAATTTGGCCGTGTTCAAATCAAAGTACCTAATAAACTATTTACAAATAAACTAGATAAAAATATATACATCTGACGACAATCTGTCTCAACCTTGATTTAAGTGAGTGTACCGATGGGGCCTCTTGATATTGTTGATAGACTCATTCCACACTTTTGTAACACGGTAAGAGAATGCCTTGAGAGAATGCACAGGAAGAGAATGGGAATAAAATAGGTATGAAAGGATGATATGCGACTCTGCTGGAATGCTGAGTCAACATTGTCTCGGGGGTGAAGGTGTATTTAAACGTAAACCTACTCACCATAGTTAGAAATGCGGATTATGAAGAAATGACCAAAGTGTTCCAAGGACTGTTGGCACGCATTGAACCATACAATTGTGTTTCAGATTCATTATAGATCTCCTATTGACTAAAGAATCTGGTCATTCTCTCAGACAAGAGGGCCGGCATTGCTCATACAATCAGGTCCCAATTATCTTAAAATTTAAAACTTTCGGTAAAGTTTCGGAAAAACAATTTCGGAGAAAAAAAGTTTGGACGCTTTTTCGGGAATTTCGGACAAAAATCTTTCGGACCAACTTGACAACAAAGTACAGGCATGATACCATAATATATGTTTAAACTAATTATAATTCTGTCATAAATATCAATTTATTGTACGGACATGATCGTTATCACATCTACAAGACCATTTGAATGACTTTTTTGTTAGATTGAGAAGGGGTAAAACTAGCTGTGAACCAAATTGAAAATTTGCTGCTATACATGAGCTGTTTTCAAGAAACTTCAAGAGCCAAACTTTCAGATAAAAAATTCAAGAAACTTGAGCACTGCTGGCAAAACAATTAATTAACTTTTATGTTAAGTTTATTTGTGCTTTTCTATTGTCCATGAATTAAAATTTTCGGACGAAAAAACTTTCGGACATCACCAGAATTCGCACAAATAAACTTTCGGACGAGATTTTGCTCGATAGTTTGATTGCTGAAAGTTTTCGATCTGGTACGTACATATTCGTGACTCACCATTCAGTAATCCTCTTTTGATGCTCTGTTTTGCTTTGTAAAGAATTGCTGCCAGGAGAAAACACACGTACATTGTCTTCATTGTCTCATTGACACACCAGTTTTCTTTTACCTGCAAAGATGAAACAAATTCTTTGAGAAACTGGTTCAGTTCCATGGCTCGATGCATTCTTACCAAGGTCTTACCATTGAACTATCAATGGGTCTTACTGACTCTTATTATTATCACATTCAGTATTGTTAATGGATGCACAGCACAGATGTCAGTGATATAATGTACAGAAGATATAGTTTTGTTACTTAGCGTAGTAGATTTGAATGAGATAGATTAAATGTTGTAGGTGCTTAAATACTTTTGTTATGTTGTGTTATAACAGCATTTTGTTGCCTCGTTCTCTTTTACAAGGAAAAATAACATGCTCTCCTTATATTTGTATACGCGTTTTTTTATAAGAAATTTGGAAACTTTAAAAGTTTCTTAATTGAACTTGAAATTTTGTCTATTTTAGTACTAAAAGTTTCTAAATTGGTTTCTTATTTTTTGAATGGATGAATTGTCAATGCGGTCGCTAACACTGCTGCAAAAAATGTTTCTTGACATTGAAAGCATCTTTTCGGAATTAAAGCATTATATCAACTCGTAAGAAACGCTGAACACTCAAAATCTGATAGTATTAAGACAACTCCTTCCACCATAGAGCAAAGTTATCTCCAAAGCCCCCAACAGCGGCAAACAGCCGTTCCCAATTCAATTCAACTCATCCTTCGTAATTAATCTATGTGGGCCTAGTCAATCATGATGGCCTGATGGCTCTGGGGAAGGAGTGAAAAACGACAGTTCACATACAGCCGGCTACCAATTAGATGTGCTTTTCAGTGCGTTTGCAAGTTAATAATTGATATGGAGCTTAGTCTTGCTCTCGTCATTTCAATGCTGGCCGTCTTTCTTGGCTCTGTGTTCTTGTTCAGGCGGTTTGCAGAGAGAAACGCTTCGAAAGACAGCAACGAAACGAGAAAAACTCGAGCATTTAGCGAAGGAGACAATATTGCTTCGAAGTTTCTTTGCAAGGTAATCTGTTTTCATCTGTGTAATTGTAGGGAAAAGTTTCATTAGTAATCTTGCAATCGCTCGATACTCCCCACTTGGAGTAATTCCAAAAGCCAGATGGCCCAGTGATTCGGCAATGATTGATTTCATAGAAGTTCCAAAGATCTGTGGAGGTTCCCACGTAGTTTTCTTGAGAAACTCTTTTAAGAAACTAAACTCTCAGATGGCCAAAAATCAAGACACTCCAGAATATAGTGGGAAACTATAATTTAAGAAACTGTTATTTTGATGAAGGAATCCCTTAACATCATATTGTACTTTATTTTCATTTACTTGAGGAAAGAATTGAAATGATTTAAAAAACATTTGTTTTTAAATGTTCATGAGGGCACAAGTAGTGAGCATGAAAGCTGTTATGGAACCTTTGAGCAACTTGTAAGAAGCTTGGAAAACTAAAAATCTGATAATTTTGAGAAGCTTTAGCATAAATTGTCCAGAAGCTGTAGTATAAATTGTTCCATGAAAAGATGTGTATCAAGGTACCAGATAAAGATACCTGTGTCCCAGGTGCCATTTTGCATGGCTCATTCCCCCACTTTTGCACATTCCTATTCCTATGGAGTGTCAGAGGTAGATGCAATGTTATTGTCAAAAAAATACAGAGATAAGTCTTCCTTAGAAGGTTTGTTGGCACCGTGGGTACCAGGGCTGCTGAGAGGATTTAGAGGCCCAGGGAAAAACTGTGAAATGAGGCCTCCATGAGCGAAGCGGACAGAACACTGGGGAGTGTCTTACTGTATTAGGACTACTGAGGCCCTGGAACAACTTGCCTCCTCTGCTCCCTGGTGGCCCTTGTGGGTACCAGTCTGGAATTAAGGCTGCCATGTCCCTGTGCCTTTTTATGTCCCTAGGGTATGTTGGTGCAGTGGTGTGGTATGCTAGAAAACATGCTGAACAAAGGTCCTTGGCATGCAAGACAAAGAGAAATGAGCATGATTTTTTTTGTTCAAATGATTATTTTATGTGGTTTTTCTGGTGTGGTGTAGGAGAGTTCAAACTAGATGTTCATACCACTCAGAGATTGTTATTAGGATATATTGAAAATTCTCAAGAATCATCTGAGAATGCTTGGATTTGATCCTCTAACACTTGCACTGTATGGCAACTTTCCCTGGTGATGAACTCGCTTGTCCCTTCTTGTATTCAATATATTTTGAATATATATCTATCCAGTGGTGGGAAAATATAAACAGCCAAAAAGCTGGTGGGAAACTATGATAGGAAGAATGATAGAATTCAGTCTTGTCATATATGCAGGACATTAAAGGGCTGGGTCATGTAATGTGAGCAAACTTCTTTTGAAATGAAGATTTTGCCGTATTTTTGATAGGCCATATCACAGCTGAGATTTTCCACTATTTTTCTCAAAATGACAAGGTGTTATTTTGAAGATGGACTTATTGAGCTTTGTAGGGAAACAAACAAAATCACCATATATGTTGTACAATTGCAGAGATATTGGTAGATTTTTGGAAGTAATGTTCCTGTGGATTCACCCCATCCACCAAACTCTGTGCAGAGCACAATGGCTACATGTGGGCTACAATATAGATAACAGAGATAACAGTTTTTCTATGGTTACGTGACTCAGTTTACAGGTTTATTGTAATTAGCGTAAGCATGTGTAAGTTGCACATCCATGTGTAAGTTACACATTTTACAAGAAAATGCTTAAGATGATGTGTAAGATAGCTTCTGTGTGTAAGATAATGCCTAAGAAAGCAGTATGCATAAGATGATGCATAAGACAATGCATAAGATAGCTTTTATGTGTATGATGATGCCTAAGCTAGCAGTTATGTGTAAGATGATGCGTAAGATGAAAATTTTATCATCCAATAGCAGATCACAACAGCACAAGCCACTCAGATGCTAATAATATCATGTTACGCAATTTTAAGTTAAAACAAGGAATAAATATCCTTAAGCATGCCCCAAATGTTGGTGCTGTAAAGAAGAAATGGAATCACAAGAATTTTGGAGGAACAATGGCAAGCCTGCAGGAACAGGGAGCTGGGTAAAATTATCTGATGATACAGTTTCCACTGTTATTGAAAATTGGACATACAACTGCAAGGTTGGTTTGAGTTGTAGGAATTCCCAATAAAGCATGAAATAGACAAATTTTGCCCGTTATTGCATTTTTAGAGGCAATGATTTCCAGGATTAACTTTGTTGGTATTGATGCGTTTTATCTAAGGTTAGAAAAGTAGTCCCTACGACTGCCTCCAGATGGAAAGCTGGGGAAAGTTTGTAATTTCATTACCAAATTACAATCAGGGAACTCCATATATCCTCCTTCTTTCGATATACCCTCATGTTTGTGTTTAAAAACCATTTCTGGAACGCACAACAAGCGAGCTAGCTTCCTGGGTTTCAGAGTAACTTTGCGGCTTTGTTTGTTTTGAATTACCGGTTGAGAGAATTTCCTTTGTCTGCAATCACAAATCTCTTTGAAGTTAGATGTCAACAGAAGTAAATGTTGCTATTGTCTTACAAAATCTGTCCTTGTTTGCTTATAGTGTATAGCTCCCTGGACATAACTGTGACAGATGTTTGGATCTGTCCTGGAGTGATCGTTCAGAAAGTAAAAAGTTGTGATGTTATTCAGAATTATTCATATCATAAAGCTCTCTTTCTCTCAACCTCCTTTGAAATTAAGAATCAAAGTAATATATAGACTTAATCTAAAACAATAGTTACATATAATCCAAAGTAAGATTGACATCTAATTACTGCGCATGACTACGAAGGAAAAGTAAGTCGTTCATTCAATCAAATAGACATGATAACGAGGCAAAAGGAAACAACGTTTTCGTAGGCAGTTAGGCAGTAGTCCTGCTACGCAACTACGGCCGACCTACGCACTACGCGTAAATAATTGTAGCAGACCTCCGTCTGAATGATAAATAAAAGATAAGCATAGTTGTTGAGTAGAGGTGACCAACACTGCACTGCACTGTCTAGTTCGATGATTTAGCCTACCACTTAAGGGTATTTCTTTGAAGATATGGAAGATCACATGGTGAGTAGTTAAAGATTTGAAAACGACTTTTTATCAAGGAAACAAGTGAAATTGTTAATAAAAGCTTCTTAACATATAAGCATACGATTTATTAACTACCTAATCACACTGATTTGCACTTCAAAATTATATTCATATATTGATTTTACTTCGATGAATCCAGACATAGTTAATAAATCGCATACTTACATGCAAAGAAGCTCTCAATAATCATTTCACAACTTTCTTTGATTGAAGGCGCCTTGAAATCGGTCTAACAATTGATGTAGATTCTAAAATGATGTGTATATATTGATATGTATTATGGTTTATGTATTGATGAATTCTGACATGGATTTCAAGGCAGCGTAGAGCTCAAATATTTAAAAAGGTGTGTGTAAAATCCTATCACATTTTTCTTTGGATAAAAATGCTTTAAAGGAACTTTGGGTAATTTGCTGTAAATCTGCCATGGCGATTCTTGATACCTTGATTACTTTCCAAATGGCGGCATTTATTGATTTTGAGGCTGTGACGTCATCAAATTTCTAAACCCTTAACCAGAGGAGCTACAGATTTCTGCTCGGTACCATATTGCTGACCTTCATATACTATGGTTCTGTTAAGATTGTATTAATTTTCCTCGAGTATTTTACGATTTACGATGATTTTAATTTCTTCAAAATTTTTGACGAATTTTTGCAAAAATAATTAAAATGCCGCCATTTTGAAAATAATTTTTTGATATCAATTTAAAATATTACAATATATGCTACATTCTACTATACTTTGTACTATGCAACAATACAAGCACGATGCAAAGAGGAGCAACAGACAATGTCTACCCCATGGCCAGCACATAAAAATACACAACTAAATCAACAACTAAATAAACACCTACAAATGGTACACATACGATACGATACTGATGGATACTGGAATCTGTTTCGCATTGGCATGCAAGGTCATCGACGGAGGCGCCGGATGCCGAACAATACAAACTGTTCAAGACATTGCTCCTTTAAGTTGTCAGGGTTTATGGATTACAATAACGTAGATGTTAGAATAACGTTGAAAATAATCAAGATATCAAAAAAATTGCCGCGGCAGATTTACAGCAAATGACCCAAAGTTTCTTTCAAGCACTTTAATTCAAAGAAGAATATGACACAGTGGTTGCTGATTTAAGGGAGAGAGCGGCAAAATAAGTTGCTACTTCAAAAACAGCACTTCCATTGTTTTCCAGCAATGTCATCATGAAGTAAGTTTTCAAAGAAAGAACTCTGGCATCGTATTAAAATTTTCACCACATTTTTGAAAGGTCGAAAGTCCTCTCTTGTCTCTTATGAATAGAAAACACTGCCAACTCTTTTTAAAAATCAACCAAACTTTTAATCTTCACTAGGTGGAAAAATGTCGAGCCGTGAAAAGTAGAACGTATTCCTACTATTCGCGGTGCGACATTTTTCCGCGGCGACAATTCGATTAGCCAATCAGACTGCCAGAAATTTTCCCGCCTCAACATTTTTCGCATAGTGGAGATCCGATAAAGAAACTAAAGTCGAAGCTGCTGTCCTAGATTTTAGGACATTTTGCTGCCAAAAATATTGGATATCAAACCAAATATTAACAAAATTAATACTTGATACTCTTTATAACTACTCTAAAACATTTGTCGTTACTGTACATACAAATCATTTGTCGTTATTGTGACCTAAAAATGGTCAAAAATGAGGCTGCAAAAAAGTTTCTTAACTTCTGTAATCCACGGTTTCTTACGTAAAAAGTGAGTCCGCTGAAATTTCAGAATGATATTTTTTACCGCAGGTGCAAGAAAGCGAAGAAATGCAATGCACTCTTCGGCACCGCAAAACAAATTCACTGTTATTATTGTGGAACAAATGCACTATGATCGCGTTATCGGGTGATCAGGAAAAATGTTCTCACTTTTAAAAATTCATAACACCATGAGTGCTGCACAGATTTGAATGTTTTAAATTCCAGTTAAAAGCCAAAAGATCAAAATATTTTTGTGATTTTTCTCGCTGTTTTACTAGCACTAAAAGTATCGGTAAATTTAACTTGATAAAAAATTCATGGTTGCAAAATGAGTGAAAAGGGGCTAGTTATACGACATCAATTATCAAACAAACACAAAAGATTTTCAGTCCTATTGCAATAAATGTACAGTGGATATCTCTCACATATGAACAATTGCTCTCTCTTTTATTGATCTGCGCGAGGAGTCCATTATGATTTGATCAATGTTTTAGGCCTTTTTTCAGTCGTTTTTCAGCCGTGAAATTTTTTGTAAAGTTGAATTTACCTATGTTTCTAGCACTCTTGAGACAGCGAGAAAAATCACAAAACTAATGTGATCCTTTGGCTTAGTAGAATTTGAATCATTCAAATCTTTATAGTACTCTTAATGCTATTAATTTTCAAAGGTGAGAACCTTTTACTGGCTCACCCGGTACCAATAAGTAAATGTAAGATACCGGCTTAGCTCCAATAAAAAGAACATTCGTTTCGAACTTTACCAAGATTAGATAATGTTTGATATACGATACCGATAAAGATGGCGGCGAGGAGATCCTGCCCGGATGCATTGTGGTCAATAATGTAATCTACTGTTTGGTTTGATTAAAATTCGATCATTGAGCAATAACGGGTGAGCAAAAAAGGGTGCCGCATGCTCCATCGGCGATGAATACCAGGTGTATAAAAAACCGTCCCCGTTTGATCCGGGGTAGGGGGTAACTATCATGTGCGTAGATAAGGAATGTTCCATGTTTTGGAATTCCTTTTTTCAGGCAGCCAATATATACCGGGTTAGTCGAAAAAAAGTGTACGCATTAGGCGGGAGGCTAGCTATGGAATAAAATGTATGTGACCAATATTCAAAACTGAAATGTTAAAGGCTAACTTTTTAATGTGTGCTTGCTGCCACTTCGAGCGTGCAATGTCTCAAATGATGATTCGTGGTCTTTAAAGAGGATCCGAAGTCCATGTTTTAATTATCGATTCATTATTTTTTGTATGATTACGGTCAATTTCTTTATTTGCATCTTTATTCCAGAACAGCCATGTCATTGAAGTTCGACAATAGTGCCGCTTTACAACCTGCTCTCCAGAGATATAATTATTCAGTTCAGCCTAGCAAAAGCAGTAACCTTTTTACTGACGTTGGAATGTAATGTTTCAATGTGTTTGTTAAACTTTAATTTTCTGTATATTACTGCTCCTAGAGGTTTAACGTGATCTGCTGTAGGTAATTTTTCCTCGATGTTAAGACGCAGCCTTTTTCCCCGTTCAAGGGTTAGCAACCATTCCATTGCTTTTAGACCATTCGAGTGATTTACTGAGATCATTCTCCAGATTGGTCACTATTTCTTGTAGTCATCAAATATATCATTTGATAGTAGGTATGTTCAACCAAATTTTAAAATTTACCTGACTGAAAATGGCCACTCCGTTCTCAGATTATGAAGGACTTTCTCGAGAGAGCTTCTTCAAGAAATTTGTCCATCATGCCTAAAATAACGAAAAGTTTTTTGCTTTACAGCAATGGCCTTTGCATGCTTTGGTGGGGCTCTGCTTGCAGTCTTAGACAAAATCTATCCGGGCTGTATGTAATCACAGCAATTCCCATTTTGACACTTCATTC
This sequence comes from Aurelia sp. 3 sensu Dawson et al. (2005), assembly GCA_964020215.1. NCBI lineage: Eukaryota > Metazoa > Cnidaria > Scyphozoa > Semaeostomeae > Ulmaridae > Aurelia > Aurelia sp. 3 sensu Dawson et al. (2005). Next base: position 27,906,075 of record OZ026573.1, on the reverse strand, counting down.
CGCCCCCCTCCCCACCTATATAAATGTTGCTCTGTCGTAAGATTTTAGTGAAAAATGTCTCCTCACATCAAGCCTGAAGTTCTACATCGATAACAATATTGCCTTGGGGGAAGGGGGGATGGAAAGATCCAGCAGAAGTCCAGTAATTTATGTCCAAGATTGTAGGATCAAACCCTGTCCACCTTGGCTGCAAAGTCAGAGGATCACAAACCATTGTAAAGTCAGAGAATTTTGACCATTTGTACGATGTTGTAGGCTGCATTTTGCGTAGGAGAAAACATTGTTATAATGAGCTGTAGGTCGGAGCGCACCATTTGTACGAGAGAGGAAGAGAAACTTACAAAGGAGGTCAGCCTACAATAATGTTCGAACAAAATAATTAGATTTCAGAGGAGCGAATGGAAGGGTGTTTTCTGTGTTTTTATAGCTTCCTTTTTCCGACGTTACTAAAGTGTGCTCCGATTTACAGCTTTATAACAATGTTTTCTCCTACGCAACATGTTTTTGGAGATCTCGCAAAGAAGTTTGATTCAGAACAGCTAATTGACAGATGCTAGGTCAAGGTTTGGAAAAAACATATTTGTGAGAGTTGAAAGAACGCATTCATAAACAGTTGCGGAAAGAAGGTCTTCAAACGGCATACTTGATAGCAACTCCCTACATCCGTTGACGCAGATGTCTCCTTATAAAAAGGGCCTAATTCAATGACAGGGCCAACGCTTCATCCAATTTAGAAGGCTAATACGCATTTCACATTCATGCTATCATGCCTCTCAACCCTTTCAGGTCATTATTTCTGTAGAGGCCTGTTAACATGATTTCACCTAGCAGGGATATTTCGCCTTTTTGGGACGGTTTTTTCCGTTGGCGTCCAGGCTTCACTGATTATGCCATGACAAAAGACTGATCATTATCGCAACGAGAAACTGCCAAGATATTGATATCCCAAAACGAAACCTAGAATTTTCAAAAAAGAGTTTTCTTTACTCTGGTGCTAAACTGTGGAATGATATTCCTCTCGATATAAGGAATAGCACAAAAGTTCTCACATTTAAAAAGAAACTGAAGGACTCTACGCATTTAGCCAAAAGCATGATCCCTAGGAAGAGCAACACGTACCTAATGGTTACATTTCCTATTATTCTTTGTAAATATAATATTAGTACGTTGTTCTTTTTTTCTCCTTACTATTATCATGTTTCAAACCATTAGCTGATAGGGATTTGTGGATAAAGATGATTAAATGAAATGAAAATGGAAACATTATCGCATGCGCGATCGCATGCGTATTGAAATCAATTTCATCCCGGCAAGGCGGGATATCCCGCAATACCCTGTTTACATGGAGAAAATAATCCCGGCTGAGACGGAATGAAAGCATCCCGGCAAAACGGATGTAAACGCAAAGTGAAAGTTTTATGTGTTTCTGTAGGGAGCCGGGGTATCCCGGCTAAGCGAGATGTTCCACCCAAGTGAGATAACCCGGCAAGACGGGATCATGTAAACAGGCCCCAAGTGTATGCCGAGAAGGCGATACTAGCGACGAGGTAATAAGGAATCCCTTTGTTGGCACGAAAAAAGGTGTATTTGCAAATACAAGTTTCAAAAAGGAATGAAAGTGAAAAGAAAGTTTGACGCGAAAAAAATGCCAATGAGTTTTGATTCCAAGAATACCGGCGCTATCTAGTTCGGAAAGTGTTGTTTGGTCGGCCGCCGGGATGCATTTGCCTAGTCCAATTTGCTGAGAGATCTTTTTGTCTGAATAAAGATGACCCCCGGCTTTGCGCAGAGAATAATTTCAAGTACAAATATCCTTATTTCAGAATAAACAATTACGAGAAGAAGTTATGACATCGCACATTGAAGAAAACCTGAAAATGGCTGCGGAAGCAGTTTTCGAAGAAGATTCGAATGACCCAAGCCAGCAGCGGGAAGATTTAATTGGAAATATTAATGATATACTTGTTGATTCAGAAAAAATTCATTCGCTGTCGCAAATCGATGAAAATGGAGAGCCAGTCCAGGTGAAAGAATTTGTTCGAATGTTAAGAGAAAATCAGTTGCAAGATATGACGGAGGAGGAAAAAGAAGAAGAGAAAAGGTTTGTAGCTTTGTCAACTGACAAATTCCATTTTTTGTGTATATTGTTTAGTGTATTGTAACACTATTACTAGTTTATGGAAGCGACTTACTTAAGGAGTGCCTCAAGGATCTGTCCTTGGACCTCTCACTAACACTATTACTAACACTATTACTCTTCAATATGTATATCAACGATTTGCTTCTTTCCTTAAATGATACTGATGTATGCAATTATGCCGACGATACAACTTTATTTGCTTGTGACATTGATACTGATAATGTTGTTGCTAGGTTAGAACTAGATTCCGCCCATGCAATCAAATGGTTCTCTGACAACTACATGAAGCTTAATGAAGACAAATGTCATCTATTAACGTTTGGAAATATGAGTGATGATTCTGTTCTTGTTAAAATAAGCAGTTCTACTATTGCTAATAGTACTGAAGGAAAATTGCTAGGAGTTACCTTAGACAGCAAACTTACATTTGAGCAACATGTAAATAATCTATGTCAAAATGTCAGCAACAAGCTCTATGCTCTGTCACGCATTGCACACTATATGGACCAAGCTAAATTAAGGATGCTGATGACATGATTCATAAATAGCCACTTTCAATATGTTCTTTGGTTTTATTGTGAATAATGTATATTGTAAATAGTAGGCTTTAATTAGCTGTAATTTAGCTATTCTTTTTCCCTAGCCTACTTTAAATAGATAATTAACAATGATAATAAATAATAATGGATGTTCCGTAGTAGGAAACAAACTAAATACTAAAATCAACAAACTTCACCAGCGAGCCCTTAGAATAACGTATAGAGATCAGGAATCTAGCTTTGAATATCTCCTAGGATATGACAACAGTGTATCTGTTCATCAGAAGAACTACTTACAGGTATCAATGATAGAAATTTTCGAAACAAAGCATGGCTCAAATCCTCCTTTTATGAAAGAAATATTCTGACCACAAACCAACCAGTACAGCCTCAGAAATGATCGCGATTTTAACTTACCAAGAGCGAGATCAGTTATGTATGGCTCAGAAACTTTTTAATATATGGGTCCACAGTTATGGTGTAAACTTCTGAGTCTCGATTAGACACTCTACTAACTTGGTTGAATTTAAGACCTAAATCGAAGCCTGGAAAGTAAATGAGTGCCAATGCCAATGTAGGCTCTGCCGAAATTTTTACCACTTTCAGGTTTTTTATAATGTCTTTATCTATTCTGTTTTCTGTAATTTGAAGTAGTTGGGTTTTTAGCTATATTTGTAAATATTTTTATATGCATGTATAGCTATTTTATACCTATTTTTATGCCAACATTGTGAATAAAGTGTTAATAACAAATGATAATAATGTTTATCTACAGTTAGAAGAGAAATTCATATTGAAGAACAGTAACAGAGTTTGTACCACAATGGCATATGTTGCATTTTATTGACTCTTCAATTCAAACTAACTGCAGACAAAGGATATTCTCTCACAGTGGTTAAACAAACAAAGCCGCCAAAATTTGTCTCGAAACCAGTACGGCAAACTGTCGCCTTGTGCATTGGAAAGGTGGTTTTGAAGAGAAGTCACAATTTATAATGAAACAAGGAGAGCCACGTGGTGGATTTTCTTTATTTGACCAGACTCAAGTAAACAAAATCCACTAGGCAGATCTGATCCTTCTTACGTGAAAAACTCATGATTTCTCTTTAAAAGTACCTTTCCTGCGATTAAGGGCGATTAAGGGGACATTTTGGCCTACTGGTTTCAGGGCTTTTTTGCAGCTTTTTTTTGCTTTGAGTCACTGGTTGAGAGAATATCGTTTGTCTGCGATCGCTAATCGCTTTGAACTGAGGTGTCAATCGATGCTAATATGTTACGAAATTTGCCATTGTTTAGGACAGCTCCTTGTAATTGCTTTTAGGCACCGCTACATTAGGGGGTGGGGTTGTTGACCAAATTTCGGATAAGGGTGTGCTACCAGCATCTTCAAAATGATACCGTTGGCTAGACCAACTTTCGTGAAAACGAGTTCTACATAAACATGCTTTAAGTTGGTGTTTTATACACAAAAATTGCCAAACTTTCGCCTTCTCTACGCAAAAATCATCAAAATGTGCGGTTTCTAGGCACGAATCGCCAAAATTTGACCCTTCCTTGACCACAATTGCCAAAAAGCATACCCTTGCCTCTATTGAAATTGCCAAAAAGTATACCCTTGGCTCGGCTAGAAGTCCGAAAAAGTATACCCTTGACAGCGCAGCGGTACAGCTTCAGATACCTGTTCTATGGAAGAACCCCCCCCCTCTCCTCAGTGGGCACCGCAATGCTCAAACCATATTGTTTCTCTAAAGTTTTCAGAAACACCCCATATAAAGGGTTGAAAACATTTCATGAAGAGCAAACTCCTTAGCGCGATACAAAGTTCAATCCCCTTCAAGGCCTTAAATTTGTCAATCAGTTATTCATATTGTCCATTAGTTTTAATTCTCTTCTCATTTTCACACATGAATAGTCGGTCTAGCTAAGCTGAGAGAATCGTAAAAAAAAGTAGGGCTAACAACTTTCTAGGACGTAAACTCGCTCGGTTATCCCTAAGATTAACTTCACGAATCAAAGTCTTATGAGAAAGTATGGCGTATTTCCCAGTGACAAGACAGCGCTGGCACCTTGTCTTTAATACTATGGAAGGTTAACGGGTGTGGAATAAGAACTATGTCACTGATATTCAATGCAAAAATGTTAATCAGTCAGTCAAATGCTAGCTTAGATGAGAAAATTTTGTTTGGTAAAATCACATCTTTAAGACCCAAAAATTCGAAAAATATCTGTAAGGGGATCATATGGGAACGAGAAGTTTATTTTCCGTTCTGGTCAATGGTTTACTTGGCATTGCAATAAAAATTGATTTTACGAAACAAAATTTTCACATCTAACTTGTCCGTTGACATTTTACTTTTGAATATCAACCACATACTGTTTATCCACAGCCTGCCAGATGTGTACACCTTTTTTGACCCACCTGGTAGAACCGAACCATCGCAACATTCGATTCAATCCAAAAGTGTGAAATTGTTGTGTTTGCGCTTTATAAGAAGCTAATACATCGATTGACTGCAGAACGTTACTTACTTATAAAACTTATAGTTTCTATCGGTATCGGTACTTATAGTTTCTGAGTACCGACAGTTTCTTGACCCCCGGGGGGGGGGGTACATGACTTGCGGATGGACGGGGGTCTGCCGCCCGGTTTTCAGAAAGGTACCCTCTTCTAATTACCGAAACTTGCGGTCATACCCACTTTATGATGAATTTTGGCGGAAAACCACCCATTTTTTGCTATTTTTCGCCAATTTCTGGATAACCCACCCTTGTTTAAGGAAAGGGCCCAAAAACCCACCCATATGGGCGGCACATACCCGTACCCTCAACATGTTATGTCTTGACCCCGGGTCTTGACCATTCTTATAAAGTATCGGCTTGATGAAAATGGTGAAATCAGAAACCAACCAAGAGCGAGCATGTGTAAAGCATGCTAGTTGAAACAGACCAAGACAGTCGTACAAATTGTTGCAGTTTTTACAGATAGGGTAAGCGTTAGGGCCTAACCAAACAAAATTTTCGCATCTAAGTTAGCCATCGATTGATAGATTAACATTGCCATCGATTGATAGATTAACATTTCAGTTGTGAATATCAGCTGCTCGTACATTTTATTTCAATGCCCGCCAACCGCCAAACGTACTAACTTTACTTGACTCACCCAGTACATACACTCTTTAAATTTACACACATTTGCTATCGTTTTATCGGTTGTCCTTTTCCAGCAGTGTTTCTTCTTAGGGAGCTGTCATAAAGTATGGAACAGAGGGGGGCGGAAGGGATTTGACAGGGTCACCAAAATTATTGGATGGAAAATGTTGGGCTAACAAACTACTGCAAGTGATAAACATGGGCCATGAAGCTGTACTTCTTCGGATTTGTTTTCAATATTTTACAAATGTTTTAAACATTGTCAGCGTCACTTTTTCTGTTCTCTTGATCATTGATGTTGTTCTCTATCTCAGTGTCTGATACAGTGGTATCTGCAGGTACCTCCCTGCCTTCTTAAAACGTTATACTGGATCCCACAAATACAGTATTGGCAGAGTTCATTTTGAAGCCCTGGTGGGGTCATCAAATCATTTTGCAGATGTTTAAGGGGCTAGGAAAACAGTTTCTGTTTCTTCCATCGGGCTATATGATTTTACAACAAATTTTGAAATCCCTTCCGCCCCCCTCTGTTTCATTCTTTATGACAGCTCCCTTACAAGTATTTGATTCTATGCCGTTTATTTTCTCAATTTAGAATTCAACAACAACAGCTGCAAGACATCTTCAAATTAGTACAATCATCTCAAACCCAATGCGGAATCAATTCACTAGAGGATATGGAAGAACAAATGAAGCTCTACGCTGTTGGCAAATGAGAATTCTGATGAATAGATCTTTACTGCTTTAAAGAGGTTTGGATCGAGCGTCCAAATATGGTAAATTTTGCCAAGGTAAACAAAAGCATGACCCCCGTTCTTGACACAAACACTGCCAGCTGTGGCGTGACGTTGTTTCGGATTTCAGAACACTTTGATCACAGGGACACCCCAGGAAGTTGTATAACCCCATCCCCCCAATGATAAAGAGGAGATGACCACCACATTTCAGGAGATCTTCCAGTCGATCTTAGACATGCATGCACCAATAAAAAAGAAGAGGCTGCGTTCCCAAACAGCACCCTGGATGACACCTTTAATTAGAGAACTAATGATAAAAAGGGATGCTGCCAAAAAAGATGCTGAAAGATCTCCTGCAATGTGGAATTCGTATAAAAAGCTTCGCAACCAAGTGACAAAAAGTATCCGTGAAGCAATAACATCACACTATCAGGGGTTAATAAAAGAGAATAAAGACAACCCAAAACGGATGTGGAAAGCTATCAACAAGGTGCTTGATAAGGACTCTGGCTCTACAGAGATTTCGAGCCTTGATGTGCAGGATAAAGTCCTAACGAGGAAACGCGACATTGCCCAAGCACTCAATCATCACTTTGTCACTGTAGGCCCCAAACTTTCGAGCAAAATTGAGTCGAGGCAGGATGATGACCCTGTTGGTCACTTTAAAAGCCAAACAAATGATATAGTTTTCACACCAGTTGATAGTGCCACTGTCCTGAAGGCCATTAAAAGCCTCAAAAATGGAAAATCACCCGGACCTGACAAAGTTTCTACAATGCTTGTCAAAGATGCAGCGGAACTTATTTGTAAACCTTTGGTGATGATCTACAATTCCTCCATGGAATCTGGAGTTTTCCCAGATTTTTGGAAATTAGCAAGGGTGACCCCAATTTTCAAATCTGGCAACAAAAGCGACGCAAATAATTATAGACCCATCTCAATCATTTCCGTTTTTGCAAGGATATTCGAAAAAATTGTACACGATCAGCTATATAATTTCCTATCAACAAACAGCATCTTGACACCGAGTCAATCAGCTTTTCGTAAACTGCATTCAACGATTACATCCTTAATAAATTGCACTGATAACTGGTACAGAAACATCGACAAAAAGCAATTGAATTTGTCCTTGTTTCTTGATCTGAAGAAAGCCTTCGATACTGTAGATCACCAAATAATGGTTAAGAAATTGAACGCCATTGGTGTTAGAGGTATTGCAGGGGACTGGTTTGCCTCCTACTTGAGTAATAGGAAACAGTACTGCTCTTTAGGGGATCAAAAGTCCAGTGAAAGCTTCGTTACATGTGGCATCCCACAAGGATCTTGTCTGGGCCCGCTCTTATTCATCATCTACTTAAATGATTTTGAAGATTGTCTTGTGCACTCTAAAGCGGGTATGTACGCAGATGATACACACGTGACTCTAACATCAGATAGCTTGGCAGAACTGTTTGAAAGCGCTCGGGAGGAAATGATGAATATTTCGGAATGGATGAGAATTAACAAACTAAGCATTAATCCACAAAAAACCGAATACATGATAATTGGGCACCCACGAAGAACGAATAAGATATTATCCCATGAGCCACTTATGTTGAATGGCGCAGAAATTAAGCATGTCAAGGAGACAAAGTCGTTGGGTATAATTGTTGATGAGGGATTGAATTGGAATGAACAGTACAAGAAAGTTAAAGGGAAAGTCTCTGGTGGGCTATGGTCTCTGAAAAAGTTGATGAAAATTGTTCCACAATCCCAATTGGTTAATATCTACCATGCTCTTGTGGAGAGTCACTTGCGATATGCAAATGTTGTATGGGGGTCTCTCTCCAACACAAAATTAGAAGCCCTTCAACGTCTTCAAAATAGAGCTCATTCCATTATAGAAAGGGCAAAAATCAAAGATCAGTGGTCTGGAGACTGGTTAACTGTAGAACAACTAATAAACTTTGACAGATCGGTTATGACCTATAAGATGATGAATAAGATCTGCCCTGAAAGCCTTTGGGATACTTACAAAACAAGAAATATGTACTCAAGTTATAGAACAAGGAACTGCACGGACATTCAACTTCCGAGATACAATCTTGAGTACTCAAAGAAAAGCTTTCACTATTCGGGTCTAAAAGCTTGGAACGAAATCCCCAATACCATCAGGGAACTCTCTACCTTACAACAATTCAAAAAACACCTCAAGATACATTTGAGGAGCTGAATTAAACTCAAACACGACTCCCTGGAAGATCAGCCCCATCCATTGAATTTTTATATATCTATTTTTTATGCTTATGTATTTTAAGGTTTTTGCTGAAGGGATTCCTCGTGTATAAATAATGTATATAATAATAATAATAATAATAATAATGATAAAGAGGCCTTCCTCTTACCTTCCTTTGTGATTGCGAAGCTATGACATAATGCTTTAAGAGAGAGAGAGAAAGAGAGAGAGAGAGAGAGAGAGAGAGAGAGAGAGAGAGAGAGAGAGAGAGAGAGAGAGAGATCGAGAGATCGAAAGCGAGCTGCGCGAAGAAATATTACGTAATAGCTTCGTAATCGCAAAGGAAGCTTATCGCAAAGGAGACTCAGAGGAAGGCCTCTTTTTCATTTGGGGAGGGGTCATACAACTTGGTGGGGTCCCTGTGCTTTGATCGAAAGCTTTATCTGCCTTCTGGCCGGCCTTGTTTCGCGTTATTTTCGCTCAATTTTAGCTGATTTTGTAGTGTAGCAGTTGCAGCTGAAAAGCGCGAGCACGCAAGGGTTTCATTTTGCGAGTTGCACAGCGCAGTTTGCTCTTTTCAACCGTTGTTATTCAGTTGAAACAAAAGTCAGCTAACAGTGAATGAAAATGATGAGAAACAAAGCGAAAAAACCAGTAACACTTACCTCTGTGTAAACTGAACCATTGCTTAGTCATTCTGCCCAAATTTGCCGATAATGAACTCTCTCAAAAGTGTCTGTGAGTCTGTGATCCGAAAGCAACTCCTTGCCATCTTTATCCCGAGATCGTGGGTCATGCTATTGTTTTCCTTCACAAATTTACCACCAGATTTTGACGCTCGACCCAAGCATCTTTTAAGAAGTAGAAAGGTCTTTTCACGAAGGGCAGGTTTCGTAGCAATGCATCCGTTGCTGTTCATTAATTAAAAGGGACCTGTCGCAGCCAGGGCGGCAACGCCAGCCGAAGCGTCATCTTGTATGATACAAACTGTGTATAGCTAGTTTCCCACGTTACCTTCACATGTTCTGAAATAAGACGAAACAAAATCTCCTTTTTCGTCTAAATACTTCGAAACGCTCTGTTTCTTTGATAATTAACATTCAAAATGACTGAGTTTCACTTTGAAGATCCAGATCTGAATCTGAGCAGCACGTTGGAAATAGGATTTCCAAGTTGTGCAATTGAAAAGGACAACTTTTTCACGTACTCTCAAGGGAAGCAAATTCGAACGGAAAACAAAGAGTCTATTCAAGCCGAAGTTCGGAAACAAAAGGCATATTTGTGTTGTCGTTGCAGTCGCCGTCCTAGTTGCTAAAGGTCCCTAAGGACAGGTATAAGACTCGAATATATTGTTTGATTAAATATTTGATTAAATAAGACTGCGTTCACACGATGCCGGCACTTTTTGAAAACGGTGAAAAATTCGATGGATAGGCCTCCTGTTCACACGAAACTGGCACATTTTTTGCCGGCAGATTTTGAAAACGGCAGATTTTGTAAACGGAACTCTAATCGGCACATTTTGGAAACGGCATCGTGTAAACACTTTAAAATGATGAAAATAGAACATTTTCAGACGCTTTTGGAACGAGACTGAACGATTCTTAGGATTTAGGTTTACTTAATAGGCACCAAAGTCTTGCAACGAGCTTTTTACCGGCAAATTTCTGACCGTTTTCAAATTGTTCCGGCATCGTGTGAACGCTAGCTCAAATTTTGCTACCGTCACATTTTTCATCGTTTTCAAAATGTGCCGGCATCGTGTGAACGCAGCCTAAGACTTGAAGTGGTGTATATAACCCATGGCCGATTTCGTCTTAAATAAATTAAAAAACATGCTAGAATTTCGATCTTATTCTTGTTCACTCAATCAGAGATAGACTATAATATGGAGTATGCCAAAAAAGGATTTTCCTATTCAGCTCTTAAGGTCTGGAATGAAATCCCAATAAGTATCAGGGAGCTTCCTACCTTGTGCCAATTCAAAAAACAACTACAAACAAATTTTTTGATGAGCTGAAAGCCAATTGAAACACGCTCCCTGGAAGATCAGCAATGCCGTTAGCCCTCAATATGTTAATTTTTGTATATAATATTTATTAATAAAGCTTTCTTTTGTAGTATTCGATTGAACTGAGGGGATTTTGTGTATAAATAGTTTAAAATAACAAAATAAAATAAAAGAAACGGATGCTTGTGTTACAAAATCTACCCTTGGTGACATATTTATGAACCCTCCGTATTGGGGACCTGGTAGAGATATTATTAGTAAACGCATCACGGGATCTTGAATTTTATACGTTTTTCTGGGGTATAGATAACATTGCAGTGGTTGCCATAGAAAGGCGAACCTTGTATCAATCGCGTCATCGCGTTTTATTAAATCACTTGGCAACTCCCTGTATGGTAAGCACTCGTTTCGCTCGCGCAACCGGTGAGATTTGCACATATCGAAAAAGGTACATGCTTATTGTTTTAAAAGATTATTCCCAGGCTCAACAAGGACAGATTTTTCAATACAATAGGAACATTTGCTTTAATTGACATCCCAATTCAAAGCGATTAGCGACTGCAGACAAAGGAAATTCTCTCAACCGGTAAATAGAAAAACAGGCTGCCCTGAATCCAGTACGGCAAACTCTCGACTTGTGTAAGCGAAAGATGGTTTTTAAGAGATGTTATGTGCTTATAACGAAAGTTGAACAGTAAATCTAACGCTCTGTCCGCGGATTTTGTTTATTTGATTCAGGAGCTGTGTGGAAATCGTTTATTTCATTTAAGCCCTAATTACCCGAGAATTATAATGCCTTCTGCTCGGCTTCTGAATTAAATAAACCAAAGCCATGAGACAGAATTTTTTATTTACCGTCCTTCTTTCATCATAAGTACATAACTTCTCTTGAAAACCACCTTCCGTTTCAACAAGGCGAGAGTTTGCCTTACTGGATTCGGGGCAACTTTTGCCGCCGTGTTTGTTTTGATGTTTAGTTGAGAGAATTCCCTTTGTCTGCAGTCACTAATCGCTTTGAATTGAGGTGTCAATTAAAGGTACTGTTGTTATTGCATTACAAAATCTGCCCTTGTTCTCAGGTCGAATAGCAAAATGGACAAAACAAAGTTTTAAGCCAAAACACATATATTGTGAAAGACAAGCCTTGTTCAGGATACTGCGAACTCCCCCTTTTGTAAACCACAAAGGAAAAGACGTCAACTCTGATTGGCTCGCTGATTAATGGGACGAGCCAAGCGTTTTGGGGCATGCGCAATTTTACAAAGGAATGATGAAGGGCGATGACCCTGAGATCGATACTGCGCAAACTCCAAAGCGCTTGGACGGGCGTCTGGCTTCTCTGGAGAAAATCCGAAAGACTTTCACTGATAGTATCCCGAACAAAGCCCCTGAGAAATCGTTGGCACAACTGATATGAAATTTAAAACAAGCTGCTTGCCGATCTCGATTCTACTTAGATATAAAGCTCTCACACATGCAATTCTCTGCAACGAAAATACCCTCATGTGATTTGTTTGTTAATTCAACAATTTTCAGCATCCCTTTTATGAGTTGGGTTTTTTATTCAAAGTGTAAATGGAACAGATAAAAATTTACCCAGAGGATAGAGTCCATGTTAAAAAAATGATCATTAATCCCCTGTACACTTAAAAATTGAAAAAAGTATGTGCGCCGTTTAAATGGGGCAGAAACAATTCTACACGAACTAAGACTGCGTTCACACGATGCCGGCACATTTTGAAAACGATGAAAAATGTGACGGTAGCAAAATTTGAGCTAGCGTTCACACGATGCCGGAACAATTTGAAAACGGTTGGAAATTTGCCGGTAAAAAGCTCGTTGCAAGACTTTGATGCAAAAGAAGTGTGCATAAATCCTAAGAATCGTTCTGTCTCGTTCCAAACGCGTCTGAAAATGCTCTATTTTCATCACTTTTAAGTGTTTACACGATGCCGTTTCCAAAATGTGCCGATTACAGTTCCGTTTTCAAAATCTACCGTTTTCAAAATCTGCCGGCAAAAAATGTGCCGTTTTCGTGTGAACAGGAGGCCTATCCGTCGAATTTTTCACCGTTTTCCAAATGTGCCGGCATCGTGTGAACGCAGTATAAGAATAAAAATTTAAAGACATTCGGCTTTCAGAGAGCCGGTTTATTTCGCTGAGAAATCCTTCATCTGATGTAGACTGACGGCGTGATTCCTTGTATTCGTTCGACATTTATAATCTGATGTTTTAATTTCACTCATACAAAGGACTCACGACCAAACGGATTCTAAACAGGGACTAAAATCTTACGAAAAATCAGTAGAAACTTAGAACATCTTCCATCCTACGAACGTCGAAAGAAAATTCGAACGTCCCTTCGAAGGTCACTTCGAGCGTCGCTTCGCTTCGATAATTCGAACTTTGAACTAATAACCAATCAAACGCTACCATTGGCACGTGGGTTGACCATATTAAGAAAGTAGCGATCTGCTTGGTAGCGCCGTGAACGCGGCGGACTTGGCCTAATTAGTCCCTGTATTGAAGTGTAAGGACATAAGTCCCTCAACTGAAGCGATAACAACAACAACAACGAGCGTTAGAGGGACTTATGTAATGTAGTCTTCATTTGATGTGTGCCGTGTCCGGTATCGATTCGCTAGAAATTTTCTTTGCTTTTCTGTTCAAACTTGGTCAGTGAAACTTCTCAAGTAAGTTTGATTTCCACTGTAGGATGGTATTCATACAGCCGTAACTGCCAGCGACTGCCTGCTGCATCAGTAATCATGCTATACTATCGTGAAAATGGTGTGAAACACATGGATGTTCATTGGTCAGATAAAGTCATGTGATTACGTTTGAACAAAAGATTACCCCAAGGCACGCAGCCGCCAGCACCCAAACAAAGGAAAGAATTGAACACTGCTATACTTTTTTGTCGGTACCGCAGGCAGCCTCAGGCAGAATGTTTCCATAAAGAGGCTGCCTGCCGCCGCGGTCAGTTGAAGACCCTCAGCTAACTACTAGGGTTTGCGCGCCGCACATGAGAAAAACAACACAAGCACATGATGAGCAATGGCGGTGGTAAATATTTAGGGCTTTGCTATCAGGCTCGAAGGAGGACACGAAGAATAGACGCCTTGAACGACCTATTTTCTCTCTGAGCACTAAGAATGGTGCATAAAAATTGTCACGCTGATTACGAAACTTTGATGAAATTAGATAATGCAGTATCCATTCACCAACGCAATCTACAGTGCTTGATGATCGAAGTATACAAACCAAAAAAGCTTTGATCATTGTTTTATGAATGAGATATTTACGGCAAGAGATGTATAACTTGACTTGCGAACTTGACTTAAAGAAACATTGATTTCTGGCGTAGGTTTTATTTGGCACAAATTCAATCTTTCCAGTACATTGTAACATGTATTTATGATATTTCTGATAGATAGTTGGAATTAATTAGCTTTCTACATGGCTATTGTACGCCAATTTTGAACAAGTTATTTATCATTATTATTATTATGTCATATAACTTCACTTTCCACTCATTATGGAAGGAGCGATCTGAAAACTGAGCACTGGCCTAGCTTCGCAGGATTTCACATAAGCAACAGCGCGCAAGGCGTCATGGTAGCAGAGGGTCTCTAAGGCTATATGCAAGCCACAAGATAAGTTGTTCTGATTTACTTTTATGACTTTGCCAGTTCAGTGTCACCTTGAACTGATGTCAATAGTGTGTGGATCTTTTTTGATAGTTCTGGTCCAACTCTTCGAGACGTGGCCAAAACTCCATGGCCTCTTCTAACCTATTTAAAAGAAAGATTACAGTTATCAAAGGCTAGCAAATGGGGAGGGGTTTCATGAATCTCCAGTTCATCGCAATGCACATCTAAAGTGCTTCTATTATGAGCCATTGCTTTTGTTTTGACCACAACGTTTATCTATCCAAATAAGAATTCCTGAGAAGAAGATATTTTCAAGATAATATATTTCGGAAGTTCCTTTCTGATCGTGTAAAACAACGAGCCTTCAGATCAATAGCCAAACGCCACTGATAAGTATTTTAGACCAAGGAATCATCCCAAAATTTTGCCATCCGAATTCTCACTCGTCGTGAAAATTTCCTTGAAACGAAAATGTTATTTCTCGGTCATTCTTGACAATAGACCCTTTATCCATGCTACAAATGGTGTCCGGATCAAAAGATATTTTCAAAGACTTGTGCCTTTTCTTTCTTTGTTTCCCTGCGTTCTTTCATTTGCTGATATCATAATATTACTCTTAAAAGTGGGCTCAATTTAGACCCGCAAAGAGTGATTCCGCATTCACCAATCAAATTGCTAGAATTTAACTAATCAGGAGGCGCATTTAGATAGTTGTTGTTGTTGCACACAAAAAACGGTTGATGAGGCCTAGAGTTCTAGCAGCTGCGTAGGATCTATTTTGTCTCTTCAGAGGAAACCGCCTGAAATGTATACATTTTGCCATTTGTAGGACAGGAAAACATCATTTTTTGTAATATAAGGCTGCTTTTCTATGCTCAAGCAGTTTAGACCAGAGTTTGAAGCGATTTTGTAGAGTTTACAAGAAATCCCGCTAGTTTAGGTCATTTTGAAAAAGTGGGCTAACGATTTAAGACTAGTAATATAAGTCCCTATTGACCAAGTGATATCAGCAAATCAAAGAACGCAGGGATACAAAGGATGAAAAGGAATAAGTCTAATATTTTCAAACGTTTTTAATGGAATAGTTCGATTGAGCGGCGTTAGAGCTGCAATAGTTCTTATGCACGCTTAAAAATTTTCTAGATGTCTACAAAATGTATAAAATACAGCGCAGTAGAAAAGCTAAAAGATTCTCTGTCAGCATCTTTCAACTTTTTGGTTGTAAAATCCTATCACATTTTTCTTTGAATTGAATAGCTTGGCTCTATATCTGCCAAGAAAATGCTTGAGGCCTGACGATGACATATGTCATTCTCCTGACGATGATGATTCATTCTCCTGACGATGACCATAGAGTCGAAACGCGTAGAGAATTGAAGAAGAATGAAAGAAGAACTCCAGGTCGTCTTATTTTTGTGTTCATCAGCAAGAAAATGCGTCAATATCTTGATTATCTTCAAAATGGCAGCTTTTTATCATCTTTGAAAGAATTCATGAAAATTTTTGCAAAAACGAAAACCAGTTTTAATCCTACATCAATAGAGCTAAAGAAATCTGCAGCTCTTCTGGTTTCAGATTTGGTGATGACGTCTCAGCCTCGCATACGATAAATGAAAAAAAAAATCGAGATATCAGAAAATTTCCAGAACTTTACATCCACCCTTGGTAAAGATTTGAGCAATATGCTTTCACTGTATGTGACCAACATTAACCAAAAATGTGGATCACTAGACTGATGACGATGAAACCCTGCGGTAAACCTTGCTCGAGAGGGAGTCATAATGAAACAGTAAAAAAGCTGGCCCTATCTTAGGCATTCGATCGATCGAATCATGATCGAGCGACTGCCGTAGCTCTGTTCAACGGTCACTCCTCGGAAAGAAAATGCGACAAAAACCAAGTAAAGCAGACGTTTCATCAAAGAAACTTGGTATAAATCTGAAGAAGGAAGTTCACTTTACCTGATGAGTACAAATTAAGTCTTTCAACGCTGCATTTTCCATGTTTTTAAGACCAAAACAAACAAGAGCAATTTACAACAACCTGTTGCAGCAACTTCGTTCAAAATCTAGTCAACTGCATCAATCGAACAGAAAATTCGACAGCATTGTTCTTGGCCAAATCTCGCAATCTGATTGGTACTGGAGAAATTGCGAAGTTTGGGCCTAAATAGGGCCAGGTTTTTCAGAGTAATATTATGAGTCTCTGTTGACTGGGGCGCAATCATCAAGACAAAGAGCACAGGAAAACAAGAGACTCATATCGTCATAAGGCCAGTGAATCAAACAATTTACGAAAGGGCTCAATTACACAGCTAATGGTTTGGTCCAAACAGTTTTGATGATAAGCGAAAGAGTTCAGACATTTGTAACAATACCTCAATGTCTTGTAGTAATAAGCTAGCTTCAATGTTTGAGCTGCAACTTTCATAGTCCTGCAAAACAAAATTAAAGAAGACAAAATACCGGGTGAGCCAGGAAATGGTTCCCACTTTTGAAACTTCTTAGCATCAAGAGTACTTCACAGATTTGAATGATTCAACTTCTAGTTAAAAGCCGAAAGATTGAAGTATTTTTGTGATTTTTCTCGCTATCTCAAGAGCGCTAGAAATATAGGTAAATTCAGCTTTACGAAAATTTCAAGCAGTTCCCAAGATTATGAATTACTTCATATTCTTGGGGTCATGTTTATGTTAATGAGGAGAAAGTCAATGCTTGGTTTGTTTCTGATAATTAATCAAACGTTGAACAATTTTTATTATTCCCCATGAAAATGCACTTAACATGAGCTACGAAACAGCTCCCAATTATCTGTTGTTCTTAATCTATAAGTGATATTCAGATTTTTGTGCAGAATGCCCATATATGGTACAGTGAATCCCCGAATATAATACTGCATTCACACTGACACAATTAAACCAGCTTTATTTAAACCAGTTTAAATTTCAACCGGTCAAATGACTGGATTTGTTGGATTGACCAATCAGGAGGTCCTGTTCGAAAACCTGGTTTAATTGGTTTAATTCAAGCTGGTTTAACTTGCAATGTGAATGGGGCATAAGATCCTACAAAAATAAGAATTATGTCACGAATTAGCTCGATCCTTGCGCCACCAGCGATCCTTGCGATCATATGGAAACCAGGCTTTACCCACCTTAAAGAGCATTAAAGGAGATGGATATTTCTGCACAATGGCTGCTGCTGTATCATAACCAACCCCTTTAAATTGTTGTAGTTGCCTCAACCAAACTTCAAGGAGGCCTTGTCCATCCTTCGTTACCTAAAAAATTCATAACAACCAAGATTTGAAATGTGATCCTCTAACTTTCTTTGCAAAAAACTGTTGAATTACATCAAACACCAGGAAAGTTCTGACGAATGAATTTCAAACAAGACATTTTCGGAGAAAAATTTTCGGACGCTTTCTCACGGAATTTCCCCACATTTTTACAAAAACATCAGACCACTAAAAAACGACCATTTTTTATACTCGATGTAGAGGTTTACTATGATGAAGTTACTTACGACACTACTTACAAATTACTGTACGATACTACAAAAACGGTGCCAGGAGGAGCAATATATCATGACTACACCCTGGCATTTAACATAGACATAAAAAATACGACTAAATACACCCTTAAATACAAAGTACTAAATATGAAAGAGGATTATATATTCAAAACAAAAACCTTTTTAACTAATAATCACTTGAGCCGGTTTCAAATTGGACGGCAGGCAGAATTATATATAAAACAAAAGCCTTTTTACTAATAACTACTTGAGCCGGTTTCACACTGGACAGCAGGCCAACATAGGTGATGATAGAGGACGAATTTTGACATTGATTATTATTATTACTTATTAGCAATTTATCTATCGTTTGATAATAAGATACGATAGCTAAAATAAAAAAGTAACTAATTAATTCCAACGTTACAAGATGTATTTACAATATGGCATAAGAAAGTAATAGCTAAAATATTTACAAGTCATCAAAATATACAATTAAAACCGGATATCTGAAAACAATCATTATAAATAGCCCAGGTTTGGAATAAAGATTCGGCATAATTTACAAGAACAGTTTTCTCCGTACCAATTTTTAATCTCTCTTTTAAATTGACAAAGGGTTTCTGAATTCTGCACTGTTGATGGCAACGTTAGCTACAACTGCGGACCTTTAACTCGGACGCTTTCTGTCCCGTTCCTGACAGATCTCACTCTGGTTGAATAAATTCGTTATTATTTCGCAAATTGTAGCGAGTTGTATTTTTTCACGGAAGACTTTCTACATAAATGAAGGGTTTAGCTCATTTTTAGTTTTGTACATAGCAGATACTTTGCAGATGATTTTGCAGATACTTTTGTTGTCAAGATGGACCGACCTATTTTACTCACCCGGTACAAATTTTGAAACAATTAAGTATTTTTTGGTCCATCTGGTATAACAAAGCTGCAATTGCCTAAGAAACAATCCATAAAACCCGCTACATTGCAGGGACTTACCCTTGGTAAGCCTTTTTCATGATTGTTTAGATACATGTTGAACGCGACGCCAATTGTTTTCCTGAAACAAGAAATGGTTCATAGTTCAATTTTCACAAGCACTACACGTTTTTTTAATAAGAAATTGGCTTATTAGAAACTAGTACTAAGATGGCTAAAATTTTAAGAAACTCTAGTACTATATCTGAGAAGTATTAAGAAACTTTTAAAAGTCAAAAGCATGGATATTATAGTAAATATATCGTTGAACCTTTATTCTTGAGCAATATTAACTAAAACTTTGTGTTTTCAACATAACGGAACATTGTTTATTCCTATATGATGTTTTAAATGTCTAGAAACATATATGTAGCTGTGTTAGCGACCACATTGATAATTCATGCATTTAAAAGATGAGAAACCAATTAAGAAACTGTTAGTACTAAAATGGAAAAAAATTCTTGTTAAATTAAGAAACTTTTAGTACTATGGCCTGATCCTAATTTCTTTTAAAAAACGCTTATCACATAATTCACAGGACTTATCGCAGGACAGCAGAATGAATCGTTGGGACCTATGTTTAAGATAAAATTTGGCTTACGCTAGCTTTCAAAAAGCGGTCCGCGTCAAAATTTTTTAACGATATTTTCGGCTTGGAATCTTGGAGTTTTACAATACATAATTACTTGGGATCCATCAATAAAATCATGAATAAACCTAGATATTTAGGAACGGCCATCTGAAAGGGAGGAATCAATTTCGAGGTCATTTCACAAATTAAACAATCAACGAAAAAAGGACCAAACTACCAATTACTGTAGCAATCGGCAATGAATTTGATAACTCTCGACATTCATTTAAAAGAGTTGGGTGTCCAATAATTTACAATAAATATCATCAGGCCAATCACGACAAGTTCAGAAAACCCCCTGTATCGAAAACCACAAGTACCCCATGGGGATGAATACAAAGATAGACTTAGTTTCAAAGCAGTTCTGCGTATCCAGAGACCTCGACCTGCTTTCCTCCCGAGACCGAAAGCCAAAAATATCTTACAACTCACTCCAGGGTCCTGTCTAATTAGGTAAATTTGCGATTTGGTTATTCGATTTGGTCTATTTCAAGGGTAAATGAGGCAAAAAAAAGTTAACCTCTAACATAAACAGGATCTTATATTTGCAAGTTCCACACTGCGTCTGATACAAGGTTTTAAATGTAAATGGTAGTAGCTGGAGAGTAGGTAAAAGGGAACACACATAGGAGACACACACACATCTTGTTGCCGCTGTGAAGGCTAGAGAAAGGCCCACACATTCATTTTTTTCTTTAACAACACAACGAAACGGCACGTGTCTAAATTGTCAAAGAATCCAGTTCAACAGAAACGTAGGAAGCAACTCAAACTTGGGGGCACGACGCTTTGAGGACACCCTTTCCTTTAGAAAAAAGGGGCATTTTCTCAGAACAAAAAGGGTACTTCTTTGTTGACTGCAAAGTCTTGGGAGGTACGTGCCCCCCCCCCCCGGTTCCTACGTCTATGCGATTCAATGGATTGTATTTCTTACTTCGCCCAAACAAGCTTCTAAACATGTCGATTCCCTGAACTTAGATCAGCCCAGCCCATAGTACTAAAAGTCCCTTAATTTTTCATGGAAAAAAATTTCCACTTTAAGTGCTAAAAGTTTTTTATTTGTTTGTCAATTCTTGGGAGCAACAATGACAATGATGTTTCTAGGATTTTTATGAATGCGTTTCTTGACATTTGAGACAATCTAAGTCAAGAAAAGAGTTCAAAACGAATAATTCTAGTGACTATTACCAAAGCAGAAAAGGGTTCAACCAAATGCCAGGCATGAAATTAGACCATCAATTAATCGAATTCTACCGGGTGAGTCCATGGGCAGTAATGCACCGTGTTTTTAGCTAAGAAATTAAAGTTTATTACCTTGATATTACTATTCTACTTTGTTGCTTTCTCTTCCACTGAAGCCTAACCATGGGGGGGGGGGTTGTACCATAGTAGGACAGGAAGGACAACCTTCATCAAAAGAATGATATGTGACATATATGAAAAATGAAATAACGTGCATCGATTTTGTTGTCTGGAATTGCTACTTATCATGCATGGCCAAGTCTCAAAAGCTTTCTACATACTTGTATGGTTTCTCTGCAACTGCTTTGGTGAAGGAGCATACCATCTGCGCTAAATCTTCAGAACTCTCGCAGAAATGAACGCAGCAATTGTACTGCAATTCCAGTCGCAATAGAACGTCTTCTAAATCAGGCTTTGATATGATCGGCATTAGGCCCTGTGTTTTCTTCGATGCTGCTTTCGCTTTCGCAACCCTGGAAGAAAATAAATAAACAAATACGAAAAATGGTGAACAAATAAAGAATTAATCTTGAGATCACAGCATGCACCAAAATGATGATCTTTTTTTACCCTTTTTTACAGCTCCATGGGGTACTTGACTTGGGAAGAGTCGGGGGTGTGTGGAAATCCTCTCCATAAGCCTGATTTTCATTAAATCGTAATTCATCGCCAATCATTGTCTTAGGGCATCGCCGATCATCGCTGATGCTGTAAGACAAAGATCGGCGATGAGATATGATTTAATGACTACAGGCTACACCCTGCACCCTGTCGCATGAAAAGTGCCCCAAAAGTATACCCTGTCGCATTAAATTTTTGTCAAAAGTATACATGATCAATTGTTCCAAGAGAACTCTAAAGAATTTCCTTTGTACATGAACCCTGCTCCATCTTTCTTATCAATTTTCATTGGCAAACGACCCTGGGTGACAATGGCTCTATGAGCTGGGTAGTGTGAGGTCAACGTCCAGATGGATGACCCTCCAGAAGTTTGAACAAGTAACTCACTTCGCAATCGTTCGAAAGGTACACTGATCTAGGGGCTCTATGGATGTAATAAAATAGAATAAAATAATGAATGAATGAATGAATGAATGAATGAATGAATGAATGAACGAACGAATGTATGTATGCATGAATGGTGAGACCAGTTAGCTAATTTTCCAACTGAAGGTGCTAACAATACGACCGCTAGATGGTACACTGTCTAACAATATATTTGTCAACAATCGAGGAACAAAATTCTACTGCGGCATGACAAGTCATCAAAATGAGTGGTGAAATCAAACAAAATTTTAAGACCATTTAATTCACATTAGTCTGAATTCTTCTCCACGCAGACCATAAAAATATCGATTTTCGTTATGATAAATGATTTAAATGATTTAATAATTAAGAATATAATGAAAAAGAATTGTTAGTCAGTGAGAAATAGTGATTACCGTTCAAAAGAAAAGATGAAGGTAAACAACATTAAATTTCAAGGAACAGAAGATACTAACGGAAATAATAAAATTTGTGATGAAAGCATATTTTACGAAGTTCGAAAACTTTAAAAATGACGGTGCAAAATTCTATGACTATCCGGGGGGTGACTAAAAATGTCCCCGTGTTTCAAAATTAATTCCAGCCAACGAGTTACGCAATAATTATAGTGATTGCCTTTTCTTTCAGCTAAAAGATTGAAGCATATTTTATATTTTTTTGGTAATTTTCAAAGCAGTAGTCTCGAGCGATCAAATCTTCCCGGACGTTGAGGATTAGCATCACAAATTAGTGAATTGAAATAGACCTTTTAGCTATTCTGAAAAAGAATCTCAATCGAACGATACTTTGCTACATTTTGTAGAATTTTCGAATGTGCATAATAGTGATAGAAGCTCTAACGCCTCTTAATCGAACCTCGTGTATATAAATGTATAAAAATAACGCTCGATCCAGGCTCTTTCTTAGAATAGCCAAGAGGTTTATTGACAAGAGGCAAATCGCTTCTCAAAATGGCGTACGTGATTTGGGTGATTTCAAAATCGCATGAGTAATTATGTGATTGTTGAGATTTGCTGTGATTTTCTTGATTTTGCCCGTGATTTTTTTTGCGATTTGGTAACTTTCCATGACTTTGCGATTTTTCAGTGATTTTTCAATGATTTTTGTAATTTTGTGATTTTTTGTGATTTCCGGGCAGATGTACGAAAAAATTCAGTGATTTGCCCGTCGGAAACTGAGACAGGCACTGAAAATAATATATTGCTTATTGTTCTCATAAAGCATTCCTGAAAATAGTAAAACTGACAAGTTACGTTTCTTTTTTTTCGAGATGCTTCTGATAATGCTTTTTATGCCATATTTTGGATGTTGTGCAAGACTAAATTCTTGAATCTTTCGAATTTACAAAAGGAAGACTATCTAGAAAATTACCAAAAACTACAAAAAAACTCCTTGTGAAATAACTGTTAATTCACTGATTCACAAAGTTGCAAACGATGACAGCCTCGCTTTCACAGGAAACGAAAATAATAAAAATCGAACTGAGATTACAAGAATAAAAGGCCGACACAAGCATGATTTGTACAACATATAACAAGGGCAGATTTTGTAATACAATAGCATCAGTCGCTTTGGTTCACACCTCAAAACAAAGCGATCAGCGAATGCAGACAAAAGAAATTCTCTCAAGCAGAAATCGAAAACAAACGAAGCCGCAAAATTGCCCTGAAACCAGCACGGCAAACTCTCGTTTGGTGCGGCCGAAGGGAGGTTTTTAACCCTAATCCTACCGGGGGGGGGGTGTTTTCCACCCCCCCTCATGGTTTTTTAATCGCTATTTCTTTGTGTTATGAAAAATTATCCCCAAACTCACTGATTTTTAGTTTTTATATGTTTGCCACATATTTTTGGAAAAAAAATTTCAAAATGGTAGCCAAATGTCACGTGACAATACCATATTTGGAGAGTGGTCGATGGAAGTTAGGTTTACTTAGTCATTTCTATCAGTAAAACTAACGAAAATGGGTTAATTCTTTGTGAGCTAATAGAATTTATTAATTAAATCCAAAGTTTGTAGTTATTTTTATAATTTGATGACGTCAGTATCCTCTATTTTGTGTGACGTCATTGATGACGTCATTACTGATGATGTCATCAGAAATTTTCAAAAATATTTTTTTGAATTCTCCATTCAAAACTTGATCGTTTTCTGACCTTTTCGTATCTTTAACAAGCTTTAAACATGCTTTTCTGCGTTTCTGAAGTTCTTGGTTTGCCGAAAAGTTAGCATTGGTTTTGATTTTTGAAAAATTCTGACCATTTTTTGATACTGTGTGCAGTTATTGGCATGTTTATGTGATCGAAATTAATGGAGAATCATATTCAATGTATTTTGAGACCATTTGCATTAATACAACGCTTTGTGCTTGCTTCTGATGGATTTGTATCCAAAAAAATGAGAAGAGTGTAATTTTTCTGGAGTGCGTCTTTGTTATGACGTCATTGTGACGTCACAATGGGCGTTGGAAACACCCAAATCACCATAATTGTTAACAAAGCATTGTTTAATGCCTCTGCCAAGTCTTGCAGCGATAGCTGTTCGGGAAGGCACTTTTCAACAGGGGGGGTGGAAAACACCCCCCCCCCGGCTATGTTAGATCAAAAAAAGCCCGGTAGGATTAGGGTTAAGAGAAGTTATTTGCTTATAAAGAAAGAAGATGGATAAATCTAAAGTTCTGTCTCGCGGATTTTGTTTATTTGATTCAAAAACCGAGCAGAGGGCATTACAATTTTTGCATATCTATTGCTCAGACGTACGCTATTATTCCTCAGCTCCTGAATCAAATAAACAAAATCCGCAAGACAGAACTTTAGATTTACCCTTCTTCTTTCTTTATAAGCAAATAACTTCTCTTAAAAACCTCCCTTCGCCCGCACCAAACGAGAGTTTGCCGTACTGGTTTCAGGGCAATTTTGCGGCTTCGTTTGTTTTGGAATTTCTGCTTGAGAGAATTTCTTTTGTCTGCATTCGCTAATCGCTTTGTATTGAAGTGTGAACAAAAGCGACTGATGCTATTGTATTACAAAATCTGCCCTTGTTTTACAACACATTGTTTCCTCTCATCCATGCTGACGCTGAGAGTTGAGTTTCTTATAAGGGATGTTTCTTTCTCCAGATGTGGGACAGACATTGACAATTTCTTTGTAATATTTCTTTGTAACATTTTCCACAAATTGTCTGATGTTCATACCAGGGTCCTTCGCGATACGAAATGTAATCTTGTAGTGCCAAAGATGAGAACTGCTTATGGCCAAAAATCATTTGCGTTTCTTGGAGCGAAGGCATGGAATGAACTCGACTCGGAAATGAAATTAGCCCCTTCGATTCAATCATTCAAAACGAAAATAAAAGCTTTGAATTGAGAATATTCAAGGAAAGCTGTTCTACATCGAAAGAGTCATCTTTATTTTTCTTTTTCTCGTTTTTATAGCCATGTAATTAGAAATTATTGTAAATAGGTTTATTTCACATTAGCTTTTTATGTTTTTTTTGCTGGGACAATTGGAAAGCAGTTGCTTAATCTATTTTTTAACTGAATTGTATCCCAGGGTAAACATTTTTAAAATGAAAATGAAATGAAAAAATGCTTTTCTTTTTCTCGCGCTGGTGAATTATAATGTTTGGGTTGTAAGTGCCTTCATCGTGGGAAATGCAATGACCTAGTGTCCTTTCCCGCCATGATTGGCACAGTAGTTGTATTTTTGAGTTCTTCTTTCAATCGATTATAAGAAAGTCTTATAAGCAACTGCCAGACAAAAATATTAGCCAATATTACCGTTACCAAAAACTGTCTACTTTCTTCTTCAGTTTCATCGAAAACAAATAACATTGAACTAATCACTAAAGGGTGGTCCACAAAAAACCGTCTGGAAATTCTTAAACAATAATAAAATAAAATATATATATAAAAGACAAGCCAATATACAGCGACAAGTAAACATATTCGAGCAGCAAGGCCATCCGTTAAAGAATAGTTTTGATTAACGAGCACAAAAGTTTCCAATAATGATAGGTAATAAATAAAATAAGAAAAAGTTCTAAACTTCTGAAGATAAATAAGAACATTACATTGCACATCATCAATATAATTTATCTTAATTTCCCAACTAAGGAAAAACAAGACACAATTAGGGAATGATTAAAAGTATCATTTTGGATGTTTTACGAGAAGAAAGTCGTTTGCAAAGGATATGACTTTCGGTGAAATTGTGAGAACTTTTGTCAAGGCCTTAAAAAGAAACATTGGGGCGTGTATCCTGTAATTTGGGAAGTCTGCATTAATGAGAAATTTCATTTGAAACAGTGTGAAATAAGGATGTAAGGGTCGATTTTAATTTGTTGTGATTTTAATATTAATTGCGAGAACTCTTCATTAAATGATTTCTATTGAAAAGTAATGAACATAATATTCAGTGACAGACTCTGACGCGTGGAAGAGAGACGATTTCTATTTTGATAAAAATTCATTCATTCAGTAATAAAATGCTCAAAAATATTGATACACTTTCTATCATGCGAACAGTTTTGCAAGATACTTATTTTCATGACAACAACATATCTTCTTCACTATACTCATGGATTGTTTCACTGACTGCTGGAGGTGACTACGTAACTAAGCACCCAAGGTGTCCAATGTCACATTTTTCCAAGTTTGGTGAAGGAGCCAAATAAGAAATGTCTTTCAGCCTCAATTTGACCAAAGAAAGAAACTCAAGCAATTCAAGCATCAGCTATGCACCAAGGTTTTAGAAACAAAATTGCTCGGAGATACAGTAGTTTCTTACCTGGAATATCCCATAGATTCAATATATAACTGGAAGTGTTCTCTTAAATACCCGTTTGCTATTCCACCTCTCCCATAAATTTGGATTCCTCCAACCTTCCAATGCTTGTCTAAGGCTACAAAATTTTAAGTTGCAGGTGAGCCAATGCACTTACTGTGCTGGAGCTCTTTTTCGACATTTCACCTCATTTCTGCTTCCAAAAAAATTTGCTGTCGGCTCATGTGAGCAGGTGGGCTGGCCAGCTAAGCAAGATCGCAAAGGAGTACTGGCGACATCTCAGTAGGCGGGATAAAAAATTTCCCCATATGAACACTGTGCTGCTCAACATACAGAGGCCCTAAGGGCCTGTTCATATGGAGGCGAGCCAGCCCGCTTACCGGGCTGGAGCTCTTTGCCGAGATCTCACCTCATCCCTAATTCCAATACAAAACTTGATTTCTGTTCATATGAGTAGGCGGGCTGGCCCGCTTAGCGAGATCTCACTGGTGAAGTGGCGAGATCTCGGTAGGCGGGATGAAAATTTTCCCATATGAACACTCCATCCCGGCTACCGAGACGAAAATGTCGCCATTGCTCATGCGCTGCGGCTCTAAACAATGGGCACGTGTCTCATTTGTGACACGTGTCAAATTTCTGTCTCGGCAAGCGGGCTGGAATTTGTCCATATGAACACAAGATGAAAACTGTCTCGCCTACCAGGCCAGCCTGGTAAGTGGGCTGGCTCGCCTCCATATGAACAGGCCCTAAGTCGACTGGTGATCGCATAGTTTTCAAGCACAATATGCAATCCTATAATTTAGTGGCGGTCGTTTGAAATTGGAATTTCCGCCCAGAACGCGGAAACTACGTACCTGTGGCGTCAATGCCTTTCAAGGAAAAGGAAATATTTACTAATACAATAAATTCATGCATCTTAAATTTTCATTTCTTTCCGTTCTTTCCTTGATAAAGCTTCCTGAATTTTGAATAAATTGAAAGATTTTCCTGCTACTGAAGTCATACGAAAGACATACAACCTGCTCCCCATGCAGTTATATATAGCATTGATTCGACGATTTGATGTGGATTCGATGGTACCGTTCATGCCCTCCTTTTCCCGATTTTTGAAGATATTATCTACCTAGACTGATGACGATGAGTCCCTTGCATCCCTGCGGTAAACCTTGTTCAAGAGGGACTCATCATGAAACTTGTAAAAAACTTGGCCCTATAACAATAGTAATTCACAAATCTCGCAATCTGATTGGTACTGAAGAAATTGCTCAGTTTGGGCCTAAATAGGGCCAGGTTTTTCATAGTAATACTACGAGTCTCTCTTGACCGAAGGGCCATCATGACGTCAAAGAGCACAGGGAAACAAGAGACTCATCGTCATAAGTCTATCATCTACCAACAAAGGTGATGATGGCAATGAGAAGGTCAGTTCAACCTTGATCGTAAAAAGAAAAATTCCACGGTAAAGTTATATGAAGAGACGTTTTCTGAAGGCAATTTTGTGTCATGTCTCTCAATGGGGCAATCTTCATGACTCTGGAGTTTTCCTCTCTTTAACCTTGCTTTTGAAGAACTTGATGTTCTTTGCAGATTCTAGGCCTAAGTGTAAATTGCTCCATACTTCAGGTCCCACATATGCGAAAAAAATGTGTCATGGTATTTTCGGCGATTAGACGCAGACCCCATTTTTTGAAAGGTATCATGCTGTCAGTACCGTATTTATGGGACTGGCAAAACGTTTTGAGAAGGCAGGGTAGAACCTGCAGATACCACTGTTTTAAAACTGAGATGGAGAATGATATCAGTGATGAGAAGAACACCAAAAATAACGCTGGCAGTTTTAAAACAATTGTAAATATTGAAAACAAATCTAGAAACAAACAGCTTCATGGCCCATGTTTATCATTTGAAGCAGCCTGTTGGCTCGACATTTTCCATTCGACAATTTTGGTGACCCTGTCAAATCCCTTCCGCCCCCTCTGTTCAATACTTTATGACAGCTCCTAGAGATCTTCCAAACTTCAGCTATGCACAAAGAAACCTCTACGTCTGTTAACGTAAATGTTATTTTGCTTTGTAAATTCTGCTTAACATCAGTTGTCAAGCATTTGAATTACTTTAAATAACAACTCCTTACAAGTAATGAGTTGTCCTCGTAAATTGATCACAACCCTGACCTTACATCTGTTTTGGGCCAAAATTTAGGATAGTATAGGATCCACTAAATATTAAATTGTCCGTCGTGTTGTTGCACTTTGTTTAACATTGCATGTCTTCATATTGGCCATGGGGTAGTCATTGTCTTTCGCTCCCCATGGTATCGTCCCTGTAGTATTGTATAGTAATGAGAACCGTATAGTAGAATGTAAGATTCATTTTCATATTTTTTATATGAATAAAAAAACTTAACGGTCTCATTCAAGCCTGTTCATGATATAAACACTGCAACCATCTTTTTCTATGCTTCCAATAAGCTTCGACGGTAAACAAAGATCATAATTTCGTTAAATAATTATGTTACTAAGTTTTAATTCATTTTACGATGAGAAAATTCAGTCAAAGACTGACCTGTGATAAAAATCCGCTAGTAATTAAACCGATTCATGGTCAAACCAATATTCAATATTCCTAAGCCGATCCCCAGTCAAAACCCATCACGAAGCCTGGATTGGCTCCTTAAATCTAATTACATCTCAATTCTGCGCGCACTTCAAATGGATCTTTGTAACATCAACGGCAGTATAAAGCCATTCACTTTTGGCAAACTTGTGTGCTTCACTTTCAGCGGCTACCCACTGCAGTGGAGTGGGCCATTAACATATTATGGGACCCTTGTGTATGTTACCCATTTCTATGATGTTACCAAAAACTATTTGGGTGCAGACTTGCGGCACTGGAGGGTGCCGACTTGAGGGGATTGTTGCCCCCTTAGTTCCCTTACAAAGCAGTATGCTCCCTTGAAAAATTGGACATGACTTCCCAGTTTCCCCGAAGAGCTTTGTGTTCCTTGCTGCCTTTTCCCGCATCATTCGCATTCATGCTCTCTTTTTTTCAAGCCCGTTTTTGGCCCTACTTCCTTACTCCCAAAAACCTTAGCAGAGCATCGGTCGGCAAACAGACTGACAAGGCCATATTGTATGTTATGCCCGAGATTTTGTGATTTTCCAAACCTTGGTTTGATGCAGCCCGAAAGTAACAAAAATGAATTCAAAAGATTCTTACTTCGTGTATGCATTCATCCCAGTGACAAGAATAGAAATCTTTTTATTTGGTAGAAGTCTTTCAGCTTGTCCTACGCATCCTAAAACTGTGTTCGACATACCACCCTAAACGAGAAAAAATCATTAGAATTTCCATTTCGTAAAAGTACTTCTGGACAAAAATGCTTATCTTACCTCGGTCCGAAAATATGGAATAATCTTCCATCTGACCTAAAGTCAGCCAAAATCCGAATATTCAAACATAAGATCAAAGAAAATTTTTTCCAACAAATACAAAAAGAGGAAGATGACATATACGTATTCTACTAAGACCCTTCCTCATCTCTCCCAACCATGTTTCCATCGACCAAACTGTGTTTTTGTATTGATAACAACTAAAGTACTTTATTTATTCAGCTATTTTATTTCATTATCTATTCATTTATTTATTTATTTATTTATTTATTTATTTATTTATTTATTCATTTATTTATTTATTTATTTATTCATTTTTTCCGTTATACCAGCACCTCTAAGGGGACCATTATGGAAATAAGGTCAGCTTGACCCTTTAATGCTATCCCGGCCACTTTAATTAGGGGTGTTTTTAACTGGTACTTAACAATTTTGCTATGTAAATTGTAAATATTTTATTTATCTATTTATTCTTCTTTTTTACCATAGTAGATTTTCTTATCTAGTGGCAAATTCTACCTACCTACTTACTTACCAAAAGTTATGAGTCTTATTCTACTAGAAAATGCACCACACCCGACGCGGATTTCATTGCAGTCTGAGTTTGAAAATTGGTAAGCAAAAAACTATGATCAGAGTAAACGCAATAAGACATTTTGTAAGTGACTGACACTCCTCATTTTCGACTCACGGAGTACTACGAAGTGAAGGCTACGGGAAAGGGAGCACTTTCATGTGGTTTCGTGTTGTTAATACGTGATCATTTTTCAACTTCCTTGCATTTGGTTTAAGATTGATACCGTATAGGGTCATTCCAAATAAGCACAACAGATGGATGTCAGGTGACATTCTCAAAAGTCCTTCTAATTCTAACCTTAAAATAGACTTTTCGGCAAAAATTGAGAGATTTTGCAACCCCCCAGGACAAAGGAATTTTGCGAAAAGCATTTGGTTGATTAAAATATAGATCAGTGATCTATTCGGTAAAATATTCCATACATGTTTCATTATCCACAGTCTTCACAGGTGTCTCACAGCACAAATTTGATAATGGCTCACCATGCTTCGTGCCTCAACCATCTTTGAAAAGTCAGCTGCCTTGATTCGCATGAGGATTTGATCTTGTTCTTCGTAATTGCTATTTCGTTTGATCTGCAATACAAGGATACGTTATACCAGGTGAGGGGTGAGTGAAAAGTTCACACGTTTTGCGGGCTGTGGAACAAAACATATGTGGCCGATATTCAAAACTAACATGTTAATTTATTGGTCAAAGGCTAACTTAGGCCCCGTTCACACGGGAACGCAATCTTTCCGTTCCATCTTCGTTCCAGTTTCTGGAACGCAAAAATAGACTGTTCACACGAGAACGGAACGATTGCGTATCGGTTTTTGTTTCTGTTCACACGAAAACGCAATCGTTCCGTTCCACAGTTTTCTCTTTAAGTCCTTGCCAGTTTTTCCAGCAACAACTACATTCACACATGCGTTTAGGCCAAAAATCTTATCATTCCGTTTTTTGGACCAGTCTTGCACCTCATTGCCTGTTCACACGAGAACGGAATGGAACGATTGCGTATCGTTCCACTTTCCGTATCACTTATTTTATCATTCCACTTTTTGGAACGGAACGATGTTATTTCAAGCGTTCCGTGTGAACGCAACCCCTGAGCGTTCCACTTTTCGGAACGGAACGATATGGAACGGAACGATTGCGTTCCCGTGTGAACGGGGCCTTAGATACGAAAATTTTGTTTGGCAAAACCCATCATTGTCCGTGGAAACCAATGTCTCCCCCCGTCCATTGGGTTAAAGCTCATGCGCCCGTCAGAAGCTTCATCCCAAAACGCTACTGCGCATAAGCTTTAACCCACTGCACGGGGGGGGGGGGACACATAAGTCTCCTCGGATAAGGCATATCTCGTCTCCCCAAGAAGATAAGGGGTTTTGACGGTAATGTGAATTCTACATTCGATTCTGATCCATGATTTACTTGCCACTGATATCTAACTTAAATACAATTGTCAGTTTCAGAAATCGAATTCAAATTTCAGTAGCAAGAAAATCATGGACCAGAATCGAAAGAGGAATTCCCGTTACCATACAAAATCCTTTACTAGCATTTACCTAATTTCTGGGTCTAAAAGATAAAGTGATTCTAAAACATGAAACATAAAACATAAGGTTGAGTTGAAAGCTATCGTTTGAGGTGCTGCTTGGTCATTTTAAGCAATGAATACCATCAGAAAAACTAAATTCAAAGAAATTTCCAATCCCGGATTCCTCATTTAAAATAATCGCCATCATTTTCCAGTCACCATCAAATTCAATGTAACGATGGATTTGAAGTGATATGAGGAATTTTTTGTTTGTAAAATGATTGACCTCTGTTCCTCGTTTAAGTTTCATGTTCCAAAGCAATTTTAGAGTTCAGCTTTTTTCATATCTTCCAAAACATTGACTGGAAAAAGAGGAGAGAAGAGTCTGAGAAATGAATGAATTTCCCTTTTTGAAAACTGCATCTTTCGGAAAGTAGGCACATCTTAAACTGACCAAGCAACATCTCAAAAGATAACTGAGCCTTTCACCTACATTCTGGATACCTTGTTGGCGTTCATAACATTTGCTTAAGGAAATTAGTAGGATCTAGCTCGTGAAGCTCTTTTGGGTCACAGGGGGTCCTATTTCGGAAACAACAATAGGAAAACAATAGATACAATAGTGGACAAAACTATTGAAACCTTTTGCCATTTTAAGGAAATTTCGGGTCAAATCCCTATAGTATCCAGGCAACGAAGGTGACACGAGGAAAGAGTATGCCACCTTGCTTTCACAACTTGAAGATAGGTCCACCAACAATATCTGGTTACATAAGATGATATCTCGTTATCAAGGTCCTGGGCCCTAGTCGTATGAATGGTTATATATGTCTATTGCAATCCCTCTAGACCCTTCTACAGTGCTTGAAGCTGATGGAAATGTCATAGATGACTTACAACAATGTGTTCTTCAAGGAAATCAACATCTCAATGGGGGAAGGGAAGGAGAGGGGCCTTCATCAGTGGAACGTAGTTGTTTGCATGCAAGGCATCTTTCAAAATAAAACTCATTTGTCTCAACGGGTTTTCGTTGGAAATGTAGTTCAAAACAATAAGGGCCACAATGTTTAATGCTGATTTAGGATAAGAGACTTCATCAATTGTTTTGACCTCGGCAGCCATACTTTTATTGCAGTCATGGGTTATTGCGGTCTGAGCGTGGGCTCATTTTTTAAGGACCGCCATAGCCGTCCTTAAGAAGTGAGGTTTTAGTTCATTTAAAATCACATATGATAAACCAAGTAGATATTCTGTCTTTTGTGAAATATGGTTTACAAGAATTTGCCTTTTATTGGAATTTCGTGATTTCACAGATAGGAGTTAGAAAGCCCTGACCTCAAGAATATGCGTTAAGTTGAAAATAACGATTAAATTGGAATTTATTGACGGATCAGTAGTACGAGAATTATTTTCCTCTTAGGGGCAAGGGTTTTAAGAGGTTTTAAAATTATGCTCTGCCTTCTTGAAGTCTGAAATCTTTTTTAATGGCTCGTTTACTTTGGTTACTTAAATCAGTCTAGCGTAGTTGTACCTCCCATGATGAATTCTGTTTAACTGCACTTTTAAATTTTGCAAAAATTGTCGCACAAATCTTTGCAAAATTTAGCTACCTTTTGTCAAATCTGGCAAAATTTGCACCTCTGCTCGTTACAGCATTGTT
Organism: Aurelia sp. 3 sensu Dawson et al. (2005); assembly: GCA_964020215.1. Classification (NCBI taxonomy): domain Eukaryota; kingdom Metazoa; phylum Cnidaria; class Scyphozoa; order Semaeostomeae; family Ulmaridae; genus Aurelia; species Aurelia sp. 3 sensu Dawson et al. (2005). The sequence continues at coordinate 27,872,290 of OZ026573.1, read as the reverse complement.
CTAGAGGACCATAAAAGAGGGCGATCGTTCCATGAGCAACTGTTTGCAAAGCAAGAACAAAAATAATCCATAAAGTAAAGTTCGAAGACAAAGACACTAGGGTCTTAAGAACCTCACACAACTTTGAGGATTATTCACAAGTGAAGGGTTGTTATCATCACGTCAACCCAGTTTGATAATCACCGGGGCTACGAGGCTAAAATACAAATCTCAACAGCAACTAAATCTAACTTGTCGATTGGTAAAGTGCGAGTTGCGAATTGCGAGTTGCGAGTTACAAGTTATGAGTTGGTGCTTTGTGCGAGTTGCAAGATAAAAGTGCAAATTGGTGGATTCAAAATGCGAGTTGTGAGTTGCGATTTCGGTAAAAATACTTAAAATTTCCACCTTTTGTAGCTTAAACACCGTGAATTCGCAGATGAGCGCTAATATAGGTTTTACTTTACAGGGAGGGACGATCTCTTTGGTATCCTTTGAGTTGGTATTACGCTTTTTTGTGTGTAAATTTGCCAATCATGGCCAAGGATTGACAAACCTTCTTAATTAACTCCGAATTGACCTCTGATCGCTTCGTAGAATTTCTTAAATTTGTGGAAGGCAACTACAGTTTCTTATAAGCGAGTTCTTATGTTGAAAAACCCCACCGGGTGAAAAACTGATTGCCTGACAGAAGTTACTTCGGACACGAGTGATAAATCACTCTTTCGAAAATACCTACGAAATTTGAAAGCTTAAGGGCGTTGTTGCCAATTCCACTTTTGCTGAATAGCACCAGACTTTACACATTTTACTTCAAATTCTGAGCAGTGATCAACATGGACTTGCACAAGTCGTCTTAAAAGGGAAAGATTATGAATTCTCCCTGAAATTTCGCGACTGTGGGGAATAATACCAACTTTGGCAAGTACGGTATTACGCTAATATATTTGAACGACTGCAGGGAATAATGGCTGCAAATTTGTAAAAGTTTCTTCATCATTTGAGGTGTGAGCCTGTAGCTTCTTTTAAGTAGCCCTCAAAAAGAAGAATGTAACAGCCTAAAAACACTTGTTCATGAAAGGTAATCTATAAGATAGTTACAAACTGAATTTCAACTTCAAAAACAGTTTATTTGGCGACAAACGTATCCTTTCAAAAGAAAAGAGACAACTCGCAATTTTGGTTTCAACTCCCACTGTTGAGTTTCCAAATCGCAACTTTCGTTCACCTAGCAACGCGCAATTCGCATATTAAGTGCAAGCAACTCGCAACTTATAACTCGGACAATAAGTGCCATTCACGACTCGAAACTCGCAAAATAGATGTAACTCGTAACTCGCTAAAGCAACTCGCAACTCCCATTTTGCCATGTCACGTTTAACTTAGTCCATCAAACTTCACCCAATGTTGTCAATCTGATATTCCAATCTCCAGCCCATAGACTAAACGTACTCCTTCAAAATTATTTGATAAGAAACCACGAATTATTTCTTTGACGTCAAGCCTGAATTACTGGAGTGGTTGTATGGCTAGACGTGATTCGACGACCAGGCAAGTCCCAACTGCCACTATTTTCATCTTATCAATTTCCCTTGTAATTTCACAGCAAACAGTGGACTTGGTTGAAATAACATTTGCCTTCACAAAAATGAGTTTTCCTATGGTTTTCCTATACCAAGTAATCAAAAATCTAACACTTTTCCGAAAAAAGTATACGGATTTGATTGACTCAAGCGATGTAAATTTAGTTTTAATCGACGATGCATACCGTAATAGCGCTATTAAGCCCCCCTCTCTATCAAGCCCCTCTCTAATAAGCCCCTCCCCTCTGAGTCAAAATTTGAAATAAGCCCCCCTCTCTTTTAAGCCCCCCTCCACTTGTACAACATTCTAGAATTTACCAAATATTTTCCATTTATTTAGCTACACAACCTTGCATGTTAATTTTGGCATGTTTTGGAATAAAAACTGTGTCAAATTTACGTATTTCAGCCGTGAAATTGTATCTTGATTCCGCAAAATATGGGATAAAAGAACTGAAAAGCTATGAAATATACCCTTGTCACTTGATTTTGTGAAGAAGCCCACCCCCTCTCTAATAAGCCCCCTTCTCTATTAAGCCTCCCCTCTGTAAGGTCCAAAATTAAATAAGCCCCCCCCCCAGGGGGCTTGATAGAGCTTTTACGGTAAGTTCAAAATCTTTAAGTAAGTTGGTGCAAAATTCAATGACCTATTTCTTTGAATTGAATAGCTTCAAACTGAATAGCTTCAAAGAAATTTTAGCTATTTTGCAGTACTTCAACCGTTGGACATTTGTGAAATCTTCAAAACTTTCAGAATTAGAGTGTTTTTCTTTTACAACAGTTGAAGGAAATCTTCAAAAAAACTTGAAACTATCGTAATTTCTAAACTGTTTGACGCATCATGGAGGAATTCCCATGAAAACCATAGTTTATGGATGTCTAAAACAGGGTATCAAGTAAAAGTCTGTCACTTTTGTTGTGGTGTATGACTTAGGCCCCGTCCACACGTATCCGGATATTCTTGAAAACGCATCTTTTTTATCCGTTTTGGGTTCCCGTCCACACGGAGACGGCGTTTTCAGTCAACGAAAACGAAGCTTTTTGAAAACGCTCTCCAGAGTGGATCTTTTTGAAAACGCCGTTTTCATGTTGTCGTGTGGACGGGTGAAAACGGAGCTTTTCGAAAACGCTGACGTCAAGGCATCGATGTACGACGTATCAGAGCATGCGCACGGATCTTTAGGGACAACAAAAGGGCATTTTGATTGTCTGTCTTCTTTTGTCGAAGTTCGAACAGCGAAGTTTGAATGTAGCAGCGTCTTCGTGTGGAAGCGGATCTTTTTGAAAACGGATAAAAAAAGATGCGTTTTCAAAAATATCCGGATACGTGTGGACGGGGCCTTAGAAATGTGATGAGGACACATCCCGAAATGAGCTGGACTATAAGATTCGTAGTAATTTCAAAAATATTCAAAATCTCCGAAAAGTCCGACGGTAGAATTATGGATAAGTGGCCGAAAGTTTTCTCGAGCCATTCAGTAAGAATAAGTAGGTCATGGAATTTGACGCCCACCTTTTTACGCCGATTTAAAGATTTGGAGCCTATGCTAATCGATAGCTGACCACTCTCATATTGGTATCTTGTTTGTTAGTGCTGGTGCTGAGAGAGCAGAAATATAAATCTTGAAAGTTCAAAATTGCATCCACTTAGCGTTTTGGCTTAAGCAAACTCTTGAATACATCGATACCTGAAAATTAAGAAAATTAAAACAAACACTCTTTGTAACTAATTAATTCTTAAAAAAATACGACTTTGCACTTGGAAAATTGCATTGCATGTACAAACAATGGCGGCGCCAGCTCTCAAAAATCCGAGAGAAATGGGGGGGGGGAGGGATTTTGACGTAATTTTTCAATCTAAAGGTATACCCAACTAATTCTATGCCATTTTTCTTTGACAATTTTTGCCGACTTTTGGGGATTTTGGGACCACCCCCCCCCCCGTTGCGCAGCCACCGGTTTCGAGCATTACTCTTCATCAGGTGTGAAAGTGAGTTTAGAGGAGCAATCGTAGAACGATAGATGAGAATAACAAATTAAAATAGCTAATTACTCATTCTCACTGTTTGGATCTGAATGTGAGAGAATCCCCAATACATTGACACATCTTTCCTTTGATCCTCGCAAATGTAACGTTAGATTTATATTAGTTAATTGCTTCATGGTTAGATTCATAATTATAAGTTTAATAGCCACAGGGTTGACATGTATTTCCATTCCCCTGTGACATCGTTTTCGCTAATAGTTTTTTGTAATCTTTTGTAGTTGTATAGTTGTGTAGTTGTTGTGTTTTCATGAAATTATATATAAAAACTGTTTCTTTCGATGCATCTAAGCTACGATGTTTCAGCTAAAGATCTAAAGTCTTCGTGTACATAATCTCCTTTGTTTTGAAATAAATCGATTTTTTCTCGGTTTTGGAATAGATTAAGAAATCAAGTCGACTTTTAAGGTTATTTAGTACAAAAACAAAGCATAGGACTCAAATCTATTTAAAATTGTATCACATTTTTCTATGAATTGAACGACTTGAAAGGAACTTTGGATAATTTGCTGTAAATTTATCGTGACAATCTTTTGACATCTCGATTATTTTCAAAATGGCAGCATTTTGCTAATTTTTCTAAATATTCATCGAAAATTTTGAAAAAATTAGAATCGCTGTAAATCTTAAACTACTTGAGGAAAGTTGATACAATCTTCAAGAAAATAATAGTTTATGAAGGTCTACAATAAGGAGGAAAGCAGAAATCTGTAGCTCTTCTGGTTAAGAATTTAGACCTTTGATGACGTCACAGCCTAAAAATTAATAAATGCCGCCATTTGAAACAAATCAAGATATCAAAATATTGCCATGGCAGATTTACAGCAAATTTCCCATATCTCCTTTCAAGCACTTTAATTCAAAGAAAAACGCGATAGAAATTTACACTCAACCTTACAAAGAAAGAGCTTGATTTTTATTGTATTTTCTGGCACTCCCTTTGCCGGATGCCCCTTCTTAAACTTGGGCTGGATCTGTCCCTGAAAGAACCTTTGTGCGGCCTAGCTCGTGAAGTCCTTTCTGATCACCTGATGTGAAATTTGACAACATCACGAAGGATCATGATTACCAATGAGTCTTTATTTCTAGAACGTACTCACCTGGCCACTTTCTTCTGGAGTGTACGTCACACTATCTCTCATCCAGCCAATTGTCGAATCAACTGGCAGCTTTTTCACTTCATATTGAACACCCATGTTCTCTAACCCTTGCAAGATTCCAGCTCCTCCATCTGTTAATGCATCAGAGTCAACTACAGCTGTGATGTGCTAGAAGAAAGTTACAATAACGGGTGTCAGAAAAAAGAAAATACATTTGGCCCGGGCGGAGGGGGGATACTATACATATTTTGGGTACGGGGACGTGCCATCGGGAAGGGTATCGATTTTCACGAATTTGGTATAAGGAACGGTATCGATTTTTGCAATTTTCGCAATTGGTATAGGGTCGGGTATGCTTTTTCGGAAAATTGGTATAAAGTCGGGTATATATTTTTTTAAAATTGGTATAAGGAATGGGTATGTTTTTGAAACCTCGATGGCACGTCCCCGTCCAAAATCTGGTCAAGTACCCCCCTTCGGCCCCCGGGACATTTGGTTAGATCTAGCGATGTGAATTTGCTTTTAATCAATTCAATGGCTTATCACTCTCAAAATGTTTTTGATTGTTAACTTGAACATAGATACCTCTTTTGTTAATATTGGTTCTTTTGAGAGCAGAAATATCAATCTTGAGAACTCAAATTTGAATCCACCTCCAAACCAGAGCCTTTGCCTTTTGGCTTAAAGGTGATCTGAAGCGAAAATTTTTATTGATGAAGATGAATAGCACTGTTGAACGATGAAGAATGTCATTAAAATTTTTTTGATACTTTGTTTCATCTTCGAGTTATTCACTAATTTGTACGATTGGCTGATGATGTCATTTTGTTTGCAAAATGTACGAGAAAGTATATAAGGTTGACCACGTTTCCAAAGGGAAATACACTCAACGATCTTTTCTTTAAATGAAATATCTTTCTAAAGGTCACATCAGTTGATGAAACAATATTTACTGCATTTATTCTGCTCAGCGGAAATGTCTCCTGAAACTGTAACCTTCCAAAGATCAGATACAGCTTCTTTCCATATAGAATCCTAATAATTTGCAAACAAAATGACGTCATCAACTGACACTTAAAATCATTGGATAACTTAAAAACGGAACGAGATATCAAAAACATTTCAACAGGATATCTTGTCAATCGACAGGGCCCTTCAGTCGCATCAATAAAAATTTTCGCTTCAGATCACCTTTAAGCAAGTTCTCCTTTGAAGACTTTGTTTTGTATAATACTGTAAATAAGGCAGGTAAATTTCTTTTGCTATTAGTGTTAGCGCTTTAGGCCCCGTTCACACTGCTCCGTTTTTGTTATGATCCGTTTTTGTTTCATAGATGCTACCCGTTCACATTACTCCGTTTCTATACAAGAACGGAGAGAAAAGCATCCGTTTTTGTCCGTTCATATTGATCCTTCTGATAACAAATACGGAGCCAAAGGTATCCGTTTTTGTGCGTTCACATTGCTCCAGTTCTGTGAAGCTCATTTTTGAATATTGGAGCGTTTTAAAAACCTCCGTTTTTAAGCCTGCTTTTGTGGATATCCACTTTCGATAGCGTCTTCGCAAACCTCCCTTTTGTGGCGTTTTTGTGCAGATCAATGTGAACACTTTCACAAAAACGATGGTTTTTCTCTCCATTTTTGTACAAAACGGTGCAGTGAGAACGGGTACTTATTTTAATATTTTTTGTAATAGCTCAGGTTGAAAACAATATATATTATGAACCTATGTTAACAATATACAATAAAATGAAAATGACAATGAATGGAAACATCATTTTGGGCTGCATTGCGACGTCAGTGACTATGAAAAATCCTATGATTCAGAGAAATTAATCCAAGAATGCATTGCACGCCAGACATCATCATTCAACGAAATGCTTCGAAATAATTTGGAAGATTCGCACTAGGATACATTGCTGACTGATAGGGGACATGTCGCAGACTGATGGGGTATATCTCGCAGAATGATCGGGGACACGTTGCCGATGTGTCGCAGTAGGTCGCTGACTGTTACGATCATATGGAAACCAGGCTTAAAGAACTGGATCTAAATTCTGAAGAGAATCTTTAAGAATTCTGAAGAGAATTCTTTATGAGATATGATCTGAAGCATAGCAAAATAAAAAAACTTACCTTCAAACATTGGTCCATTGAATCTGCCCTGGCTGTCATCGAGGCTGCCTGTGAAACAGTAAAAATTGTACAGTGAGTTTCTTTCTAGTCATGAGGCCTAAGGGAGCGGTCATTTTCAATCCTGGGTACCAGGGCGGAGGATTTTTGGCAGGGGTATGAAACTTTTTTCCCACTATTATGTGGGGGTTCGAAAATACTAAGAGCCATTTTTATGGGGTACAAAACTACTTAGCCTGAAAAAATTTTGGATGAAGACGTTGACTAAAGATTGAAAGAAAAATTAACAGACACCTAGAAATGATGAATCATTGGTACAACTTGCTACCTTTCCATATAGGCATATCTATGTTTTATGCAAAATGAATGAAATCTGGATGGGATACTAAAGCGTTTTGCTGAAGGATGATGGGGTATGAAAACTGTTTCTATGTTCAAGATGGGGTATGAAATTTTCTCTAATTAAGCAAAATTAACCTCGGCCCTGGTACCCAGGGTTAAAAGTGACCGCTCCCTAACAAGATACGTTGGTATTTTCCAAAAACTATTCTTCCATAGGATCTATTGTGATAATTATGGTAGATTATCTTTCCAAAATAATTGACAACTATAGGTATCAACTGCTTCACATTGGATATAAGGCGACTCTAGTGTCAACGAGAATTCATGCAAGCAAACTCAAATTTTTCAAATCCGTAATATTGTGACAGCACAGGTGCGGTGTTATTGAGTGCTGGGGACACAGGGGGACAGTTGCGCCAACAGTGGTTGTCGTTGGTGTTCTCTTGGTGGGGGTTTGATGACAGCCTAAATCAGCAAAAGATCATGAATCATTATCATTCTAAGCCACCTGACATGTTGCATTGTCATGTGGCAGATCAGATGCAATATCAATGGAGCCCTACCTTCTTGAGCACTTTCTCCTGTTCCAGTTTTCTCTTCTTTGATTCCTTCTCATCAAGTTTTCTCTGTTTCTCTTCCCTCTTTGCTGCTTCTCTTGATTGTTTTTCCATCTCTTTGGCTTGTCTTTTCAGTATTTTTTCTCTTTCCTTCTCTTCCTTGCTTTTCCTCTTAGAACTTGAATCCTGCAATTTTGAAAGAATCTTAAAAGAAAATTGAGGATACTTCTAAGAGGCCCTTTACATTTACATGAGACCGAACATGAAACTCATGCCAGCATGAGTTTTCATGCTGGCATGAGTTACATATTGGGTGCTGGCCTGAGCTACTGTATTGTGTTTACACAAATTTCTGGCAATATGAAACTTGCATTTTGGAGCAACATGAAAATTTCATGTCGCTTTTCCATGCCAGCATGAAAAGTCATGTTCGGGGGGAGGCAAGAAACTCACGTTGGCAAGAAAGTCTCACAAAAACACATTCTTGTCTCATTGGGGGTGATATGAAAACCAAATTGCCTTTGTTGTCCTTTTCAATTATCTTCACCAAACGACAATAAAGTTGCATGATTTTTGTGAGAAATTTGATATCAAGTCAATATTGAGTCCATGTGTAAACTGGAGTGCATTTTTTCATAATTTTCATGCAAGCAGGAGTTCATGTTGCCCCAATTTTCATGAGAATTCACACTAAAACGAATGCATGGCTTTAATTTTTTGAATATGGAGTCAGTTAGGATAAATATCTCAACAAGAATAGCTAAGACATTAAGCTGTAAATATTTTACAAAGGAAAGCTGTCCAGTGAAGAATGGCTTCAGATTTTGTCATCTTTATCAGCAGTGACTCTCTAAATTGTTATGCTTTGAAACTGGAACTAATACTATCCTTCATAATCTGTCTCCAAAGTTTCTAGTTAATGTTGGAGGGAATTTGGTGAACAAACAGTAAATAACTATGACAATGTGTTCTATTGTTTCCTGTTTTTCATATCTACAGTTTACAGATCTCACAATTTGAAAACTTTTGCAATTAAGCTCTCACATTTTTATCACTTTTTATTACTTATAATTGCATGTAAATTTGACTTGCTTAATTAATACTAATTGTTATTTATTTTACTATCTTGCCCCTGAACTTTGAAGCAAACAGTAAGATATCTTACTATCAAGGATGTTGAATCAAGAACTTCTTTTGAAAAGAACCATGTCTCCAAAGCAATGTTTTTGGAGAGTTTCAAAGTTTCTTTCCATCAAATCAAATCAAAACATCAGGGGTGGTACCAGAAATCTTCTGAGAGAGGGACTGGAAATTCTGACAGAGGGGCTGAAATGGCTGAAGAATGCTTTTGGATGTTATTTTTCCAAACTTCCCATGGCAATACCTGAAAAGCTCCTCCAACTGGGGGATGCTAGATGTTCTTGATGGGGGCTGTAGCCCCTAGCCCTCCTCTGGCATCAATACTGCAAAATATTAAAAAAAACCTACCTCAGCACTATTTTGAGAATGATCTGAAGCTCTTGCTGACTGTCTATCATCTAACACAGATAAATGATTATTTGATGCCAGTTCATTTCTAACCATCTCTGTGACATTCCTATTCATACCATACTTCTCAGCTCTGGACATGACAATGGGAAATTCTGGATCATCATCAGTATGTTGTTTATTACATGTTTCTATGGAGTATGAACTTTTTGATCTTTCAGGCAAATGATTACTTGAAGCAAATTTATTTCTAACTGTCTCTGTGACATTTCTATTCATTCCGTATTTCTCAGCTCTTGAAATGGCAATTGGAAAGTCTGGATCATCATCAGTAAGTATTGTACTACATGACTCTAATGAGGAAGCATTTTCTAATCTTCCTTTTGGAGGAGAACTTGAAAGCCTTCTATGGATTCTAGCACATTCTATGAGGCTCACATTATCATCGATATCACTCTCTTCATCACTTTCGGTTTCATCACTTTTTTCTTCACCATGGATGATAGCTGTGTATCTATTAAAACCTAAATATGAAAAAAGATCAAAGTTAGGTTTAAGATATTGATGAAAATATGAACCATTAATGCTCAAAGCAACAGCTTTCCCCAAAGCAGGAAAACTAGAACCTTGCACAGAAAGCATATTAGGTATGTGATTACCATCCAGAAAACCAGATTAAATGAAAATTTTGAATCCAGGACTCCTCATTTTGAGTGAAATAATCACCATCATTTTCCAGTTAACATTATGTGAAAACTCGACATAGCGATGCGTTAGAAGTCGTCTGGGAAAAACTTTTGTTTGCAAAATGAGTGATCTGAATTCCTCATTTAAATTTCATGCTCCAAAGCAAAGCTTGAATTCAGGTTTTGTCACACTTTCCAAAAAATGGACAGGAAAGTGAGGGAATGGTCCAAGAAATGAATGAATTTCCATACTTTTGAAACTGGTTTTTTGGACAGTACGCATATCTTAAACTGACCAAGCAACATCTCAAAAGATAGTGGAGCCTTTCAGCTACATGCTGACACCTTGTTTGTCTTCATAACTATTGCTGTCAAGGAGATATAGGCGATCTACCTCGTGAAGTTTTTTTATGGTCACACGGTACACTACTATTTTTATGTGTCACTGTTGGTGAAAAAGATTGCAAATTTTCATTATTGTCCATTGGTTGGTTATTGGCAAGTCCTGATGGGTTTCCAGTCCACTACAGCCAAGAGAATTGATTGGCTTTACCGACAATTCTCATTTTTCTGTCTCAGATTGGAATCCCAGCATATGGCTGAGTTCTTGGTCTGTCTTTTGTGGCCGGTTTGAGCTATACATAAGCTGGAGAAATGTCAGGAAATGTTGATAATGCAGGCCCGTCGGAAGCGGGGGGGCTGGGGTGGCTTCAGCCCCCCTAATTATTTGCTGAAGTTTGTTAATTTTATAAGTGAAAAAGGCTGTAAAGCCAATGTATGGGAATGAAGATTCAAACTCGTATATATTCGAGGAAGCTACCAGAATCTATCAAAAATGGAATATCTTTAGATGTCATACAAGAAAAAAATTTCAAAATTGTCATGGAAATACCCTCATTAGTTGTGATCCTTTGCTTCCATCAATGGCACATTTTCCAAAAATGGGGCGTTTTCCAGCGATCTAAAGGGCGTGATCATGAAAAATTTTCCCGGGGGCAAGCCCCCGGACGCTCGTTTTTGCTCGCTTCGCTTGAGCTCCCCCAATATGAATTTCGTTCCGACGGGCCTGTAATGCTATGCATTTTCGTTTTAATGCCCCTAGTAAAATCCATCCTTATTTTTCTATTCATTACTCAATTATCAGTTAATTAAACTATATTTGCAGTTAATCAACATCTACAATGATAATACCTTTGTCTTTGGCAGTGGTACTCTGATCTGTTTTTCCAAGGGCTGAATTAATCCTCTCCATGAGGGACAAATATGGCCTGTTGTTAGGCCCGCCATCTCCTTCCCTTTTTGTTGCCATCATTTGCAAGAAGTGACATTCACCGACTTTTCAATCATCAACATCATTGCCATTATTTCTTAGTAAGAAGAAAGAAATCGGAATCAAAAAAAGTCTTTACCTTCACTAACAGAATGCTAAAATAATAAGTCTGGAATTAAATAAACGGACAAACTTACTTTTAAACTCTTTCCATGACTTGTCCTTTTTTGTCAGCTTTCCAACCGTCATTATTTGATTGCCTCGTAATGGTGTTTCGCGCCAAAAATATGTTGTTGTTGTTGTGATGCAAACAGTAACTTGCTTGGCTTGAACAAGAGAACATCTGGCGAAATACAACTGGGACAAGACAAGAGTCGAAAACTATACTATATTCATTTTGATATTGCATGCACTTGCAACAAACTGTTAAAAATTCGTTTCTGACAACTTTTTACTTGTTGCGTTTCGAAATGCTCGAAACTGTGTGCCATACATCAAGCCTCCATCAAGAACCATGCTGCCTTGCGGGTTCCTGGTCAGCGAGGTTATCCGTAAAAATTCCAACAATGAAAATGCTGTTTTTAAAGGTCAAAAACCATTTGCCTGGTCTTTAAACCCGTCCTGCACGCTTGGTCATGTTTGCCTGCCAATCAAGATTTTTATAAAACATATTGTCTTTAATAGGGCCTAAAGCCGGTGGTTCAATCACATGCAAAAAACATGCAAACGAAAAGTTGAATTTCATAACGAGGCTGCCTGCTGTGGTTCAGTTGTCAGCTGAAAATGGCAATGCCCTAATTTCGTAACGAGGCTGCCTGCTGTGGTTCAGTTGTCAGCTGAAAATGGCAATGCCCTAATTTCGTTTGTTGGAGTAACCATCTCATGTGAAATTGGCATGGCCCCCCACCCCGCAAAGTTGTTGTACTTACAAGGACACATTACCTTTAAGAAAATACTTATTTTGTATCCATCTCTCTTGCTTGATCTCGAAAATTTTGTTTGTAGTTTGCAACCGAAGAGCGAGATAACTTCAGAATAACAGATGGTATTCAAAAACATAAGACAAAGTTCTCATGAATATTCTGAGCCGTATTCATGGTGTTATCATTTAATATTCAGCATATGTCAATACAGCATTTTGACAATAACAAGAATGATTATTCAGTTATGAAGAAGAAATTAGAAAAACGGATTTCTAAACACAGCCTAAAATGTACGATAATCGAACAAATTTAGTTTTCTAATACCTGTTGAAAGTATCAACGCTGTGATAAGAAGCAACCCCAAACAGAGGAACGAAGAGAAGGGTTTGAGTGCATTTACATGATGACGGCAAAATTTGAAAATGATAAAAATGTGACGGTAGCAAAACTTTAGCTACCTGCACGTTCACGGGATACCTGCACGATTTGAAAACGATATGAAATTTGACGGTAAATGACTTGTTGCGATCTCCTCAAGAATTTTATGTTAAACAAATGTGCCTACACCTTAAGAATCGATCAGTTACGGTTTGAAAGCGTCGACAAATGTACTTTTTTCATCATTGGCGAGTGTTCACACATACGACGCCGTTTTCAAAATGTGTTATTTTCAAAATGTACCGTTTTCAAAGTCTCCCTGCAAAAAATGACCCACTTCCATGTGCACGGAAGGCCTATTCATCCTATTTCTCACCGTTCTCAAAATGTGCCAGCATCGTGTGAAGGCAATCTTACGACTATACTATTTTATGGCCCACACCATTGCAGTGGCTTGGGGGGACTAAAAAGAAGACGAAATTAGATCAAGAATGAGACTTCCTTTACCTTACATCTTCTGATTGCAAGATTTAGCTCTTGTCTATAATTTGGTAATTTACCAATAATTTACCAAAACCATAAAATCTCGTCTTGCTTGCTACAAGCCTTTGCTTTCTCCAATTTGGGGGTAAAGTTTGCATTTGCAAACTTTTTGGCCTACAAGTACAAAGATATTATCTCTTTGGAATTTCCCTAGAATCTTCCCAAGGTTTTCTTATTCCCAACCCAAAACTGAGTTTAGGAAGAGAAAGTCGCTATGTGAAATTACTCTTTCCGACTTTGTCCTTTGCGAACATTTGCAATCCTTCAAAAGTTCTGGCCATCATTACGTGGTCTTGTTTTTCTTGGGAGAAACCAGTTCTTTCGAAACGAAACCATATCTGTTGACATATGTGTGTGGTTTTTCTCTTCACAGAAGCTCATCCCTACCGAAGAAGGAAATCCCTTCCTTCGAAGATGCATGTGGCTAGTCTAGTAGGTTTCTCTTTAGTACAGAAAAACCTAACTAATCAAAGTAGAGCCCTGACTCCAGCCTGTCTGTTTACATGTCAAACTGTTGCCATTATACAAAGATATGCTTTTCAAAATCAAAATGGCGGCTTTTGGTGGTAGCGTAACTAAATGTGAATAGCTAAAGTGCGCTTTGACTTTCATGCATAATCGACCAAAATTTTAGCGTAAGAGATCGGCTGTGACTTTAACTTTAAAATAAAACAATCTTGCGTGAAATGAACTTATTAAAGACCTGTATACGTTCTCACCACCTTACTATCAAATCCAAAGCTTAATACATATTTAAAGAGAGTGACTGTCACCCAGGGTCCTTTGCAGACAGGCTGTAATTTCAGACTAGACTTATGACGGTGGTGAGTCTCTCGTTTCCCTGTACTCTTTTACTTGATGATGGCAATACAGTCAACAGAGACTCATAATATTAATCTGAAAAACCTGGCCCTATTTAGGCCCAAACTTCGCGATTCCTACAGTACAAATCAGATTGCGAGATTTGTGAACTGCTATTGTTTACCGCATGGATGAAAGGGACTCATCTTCATAAGTCTAGATCATCAGCACTGCAGTAGCAGAACTAATAGAAATGTCAACAAAGTCAAACTTTTCTTGTTGGGGAGACGAGATACGCTTTGTCCGAAGAAAATCATGTGCCCCCCCCCCCCGTGCAGTGGGTTAAAGCTCATGCGCCCATCAGAGCTTCAACTCCCAACACGTTACTGCACATGAGCTTTAACCCACTGCACGGGGGGACACATAAGTTTCCTTGGATAGAGCATATCTCGTCTCCCCAACAACTTCTTCCAGTTCAATCGCTGCAGTTTCGCCCATATTCCCGCTTAGGCCAAATCTGAGAATTTGACTGTCTGATCATGGGCTGTTGGACACCGCAATAACATTTCAGCATATATGCTGCTGCGGAGGGAAATATGTATCTTTCTGCGGAGGAGATATCGATGCTAGCTCCTCCTTAATAGTAAATAATTTTTCCTCCGTAAACGAACAAAGCGGCTGCAATGAAGCACAACTGCAGTGTCCAACCACCCATGGTCTGATAATTCACGAAAAGGACTCCTTAATGAGTCATGCTAAAAGGTTTAAAACCTTGTAAATGCTAGGTTAATTCACAAAATGAATTATCTAAATGCAGAAAGCAGGCGGTATTTTTCGAATCAGTATGACTCATTCATTAATAAATCAATGAAAATAGAACTTGTGGTCTTGTTGATGAATTAATGATAATTTTCTTGTGAGCTGAGGTAAATGAAAAGCGTGTTTCAATTGATGTTCAGGGCAATTTCACTTAGTTTGCAAGAGGTATTTTTAATTCGTGTGTGAAAGAGATCAAAAACAAGATGTGTATTGTCGTGAACAATAGATTATTCATTACATGTTTGAAAATAATGTTCGACTACAGGTAGAGAGGGATTGGCCTTTTCAACGATCGGCAAATTAGAATATTAATATTCATTTCAGAATGTACTGGGGACTGCCAAAAATCAGGTGGCTAATCTATGCTTAACTCCAAATAGCAGTGGGGAGTCCCTGCTCTTGACGCTCGAGCCTGGGGGGGGGGTACTTTGTATATTTCTCCGACGAGGATGTGCCGTTTTTCAGGGTATCGTTTTCGCCTATTTTTGCTAGAACAGGGTATCAAAAGAAGGCAAATTTTCTGGAGCAGGTTGTCAAAACATGTCAAAAGAGGAAATCTTGTTAGAACAGGTTATCATTCATTCAAATTTTTGTGTTTTTGAGTATACTTTTCATCGATTTTTTCTAGAACAGGGTATCATTTGAAGGGAAAAATTCTGGAGCAGGGTGAAAAATTTTTTTGTCGTGGGCACATCCCAGTACAAATTTAAGTCAAGTATCCCCCCCCCCCCGGGCGCTCGAGACCTTTCTGTGAACTTGAGCAAGACCTTTCTGTGAACTTGAGCAAAACTGCTTGAAAGGTGAAGCATTCCAGGACATTGTTGTCTTAAAAAGAAATAAAGACTGCCCTTTCAACGAAAACAAATGACTCTTCAGCATAATATGCTTCCTAGTTTGCTTGGCGCTTTTCATTTAGTAAACGACATATTAACTCCTTTTTTTTCTGAGACCCAGCAAAGCTATGCCATCACGTGACTGAGCTGTTTTTATCAAATATGGTCATTTGCTACCATTTGCTACCATGGGAACGTTGTCCACTTGGTAACTTTCAAAAAGTCTTCGTCACGAAATCTTGACTTTTGCATGTCCTTGGCCATGGACAGCTGAAAATATGAAAATCTGTCAACCGTGCATTTGGGCTGTTCCAATACGAGATTTTAAGTGGGCATAGCAAAGCTGTTTTTCTCTTGGTTTCGCAGAAGAATTTATTCTTAAAACTGATATGCCAATAATCAACAAGATTTTCTATCAAATTAAACCATCCTATGGCAGTAAATGTTTCAATCAAATTGAATTTTCTTGTGTGTGATTTTGCGTTTAAATTTTGTAGACTATCTGATTTCTAGAAATCTGTGATATAAAAATCACCGCAAAAATATGTCGATAACAGTCTTATCATGCGACAAAATGAAAATCTTAGCTGATCGCCACAAAATTTTCATTCAAAGGTGAAGAACATATGCCTTCAATGAAGGAGATCACATCAAACGACTAAAAACTTATCATTGGGGAGCTGTCATTTTTAATGCTGGGGGCAGGGTTGGAGAATTTTTTAGATAAATAGGAAAATTTTCTTGCCCCATTGACGAAGCTCAATAAATTTAACATAGCAAAAAATCACTAAATGTTTCATGCAACTTCTGGCCTGCCCGATGACCCTAGCAGTGAGAGTTGTTGGAAAAATGTGATATTTATTTCAGTCAGAAATATATTCCAAACAGTTCACAGCCCATCAGACACTTTGCAATTTTGCCAAAATATTTTATGCCCCCAAAAAAGAAACCAAAAAATTTGCTACCTCTCCAAAAATTCTTCTACACCTGTACCCAGCTTATGACAGCTCCCTAGGCCTTGCGTGGATCGTGAAAGGAAAAATTCTGTTTTTGACAATTAAAATTGTTTTCCTTTACTTTCCTTCACAAAAGCAATCGAATTCTCAAGAAAGCTCACAAAAGTTAACGTTTAACTGATTCATAAAGACTGCTCTGAATTCGAAACTCATTAAAAATTGCTGAATATGCAACCGCTGCTTTCAACATTCAAGTCGTCTAAACTCTCCATTCTATGGAGATTCTCGCGAAGCTTCGGACGTCCTGCGTCAGATATAAAATTCTATAAAATTGCGATTTCGGTATCTAAATCCTTGCGAAGCTAACACATGTTCTCAACACTGAGCAGCACAGACAGACGGCTCATAGTCCCCGCAAAACTTTTCGGGCCAACAATCTGCCCCAAGTCGGGCAAGGGCTTAGGTATTTGGGCTTTGGACTTTTTATCGGGCAGCTGCCCAACAAGATTTCATCTCCCCGGTACGCTTATGTCATAGACAGTATCTTTGTTATGGTGTGACTTGCAAGTAGTAAAGTTGTTTTGATGCTTGCTCAAGGCGCTAAATTTGATGTGGTATTCCACCTACGCCCCATTCAGACTAGCATTTGATACATATATTCATGGATTCATCGATAGAACTGGATTACGCTCAGAAATTGCTTCCCTATGCAAAGTTCATGTTTCTCTGTCCCTCTGTCCAATGATGTCATCTTGAGAAAATGTGTTAGCTTATGTTCAATTATTGAATTGATAGATAAATATTTATTCCTGTATTTGTATAAAATCACTCTGAAACTCTGCAAAGACTGTGAACTTGTTTCAACTTTGTTGATGGCTGGAAGAAAAACCAAAACATTTTTTCCTTCAGGGCAAATGAAAAACAACACTATCGGAAGGAGCAAGGCCCTATTGAATATTTGTATTTACCGGCTGTTGGTGTTGAGCAGGCAAAAAATGTAATCAATTATGCTGCTGTTTTACACTGTAAATATATTGAGTGATTGAAGTTTAATGAGAGAAGCTAATGCCATCGCAAAGTCGAAACAAGGCCGAAATCTCGCAGTCCAAAGATCGTGTATTATTTGCGTACTTACTAAAAGTAAGTACTTGTCAAATCTAATTTCGAACTAAAGTTAAGTCTCGTCTACATATTATTATTAAATCTATCTAGCAACGCGATAATAAAGAACTGAGAGTATCCGCATCTAAAAAGTCCTCTGCTAGCATCCAACTTACCAAATCGGCAAAATCCGGAGTATGTTCGACGGAAGAATACGATTGTCCGAAGTTATTGTTTACAACGGCAAAGTTCTGTTGATTTGACGAGTAAACATTACTGGTCTGCTGCTGACATGTTGAAAGTTGTTGATATCGTTCATAACCTGGATACTGGTCTAGTTGATATGTAGTAGGGAAATCCTGGTACTGTTGTTTTTGGCACTGCTGTTTCTGGTACATTGGATATGGTTGTCGGTAGTTCCACCAATATTGTGGTTTCTGTGGCATGCGTTGATTTCGTGATCGAAGTGCACAACTTGGGTAATATTCATCGCTTTCCCCGACACTGTCTGATCGTCCAACCTTCATGGGGTAGTCTAAGAAGGGTGCTTCTCCACTTGAGTCAAAGCTTCGCTTTCGTGCTCTTTTCTGTGGGTTAGCAGCAAAGAAACGCGGTGACATTGAGGGAACTTCTTGATCGCTCATCGATGAGACGCAGCTCGGACTTGGGCTTGGAATTGGGCTCATCATCGGTGTCGCAGGTGAGGTGAAGCTTGGTGACAGCAGTCTTTGGTTAATTTCTGGTTTTTGATCATCATTGTCAACTTTACCAAGCATGTCCTTCAGCTCTCGTGACGCATTTGAGACAAAATTCAGCAACTGATCGGCTGACGAGGCCTCGTTACATTCTGGTGTGCTTTGCTCTCGTAAATCTGCCATAATTCTATCCATGTTTTGAAAAAACAGTTTGTCGAATTTGTTGTCCTTGGTAAATCTTCAAGGTTGTCAAAGTGTTTGTCCTTGGTAAATCCTCAAGGTTGTCGTTGATAAATGCAGTGAAGTTGGATCTTCAAGACTGAAGAATTGTCAAAAAAAATTTAGCAAGAACTGCTTCGTCGGCTCTTCACGTCGTCCAAAGTTTCGCTTACGAATTTACTGCCGATGGAATGCTGTGTCGTTCCTATTATATCTTCAGCGGGTCGTAGCTATTCATATGCTAATAACTCGTCCAGCCAATTACAAAGAAATGTTTCCTGCCTCAGTTCACGGCTTTGTTTACTCATTCTTTAACGACATTCTTATGAGCAATGACGCGTACACCCATAATCCTATCTTTATCTTTGATATATAAAGCTTTCTCGGTTTCAACGACAAAACAAAATCAGCCGAGAGTATGAACGGTTGTCTTTCCCACGGCTTGAAAACAGCAAACAACTGGGCTCTTTTCCAGTTTTCTATCATAAACCGCACTTTCTTCAAATATTCATGAGGAGGTGCTTTTGCAGAACACTCTACACCAACACATCTGATGTTCTAGCTCCAACAAAACAACTATTTCATTAGCCACAGGGACAGCCTTCTTCTTTACGAATTTTTCTGCCTCGTGCGAAGCCCAATTTCATTTCCACTGTCATTACTAATGAGTCAAATTCTCCCCCGAAAACCAAGCTGCAAGCCAGTTCCACGCTCATACGCTCATCGCTAATCATTACTTGTTAATCAACTTTAAAGAGAATGAAATCATGAGGTCGAATGCAAAACTGTCTATCGCAGCTTTGAATCGCTTCAGCCCGAGAATTCTCGGTATTCTGATGCTGATGCAAGCAATGGCAGCATCATTTTCGCATGATGCCGTAGATTTTCGCACAAAACAGCGGCAATGCAAGGAATGGCACCATGCTGCCGAAACAACCACTACTTCACCAGACTTCACTCTTGCTGTGCAAGTTATTTTTGGTTGCAGCCCGTCCCCAAACTGCCATTACAAGACCTTGTAACCTACGCGCAGACTTTACTACTGCGCAGGAGAAATCGAGAGAAAAGGAAAAGTTCCTTTTCCTTCTCTCGATTTCTCCTGCGCTGTAGTAAAGTCTGCGCGCGGGCAAAAGACCTTGTGGCAATTGCAGAATCATAGAACTTGCAATAGTTATGTCCAAGGAGCACTTCACTCATTCAAAAAAGCGTAGTACGAGATTTTAAGAACGAAAAGGATTTTTACGGATTTGGATGAATTTTTTCTTAAAAACAACAGGATTTCTGTCAAATGTGCACGAGATCTTGTGGAGTGAAATGCCCCTCGGCCAGTGGTGGTGCCATAGCCCCCCTCGTCGGAGGAAATTTTGGGTTCTTGTCAGAGGGAATTATTAGGAAAATGTCAGACGAAAACTGCATT
Source organism: Aurelia sp. 3 sensu Dawson et al. (2005) (assembly GCA_964020215.1). Taxonomy (NCBI): domain Eukaryota; kingdom Metazoa; phylum Cnidaria; class Scyphozoa; order Semaeostomeae; family Ulmaridae; genus Aurelia; species Aurelia sp. 3 sensu Dawson et al. (2005). The sequence goes on along the minus strand of OZ026573.1, from coordinate 27,852,424 downwards.
TTACTGTCATTTTAGCCCCCTGTCGGAAGCTCAAGGCCCTCTGTAGGAAGATTTCTGGCACCACCCCTGCACTCTGCAGTGTCAATGTTCTTGGTCCCTAAAAGCTGGAATCAGGCAAAATCTTGAATAAACTGTTGTAGTTTTGCATAAATGAATCTTTAACATGCGAACTTGCAACTTTTCGAATGCAAATTTGCAGTGAAAAGTTTCATCGTCCAAGACTTTGAGGCAGATAATTACTTTTCTAAGTAGATCTAAATGGGCCTACCTTTTTTTCATCAAAGATATGTATGCATGACCAGCGCATGTATGGCATACAAGATATTGTCAACTGTATTCACCATTGCCTAAAATAGAAAAAGAAACTGAAAGCGATTCTTTTTCTCATTCAGTTATTCTTGGCAGAAAGAAATCAACGAGCAACATGCTGCAAACCATTTCCTGCCAGTTACAACTTCACTTGTCTAAAAAGTGTAGTGCCAGTAATGTATGCTGGCTGCAGACTGCATTTTAGCCCCTTCAACCTCGATAAAAATCTCATTACATGAAAACATACAGTCCAATCTTGTTTCTTATTGGGCCTAAATAGACAAGTGCTTCATGAGTGTCCCTTGTGACCATCAAGAGCTGTTACTGCAAATTCTTCAGAACCGTTGTTGTGAATTTTTCCAGTTGCGATGCACATGAATTTGACACAAAATATCAGTTTAGCATACAGAAGTTGACTTGCAACTGTTTACACAGAAGGTTCGTTCTTGACTTCAAACAGAACTGAGGTGTATTTATGAACGATGATCAAGAAAGAGAAGAGACTGAAGGTCTGAAGGTGCGAGAAGTTACAAACGTTCATAAAAATGCACTTAAAATATTGCAAAATTTCATAACAAGAATCAAAGAATGCTGTACAAGAAATAACATATTTCGGAACCAAATGTTGCAACAAAACTTTTGAAATGTAAGGAAAATTCCAACGAAAATGGTGTAGTCTTTCAAGACATAGTCTGGAATGTAACATTGACTATAGGCCGACAATTAAACTTTCACAAGAAGAGTCTGTTATGACAATAAATAAATGACAGCCCTAATCCTAACTCTCACCGAAGGTTAGATTATTCACTTGCTTTCTAATTAGTGATTCTTGCCGATTCCCTTTTACTGATTTAGTGATTCGTAGATATTACAATTATTGATTTCGATTTACAGCCTTGTTTGCTTTGCAGATCAGACGATTCTGCGGTGCGAGAATTTCGCTTAAGTACATGAAGAACAAATGTCCAGAAATACTATCTAAGGAAACAAAACTGGACAGAGGAACAATTTGGTAAAGAAAATAGAAAAGAATAGTTGTTTGTTTACTTTTAATTCATTTACCCTTATGTTTGTTTATATTTACGAGAAACCATTGGTGACCGTGATGTCACTGAAAACAATCAATAGTTTTCAGAATATACTTCGTGCGTCACAATGTAAACAATCATTTACTGGCGTCACAAAAGGTGATTAAACAGAAATCAGATTTTACTTTCTGATTGTTTCTTTCAAAATCCCTACAATTGTTGGAAGATAAGAATGTTAGAAGCCAGAGGCATTCTGCCGTCTGCATGTGATTCAAAATATTGCGAGCATCAATGACCCACTGGCCGATCTTTCAAGCCTTTTCCAAGGCTGAGGGCTAACATTATTTCAGGAATTTTGTACGAAGCTTAACTTCCATTTCGAGAGTTTTAAGTGGTTTACAGTACTGTACGCAAAGAAATTTGCAAAACTCCATGTACTTTTAAATCTTATAAGTCACCTCATTCATGAGCCTAAACCTTTGCTAGACTTTGTTTCGTTTGTCAGACAAAAGGGCAGCAAACAGTAGGACAGCAATGTGTAAATGCCCCTCCCTTTGATTCACACTTCTGCAAAATATGTTCGCTGCGTTCTTGCTGAAACAATTCCAAAATCCTAGGGCGCATATTAAGTTTCCTCTGCACCTTTTGCAGCTAAGAAAAAGAAAATGCATGAAAACGACTGATTGGAATGACTAATACAAAGAACTGGGTGAACATGCCAGATTTCCGATGCAACATCATTCAGTTATCATGAGGCATTTGCTCCAGTTCGTGTCAGATCTTAAGCTCCAGGTGCATCAGCATCTTCACTTCAGTTAATCATCAACAACACCCAGATACAAGAAGAAGACGTGTTGAAAATTGAAAACATGTGACGTGGCAGAGCAGAGCCCTTTGCTTCCATGAATCATATAATTGATCATTCTTGCTACTGCTTTGCTTTGTTTGATGTGAATTAGAAGTGAAAGCAGAAATTGTTTACTTTCATTTGCAAACATGGCAACTTGTAGCTTAACATTATATCAGGTATCAACGATCAAGAATGTACTATTAGCGTAGCCTGCGCACAGACTTCACTAGTTGCGGAGGAGTAAAGTCTGTGAGCAGGCTACCATTGGTGTTGCTGTACACCTTCATGCTCGTCGTGGCTCGTGGCATCGTCTCACAACCTTTGTCTGTTGATTGTAAGGCTTTATGGGAATATGAAAAAAACATTCTCGACGTTTTCTTGCATTTGTTTTTTTCATAAAGATCGGTGGAGACGCTATAGACTGTCTCAAAATACTCTCTTTGGAAAGAAATTCATTTCTGCTTTCTCGGGCAAAGTTTGACTTGACATTAGCACAGAATGGCATAGCAAAATACACGATAGCTGCTTTTTCAATAGGTGCATTGAAACCTACCGACTTTAGTAGCAATATAGGATCAATGCAGGAAAATTTTCACTCAGCAAAGATTGAAAAATTTCTTTACAAGTTTTGAGAACGCTCCTAGCCAAGTTCCTCAGACCTTCACATGAATTTTTGACCTTTAAAACTATAGTTTTCTTTCATTTTTCTACAAGGTTTCTTTTGAAAGATTTTAGCAGTCAAAGGATGAAGATGATTTTCAAAAACAAATTGTGCACTCGATACCTTTGGAGAAGAAAAACATGAGGTTTTTCTTTCACTTTTCTACGCGGTTTCTTTTGAAAGACTTTAGCAGTCAAAGGACACAGGTGATTTTTAAAAACAAATCTTGTGAATCATATGTGCATTTAATATTTTTGGAGAATGAAAAATGAGATTTTTATTTTTTTAATCTCGTTTTTAATAGAGCATTAATCTGCATTAATCAATCATCTTTCCTGTCAGAATTAGCGAAAGTTCGTGTCAGCTCCTTGCAGCACCAGCTACCTGAATTTGAAACAATGTATTATCACCAATATGACGAATTCTGACAGGTCTCTATGGCTGCTATGACAATCAGATATCAAGGCAATGACGACAAGCGATGATGCATTTGTTCAAGCACCCTTGCAAAGCTTGCGTGATTAAATCTGCAGCCCACGAGAACAACGCCTGTTTTGAATTAGACAGCCGCAGAGAATGCTCAGAGGTCAAAGTGTAAGGGCTAAGAGCCGTATGCCATCTTCCCATGGAGGACAAAGGCAGAAGCATTCTTTGCAGTGAAATCCTCTTATCTCTTCAGGGCCTCTTCTAAATATATGTGGATTATACATCGTTGTTTCAAAATGAAGAGAAATTAAGAATTGATAAAGTAAAATACGTCATGCTAAGGTAAAAACAATGCTATTCATATTAGAACAACAGTATGTTAGAATGCTGTGTGGGATGCGTGGGCAGCAAGAAAACAGTGCTCAGAATAGATTGCATCGTTCTGATTATATAACGGAATCTTCGAGTTTCGAGGTCATTCGATTCGATGCTTCCCGTGCTGCAAACAGGTCAAGGCTGGCCTGAAAACCAAGGCCTAAGTTCACAATGTTATGAAATGCTATGCAGCTGTTTTAAACTTCGAATTAGGGATGCACTTTTGAAATTGACTGTAATCTTATCAATAGATATCAAATTATTCTCTGGCAGGAGAAAACACACAGCTTGTTTTTGACTTCATTTGTTTCCTATGATTCTTCTGTCCCGTTTGATTTTCACATCAGATTCGTATTCGTATCCAAAAACTTGTTTCTAAAAAGATGGCTACGCAAATCTATCTCTTTTTATAGCCATATGTCATAAATTTTCCATCACTTTGTCAGCCGTGGGAGCTGAGCCAAGCTGAAGCTTCACAGCTCAGGTTTGACTAAAAGAGAGAGAAAGTTCATATTCTGCAACCTTTAGGCCTATTTTGAGGAAAACGCTTTGAAGTTTGCAATAACTTACAAAGTGAGAGATTTTTCTTGACTGCGTGCAAACAAGCTAAGATTCTTCAAGCTAAATACCAGAATGGACATAACATGGAACGATGCACCGGACATGTTTCTTTACACCAGCTATTCACAGATATGCATAAAATTGGAATTGAAATTGAAGGCAACCAAATATGGAAAAAGTATTGTTTTCACTACTCCTTGAAGAAAGCAAAGAAGCACAACTATGTAACCAAGCCGGTTACCAAGCATCTAATTTTCCTGCGATAGGGGAAGTAAATTTCTTGCTCTTGTAATGGTCATGGAATTCCAACGTACGACGTAGGAAATCTATGAGGTCATGGTGGCATTGTCCATGCGGCTGCGTGCGGGCTTTACTCCTCCACAATAGTAAAGCCTCCACGCAGGTTAGCTGTCATGACGCACTATGACATCATAATATGAGTGATTCATCAGACCAGAAGCCCAACGGAAGACAAACGAACTTTCTAACGGGGCAGGATCGGTCACGTAACCGTAAACAAACCTCTGATCTCTACAATCTATATTGTTGCCAACCAATTCGTTGCCATTGTGTTCTGCATAACTTTCATTCATTTCATTTTAAAATCATTTACCCAGGGTACAATTCAGTCTAAATACTGTTTTACAATTGGCCCTGCAAAAGCTACTTACGAAATTAAAAAGTTATACCTCAATATATATACAAAAGGATTATTTTTCCTTGAGTTTGGACTGTGGACGATGGGGTGACTCCACACGAAAGTTACCTCTAAAATCCATAAATATCTCTGCAATCCTACAACATATTAGTGTTTAGTTTGCTTCTCTAAGTACAAGAGTCCATATTCAAAATAACACTTTCATTTTGAGAAAAGTGGTGGAAAATCACTGTGATATCGCCTATCAGAAATGCTGCAAAACCATCGTTTGTAAAGAACTTTGTCTACATTAAACTTTACACTTGACAGTGCCCCTTTAGGGGATGTTTACACAGCAATGGACTACGTGGACTGACCCTAAAGATATCAAGCTTCCATTACGGGATGCTGACAGGGGCGGATACAGCCTGAAGATGAGGGAGGGGAAGCCTATAAAGAGGGCGTCCAAAGTATCATCGAAGGATAGCGCGCCGTAGGCAAGCGAAAATTTTATTAATTCGCACAGAGAAAATTCCTTGGCTTTCCAATCAAAGAACGTCATGATTTGTATGTTTGCCGCAAATTCTGGTCGCAACAGTGAAAGACGTGTCTTAGGGTCACGATGAGGGGGACACTTCTCACCAAAAAAGGGGCGCAAAGCTGAGCTTCCTTCGTGAAAGGAGGGGGCAACTTCCCCAGCTTGCCCCTCTTAAATCCGCTACTGCGTGTGATAAATTCTCACATCTGAAGAATTTATGTTTCTGCATATTTTTGATGACCTCTTCCACTAATTCAATCGATGTTTTAGTTCAATGAAATAGATGTTTCTGAACATATTGATGTTTTCCGAACTAATTGTCAAATCTATACAATAGATTTTTTTCGATATCTGCTGTTCTTTGATGTTGATGACCCCCTACACCTATTCAATCGATGTTTTTCTATCGTTCCATGTAATAAATGTGTTTGGGCATCCAGATTCTGCCATGAATTCTCACATCATTACAATGGATCTTTTCTTGCATCTGCAAATTTCTCATAGAATCTCACCTCTATACAATAGATTATTTTCGACATCTGCTGTTCTTTGATGACTTTCTACATCTATTCAATGGAAGATTTTTAATTAATGGTCCATTCCATCAATTTTATTGTTCCTTGAAATAGATGTTTTTTGGCATCCCAGTTTGTGCGATGAATTCTCACATCTTTAGCATTGACGTTTTCTTGCACTAAATCTCACATCTATACAATAGATTTTTCTCGACATCTGCTGTTTTTTTGATGATCTCTTACACCTATTCAATCGATGTTTGTTTATTAATGGGCTATTCGATCAATTTTATTGTTCCTTGAAATCGATGTTTTTGGGCATCCCAGTTTTGTACGATGAATTCTCCCATTCTTGCACTAATTCTCACATCTATAAAATAGATTTTTCTCGACATCTGCTGTTTTTGATGATCTCTTACACCTATTCAATCGATGTTTGTTTATTAATGGGCCACTCCGTCAATTTAACTGTTCCTTGAACTAGATATTCCTGGGCATCCCAGATTCTGTGATGAATTCTCACATCTTTAGAATGGATGTTTTCTTCCATCCAAAAGTCTCTGTTCAATTCAAACATCGATTTAATAGATTATTCTCGACAACTGCAGATTTCTGATGACCTTCTACACCTATCAAATCGATGTTTTTATCAATAGGCCACTCTTTCAATCTAACTGTTCATTGAAATAGATGTTTTTTCGCATCCCAAATTCTGTGATGAATTCTTACATCTTTAGAACTAATGTTTTCTTGCACTAATTCTCACATCTATACAATAGATTTTCCTCGACACCTGCTGTTTTTGATGACCTCTTACATCTATTCAATCGATGTTTTTTTTGTTAATGGCCTATTCCGTCAATTTCATTGTTCCTTGTAGTAGATGTTTTTGAGCATCCCAGATTCTGGGATGAATTCTCACATCTTTAGAATTGATGTTCTCTTGCATCCGAAAGTCTCTTTTGAATTCACACGTCCAAATGATAGATTATTCTCGACACCTGCAGATTTTTGATGACCTCTTACACCTATTCAATGGATGTTTTTGATAACAACTTTATTTACTGATCAATGCAATACACTAATTATGTTGCAATAACTAAAGGTGCAACACAAGATATAAATATTACAGTCTAACACAAAGTGTAGTACTTAGGCTCAGTCTAGTGAAAGCATGTCAGATGCAGTGTTGAGTTTCCGCTCGTAACTCCTAACACACCTGCACCTCATGTCTTCACAGTGGAGCCTCCGCTGTCAAGATATGGTTTGATATGGGTGTGAGGCGAAGGGCTCCACAATGCAAAATCACTATCGAACTGTGAAACATCCTGCCTCGTGTAAACCTTAAGTACTATATATTCCCTTGGGTCACTCCTTGGCAGTACTGCTTTATGCAAAACTCTAGGGGGAACTTTTGCACTCCTTAAATCTCCGGGTATCAGTAAATTTATTTAAATGGAACTCGAAATTCGAAATTCTGGCCATTCCTACACTCCCTTTCCTCTCTTTCTCTTTCCCTCCTTCGCAGTTCCCAGATAAGGCCAGTTCACAGGCTAAAATGGAATGCTACTTGTCGTTATGATTTGAGAAAATTTCTGAAAAAACTGTTGAGAAACTTTTGACTTTCAAAATCAGATGATTGTAGGAAACCTACAGTGCTGCTTAGTCGATTTCTTAGTTTCCTTTATGAAATACTTGTATATCTTTCTCTTTTTCGGGGTGGCTTCCAGCTGAACCGATTGCAGACAGAGATCAAGGAAAACACATGATATTACAAAGAACAGGTCTAGAGCAGTCCGTGACCATAACAGATCTTTTGTTATTTTAGCAGCGTCCCGGAAAATAACTATCCTTATCAAAGATTTTTGCAGAAGTGATTATGCTCTCCCACGTTCCACGTGACAGATCTGTTAGGTCGCTTCTCATTGTTCGTGTGGCAAGAGTGATTACTTATGACGTCTGTATACAAGCGACTCATTGGACTGGAATCTGAAGTTTGCATGAGGCCCTGACCATATGAAAGTGCTGCATTCTTGTGATCCTTGTGATCATGTTTTCATGTGGGAAGATACGGAGTCAACATTTATTTCAAAGGATATCGTCACCACTGCTTTTCCTCAGGGCAACGGAAAAATACAAGTAGAGGCATACTCGAACGTATTCCTAAATAATCATCCGCAAAACAGGTTGGTTTAGGCCCGTTTTAGTAGTCGTGCCGCGCCACGCCGAACCATACATAGTGGCGGCGCCAGCTCTGAAAAATCCGAAAGAAGTGCGGGGGGGGGGGGATTTTGAAGTAATTGTTCAATCTAAAGGTATACCCAACTAATTTTATGCCAGTTTACTTTGACAATTTTTGCCGACTTTTAGGAAGGGGGGGGGGGCAAGTCTACTCCAGTCCCCCCGTGGCACCACGCCGAACCATAGAAACTTGAGTTCAACTGAGGTTCGACTTCGAGTGCCTGTTAGAAGAGAACGCTTCGTCGTGCCGTGCCTTGCCGATTCGTAATGACGCATACGAACAATACTGATTTTGGGAATTTCTCTTTATGAAATTCAATGTGAGGATAAACAGTTTTCTCCTTCGTCGCTCCATAAGCTATTGAAAATATTGAAATAATTATAGTTGTTTTATGATTTTATGAAGGTATGGGTATGGGGCGGCACGGCACGACTGAAGTTGGTTTCATAAGTCGCACTTGGTCGCCCCAGACGAGAAGCCTTTGGCGTATGTTAGACTTGGTCGAACTAAGTGAGAAATTGGTTTTATAAAGGTCGTGTTAGTACTGTGCAGCACGACTTATAAAACGGGCCTTATTAACTTAAAAAACTCTGCTTCAAACTTTCGTTTTGCGCCACACAGCCACTATTTACACTTGGTCCCCCTGCCTCCCCGGGGGGTCTACTTTGGAGAAAAACAACGGGGATGTGCCTGCCAGAACAAAATTTTAAGACCCTGTCCTGGAACAAAATGCTGAAAACATAGTACCTGTCCCGGAATAACTTCCGGGAACTGATGGTTATTGTGAAAATAATTTTACTGAGAATGTGTTTCCCCAATTGCTTTATGAAAAGTACCTCTTCTTCAAATTATTTAGTTATATTCACATCTTTTATCATTTTGCAAAACATTTTTGTTAGCATTCTAAAGTCAAGGAGAACAGCTCTATGAAATGGACAGGATTTGTGACTTGTAACCTAACTCAGAGTGTCCCGCAGGCAAAGGTTCTCACTGAAATCAATTGGATAGGAGAAAACCCTCAGAATTTTTCAGAGTTCATTGTACTTCTTTTATGACTTCATCCTAAATCTTACAGTTTCCTCAGAAATAAAAAATGAGACTTCTCTGCCAATCTTTTCACAAACAAACAAGTTTCGTAAATACTTGGCTAACGCTTAATTCTCTGATACTTAATTTAGCTTAATCAATCAGCAATGCAAACCATTCAAAATTTGAATTCAAGGTACTTTCCTGTACAAAGTACGTAAATACATAAAAATGTATTAATACATGAAAATAAAATGGCGCAAATGATTTCAGTCCATCCATAGTCAAAAGCCAAGCACCTAAGCACTCAAAAGAGTAAAAACAACAGTAAACAAAACATTTGAAAACATTATCACCAATATTTTAGGGGTAGTGGTCATAGGCCTGCTTATAGAAAAACAAAACCCATGAATCTCCTCCTACACTACAGTAAAGTGCCAACACACACCAATTTAGAGGGGTCTGGGGGCGTACTCCCCCAGAAAAAATTTGCAATTACAACATCTAGAATGGTGAAAACAGAACCAAATTTTGCTCTTCTTCCAAAAGGCAGTTTGTAAGGAACTTGATTTCATGAAGTTTTGAGGATGGACCCTCCACTTTGACTTACACTGGTGTGCAGAGTATGGCACTTGCACACCGGAGATTTTCAATAGACTATTCAAAATAGACAATAGAGAACAAAAGAAACTTTTTCTTGCACACCGGAGATCTCGTCGAAAAGTGCCATACTCTGCAGACTGGGACTTACAATGCTTTTCTTAATCCCATGTTTGCTTGTGCTAAACTAGAACATTTGACCATTCGTAACAGTATCCCTATAAATTAATATCCTCATTAAAATCTTTGCGTAAACATCCTTTTCTGGCATCAAATCAAAATTGCCTATTTTGATCCCTTCTAGAGCTGTTTGCTAGAACTTAAATTGGAAAGTTTGACATTTCTGTCACAGTTTTGTTGTCACCACCCTTCAAAGAATTTGTGCATGGAAAACATTTATTTTGTAATGCAAATCTTGAGATACAATTGTCAAGCACCAGCCATGAGAAGCACTTTCTAAATTAGGGAAAGACCACTACTACTACTACTGGACTCCAAAAAGACCCCACAGACAGAATTAATTCATTACTTTTGTTCTTAAGATTATGTCTGTATCAAGAAGAAAGAAGTTCAATTTGTGCACCACAATGTTCTTACACTATTTTGTGCACCAGTTTGTGCACCAGTTTTTACTCTATGCATTGGACATGTCTGGTGCACATCGCTTTCTTTCCATAACTGGGCCATGCATGTCAAAATTGTTTTGTATAACTCAATCAAGTCATATTTGGCGCAAATTAAACATTACATACCACCTTTAGTTCTCCTTCGTTGCAATATCTCATGAACATGAAGTGTTGGTCAGTGCCTTAGACTGCAGCACCCTGATTTCACTTTCAACGTCTTTACGTTGCCATACATACTTTAGGCCTTCTTGCAGTTTTCTTGGCTTTGCTTTGCCAGTTTGCCGCCAAAATCAAAACCTGACAGTTGAGTTGAATTTTTGTTGCTGTTGTTGTTGTTCCTAGCAGCAATGGAGACATTGGACACAGGTGTGATACGGGTGTATCCCATACCCCCCATACCCAAACAGGTGAGGGAAAAGGGTCCACACTGCTAAAATTTGTATTCAATAATCAATTCGTAAATCATACCTTTGAGTTTTTCACAACAATCTGACCTGTCCCGGAACAAAGACCAGAAAAGTATAACCCTGTCCTGGAATAAAGACGAAAAATGTATAACCCTCTCCCGGAATTTTCAGCTGAAAATGACACCCTATTGGCAGGCACATCCCCGGGTGGTCATTGTATTAAGTAAACCCCCCGGGCCCTGCCTCTTTGTAAGTCTATTTCACATTTGATGTTAAATGGGAATGCAGTGTAAATGAAAGGTCATTGACACACTATTGAAAGCGTTTCAGATCATTAATATTGCGAATCGGGATCTGGAGGGGCTCGGTGGCGGTAGCAAATGCAGTCGTTGTTTTTCCCTCGTTACCTACCGGGTGAGCAAAAGAAAAAGCGCGTCTGGTTGGCTGTGCGATAAAAAATGTGTGACCGATGTTCAAAACTGAAATGTTAATCTATCAGTCAAGGGCCAACTTACTTAGATGAGAAGATTGTGAAAAGTAAATCACTCATCAAACAGGGATGGCGCGACCGGGGGTGCTTGGGGGGCAGGAGCCCCCCAAAATTCACTGAGCCCCCCCGTCGGCACTTGAATTTTTGAAAATTTCTGTGCTCTGTCGGCACTCTCGTAACCTGCTTGTTATGCTTTTAGAGAGTGTAGTCGCATTTTAAGCCAATCTGAAAGGTGTGCCCCGTAAAAATTTTGCTCGCTTCGCTCGCCGTCGACACTCTGACAGTTTTTGCCCCCCCAGCATTTATTCCCTGGCACCATCTCTGTCATCAAAGACCTACACTATACGGGGTTTCAATGGAAATCGAGAATTCCACGTTCCATTTTGGACCATGATTTATTTTGCATCAATTTTCTGGAGTTAAACCATCACGATTCAACAAAAATACCAAGGGCACCGGAGGCACGGGGGCAACAAGGGCAGGAAGTGCCCTTTTCAAACAATCTTTCTCGTATACATCTGCAATTTTGACCGATAGAGCCCTTTCTGTCAAGAGATGGTTTTCGGGATTCTTTAAAAACCAAATAGAAAGAGTTGATGAGTATATGGCAAGTTGGTAGGATCAGAATTTTCCCAAAAAACGCCGAAAAATGCTGGAAAGTGACGGGGAAGTTTTGTGTCAGTTCTCCAGTTTTGTAGTGCCGTTTTTGATTTGCTGTCCCCGCCGCTTCGTCTTCCTTTCGGTGCCTCTGACAAACACCACTTGCCATTCTTTGCAAGAATCCCATATTTTGGCAGAACAAAGAGATGTAGAACCAATAAATCGGACGTGTACAGCGTAGCACGATAGCACGTTGCCTGGTTCTACAAGGGGTGTGCTTGTAGGCCAGTAACAATAAAACAAACAATTTACTTCTTTCGTCTTCGGCTTGTTCAAAATTCGTCTCGATTCGTCTATTCAGAATAGTATGAAAGATAAAAGGGTAAACGGTAAACAGCTGGTATTTGGCACAAGCCACTGCTATACATAGGATTCATTATTTGTGTTTTGCTTCAGGGAATAGTATGATACAAGCGACATCGTGTCAAACGATCGCAATGATGTGCCAAAGTCTTTTGGCACAAATGAGCCCTGAGATCACGGCCCTTTGTGTAAGAGATATAAGACACATTCCACCTGTACATTTTTAAGCAAAATTCTAGCCAATCAGATTGGAGTGTTCCTAAGAGCCCGTTACGTACATCCTTGCCAAAAAAGGACTTGATTTTTAGAAATATGTCATCTTTCTTGTGGAGTCTTCTCTTCATCTCTTCTTTCTGTATGCCAGCTTCATGAGGCCCCCCCATATTTGTACGTGATTTCGTGATTTCGATATTTTCGACTCGTGAATTCGTGATCGAAGACTCTGTCGTGCAGCGTGATTTGCTAAAAATTTGGTCGTTATTTCGTGAAATGGACTTTTAAAGCACGTGATTGCGCCTTGAAATTTCACAAAGAAATGCTGTTTTCCGTCATTTTCAAGGGTGTAGTCTCAAAAAATTTTCCGGGGGCAAGCCCCCGGACCCCCATTTCTACTCTGTTCGCTCGCAATCTACCCCATATAAAGATAGTTGTCTCATAGAAAGTCTTACATAAAAAGAGCATTGATCTTACATGAAGAACTTCTGAGTTACCTAAAAATAATACATGGTACTACTCAAATTGTCACCGGCAAAGTAAAAGATGCAGTCTATTTGCACGAATATCGACCTTTTCTAAGAAACAAGTGATATGTTACCATGCTTTAATTTCCACAATACGGCATTTTTCGATGTTCTAGAAGGCGAATACTCAAAAAAATTTTCCGGGGCAAGCCTTTGGACCCCTATTTATCTCATTTCACTCTCAGGTTTGGCTCCGAAGCTTTAAAATCCATGTTAAAATTACCCTGCTTTCCCTCATGTGTCTTCGCCAGCTTTTTATTTACATAGAAATATCTTTCTGGAGCATTCTTAAGATTTAGGCAGCGTGAACGTGAAAATGCTGTTTTATAGTCCGTGTGATGGCGTGAAAAACGAAAACGTGAATCCGTTATCCAGGGGTACTATGGGGGGGCCTCCTTCATTTTGGTTCTCTTTTCGCCATTGGATGCAAATGAAACTGCACAAAGTGGCCAACTATCTGAAAAAAGCACGTTTCAAAGGTTCAAATTCCCTGAACGGGAAAAGAGTGCTTGGTGAAAATATGACAAGAAAGGGTGAAGACATTACAAGCAAGTTGAATTTTATTTTCGCATTGGGATTTTCCACAATTGTTCTTTCTTCTGTTTGATTTAAAGTTCTCCACAAATATGAGCTGGTAAAGGTCTACAAAGTACCTCATAAAAGAAGAGGACATTTTCCCAAGAGACTTAAACACATTCATTTTGTTGCTGCTATTTTCAATTTCATCATTTTACTTCATTGCTCTTTTTATCTTCTTCACAGAATTTTGTTCAAGTTTTTATCGTTACTGTATTTGTATTTGATATTATTGTGTTATTTCATTTATAGCTGCCATGCCTGTAGTAAGGAAGAGCCTTTTTGCCAAGAGTTTGATGATGATGATGATGACCCAAGAAAGAAGCAGGAAGAGACTTGGGGCAAGTTTACCTCGATGACGTCATTTTACCCAGTTTCTGCGCTTTCATTTCAAGTAGTCATCGTATCGCATATCGCATTTCATTTAATCAAAATCGCAAAATCGGAAAATTTGTAAAGAAATAAAATGAAAAGAATGATATCCGTTACAAACGTTCATTAAATTCCTGTTCGAAAATCCAAATGAAAAATAAGTGAAATGCCAACAACATTCTTTCCACCATTTTGAAAGTTGTCTGACTTCAGCTACATGACACATAATTTAAAATTATGGCTGCTGTGGATGGATTCTCTAGCTGTGATGGATGAAGCTTTATTTGTGTTATTTATTTGAATATTACATAGGCTTGAACATAATAAATCGTATGAAATAGAAGGTCGATCGAAATTTGATGCTTTTTGGAAATCAAAACAGAGCGTTGCTACGAAAGCTGAGCCCGTGTAAAAGCCGTTGATTGATCTTTGTGTTGACCGTTTTATGGGCCTAAGTAAGTATCCACACCACAACGAACGAAGCTGAAAGAGGAAGCACTTGGCCAGGAAAGACGACCATCCAACACATTAAATGAAAGGGAAACGAATTCATATTGATCTGGATGTCCGATATTATCACGGTGGGATTCGATATTGAAATTTCAAGAGGTTATTACAGCGGTGCTGGCCTTTGTATCCAGCCGTATAAACTTGCGGCTGAGTTCATAATACCGGAGCTGACTTGTCGCCTTCTTTGACTACTCCTAACAAATACTTTATCAAGTTGAAGAATCTAGAATGGTTACTCAAAGTACGGACATCGAGATGAAAGAGGATTTAGAGTTCTCGGATTCAAAAGAAGAAGCTATGTACTGGCGGCAGTTGGCTGAAGAATATGCTCAAAAGTTAGTAAGCCTTTTTGTGATGATCTATTATTGTAGGCCCAACATACTTGATGCACCACACACAGTGCAGTGTCCATAATTTTGCGAAATCAAAAGTTCAAAGTTTCATATTCGGATAGAGTGAGAAAGGGAATGATTTTATAAAGGGAGATTCATTCATTTGCCCAGTCAGGGTCATTTGGATTTCTAAAGCTCTGGTTTAGGGTGTGTGTTTTCATGATAGTAGAATCTTCCATCAAGATTCTATACCTGTCAGGAAAGTATGGTATAGGCTTACTCAAGATTTCTGAACTGAATGAAAATTGCAATGGGGCAAGGTACATGACATTCAAAAAGTTTATTAAAAACAACAGAAACAACAGTACAGCTGCAGCTGGCTGTATCTGTCGCTGCAGCTATTCTAAAGCAATCCATAACTGTTAGCTGGAATAAAGTATGGAATCTCTGCCAACCAGAGCACTCAGATTTATGCCAAATCCTCCTATTATCAGTGATGTGATAGACCTACTCCAAAAAAGGTTTAGGCATTTAAAAATTGCAATACCTAGAGTACTGAATGGATTTGATTGAATCAAATATCTGTTGATAGCACAAAGCTGGGAAAATCTTGTGATTAGCACTGAAAATGTGGAGAAATTCGGTTGTTTGCATTCGGATACGCAGAAGGACAGTTTTTCATTGCTATTGACTGTTATCTGCACATTTATCGCCATGGAATTACAAATCTTTAAAGCAAATCAACATAGTTAATTGCTGGCCCAGGCCAAGTTAAAAATATAATCTATAATTGTATTTGATAACTTTCACATTTGTGAAGCCAAAGAAATGATGAATGCATAGGCATCTTCTATAGCCTTTTATAGTGGCTGCGAGATATAGCTAATGTCTATTCCTCTTAATATCTGTTTAAAAGTTTCATTGCCTAGATGTACACAGTCCTTGAGAAAGATTAAATACCTGTGCACCTTGTATTGTATATGAGAGCTTCTCTATGATTAGATTGAAAGTTTTTGGTCCAATTTCAGATATTTCGCAACAAACCAAGTTTTGTAAAGTTGAGTTTACTTGTATTTTCTTTGCGCATAAGATGTCAGGAAAGGCAAAGATAATTCATTATTCCTGCCAGCCAACCAAAATGTGATTCATTCAGATCCATCTTGTGCACTACAAAATTGACCTGTTCAACTAAACACCCCCATTTTTGAATTTTGCAAAATTTCTTTAGATTGCTTCATATGAAATTTCTGACCCCGATTCACTTTCAGCACCAAAATTTTAGTCTAACTGCAAATTTTTATAACCTTAGCGTTAGCTATTTTAATTCTATGATGAAAACAAAATTGAAAATTTATAAGGGATTTTACTGTGAATAATGAACACGCTAGCGAACCTATGCGCCTACCGTGGTGGATGCGAATGCGGGAGGCGGGGCATTATGCTGCAGAGGTGGGGCATTATGCTTCAAGTGGTGGGGGCATTATGCTTCAAGTGGTGGATGCGAATGCGGGAGGTGGGGCATTATGCTTCAGAGGTGGGGCATTATGCTTCCATTCGCATCCACCACTTGAAGCATAATGCCCCACCTCTGAAGCATAATGCCCCACCTCCCGCATTCGCATCCACCACTTGAAGCATAATGCCCCCACCACTTGAAACATAATGCCCCACCTCTGCAGCATAATGCCCCACCTCCCGCATTCGCATCCACCACTTGAAGCATAATGCCCCACCCCTGCAGCATAATGCCTCACCTCTGCAGCATAATGCCCCATCTCCCGCATTCGCATCCACCACGGTGGGCGCATAGGTTCGCTAGCATGATGAATGAGGGTGTAAAGTTACACCCCAAATGATTTTCACAGTCAAATCCCTTATAGATTCGCAACTTTGTTTTCATTTCATAAAAATAAAATAGCAAATTCCAGGAATATGATGATTTACACATAGAGTAAACTTTGGGTGCTGAATTTAAATCTGTGGCCAGAAGTTTCATATGAAAAAATTCTCAACGATTTTGAAAACGAGGCTGTTATATAGTTGAAAAGATGTATTCTTGACTGAGCTTTTTGGCAGCACTAAGGTATAAAAGTCTATATTGCAAGTTTTTAAATGTCAGACAACATTTTCAAAGTCCTTGGTAAAGACAACATGGCAAAGTCCTTCCAAAATTGTGGTTTTGTTTCTGTGAACTGATATATTGAGCTGTATTTCCTTGGTATTTGTAATACACCTAGGCATGCTGAGTGCATGTGGTTTAGACTCACTTTGACATGCAGAGACTGATATTAAAAACAATAAGAAATATTTGAATGGAATTTCATGAATGGATTATTAATTAATATGTGGTGGGTTCAAAATTGTGGAGGTCAAGAAGAGGTTCTTGATTAGAATCAGAGAGATTGCCATTGTGGTTGTGGCTCCTCCATCCCTCCATCCTATGCTCACGAATTCAGAAGAGCATAGGGAGGTGTTTCCTGAGCCACTGCTTATAGCATTTAGGAGATGTAAGAACCTTAAGGATATACTTGTTAGGGCTAGGCTCAGTAGTGAGGGAAACGGGGGGAATGATAAAAAGGGATGTTCTCGCTGTGGTAAATCTTGTTGTCAAGTGTGTAACGTTATGAGTAATAGTGAGCATTTTCATTCCACTATAGATAGCCAGGAATATATATAGGATAAATTATTCATTTAATTGTGACTGGTCAAATGTTGTGTATTTGTTGGAATGTACTGTCTGTGGTGTACAATATGTTGGTAGCACCTGCACGCCTTTTAGGCTTAGGTTTAACAATTACAAGGCGTGTAGTCGTAAGTTTAATTTGGGGGCCTCAGTAACCCAGGTGGAATTCTTCAGGCATTTTACTGAAGAAGGCCACCATGGGTTTCTGAAGGATATTAGTGTTAAGATAATTGATAGGCTAACGGGGGGAAATAGGATGCAGGATCAAAGCTTCTGGCAATATCGGCTGGATTGCTTTGCCTCTAAGGGTTTAAACACTAGGCAGGTTAATACATAGATTTCATTTTTGTTTAAATTTTGGTTGTTGTGTTGTTTTGATTTTTGCGCTTCAGCTTTTCTTAGGGACACATGCTGTTTTTTAGGGATCTGTTTCTGCCTATCTGCTTCTGGATCTTCTATCGGTTGTTTTGTTCTAACATACGTATTTTCCAGCTCCGGCGAGACAGACACAGCCGCCTACTTCAGCAGTTCTTTACTCTGCTGTTTCTTGTGATCTTTCTCCTCCCACCTTTGTCATTACCGCTACTTTTTAATATGTATTGTAATGGATAGTATCCAGCTTAGGCTATTGTTTTTGAATTTCTGAATCTGTATGTAAGCTCAGTTTAATTTGGAGAAGTCATTACTGATGAAGGCTTACGCTGAAACGTTTAAAAAAATGTTTTTTCTGAGTTTCTACCAGGTGTCTCAAAGAAAAGTACCCCCTTTTGGCTGGAAATAGGAACAAAACGATAAGATATTATTACTCTGTGAGTGGACAGCTAAATTCATCCATCTTCAACTTAGATTCACATTGTACCTTGCAGTTAAAAACCGCCCACCAAACACTGGAGATACAAGCTTGTAAAGTCAAACCTTACAGTGCATCCGAAACCACAGGTTTTGAAAAAGGGCCTAGCCATGATTTGTATCATGGATATTTTCCAGTGCACCTGTAAATGTTAACTTTCATTTTTCCGCTTTTGAAAAGAATAAAAGATTTGTGGACATCGCCCTGATTAAACAAATGTAATAAAGATGCGGGAAGGCCTGATTCACACTGGGTCGTTAGGGTCCTTATGATCGTGCAAAAAGACCCAAAAGACAAAGAACTCAAACCCTGCGTCTTGTCTTTTGGGTCTTTTTGCACGACCCCAACAACCAAATGACCAAGTGTGAATCAGGCTCAAGAATGATAAAGTTGTGCCACATCTCCAAAATGAATGTGCACGTGTGCTCTTTTCTTCTTCTTTGACACTCGGGATCGAATCCAATGCACAGGTTGATTCCTCAAAGGAATAATTGTCTGTAGAGCAATTGAGGCCTTTCAAGGTATAACTCTTTTCAAAAGAAAAAGTAAACGGTCAAAGTTCGAATTCTTTCCCAATATGCCTGTGATATCAAATAGGGCTAGGCCCTTTTACAAAACCTCTGGTTTTGGGTGCACTGTAAATTTTGACTTTGCAAGCTTGTATCTCCGGTGTTTGGTTGACAATTTTTAAATGCAAGGTACGTGAATCTAAGTTGAAGATTGATAAATTTAGCTGTGCACTCCGAGAGTAATAATATTTTATCATTTTGTTCCTATTTCCAGTCAAAAGGGGGTACTTTTTTTAGACACCCGGTATATCTATTGTTATTACATATTGAGATTGAGCGAATCAGTATATGTACAGTATATACATACCGTATTTTGCTGAATTTACCAAGGATGTATTCTAATCAATATTCTATTTTTTAAGGTTGCAAGAAATCAGAGAAGAGTATGATGAATTTCAAGAAGGAAGTAGAGAGTTGGAGGCAGAGCTTGAGGCACAGTTGGAACAATCAGAAAGTAGAATAAAGGAACTTTTATCAATAAAACAAAGGATAGAGGAAGAAAATGAATCACTAAAGGTTTGTTTATTTTATGGATTCTAATAGTAAATTAGGATTGTGCTTGGTGACTATGAAAATTGAAGAATTTCAGTTATATAATCTTTTCACCATGTATTCTGTGATGTTCAATCTGTCAAACAAAGCAAAGCTCATAAAAACTGAGTGAGTACAAGCCAAGAAATTTGAGCTTACCTTTTGACTTTTAGATCGCACTTTTGGGCCCAACTTGAAGTAATATGTTCTTAGCACTGAATTTTCTGACTTTGAACACTTTTTGTGTTTTGATATACCTCAGGCCATGGCCAACAACAACAAAATCGGTTTGGTACAACTCTGAAACTTTCATTTATATTAATTTATTGTTGCTAAAATGGAAATCTGGATCAGTGAGAACTGAAGAAATTAATTATGGTATTATTAACTGGGGAGGAGTGTATCAAAACTCACTAGATCCTCTCAACAAGAACCTAAAAAAAGCAGCTAGAATAATTTTATTTAAAAAACAAGATGAACACAGCAAACCACTGTTCAAGACACTAAAGTCGTTAAACTTGCATGACACTTATAAGTTAGAATGTGCCAAATTCATGTATGATATCTCCAAAGGAAACTGTGAAACGTTTTTCAGCGACCTTTTCCAATTAACTAGTAAAAAACACAAGATTAAGACCAGACAAGCAACTTCTGGAAAATTTTCCCTACCACCAGCTAGAACAAATTACAAAAGTAAGCTCATAACAAATTTTGGTGTAAGAATATGGAATGATATTCCAAAAAATATTAGGACTTCTCCTACAAAAAAGATTTTCGGAAATCAGTACAAGAATCTTTTACTCCAGACTTACTAAAAATTGAATACCCATTGGTTTAAAAACTTTCTTTTGCTCTTTCTTTATTATCTCTCCTTCCGCTCTCCATCCTCTTTTTGCCTATTTTTTATGCGTAGTTATAAATTTTGAATTGTAACCAAAAAGTATTTTAAATAGTATAATCAATTTTCTTGTATTCTCATTGATGTTATCATCCATAACCACGAAACTGAGGGCATATGGCTCGAAAGCTCCATCAGAGTTCTTTTCATATGTCCTCTTCAGCCTTATCGATTTTAGATGCATTACATAAATTAGATCTCACGCGATTATTACTATTTGTACGATTTTAGCAGCATATTATAGTAGTCTTATACGTAGCTTTTAGCTGAGAAATATACATGAAATGAAATGAAATGAAATGAGAAATAACCAGGAGTGTTGATAAAAACAAGCTGGAGCCTCAGTCACATCTAACACAGAACGTAGAACTAAACAAAGTGCCTGTTTTGCAAATTAACTGCAGCCTTAGCAAAATAATTAGGCTTGATACTTACTTGTTTTGAGAATGATTTGGGTATATTTGAGAGCTTGAATCAAGTAAAAATTTTGCACCGCTTGCGCTAGCTTGCAGCATACATATTTTGAACTGGAAGGCAATTTCAATCAAGCTTGCTTGTAGTATGTTTGAGAATGACTTTAGGATGTGATTATTGTCAAGCTTGCTTGATCCAACTCTAATCATACATGCAAACTGGCAAGAATTGTGTCAACATACTCATTTCAAGCTCCTTCAAGCCAAAATCATGCTCCTTTTAAGCTTGCACAAGCTTGTTGTAAGCTGAACTTTTTTTATGGGTAGAATCTTTGCAGATGGTTAATCTACAGCATTTTTTTCTACAGTACAGGCCTTGTGCACATTAACATGACCAGAATTCTTTACATAATGATAAGAATTCTGGAGCCATATGAATGACCGTAAACCCTTGTATACAAGAATCCCAAGGCAGGAAAGCCATGTTAATATGCTGTCTGTGTCTAAAGGCCTGTACTGTATAGCATTCTGTGTGAAGGCCATATAACACCATTATGATTCAAGTTTTAGATGGTATCTCCGTTAGCACATTTCTCACAATCATCCTCTTTACATTGTGGGAATTTGTTTTTATTTTCCCCATTATTATTTTATTGTATACAGTATAAATTGTTTATATTTTGGTTTTTATGATTTGCAATACTGAGGAAGCTAGTCGCCATTCTCTCTATGGTGTTTTAAAGCTTATTAACCTCAGGAAGAAAACAAACTTTACACTATCACTGAGTAACTGTATTCAAGTTTACAAAATGTGGATGTGGCCATTATCAGTGCATTTGTGGTCTAGCAGAGAGGTTTTGTATAGTTCAAATGAATTTGAGAGATGTGTCAAGCTTACAGTGTTTTGTGTACTATTCTGCTGTCAATATGTACTATTCTGCCTTTAAAAACATGTCTTTGTTTGCATTTTGGACAGTTTTGCCACCCCTGCAGTGGGGCCAGATTTGGCTGGCTTCTAAGTCTTTGTAATTTTGAAAACCTTTTCTTTGTAACCTCTCTTTGTTTTGACAGCTTATGTTCTAAATTAAAATCTCAATGTAGAATTCTTTGATCCATATATTTATAGGAAATGAAGTGACATGAAAGAAACTTTAGCCTTGGACAGCTTTGAAACCTCCAGTGTGTTTTCAGAACAAGAGGATATTTGTCTTTTTAAGACTTCAAGGAAATTTTTCAAAAGTACTTAATGCCATCGTGAAGGCCAGTTTACATGATTATATTCACATAAAATTTGCTTAGCAGTTTTTATGTGATCACAGATTGCGATCATGTAAATAGGCTTCAAAAGTTGCCTGAAGCAAGTTATGTGAAGCATTTTAGATTAATTTAGCCTTCAGATGAAAAATATGTGATGTCAAATTAAAGGGGATTAATTTCTGTCACTTCACATAACTTCAAACAACTTCTGAAGACCATTTACATGATCACATTCTGCGATCACATAAAAGATGTGCAACGGCTTTTACATAACTTGCTGTCTTTCAGTTTTGACTTTCAATTATTTATATGAGCAACTTTCAATTTTTCTCATTTGAAATTCCACTGTGTACAAACAGTTTCAAAATAAATTAATTATTAATAAAGTATCAAAAAATGTAAATGCTAACAATAACAATGATGTATGAAAAATATTAAATTTGCATGCGGGGAATTCCTTGAGGAGGGGCCCTTTCAATAGATAAACTAATGGAGGAAAGAGCACCTGTATTAAGACAAATTCAAAATTTGTTTAAATATTTGAGGATTGCTGATAAACTTGTGAAGAATAAAGCAACTATAGATCAATATGGGTTTTAAGTACTTCCAAGAACCAGACAGATGGAAAGATCTTTGAAAATTCCTCCCCCATACTCAGGACAATATTTTTATAGTATCAAGTTTTGAGCCAAAACTTCATATCATATGGTTTCAACTTGATAACTGAAAAAAACTGTCAACTGTTTCAAAGTCTCTCGATCGTCGAGGTGTCCCCCAGGGAAGGTGAGACTAAGTTGCTCCAATAGACAGGCAACTTTAAGTTTTTTCATCATCTTTTATTCATCTATTTCAGGAAAAATTAGACTCAACACAGAACGAAGCATACGTACAAATAACAGCATTACAAGATGAAAATGCAAAATTAAGGGCTGTAAAAGATGAAATGCAAAAGTATATCAGAGAACTTGAGCAAAGTAATGACGACCTGGAAAGAGCAAAAAGGTAGGTTTGAACAAGTTGTTTTGTTGCAGTGGTGTAATCCTCTGAATTTGCAGCCAGAATAGATGGGGCTCTAGGACAGCGTTCGATATGAAAGAATTTGAGCGCCCCTTCATGTAATATAGGCCAAGTTTCCAAACAATAGTTTAATTAATCACTAAGTAGAGGTAGCCTCACGACATAGTCCCAGATATCGCAAAGTAGCAGCAACGACAACAACAATAATAACAACAACAACAACAACAGCAACATTTCCTTTTTTGCTCAATCTGGGCCTTATGGACTTTGATATAAATTTTTGAGACGGAGATGCACACGTTTACGTGTGCCCTTTGCAACGAGGCTGCAGTGTAGTCTCGGAAGCGAGGCAAGTGACCCTTGACAGTTGGAAATTCTCAATGCTGCGGTGAAGTTCATGGAAGCTAATTAGCCTTAAAACTGAGGAACTCCTGATTCACAGTGAAAGGTTTGTTGATTCTTGGATTGAGGAAACATTCGTATGGATACTTGTGGCGTTTGTTCATGGCTAGTATCACTGTAAACTTGAATTCTGAGCTGTTTTAACATTAGACGTTTGAGCCGGCAACTTAGGCTCATCCACCATTGCCTGGTGTTCGTACAGTGTTGCTATGGTTTCCATATCTAGTTATGAAATCGATAGAGGAAAACTTCATCCCAAATTTTAGTATCAAAGTCCATAAGTCGTAGTTTGAGCGTCCATCAGTCTATCAATAGCGATAACTACGAATATGCAATCAGTCTAAAGTAGAGGTTGTTTAACTAAAGAATTGTGGCATGTGTTGACATTTGTTTGTTGTCTTGCATATGTGTCGGTAATTCTTTTCAAAATGTCTTTTTTAGCGTTGAAAAATGAAACTAAAGCGCTGCTAGGAATGTTGAGAGCACGCTACTATGCTAGTAAACGTTTCATACAATTTGACTACTTTGTTGTAAAGTTAGTCCTTTATGAAAACGATGTTTGGCCCCCTTGAACTGTGGACAATTCCACTAACACATTAATAGTTATTTTTGTCTACATTGCGTAGTCGTAGTGCTCATGGAACTAAAATATCGTCCCTTGAAATCACATGGATAGCTTTAGTGAAGTTCCTTTCAAATATACACCTCACAGTTTTGGAAATGATGCCAACCCCCATGCCCCGGCCCCCAAGAAGATCCCATTCGTAGTCCCCGTATTTGTTGTTCTAAAATTCATCTCAGAGCTCACTATTTAGAATGAATGTTGATTGTAGATTAAGAGGTAGGCACTAGTTATAGATTGTCAACTTTGCGTTCGACGAAAAATCCGTAACAGTGAAATGAAGCAAGTTTACAACACTGCCTCGATACATTCAGTACTTTCATACCGAAAATTTCGTGTTTTATCACTGCATTTGTTATTTTAAAACGTTATCTCAGAATTCTCCTTTAAAAATGGATGTATACAGCAGATAAACAGTTAGAAGAGAGATCTGCGTTATAAACTTAACATTCAAAGGAAGTTTGAAACAAAGAAAGGAGGTAAATTTTCATAGTTTAGTCGTGACTAACTGTCAAAATGCGCTGTGAAACGCACAGAAAGTGGAGGCGTTTTATCATTTGTTGCTTTATATTATCTTTCGTCTTCCCACATTTTGTTTACTTTCAGCTGGAGGTCTGTAACGCGTTTGATTTATATCCAACTGTTTTCCGATTGTCCTTGTGTGGTCATACAGAATCACATCAAATATATAGTCTCGCTCCTTCGCTTGAACTGAGACAGGTCACCTGAACTGCAGGTTGTGATGTTTCTGTTAAAGAAACTAGCCAAGTTTGCAAGTTTTGTTCAGCTGCCCTATGACGTGAGTTGGCATCTCAAGATATACTCCCAAAAAGGTTTGAAGTTTGGGTTTGTGGACCCAAACCCAAGAAATCTAGCTAATGGTTTAAAGAAATCGTCTACGTGCGCAACTTTCTGGAAGAAAACTACCGGCCGTCTCAGGAAAAACTATCAATCTGTCCCTCTTGATAGATCCCTTTTTCGTAAAATCATTTCTATCCCACCCTCTCCCTTTTTTGAGATTTTCACACCATCTTATTTTGTTTTTAGGGCTACAGTTTGCTCTCTTGAAGATTTTGAAGCAAGATTAAATCAGGTAAAATCTTTCTGTTATTTCGCTATTTGTTTCAGACTTTCTACCAGGTGAGCAAGAAAAAATTTCCCACTTCTGTAATTCATAACACCAGGAGTACTTCACAGTTTTGAATGATTGAAATACTAGTTAAAAGCCAAAAGATCTGAGTATTTTTGCAATTTTTCTCATTCTCTTATCAGTGCTAGAAGTATAGGTAAATTCAACTTCATAAAAAATTCATGATTGCAAACTAACTGAAAATAACAATACGCAATGGGCGTTTCTCCCCTCACGAGAGTTATAAGACGTCGATTTTCAAACAAATACCAAAGAGTTTCAATCCCATGGCAGTAAATGTACAGTGGATACCTCTCACCTAGACTTATGACGATGAGTCCCTTGTATCCCTGCGGTAAACCTTGCTCAAGAGGGACTCATCATAAAACAGTAATAAACCTGGCCCTATCTTAGGCATTCGATCGATCGAATCATGATCGAACGACTGCCGTAGCTCTGTTCAACGTTCACTCCTCGGGAAGAAAATGCGATAAAAACAACGTTAAACAGATATTTAATGAACGAAACTGGGTATAAATCTGAAGAAGGAAGTTCACTTTACCTGGTGAGTGCAAAGTAAGTCTTTCAACGCTACATATTCCATGTTTTTAAGACCAAAATAAACCAGAGCAATTTACAACAACCTGCCGCAGCAACTTCTTTCAAAATCTAGTCAACTGCATCATTCGAATTGAAAATTCGACAGCTTTGTTCTTGGCCAAATATCGGAATCTGATTGGTACTGAAGAAATTGCGAAGTTTGGGCCTAAACAGGGCCAGGTTTTTCGTAGCAATACCATGAGTCTCTATTGACCGAAGCGCCATCATCAAGTCAAAGAGCACAGGGAAACAAGAGACTCATTGTCATAAGTCTACCTCTCACCCATGGAAAATTGCATTTTATTTATTGTTCTTGGGGAGGAGCCTTCTTTGATTTGATCAAGTTTTCAGGCCCTTTTTCAGTCATTTTGCAACAATGAAATTTTTGTAAAACTGAATTTACCTATATATCTAGTGCTCGTAAGAACACGAGAAAAATCACAAAAAATACTTGGATCTTTCGGCTGTCTACTCAAATTTGAATCATGCAAATGTGTGGAGTACTCTTCATGCTATGAATTTTCGAAAGTGAGAAATTTTTTCTGGCTCAAACAGTATGTCTCCACATATCTTTACAGATTTGCCCAGAACGTAATATCATAGCTAATGGAAGAATGTATTCGTTAAAGTTTCCTTTACACTGTACCAGATTCCTTTTGATGTTATACTTCTACCTCTGTATCACTGCAAATTGAAATTGTTTTCATTAAACATGTGCAGATCTCCAGTTTTACTATCAGTATGTTCTCAAGCCTGCGTGCAGACAATACCCAGGGAAAACGTATAGTCTGTGCAACGCCGCTCAATATCGCATATTATATGAGTCAGCATTTCATTTCAAAAGCAGTTTGAATGGCCTTTCTTCTTAGTGCCTTTGCATTGTCTACCATAGGGTACTTAAAATTCCAGAGTATTGTGTTGTTAACTCAATTTGCTTAGAGAACAAAGGGAAACCTGAGATTTAATCACATGATAGCAGTTCTCGAATCTGATTGCTTCCTTGTTTCGCAGGAAAGCGATGTTATTGGCTGTTACAACAATACTTTTTCTTTGTTATCACATAAGTGCTGAAGCACGCACTACACAACAGCGAGCGGCGTTGCGCAGACTATACCTTTTTTCTCGGGTATAGTCTGCACGCAGGCTATATGTTCTCACCATAGTAACTACATGTTTACACCAAAATTAAAGCCAGTTTAGTCCAAGTTAATTGTAATTTGCGACATATGGATTTGTTTTTACGCTTCTCACGATCTTACTTAATCTAAACTGGGTCGAATTGTTCACAGTGACATTAAAGTAGTGTTTTTGTTTTTGCTTTCTTGAACTGGATTGTGTTTACCAGTGGATTCTGGAAGATTCCACACTGTTGTTTGAGATATGCACAGTGTAGCTGCGATGAAATGAAGCCTTTCGAATTAAGATTTTATCCATATTTTTTATCGTATCAAGGCGTTCCTTGCCAACACTACATCGGATTGAAAATCACCTCTATTGACCCCGTTTACGCTACAGCCATGAATGCATTGTAAAGCTGCGCTGTGCAGATCCTATTTTCACTGTATTTCAGGATATTTTCGCTGCGGCTGCAAAAAAATCACCGCTGATCTAATCGGAAAACCGCAATGACTGCAAAATTGCTCAAAGAGCCGCTGTGATTTTTTTATGAGTAGTAAATGGCTGACTTGTCATAAAATGTCTGTGGAGTGCAGAAAAACTTTCACGTTTTTGGGTCTATTTCGAGAACTTACCTTAACATTTCAATGTCTATAAAGGCATTTTTATCGAAATACCAAATAGGCTTTGTTTGAGTCTTGACAGTGCACAGCTTTTCTGCTTAAATGAACTGTACTATCTGGAAACTGCAAGCATTGCTTCATTGCCAGAACTTTTCATAGGGAATGCATGAAAGGAAGTTTAGTGTTATGCAACAGTTGTGTAATACAGTGTAGTCTTAAATCATATTTCTTTGCTCAGGTTCTTGGATTTTTCAAAAGACCATGTTAGCAGCCATTAAAGCACTCTGTTCTGTACCTTTTTGCATTGATTAGGGGTCTAAGTTTATTGCTTTATTTAGTAATTGTTGATTTTTTGCAATAGGCAATTGAACGAAATGCATTTCTTGAGAATGAACTCGATGAGAAAGAAGAATTGTCCATCATTGTTCAAAGGCTGAAAGACGAAAGCAGAGGTACGGTTGCTTCTTTCCCCCTTTTTCATGATTGGCATATTTATAATAGGTACATATTTACCGTAAAAGAACAGCCCCCTCTCTAATTATCCCTTCCTTCCAAGGCAAAATTTTAATAATCCCCCTCTATTAACCCCTCCCCCCACTTACCGGGTGTCCCAAAAAAGTTCCCCTGTTTGAGCTGCTATTTTAGTAAAAGTGCGTGTTATTTTGATAAAAATTATAAAGGAAATCTGTTATACAATGCCCACCCAACTTAGATCTGAGTATCTGTTTCAATTCTGTATCTGCAAGCATTTATTTTCTACAATCGTTTTCCTGAAAAACAGAATACCTGAAATGCTGAAGAAGGAGCTGAAATCGGTTTATCAATAAAATCGCTAAATCTACGCCTCAAAATTTGCAGAAATTCTACTTTTCAACTGAATGCCAACAGCATGGAGCTTGAACTCCTTAGAGGGACCCAAAACTTTTCTTTCTTTCGCAGTAGTTCCGCTCCTACTTTCTTTCGCTTGGAATGCTCATTCTCAGCTCCGCTCCGCTACGCAGTATTCTTTTGCAATGCGAAATGATTTGCAGTGTGAAATGATTGAGGAACCTCTGCATTGGAGGGTAATTTGGGATTTTATTCATCCTCTTTCTGTTTTAGACCTGAAAGCCGAATTAGCAGTTTCATCGACAGTAAATCCAAAAACTAGGAGTGCTGTTGAAGATCCAAACGGTGAATTCAAGGAAATCGGCACCGTCAAAAGTTCTGATACAGTAGACAACATGACAAACACAACGCCACTTCAAATAAGAGAAGTACGAGAGCGACTGAATGGCAAAGTTAATAATTCTGGTACAACGCCTGTGGCTCCGTTCGTTCCGAATCCTGCATTGACGCCAGCAGCTAGGATTTCGGCTTTGAATATTGTCGGCGATTTGTTACGGAAAGTTGGAGTAAGTATGCTTTATTTCAAGTGGTCAGGTTTATTACAGTTCCATAGTGATGAGTGGCCGAGTGGCTTATGCAATCTTTATCAGGTGACTGAAGTTAAAGGCAGTGTGTCCATATATAAATAAGTTGCATACACGAACCATGAAATTGCTGACACGATGCTGACATGCATGTAACTGTTCGAGGATTTGACTGGTTAAGAGCTGGCTGTTTTAAACTGATCACATGAAAATAACAGCCTCATTTTCAAGACCATACGAGCAATGGCGGAATGGCGGCAAGGCAAGCTTCGACCAAGCGACGATACAAATTTAGTTTTAAGATATTTTATAGCAGGACGGATGAACAGAGATTGGAAAGCAATGTCGAGCCAACGAAACAATTCCCAGTGACAGTGCAGGCGGACAGAAACGGTTGACTCAGGGTGTGTGGCGATTCGAAAACAAAGTCAGGGCCTAAGCCTAAACAACTGGTCACATGAAAACACGACAAAAGATCACATGTTTCCGAGATACCTCCCTCGAACCCCTCTACTTTCATGGACACACTGCCTTTAAGCTCGGTCGAGTGAGGTCAAACTCCGGATGGGTGACCTCGGAGGCCTGACCTCACAACTTTCCTCGTCGTCCTTCGGAAGGGACGTTAAACTAGAGGTCCCGTGCCTGGATGCGGCATGCATATTTGGCCTAAATTAACTTTCAGTAGCTAGAAATCCAGACAAGCCCACTCAAAACAGATTGAAAACAAACTCAATCGTTAGCATAATCACTGTTTCTTTGTATGAAATTTCTTATCAATGTCAAGCAACAGATCATTTGCAATGTGACGATATTTCTTTCTTTTTTATGGTCTGTATCTGTATGATTCTGATCAATATTTTCAGAACCTCGTTTGATAATGTATCTTGTATTTTGCTTTCCCCAGGCATTGGAATCGAAATTGGCCTCGTGTCGGAACTTTGTTCAAGATCATCCGAGAAGCTCGAAAGCCTCGCTCAAAAGTCTAGCAGGAACACCAATGGACTCACCGAGGTAAATATCTGGATGCTTTAAGGTTAACCTCAACGTACATGTCGTAACATTAAGAACAAGAAGTCAAGGAGAAATCTTTGTATGAATGAGAACGAAGAAGCTGTCAAAAGCCTCCAACATCTCACCCAAAATATTCACGAGAATGCATACTTTTAAGTGAAACTCTGTTAGAAATTCTAACTCTCAGATCGCTTCAAAAAAAAGGGGAAACTCCAGCACTAGAAACTTATCAACTTAGTCGAGGAAATCTTTAGCATGCTTTTCACTTTTTTCACTTCTTTCCTGTATCATATTACAAGGGTCGTACTTGAGCAATGTCTAAACATTGGGGAGCGTTTTAAAATATTCATGAGGGCATGAGAAGTTAGATGAAGATTGTTTTGGACTTCGGCAGGAACTCATAAAAAGCTCTGAGCACCCGAAATCGGATAATTCAAGAAACGTTCAGTACTGGCTCAAATTTTTGGTGGTACGTGTGATATGGGTTACTCGACTAGTATCTAACAGAATATGTAAATGAACTTGTTCGGTCAACAGAGATTAGCCATGTTGACCCTGCCTTTCTTGCCCCAAATGCAAGAGATTTTTGCATTTATGTAGCCTCTAATTTGACAGTTCTTTTTACAGAGACAAAAAGAAGAACTCAAGCCGACCTTCAAGCCAACATGGCGTTCATGGACTAGTTAAAGTTGTGGTATGAAATCAGTAACTATTCATTACAGGGAGAATTCAACACATATAGTCAGTGGCGTCAGCCTGGCTTTTATAACTGCTGTTGCAAATATATGCTGTACCGCGTGATGAAAAATCTTCAAAATTTGCCGAAAATAGACATTTTTGCAATTTGGAGAAATGGACTACGGAAGAGCGGCCCATTCTGACAGGTTTGCCGGCAGTAGGAAGTCAGGGGAATCCCCTCCTTGCGGCGCGCTTTCATCTCCCTGCAAGCGTGAATCATTTTCGATTTATTTGCACCTTTCAATAGTCACACGATACTTGTTTAAACCCGGTAATTGTTTTCTCTGCATCATGTGTCCATTTGGTCATCCTTTCACTCATTGGTGAGTGCATTTTTGAGCTACTTTATTGCATGTGTTGGACCTCGGCTTTGAACCGGCTCAGTTTAGGCCCAACTGATCAACAGGCCTAAATTCAAACTTGAATGAACACTTGCAATAAAATGGCTCAAAATACACTCACAAATGGCAAGACGCGTGAAAAGACGCGCGATCACAAATGATCGAGCGAAAAGACTTACCATACCAAACAAGTACCATGCATTTCTTGAAAGATGCAAATAAATTGAAAATAACTCGAGTTTGCAAGGAGATGCAACTGAGACGCAAGCTATACACTCATCACCAAAGTGGAGCGGATTCCCCTGATTTCCTACTGTTGTCAAGGCTGTCAGAATGGACCGCGCTGTCTTCAGTCCCTTTCTCCAAACTGCGAAAAGGTCAATTGAATCATCCACCAATTTCTACTGAGTGTACCAAAGTGTGTCATTGAAGTGACGCTCGTGCAACAGATCAAAGCTGCTCGATTTCTAAATTCCTAAATCACCACGAAATTTTTTCTTATTATCCATTCATGCTCCTGATTTCTTATTATTCATCCATTTATGAGGGGTGAGTGGCCAAGTGGCTTATCTAGTCTTCGTCAGGTGACTGAAGTCAAGCTCGGTCGAGTAAGGTCAAACTCCGATTGGGTGACCCTCACAACTCACCTCGTTGTCCTTCGGGAGGTACGCTAAACTAGGGGTCCCATGCCTGGATGCAGCATGCACAGTGGGCCTAAATTAGCTTTCAGTAGCTAGAAATCCTGACAAGCCCACTAAAAACAAAACAAATTGAAAACAGACAAACAAACAATGCTGTGTCTATTCATGTTGAGTCTATAGAAAATTTAATCTACGTTTTTATCGTTCTCAGTGCTTACAAGACCGACAATTTGAGAAACTCGCTCGTGAAGTACAGCCACGTTGGCTGAATTTATCCATTTTCAAGGCATCAAAGCAAAATATATGGGCATTGGTAATAAGTCTATTTATCACGCAGTATCAGCATGAAACGTACCAGAATGGCAATGTTAGTAATATTAGTAATGTTTAGCATATTAAATGGCCATTCATTTCATTTAGAAATTGGTAAGCATTATTTCTAATAGTTTGCAAAATAGAAATATATTTTTTGGTAGTGGAATCAGGTTTGATTCGAGTTCAATTCGAAATGGCTTGGTAACGTATCTATCTGAACAGAAGACGTGACTTGAAACTGGAGTAATTTTGATCATACTGTATATGATTTCCACCCAAAAATTCCGCGACAATCATCGTTTTGGAGTGGTGAAGACAGTAGTTCAGGATTGAGATGGGTGTGCAAACCGTCAACCAGTGCATCCTTTTTTCCTGTCATGGAAGACACCATAGGCCGTGCATGGCGCAACACCCCTTTACGGTGATTCCTCGACATTTCATTTTTCATTTCATTTTTTACATATTTAGGCACGGTAGCCCCGTCAGTCCATGAGAACTGCTTTTCAGGGATCCGTGGCAAAAACGTTAACAAATAAGAAGATAGATACTACAAGATAGGAATGGTCATCATAGTTTGTTTTTGTTTCTTCTCTTAAAGATGGCAAGGGAAGGTGCCTGTTTGGCATCGAGTTCAAGTTGATTCCAAAGCTTAGGTCCACGAAAAGAAATAGTCCTCTGCCTATTGTTTGTTTTTGTAAGGGTAGCGAAAGATCAATATCGGTATTTCTCAGTTTTCTAACATTTCGAGTCGAATTTTCTTCGAACAGGGTAGGAAATGAAACTTGAGAGCCACATGCTGGGCGACAGGGGACTCGGCCCACTTTGTGGAGCACAGCTCACAATGCAATTGCCTTGGCGTTAACACACATTCACTGGGTAGAATGTTTTAATACTAAAAAAAATTTTGACCAAGTTTTTGATTATGCTACATGCAGTGAAATTTCTTGGAAAAACAGACGATAATACCGCTTAAATATCGGCCCTTGGATGATAAGACATTTTGCCGATCTTATGCCAAAATGAATTAATTCTTTCTATGTGCAAATTTTGGTTAAATTAATTAAAATATTTCCAAAAAACACCCACCGCCCAAACAATATGAAGGGCCAACATATGAACATAGCTTCTTCATAGGTACTAGAAACTGTACTTATTTTTCAATGTATATGCTGCTGCGGCGGAAATTTTTTTTTTTTGTGGAGGAGGTTTGAAGATTAGCTCCTTCGTAGTAGCAAAAGTTTTCATCCAGTGCAAAAGAACAAAGCGGTAATGAAGCACAACTGCGGTGTCTAACCACCCATGGTTTAACTTGCAGATTTGTTGGGGAGACAAGATAGGCTTTGTCCGAAGTACCTTATGTGTCCCCCCCCCCGTGCAGTGGGTTAAAGCTCATGCGCAGTAGCGTTTGGGGCTGGAACTCTGAGCATTGCAACCCTAAAAAGCTACTGCGCATGAGCTTTAACCCACTGCGCGGGGGTCACATAAGCTTCCTCGGACAAAGCGTATCTCGTCTCTCCAACAAAGATGAAGTTTGTATTCGGTAGAAGTCGGCTAAAAAAGGAACCGATTAGGTCGGACATTGCGCACTGGAGTAAATGCGCCATGATCCTGCTTCATTGAAAATTTACTAGAAAAGCATTACCAAGCCATCGTTTAAGCTTGCCTTAGTTTCACTCAGTTTTTTGTCATTCTTTAGCGAGTATTTAAGGTTTTGTTTTTGTGATTCATGAAACTTGATTCTTACTGTTATTTTGCATCACACATAAGTTTTCATTTTGTACGTTAGGCTTACAAACATCCTTTGTTAAAATCGAACATCCCTTGTTAAAATCGAACATCCTTTTTTAAAATCATTTATGACAATGTTGTGACCCTAACTTTAGTTCATTCCCAACCATCAGTTACTTGTAAAAATCTACTCTCGAGTCTGGAATAGATGTCCCCTCCTGCTAATTAGTTTTTTATCCACGGATTACATCTGTATTCTAGACCTTTAGTTTATTGCAAGAATGATTATTCTTTAGACTGACGACGTGATTCCTTGTATTCGTTCAACATTTACAATCTGATGTTTTAATTTCACTCATACAAAGGACTCACGACCAAACAGATTCTAAACAGGGACTAAAATCTTACGAAAAATCAGAAGAAACTTAGAACATCTTCCATCCTACGAACGTCGAAAGAAAAGTCGAACATCCCTTCGAACGTCATTTCGAGCGTCGCTTCGCTTCGAGAAGTCGAATTTCGAACTAATGAGCCAATCAAACGCTAACAATAGGCACATGGGTTGACCATATTAAGAAAGTAGCGATCTGATTGGTCGCGCCGTGAACGCGGCGGACTTGGCCTAATTAGTCCCTATTCTGAAGCGTAAGGACATAAGTCCCTCAACTGAAGCGATGGCAACAACAACAACGAGCGTAAGTTAGAGGGACTTATGTAATGTAGTCTAATTATTCTTCCCATTTGACCATTTTGGCCAGAAAAACCCAGAGCGGACGCTCTTTGTTGCTGACGACCCACATTGAGTTAAGAACATCAAGTTGCAATTTTGAGGACAGGAAATAGATGGGGACGTTGAGAGAAACTAAAAATAAAGATGATAGAAGAGGAGAGATGTTAAATGAATGAAACTGATAGAGGGTAAGAACAACAATGAGAGGAAAAGTACCACAATTAAGATACTTATTAACAGGATCCTTGCAGACCATTACAGGTACATGAAATATGTCCATGAAGTCATTGGCTCTGTTGGAAAACCATATGTTTCTTTGGCTCTACGGGCGAGTGTTTAGTACAATCATTTTTTGTCTTTGCCTCATGAGGACCGATTTCGACCCCCACCCCCACCGAGTAAAAGCTTGAACGTTTGAAAACATATTTACCCCTGGTTTTTAATTTCGATCGTCTTCTCTTGAAATGTGGAACATAAGAAGTTATATTTCCTGATGAAATGTGACGTGGATCTTATTCTCCGCCATAGACTCTAAATCTTTAAATGGCAGGTGTAAATTGGTGTTAAATCTAGCCGTGATTACATGTCATTACATGTCATAGTTTCGCCATTTGCCTTAACTAATAACGCTACGACACCCGCCACAACAACAGTGGGGCGACAACATCAATTCAACTCAATAAGATGAGCGTAATTTGAGGGTCCCTATGGAATGAGGCTCTGTTATATCTGCTCTACGTGGTACAACTCCCCCGTTGGACTGTTGGATATGTAATTGCTATTTACGCCAGTCCTTGAAGGTGTTGTGGCGCTGCGTGTAATCCTCAGACTTTACAGACAGAAAAGTCAGGCGGAGTGGGTTCGAAACCTGGTATGGCTCCACCACTTCAGCGTCATGACAAGGGGTCGCGGACTCGATTAGCACTTAGCTACTTCTGCGATCCCAGCGCTTGGCGATAGAAATCGCAACTTCACCTTCACCCTTTTAACATTTGCACCCATACTAAGTTTTCCTTGTTTTATAGCTTAATTTCTTCATGACTCTTGAATAGTTTTTCATATTTCTTATAGTCATGGCAACGTGTTTGTTTTGCCTGATGATGTGAAAGTTTCCACTCATTCCCGTTATTCCATATCCCCAGAAATCTGAAAAATTTGTCTCCCACCATCTCTTTTCCCAGCTCGAGAGTATACCTCGTTTAAATTAGAGTAGTTACGCTTCATGATGTAGCAAATATTTAAATTAAGCAAGCCTTAGACGTGCCAGTAATCACTTTAGTAGATCATTAAATCATTAGCAACCATGCATCAAAATCAGTTAATCGGTCCTATAAACCAACAATCAGTTTAAGCTATGAGAGCAAGGCCAGGTTTTGTAACATTGCATGCATTGCTTTTAATTTGCTCGCCCGTGTAAAGTGATTAGCTATTGTTTGTAAACAAGGTATTGTACGGCAAAATAGGCACTGAGTACCAGACTCTCTCAAAAAAGAAAATGACTCTCTCATTTTCTTTTTTGAGAGAGTCTGGTACTCAGTATCGCTTAAGGCCAAACCTCCCAAAATGAATCAAAATATGCAATAATCGTTCCAACGAAAAGTGCTCCGTTGACGTCTGTTTGCTAAACTCCCCCATATTTTTCACTTAGCCGCACTTGCGTACGAACGTTTGGGAAAATTATAGCGGCTGGGTCACGTAATGTAAACGAACTTGTTTCGAAACGACGATTTTTCAGTATTTTTGAGAGGCCATATCACAGAGATTTCTTAAAATGAAGTGGTTGTCTTGAAGATGGACTCTTGAATTTCATAAAGAAATAAACGAACGCTCGTATCTCGTATGATTGCCGAGATATTGCTGGATTTTCTTGGAAGTAACTTCATTATGAATTCACCCTTGATTCACCCCATCCACCAAAAAGAACACAATGGTCACATGATAGGTAACAGGTTTGTTTACGGTTACGCGACGCAGCCCCTTTAAGACGGCGCTGACTCAAGGCAGATTGTTATTACAGAATACTTTTGGTTTGTTCCCAATTTATCAATCGTTTAATATTAGTTCGCATAATATAAGTGGGTAATTAGTTTTAAGCTCATTTGATTGTGTATATTTAATACTGTAAATTATTGTATGGACATGAGATCAGTAGAAATGGAATGATGATGTGCATTTCTTCGTGCTGGATACTTCCAGCATAGGGCTTGAATCTTTGCAAAACTTTTAAATTGAATGTGTAAAATGGTATTACCTTATTCTTTCAACTACACAGATGGAAGGCAACTTGATGAAATTTTCCACGATTCCAAAGAGAGCATTTTTGATATTATCATTATTTTCAGAGTTACAACATTTTTAACATTTCTGTTGGTTTTGAAGTTGTGACGTCATCAAAATGGTAAATCGTAAGCGATAAAAGCTACAGAATTTTGCTTGCTACCATCTTGAAGATCGTCAAAAACTGAGAATTTCTTGTGCTGGTCATTTTGACTTTCCTCAATCAGTTTACAATTTACGGTGCTTTTAATCTTTTTCAAAGCTTCTGATACCTCCCCTCGTACATCCTTTCATAAATCTTAGAACGCTGTAATTCCAAGAGTAATAATGATATCGCAAATGCTCTATCTAGAATTATGGCAAACGACCTGAAGTATCATTCGATCTATTCAGTTAAAAGAATTACGCAACAACATTTTATATATTCAATTTAAAAATTTTGCAAAGATTCGAACCCTAACCCTAACCCAATGTTGGATGCTTCCTATCTTCCCTGGATGAAAACTCAGTTCGTGAAACGACCAAACATCTTATAAAGGTGGAGGTACAATTGATTTTTCCTTAACCCTTTCACCCCCGGAAGGGCCATATAGCCCAACAGTATTCATTGAGAACTGCGAATTTTTCAGGGGGTAAAGCTTTTAGAATTTTGATTGATTTGAAAGGTTATGGACATTGCATTTATCTATTGCTTATTGAATCTCTGATTATGATACCCCCTGGAAAACGACGATCTATATTAGGTTTTCCTGTTAAGCTTAATTTTAGCCGGGCGTGAAAGGGTTAAGTGAACGGGAAGGTAAAAGCTAGGGGGCTTACGACCGATTAAAGGTTTAACAAATAAAATATATAAAACTAGCAATAGCATTAGTTAGTGAGTGTCGCGTTCTGGGAAGTGAAAAAGTTGAAAAGAAACTGCACTAACATGGAATGGAATGAAAATAGATGGTAGGCACGTCATTTCTGGTTATTTTGTCATTTCAGGCTTTACAAGGTGCATACCCCCTTCCCCTTACCCGTCTCGCGACCGCTCATTCTTGTTGTCTATTCCGTTCTGTTGGCATTACATCATATAATCAATGGTGCCTCAAGACAATAACGAAATCAGACCGTTGTCTTTTGAAAGAAAATACGTATTCAGTTGTATTCCATAGAATAAGAGACATTTCCTCAGAAAGACAGAGGGCAAGATATCTTAAGGCTTTTATTCTACCAGAACATATTCCGCTACGCGGCAATAAAATCGCAGTTTGTTACGAACTGAAATAAGCACGAAGCTTCGAGCATTGCCCGTTATCAAGCCAGCGGGCTAAGCTCGAAACATCGTGCTTATTTCAACATCACAGTGCTTATGTATTATTTTGTTTACTTGTTTATCTTTGTACAATTGCAATACACGCACCAAAATTTTTGATCGATAAAAAATACACTTTTACCCGACAAGAGCTAATTTTCTGCCCGAAAAAGACTGAGGCTATTAAAATGTTTCAAAACATCACAGTATTTGCAAGTTTTCAAACGATCCAAGAATTTGGTAAGAAAGGCCACAATTTTCAACATCATTAAAATCACATAATATGACTAAGTTTCTTTAACTGTTGTAGCAATAAATAAATCTGTTTAAAAATCTTATCTAGAAAAATTAAAAACAGTATTAATGCATTTAACAATATTTGGATCTATGTCTAAATTTACAGCAAGTAGTGTATGATAACCCTAAACATATATGATAAAAAATAGCAAGACAACCATATTTCCCAGTTCACCTAAGAACCCCTCTGAGAGGGACCCAATGGAGTCAGATGATTTCTTGATCAGTATGCGTAAATCTTCATCCTATGTACATCTTTATCTTTACATTCTCTACCTCTGTTGTAATAATAAAATGTTCCATCTTTTCTCTGAAGTTTCTTCACATAACCAGAATCAGGCCATCTCTCAACCTAGAATTGGAATTTTCATGAAATTTGTGAAGAATCTACTAACGTGAAAGCTCTATCAAGCCCCTAGGGGGGCTTATTTAATTCCAGGCACTCCAGACGGGTCTTATTAGATAGGGGGGTTAGTAACAAAATCAAATGACATGGATATAACTGACAGCTTCTCAATTCTTTTACACCATATTTTGTTGATTCAATGTACACTTTTACAAGTCAAATGAATAAATTTGAGACAATTTCATCCCAAACAATATAAAAATTAACATGCAGGCTTGTTCAGCTGAATAAATGGACAATGCTTGTTAGTTTCTGGAATTGGATATAAATGGAGGGGGCTTAATAGAGAGGGGGGCTTACTTAAAATTTTGGCTCAGAGAGGGGCTCATTAGAGAAGGGGCCTTAACAGAGTTGTTATGGCATAAGCGTATGGGAAGAAAAAATCTAGGGGGCTGTCCGACACAAAGCCCATTGTTTGCCACATTTTTGCCAGACTAATGACAAAAATTTGCCTGAATGGGGCTGATTTTTGAAAATTTCTCCAATGTTGGGGGGCTACCACCCCCCCCCCCCGCCTCGTACACTTATGGTTATGGTAACTGAGAACTAAAAATTTATATGGCTTAGCTCAAAGATCATGGAAGTCAAGTACTTTTGTAAAATGATTTTGTAAGCTGATATTTCCTAAATTCCAAATTTGCCAATCCTTGATAAGCATAATAAGAAGGGGATATGGGGTAGCAGTCCCCATTGATAGAAAAATGTGCAAAACTGGTCATATTTGGCAAACATACTTTAAGATGGGACCCTGTTTGCAGACAATTGATTCTTGGAAAACCCATCTGATTCATCTCACTGTAAGCTCATACTTTAGAAAAAGCCTGCAGTTGCCACAAAGTTAGGGGGTGCCTGTGGACAGTAGTGTTCCTGTGATGAAGAAATGTGATCAGAGCCATTTGTGAAACTAGCACAATCTTATTTTCAGCCAGACACTCACAGCATTTAATGTTCCAGATAATTTTTAAGAAGTGTTTTCAAGAAAAGCAGCACTTTATTGAACAAAAGTGGTGCAAATTTGCAAGAAATTAGGCAATGACCTGCTGGAGGATTATTCATGAAAACTAAAACATTGATGACCAACCCACAAATCAGCTTTTTGCGAAAGAGGATCAGAAGAAATCTTACATTTTAGACTATGGCTAAAATAAAGCTAGAATATACTGTAGAAGAAGCTCTGAAGTCTTTTTTATTGACCCATGGACTACTGTGCAGAGTTTTGTGATTAAAAACTTAGAAATTAAGTTTTAAAAATCAATTTACATAATTTTCTTTCCTTGTTTTTAGATCCAGTGTCATTGATTTCCATGGCAAATAATGTAGACAAACTTTTTCAGTTGATTTATTTGATATACCGTAACATAGTTTTAAAGTAGAAACAAGTGATTCATTTCACAGTTGTCTTCATGTGGGGGTCGTAGGGGCTGACGGTTTGCGGTTCCTAGCCTTTCCTGAAACGGTTTTACAGTTCTTGGCTTTAAAGTGACGGTTTTACGGTTCCCATCTTTCTGAACGGCTTGCAAACTTTTTCGATGAAAATGGCTTAAGAAGTCAAATTGTCACAAAATTGGAGCTAAAGCAACAGATAAAGGAGAATGATAAGGATGCAGTCATCTGCAGCATTGAACCAAGGTGATCATATGCATAAAGTAGAAAAAAGCTGTGACGGTTTTAGCTGAAGTTAGAGGTGGTTTTACGGTTTCTCTGAAATATTTGGCAGTTTTACAGTTTTGAGGACCACCCTACAACCCTCACCTTCATGAAATCAGTACATTAGTATATATTCATGCATCAATTGCATATGTAAGGTACTTATAGGATGGTTTACCTGCTCAACTTTTTTGAAAGCTTTATACTCTACTTCATCTCTGTATCCAGCAATTTGAAACCTGTAGGCTACAATGAAAAACATTTCCAACATTAGTAAGTAGTTTTGATATTTCTTTCTCGGGTCTCAAACTCTTGATTTATCATTTCAAAAAGGTTACTTATTCACACAACTTTCTTGTACTAGATTGTTCCATGGCGTCAGTTTACGCATTTTTCTGTTCTGTCAGTCATAAAAATAGAAAATCTTTCTTTCACTCTATGATATGATTCCAATGTAAAATTATTGAAAAAACAGATTGTATACAGTACCTTCTTCAACTTCAGCTGTCCACAACTTTGGTCTCAGGATTGATTTAGGTTGTGGAGCAAATGGCATCGCAGGTGTCAAGCCACTGTTGATTCTACTTCTTACAACAGCTCTTTTTGGGGAAGCACTTTTAGACATGCTGTTATCTGGAAAAGAATGTAACATTGTAGCATGGGCGGTAGGAAACTGCTGTGTTGGCCAGTCTCCTGCTGCCCATGATTGTGATATGCTAGTATATTTCTAGAATTCTGTCTGTCATGTTGTTCAAAAGAAGATGAACTAAAAAGAAAACCGCAAAAAAGACAAACGACACCAACAAATATGAATGCCTGTACTTAGGGCATGCACTGGTGTGTTTGTAGTTTGTTGGTAGAGAGGCCCATAGGCCGCCGGTCGCCGGATCATGCATGATGATGGCCACTCAGCAGCGCAGCAGCAAAATAGAGAATATAGGCCTAAAATGATGATGAAAAAATGAATGCAGAGAAAGTGTAGCTACCGTACCTTGTTCAAAGAATCCTTCCTTTTACTGTAACTGGATTTGATTTTGCTACGAATTCTGCTCACTCTAATAAAACGGGACCTGTCTGTTTTCTTTGCTCACCAACTGCTCAGCTGAAATTATTTTGCAACCGTCGTCGTTGACTGCATATTACTATGACAACAGTTCACCACAGGAACAGTAATATTCTCATAATGAAAATGAGGTTTCATCCAATTCAACGTAAATTTGAACATGAAAACATTACTTTCAAAATGGATGCCTTGACATTGATGATCGTTCTAGTTGTTTATACTGTATTGTTTGTAGGTTTTGTTATATGCATGTTTCTTGGCTGGATTGATGTTAAAGGATCCATATACGTTAGTTATGTAAGTATCTTGCTATGTTCGATTGCTGTTTATACAAACAAACAACAGCCTCGCAGTCGCAGCATCAGTTGGAGTGGATGATGACAACACAACACAACAAACTAAACCACTCAGAAAACATTAAGGTCTTTTAACAAAAAGATAAGCCACAGAATTATGTTTCACTTTTTTTTATTACATTGTTCCCCTGCATGGCCTGTCATTTCTTATCATACGTAGTTTCAAATGATTTATTTTTCATCTTAAATCCCAGATTGGAAAGTTTGCAGAATGCGCGTGTGGGCCCCTATGGAAGAAAGGGCTGTGGACATGTCCGGCGCACAGAGCACTTAGTTTCTATTGTTC
Organism: Aurelia sp. 3 sensu Dawson et al. (2005); assembly: GCA_964020215.1. NCBI lineage: Eukaryota > Metazoa > Cnidaria > Scyphozoa > Semaeostomeae > Ulmaridae > Aurelia > Aurelia sp. 3 sensu Dawson et al. (2005). Next base: position 27,810,388 of record OZ026573.1, on the reverse strand, counting down.
CTATTGTTTTATTGGTGCACCGTCCGGCACACAAAAAGTTAACTTTCCATACTGGTGCACGGGGGATCTCTCCTACATCCAAATTTCTTGCTTGGCTGTATTTGTGTCACTAAACAATTTTTTTTTATATATTCATCTAAAATTTACAATATACTAACAAACAATTTACATTACAAGACGATAGTGCAAGGAGCATGAAAAAACATTGCAACCCTGCACTATTACACTTAACATCACACTACGTTGTTACTCTACTCACTAATTGAATATTTACACTTATATAACATAAATACTACTTAACATGGATACTAATACCAATACGAATGCTAAAGATACTAAGACAAATACAGGAAAAACTGTCAAAACTATAGAACTACAGAAAAAACTGTCAAAACTGTCACTAAACAATAGTTCTTGTTTCCTTTTGTTGTTTTACGAAAATTTTGCAGCTGGAACTGCAGCTGAAATTTGAATTGCGCAGCAGAGAAATTGGCATAAATCCAAAGATAATTTGTAAAAGCCATCAAATTAGAAAATAATACTCATTTTGTTGATGAGGACCATACTGTCAAAACTAGTCGGGAATTGAGATACAATTTGTATCTATACTCTTCATTCCTGTTTGCCTTTCTATTGTTCATCTCTGTAATTTATGATTTTATGTTTTGCAGATAGCAAATTTTGTAGCATCATGTTTCAGCAAGATAGTTCCAAGGAGGTTGCAACAATGGATGAATGATTTAACAACCTACATATTCTATAAAAGGTTAGATATATATTTGAATGATATGCTCTTAGATTCTATTTTTCCACAAAGAAAAAACAAGTAGAGAAATAATTGATGTTTCATTTTCTCTGAAACACTAGAAGTTTTTATGGGCCTGATGACACCCTTGTCATCTTTGGATATACAAACTGTGATTTTTTATTAAATACTGTCATAATCTTTTCCTCAGGAATCCAGTGATTCAAATACTCTATGCAACTCTTCTAATCTTTGGATATGGCTCCTACACAGAGACAGTGTTTCCCCATGTTTCAGAATCATTTACAGGGCAACTACCATATTATCTGTTAGTTGTAAATCTGGCATTCTTTGCAGCTTGTGGTTGTGCAAATCCGGGAGTTATCACTAAAGATAACATTGAAAAATATTTGAAGGATTTTGAATATGATGGGACAATGTATGTTCCTAAAGACTGTAGCACATGCTTGATAAAGAAACCTGCAAGATCCAAACATTGTGGTAAGCACGTTATTTCATGCTTCAGCACTTCCAGCTTTATCTATATTCCTATTTGCCCCATTCCAATTTTTGTATTTAGCTTACGTTTTGGAATATTAGCTGGAAGATCTAATTGAAGCCACACGTTGCAAATAATGGACACTTGACAGCATCATTTGCTGTTTGCAGAGTTTGTGATCAGATGTTATGCTGGAACTCTATTGTATGACTCTGGGCTGCACTGTATCCAAAATTTGCTACTACTAGGATTGACACAGAGAGTCATCATTATATTGGATTTCTTGCTATTGAAATTGAAGTGCCATTGAATCTGACAATGGCAATGAATTTAGATTTCAATGCCACATAGATTAATTGTTGGGTCCTGAAGATCTGAAGATATGTGACTAACCAAACAAAATTTTCTCATCTACTGTAAGTTAACCTTTGACTGATGATTTAACAGTTCAGTTTTAATACATAGGACACTCAATTTTTATTCAATAGCTCACCTTTCAAATGTGAAGTCTTTTCTAACTCACCCTGTATATATAGGCACAGTACATGCTTTTTGCAAGCACAAGTAACCTTTATTAAAGCCAAAGGTCTTAATTTGCCATGACACTTTCAACCATTTGATACTTTGAATTTTTCATTCCAAGTTTATATAATATCAGCTTCATTCTCTAAAAATAGGTGTCTTCAACTTTAAAACAAAATTTAAGACTTCTACTTGCGTGCTAAAATATTTAAAAAGAGCAAACTTATGATTTTAGTAAATGTTGTGCTAAAAGAAGGATGCAACAATACTTTTGTTTAAAAGATTTTGAATTTATCTTTTTGTAGTTTCTTGCCATTAAAACTATAGTTTCTTTAATTTTTTGCTGATATAGAGCTGTTTCTTGCCATTAGTTTTTTGTAAAGAGTAAAGTGTAAATACTATGAAAGCTGTTTTAGAAAAGAAATCCTTTACTCACTAAAAATATCATATTTAGAGGTAATATCATGTTATTAAACTTACTATTTACTGTGTGTTTTTACAGTACAGGCAACATCATAACCAGAGTTTCCCTGCTTTTTTTATTTCAGCTGTTTGTGATATGTGCATCTCTAGATTTGACCATCATTGCTCATGGGTTAATGCTTGTATTGGAAAATACAACTATCGATATTTTCTTGGGTTTTTATTGACCCTGGTAATAATTTGTGGTGTTTCTTCATTCATGACTGTTATGGTATTTCTGAATATTGTGGAAACTAGAAACCTGCATCTTGTTCAGTACTCTGATGAATATGGCCATGTCTATGAAGCTTCATTGCGTACAATTATGCAAGTAAGTGATGAATTAATGCAATATTTAATTAAAGTTAGGGTTTTCCACCAAAATCTGAATGAAAGTTTTTTATAAGAAATATAGATCAGACTGCAGCAATTAAACTTCCAAAATTGAAATTTTCACATTTTGGTACTGAAAGTTTCTTATAAATTTTTCTTTACTTTTCAATGCTTGAATTATATTTTGTTGCTTTTAACACTGTTGCCAAATATTTCTCGACACATGAAGCATCAAATGATCTTTTGCTTCCAAGACATAAAATAGTGTATTGATATCTCTCAAAAATAAGGGCTCTACAACATATATTCCACGGTATCTATTTAAAAGTTTCGCAGCTACGTATCTTTGACCCCATGTTTGTCCATAGAAATTGGAAAAAGTTCTTTATAGCATGTTACAATTTTCCAGCCCAAACAACCAGTTTTCATGAGACAAAGGTGAGATTTTAAGTTCAGGCTTCTTATATCATCAGTTCATCAAAGAAATGAAGTTTTCTAACGTTTCGTCTAATCAAAAGCCTAAAATTTACCTATAAGCTGGTTCTTCATTTGTCCGCCAATTTTAAGGGCCAAAGACCGATATCTCATACGTTCACGAAAGAGGTTCTACCTTTGTCCGCCAAATTTCCGAAAAATGACAAGGATTTCAAAATTTTGACCAAAGTGGTTCCACCTTTGTCCAGGAACTTGTACGTTCATGGCTACAATTATCACTTGTTTTCGAAAATAGAAGTTGGTAAGAATTACCGGTTTTTTGGGATAAAGATCATCAGCTATACATCATGTTAAATTGTCCGCCAAATTGAAGGCAAATAACAGCGGAAATTTGCCAACAAATAGGACCAAATTTTTGAACAAATGTGAGACCATCGTTCCCAGTGTGACCCCCCCCCCCCATGGGGGTACATGACTTGTGGATGGACGAGGATCTGCCGCCCGATTTTCAGAACAGATACCCATACCCTCAACATGTTATGCACCTCGCTGGGAGTGCGACTGCTCGCTCTTCCTACATGCTACAAATAAAAGAGTTTTTGGAAAAGGTACGTGCTGGTACTTTGAAAACAAATATTCGCTTCCAACCGAATTATACATTGCTGCGAATAATGCGAAAAATAATAGAAAAATAGACGAATTTATCGTACCTGCATCCTTGTGGGATGAATTGCTCAGATCTCATAAACAACTTATGGGTTGCTCTCGGCTTCGTTTTGACTTTTGCATAGCGTACCCCCAAATCAACGCGACCATTCTCGAAGCTTTCCTGCTTTAGAAAATCCACCGTTGGCTCAAGGCATGGTTTCAACTCCGATGATATGATAAATGCATCTTTGGCTGGAGTTTCTGACACCTCAGGAACTCAAAAGTCTCTTGAGACGAAGATATATATCACATACGGTTTTTAGATGCAGAGTGTGGTATTCTCTTAGGACATTGATGCTCACCTTTTTCGCAAAAAAACTGCCTTTTTCACAAAGGATCAAAATAATTTTCTGTTTTACAGTCATGCCAAGAACTGTATCCCTTGTTTTCATCGCCTAAATGAATTACCAAGCAAAGTGAATTTCGGTCACTATGGACAAAATTTGCAAAACAACATTGTAGGCTGCGCTGAAAGTGCGAAATCTTTTCATCAGAAAGTCAAAGCGCTTTGTAATGTTGTCCAAGAACTATTTGTTTCATTAAATGCCATATGTTTTATTTTATGAAAAAATCATAATTCATCGACGACCATCGCGAGGGCTAGTTTCTATCCTCATTTTTCTTTTTACTATTGTTATTTTTCAAACCGAACTATTATCTTGTTGTTGTATTAGCTGATAGGGATTTGTGGGTAAATATGATTAAATGAAAAATGAAATGAAAATGGAAAAAGTCGTGGGCCTCTTGCAATTGATGCTCTGAAAAAGTTTGAGAGACTCCTTTTGGGGCATGGGGACAAGTTTGTAAATTTTTTGCTTTTTGGAGTATATATTTCGCCGATTTTTCCAAAGTTGGCTATCAAATCATTTCAAGGGTAAATTCCAAAGCCGGGTGAACAATTAATTCTTAGACTGCACACCCTTGCACAATTGAACTTCAAGTACGCCTTCCCCCCGGTAGTATCGTAGATTGTTCTCTGTTCAGTTTCACTTTCAAATCATTCATGCACGGTAGCCCCGTCAGCACGGGGGGGGGGGGGAACGTCGTCCATAGCAATAAATAAAAATGAAATAAAGGTACCTGGAGATGTGCCGCCCGCAAGGGTATACTTTTTCTGACTGCTAGTCTAGCTAAGGGTATGCTCTGGCAATTTTAGTTGAGTGTAGTCTAATCAAGGGCATAATTTTTGGCAATTTTGGTCAAAGAAATGTCAAAATTCGGTAATTCCTGTAAGAAAACCCATTTTTTAAATGTTGGCCCAGACAAGTTTTGTCATTTTGCAAGTTTTGTCTAGAAAATGCCAAATCAGAGCACTTTTGATGGAAAAAATGAGTCTAGCCAAGGATAGCATGTTCACAAAAATGGTCTAGCCAATGGCTACATTTTGAAACTGTGGGCGGCACACCCCTACCCGAAATGTAGCCGAGAAGCCCCCCCCCCCCTTGTGCCCGTCAGCCATTGTGATTGGCGCGTTTCTGAAATGTTTCTTAATTTCATTTCAGTTTTTGGCAACATCATATCCTCTGATGTCCGTATTACTTGTCTTCTTGGTCTGCTTGTTTATGGTAATTATCTGCTTTTACTTATTTCATCTTTACCTCGTATTGACAAATAAAACAACAAACGAACTTTGTTCCAAACAAAGCAACAAGACAGCGAATTCAAACTCGAAGAAAGGCGACAAAGCAAAGAAACGAACTGCAAGTCTGTTTTCTGGCTGGTACTCCAAAGGGATATTGTCGAATATTTCAGAAGTGTTGTTTCCTTCGTAGTACAATAGAATCGTAGGTAGTTTTATGTGATATCTACACTCTACGTCGTAGAGGCTGTTTGTAGGAAACCGAGCTTTCAGTTTCGAACTGGAAGTGCCGAACAAGGGCAGATTTTGTAATACAATAGCATCGGTCGCTTTGGTTCACACCTCAATTCAGAGCGATTAGCGAATGCAGACAAAAGAAATTCTCTCAAGCAGAAATTGAAAACAAACGAAGCCGCAAAGCTGCCCTGAAACCAGTACGGCAAACTCTCCTTTGGTGCGGCCGAAGTGAGGTTTTTAAGAGAAGGTATCTGCTCATAACGAAAGAAGAAGGGTAAATCTAAAGTTCTGTCTCGCGGATTTTGTTTATTTGATTCAGAAACCGAGCAGAGGGCATTACAATTTTTGCATATCTATTGCTCAGGCATACGCAGTCACTCCTCAGCTCCTGCATCAAATAAAGAAAATCCGCGAGACAGAACTTTAGATTTACCCTTCTTCTTTCTTTTTAAGCGCATAACTTCTCTTAAAAACCTCCCATCGCCCGCAACAAACGAGAGTTCGCCGTACTGGTTTCAGGGCAATTTTGCGGCTTCGTTTGTTTTCAATTTCTGCTTGAGAAAATTTCTTTTGTCTGCATTCGCTAATCGCTTTGAATTGAGGTGTGAACCAAAGCGACTGATGCTATTGTATTACAAAATCTGCCCTTGTTGAAGTGCCGAAGGTGCAAAGAGCGTGCGAACCAGGGAGCGTGCTCCCTGGTGCGAACAGCCTCTACGCGCTCTTTTGCGCCTTCGGTGCTTCCAGTCCGGTTTCCAACAAACAGCTTCTGACAGCGAGACGGAGCAGAAACAAGAAACTGTACACGCATACACAAGAAATCGTAGCTTCGAGCCCCTCTACTAGCTCTAAGGAGCATACAGAGATTGTGTAGCCCCAGTCTGCCCCTCTAGCTCTCTGCAACAGATCCCGAAATTAGGCAACACTTGATATTTTCTTCCATGGGCCTCAATTTCTTGATTTATCATTTCAAAATGCTTATGTATCCAAACACTTCCTCGTCTCAGATTGGTCGATGACGTCATTTTACGCAGTTTCTGCTCTGTCCCTTTGCGATGGAGAGAGTGATATTTAGAGTGAGAAACAGGCCCAACAAAAATCAATTTCAAGTTGAATTCTTACTTTTCTCCGATTTTAAAGACCCGTTGTCAACCGTGATCCTTTGTGTGCAGACCAAAGAGCAAGACAATGAGTCCTTAAGTGGGGTTCGTAGGAGGGTATCGAAAACCGTAAACCGCCAAATTATTTCAGAAAACCGTAAAACCGCCTCTAATTTTGGCTAAAACTGCCATAACATTTTTCTGCACTTTGTCACGGCTCTATCCCCTAGAATACTGCCTCGTTTTCGTTTTGTGTCCCAAAAAACCAAAAGCTAATTCCAGTGCCTTAAATATGCTGGTAAAAATTAAATTTGTAGAATCCTCCCTAGAATTATACTAAACTGGACATTTTTCGAAGCTGTATCTTAGATTTTTTTAAGCAATTTGACTTCTTGAATCACATTTGATGGACAAATATGAAAACCGCTAAGAGGGAAAGGAGCCGTAAAACCGTAAAATCAAAAACCGTAAAATCGTTCTAAAAATGGCCAAAAACCGCGATCCGTCAGCCACTACGACCCCAACTTTTAACTGCGTTTCTTAGCCTGTCTCCCAAACTAGCTCCTTGCAGGCCCAAGAGCGGTTGCCCCTTTCAATGGCCCGTATTTTTCATCTGCCGTTGGGAAAATATTTATCACATCCAAGTACACATTTTAGGACACATTTTAGCTCCAGTTCCTTGGACAGACGTAAATCAGCAAAGCAGAAAAGAGACACTTTTTTGCGAAGCTAAGCATAATAAATGATTTTTCCAATGCTTGCTTGACAAAATATCGTTTTTGGTTTGTCCACCAAGTCACCGGCAATGTTTTTTGGCCTCGTTCCGGATTTCACCCGAGAAAAATGTAACGAAGGGAAGACGACCAAATTTGTTGATACCCATACTGCTAAGATATATGATACTATTTACTTGAGATCAAGGAATACTGTTAGTCGTTTCATAAGACACTAGACAATATTTTCAGCTGTGAACAACTCTATAGTGCGTCCACATGATACCGGCACGATTTGAAACGGTGAAAATGCGACAGATATGCCTCCCCTGCACACGAAAACGACACAATTTTTGCCGAAAGATTTTGAAAACGGTAGATTTCGAAAATTAAACTTTAACCTGCACATTCTGAACACAGTATCATGATGAGCCTTGACAATTAATTCAAGCCCCCTCAAGAACGACTCCCTGGAAGATCAGGTTTATTTAACCACTATGTATAGAGAGAATTTTATCTATAGCTATATCTAATTAACACTCGAAAACAATGAAAACGGAGCGGAGCATTTTCCGACACTTTCAAAACGAGGCCGATCGATTCTTACGCATTTCTTTGACACCAAATCCTTAGGGAAGTTTGCAAGGATTTTGTTACCGTTTTCAAATTGTGCCAGTGTCGTGTTAACACCATCTACAGTTTTACTTCCATTACATTTTCCATGGTTTCCAAATTGTGCCAGTTTCGCGTGAACGTAGCCTAAATGCCTTGACACTTGTAGTACTGTAGGAAGAAGAGCATAAATTTTCTCAAGAACAGCGCACAGAGTTGAATTTAGACTAGTTTTCCCATGATCGGCCGAAATTGTCACTTTATTCTCAATTTTACGGAAGTAGCTACTAATCAAATAAACAGGACAGTACTCACGTTTTCTGCAACCAAAAAAATTAAGTTTCAAGTCCCTTTAGGCAGACTTCTATTGCAGTAAGAAAACTTTACAGTTATGTGTAGTAAAGTAAATTGAAAAATATAATTAATTTATGTGCAATAACGCTTTATCGTCAAAAAACCTGACCTCACTGATACAGTGAACCCATCGTTTGACTTCAGCTGATTGTTCTCCCGTCATTACTCTATTGTTTTCCTATTGTTTATGGATAAATTCAGGGTCTGAGTTTCTTATAGAGTAGTTTCTTAAAAGCGGGATTTTAATGTATGTTACAGCCGTAGTTTTGCTCCTCCGCAGCAACTAATATACGTCGATTTACAACAACATCAGTTTTGAACAATTTCAAATATGCTTGCAAAAACTGGGACCAAGTCTTTTGCATTGCCTATCGATAGTTGAAAGGCCCTTTTCCATAGCCACAAAAGCAGGAATAGATCTTTTTAGCTATTCTACGAAATAGCCCGGATCGAGCGATATTTTTATACATTTTTATGCGAGAGGTTCGATTGAGGCCCCCTAAGGGATCTCGGGCTCCGAGTCTCCAGGGCGTTTCTTAATAGGCTCCTGGCTCCCAAAGACAAAATTGCTATGCTCCTGGGCTCCATTGCATGCTCTTCTGGGCTCCAGGGGCTCTATTTCTTAAAGCTCGACAAAATTGCCATGGGAATTGTCTGGGCTCCAGGGCTCCAAGCTTTCAAAGTGATGGGCTCCAGGGCTCCAGCGACCCCCCCCCCTTTAGGGGCCTCTCGATTGAATGGTGTTTAGAGCTTCGATCGCAATCGTGCACATTCGCAAATTATGCAAATAAAATGTAATGAAATATCGTTCGATCCACATCCTTCTTCAGAATAGCTATAAGGCCTATTCGGATAAGTTGATTAGCAATTGGTAAAGTTCTGGAGAGGAGACATTTTGAAAACCGGCTTTCCGTGCTCATTAGAGCAGAACGCAGCATTACCTTATGTTCTGATCCGAAGTTTCCTCTTAATAGCATCAAAATTTTCTATGGAACGAAACTCTGGCAGACACATCTTTACAACATTAGGGGGGAAGAAAAATCTTGAATTTATTACATAGGATCAGGGGTACAGCCCTGTTTACCATGAAGGGATAACACCCATAAATAAGCTAACTAAACGTATGGCTCAGGCCCAAACCAGTTACTCCTTTACGGTTAGATCTTCCTAGATATCCTTGCACAAGGCTAGAGGCTACAGCTACCTCATAAGTTTCACTAAAGGACTGTTTTGAGTTGAAATGTGCAAATTAATGCGATTGGAAGGAATGGTGCATGAACATTTAGAGTTACAAAAGTTATTCTATCAAAGCAGTGACATTTGCCAGGGTTTTAAGTTGGTTTCCCATCAAATTCTATTTCAAAGTTGATACCTGAAATGAGTAGCTCAAGATCCCGCTCAATCACAAATGGGCAAAAGGATGACAAGACGGCTAAATTATCCCGAGAAAAACGCTTGTTAAAAGTATGGTATAAGTCTTCAAAGGTGTAAATAAACGAAAATTAAGTTTGCACAGAGAAGCGACCGAGCCGCAAGCCTTCAGTTGTCACTAATGCAGGCGAGGATTCCCCAGATTCCCTACTTGTTGCCACGGATGGTAGAATTAGCTGCGCTCTCCTCAGTCCCTTTTTCTCCAAATTGCGACATGGCTTGTTGCCCCCAGAAACAGTTATGATGGGCTTGACATCGTCCATACACACAACTCAAAACTACTGATATACACATGAATCTAAGTTTGTTAATACTACGTCCATCTAATAACCGATTACTTTTTGCCAGATTTCTCTTGTTCAAGATAATCAACATCATTAATTTCTTGTTTCACTTTCTTGCTCATCTTCTCAGCAATTTCTGCGTCGTCAAAATAAAGCAAATTAATGCACTCGATGAACCGATCAACCGTTTTATTTACTTCCGTCGTTTCAAGGTCGGTGTCCTTCACCATAATCGGTGTATCTTGCCAATATGACGAGCTCTTTAGGCCACCGAGTATATCCTCCTCATCATTCCAGTGAACACCCTTCTTATTAGAGACTCCACTCATTGCCGAGAATGCCCGAATAGCCTCAACTTTACGCTTCGCGCTCTGCCAGCGAATATTCTGCTGTATCTCTTCTTTTCGTGTTTTGCCGAACCCAACCCAAGCTTTGAATTGATCCATGACGAAGTCGACGATCTCATAATCGTTTGCGCGAGCAGTGAGGTTGTTGGAGACGATTTCATAGCTGTCGTTGATAATAGACAAGAACATATTCAGCAGGATCCAATTTACCATAATGATATAGCTGAAAAAGAATATCGGGCCGATAACACGATTCGTGTTTTGATACTCGTAAAAACTGAACTTGCCGAGTAGCAAGCTGATCTGCGTCGCAGCTGTGACAAGCATGTTCCGATAACCATACATTTGTCGGCCGAAGACGATCGTAGCGAAAGTAAAAGTGCTGAAGAGAACGATTCCCATGACGATTGAAAACATGCCAAGAGGATACCAGGCATCTTTGAGGGTCTCAGCGAGGATAGACATTCGGCGGTTGAATCGGAGGAGTTTGATAAATTTGATGCTGACGAAGAAGACGATTAGTGAAACAACGTAGATGAAAACCTGGTCAATATAGGCCGCAAATTGAAAGTTGATAAATGTTTGAGGCTTCTTGGCGGGAAGTCGTTTCAGCAAATCACCAGCGAGTTTTTGTCGGTAGAAATAAAAGCCGATAGCGACCAAGGATAACACATTGATAATCACTTCAATCAAATTCCAAAACTGCACAAAATATTTCTTACCGAGTTGATACCACTCTTTGCACTCACGGTACAGATATAACAACAACAGCAACAAAAATATGACCTCACAGACGATTGTGTAAAAGGCATAACCTGTTGTGTAACGGTACAGCTTAAACGTGTAGATACTGTAATATTTGACACAGCCCCCGGTTGCAGCAAACTCAAACGTTATAGTTACCATACTAAAATGGTTTGTTGCCGAGTTGAACAGAGCGAATTCTATAATAACAGCCCTTGTGTGACGATCAAGCCATCGTTCGTCTTTCAGTTTTTTCAAATTCTGTTTATTAGGCCATTTTGGGAATAATTCTTGTGTGTATCCTCCTCCAAAGTATGTCGTCAGTTCAGCCATGAATGGGTAGCCGTCCAGTTCTTTCCATGTCTGATACAACCATGGTTGATTTGCGCGTGTTAGTGGTGGTCTTTTGCCTACTTTTTGCGTCCAGTTTGACACAAAGTTTGTTGACATTTCGGAGGTGTAACTGTAAGGTGCTGCACAGTCAATTTTCATGACGTCAACTACATCCTTGTTCAATTTGCAGGAGCCTGGTAAAGAGAACAAGAAGTTTAAACCCTTTTTACAATGTTTTAAACTTATGCACAATGATTACAAAATTTGCAATTAAAAGGAAAAATCCCGCCTGTTTCTACATATAGAGAGGATGCCTGCTTCGACTCAGCTGAGAGGCCACTCCACGGTCTTGTACCACTACAGGAGAACAATCTCTCTCCATTATTTGCCTTTTTCGTGTACCTAAGGTCAGTTCCGGTATTACGAAGTCTGTCGCCGAGCGCTGTGTAATGGTATATAAGATTGTAAACAAGCAATGCCCTGAAAGCCTATGGAATATGTTCCAACAGAGATATTCTATATCAAATTATAATACGAGGAATTATAGAGATCTATATATTCCCAAGTTAAACCTTGAATTAACCAAGAAAGGATCTCATTACTCGGGCATTGATGCTTGGAATGATATTCCAGTTAATATCAGAGAACCGCCATCACTACGCCTAATAAAACACATCTGAAAGTGCATTTGATGAGCCTTGATAATTAATTCAAGCACCCTCAAGAAGGACTCCTTGGAAGATCAGATTTATTCAATAAATTCTTAGTTTTAGATTTTCAAGTTGTATTTTTTACCGAAGGGACAGAGCTGTTAAAAATACTATCAAATGTAAGATGAACACTGCGAATTTCGGGGGGGGGGGGGATAATACAAGGATTTTTGTTAAAAAAATACCTGGATTAACTCTAACTTGTCGCAGCCTTACACCATTCACTATCTTGTGATTCAAGTCATTGATGAAAAGTTTTCCAGGGAAATCTCTCGTCTTTTGCGGCCAGCTAGTATCTGTATTATACCAAGGAGTTGGAAATAGACCATTTACCAGAACGTTGTCAGCCCATTTCCAGAAATCGTTGTACGAGAGAACCTGCAAGAATAAAATCAAACTGGGGTGAAGAACTCATCATTTTCCAAAACATCATTTTTGATAAATTGATTATTGTCGGTTCCTAGTTTTACTGTTATCACTGTCAGTTTCTTTTAATATCTTCAAATCAAAATGAATAAAAAAAATTCACCATCAATGCTATGACCTCTAATTCCTAACTCAATCAAAAGTAAATTGTTCTTTGGGGCTATTCTGGTTTTTTTCTTCTGCTTTTAGCAGAAATTTCTGTTTTTGGTTTTTAGTTTTTAAATGGGATGGCTCTCTCTCGATTACTTTATCTACTAGAGAGCTCCCCCTTAGACAAATATATCTAAATACATAATATGTCTTGTAATATTTTCCTATTACCTTAATTTATTTAGTATGTGTTCATGTATCTTGTTGTTGTGGAGTTCGTATTATTGTCTTTTTAAATCTAATTTAGGTATTGTTAGTAATTGTATGGAAATGTGTTTAGGTATATTTGTTAATGAAAACTGAAACTGAAACTGAAACTGAAACTAGTTGGTGATGCGATCCAGCCACTACTTTTCAGTGCCTCGAGCCCATAGCGTTTGTGAAATCGTGGATGCAAATGAAGTTGGAACCCGATACTGGAATGTATGTATGTATGTATGTATGTATGTATGTATGTATGTATGTAAAATTTGCCATCAAAGTAATAAAAAAGACTAAAAGATCATAAAAAATTAAAGGAAAAAAAGAATCTACTTACAAATGTATACTATATAAAAATTTTTAAGGCAAAAGAAATATATTAAAAGCACCCCCCCAGTTTAAACATGGCAGGGATGGCATTAAAAGGTCAATACAACCTTGTTTCCATACTGGTCCCCCCAGAGGTGTCTAAAGGTAGCCATTATGATGTAGGTATTAGGGTATGGGGGAAATCAAGTTCTTTAGCGATCTCATGTTTCGTTTTACACAATATGAAAATGAATTTTAAATGTGATACAACTAGATAGGCTACTTTTGCTTGACTTTGATATATTTCCAAACATTTTCTTCAGGGGATTGCAGGGAAGGCGCCAGAAATTTTCCGACAGTGTGGCTGGAACTTCCGACAGGGAGGCTAAAATGGCGAAAAAATGCAGTTTTGCACATCATTTTACCAAATTTCCTCCGTTTAGAGCTTCTATCACAATTATGTACATTCGAAAATTCTACAGAATGTAGCAAACCATCGTTTGATTCTGATTCTTTTCAGAACAGCTAAAAGGTATATTTTCTATTCGACTAAAGAACTGAAAACATTCCACGGGATTGAGATTCGAAGCCGTGATTCCATCATGATTCCATTGATGATTGAAGGAGATATGGTCAACTTTTTCACAATTCCATTATGAGTCCTTGTTGAGCAAGATTTAATCATTCTCTTAAGTCTAATAAACTATCGACTTACTGCACTAAATCTGCCTGGCTTAAACTCGCTGTCTTTTTCTGTACGAAGATTAAAGAGTTGTTCCAGACCATACGTTTGCCAGTATCCACGTTCCTCTCTCAACGAATACGATATTGAAAACGTAACCAAAACGAAAAATGTGTACAGGAGAATCTCTCGCACGATGGCATACATCTTACGTTCCTTGAATCGTAACTCCCTCATCGCACTAAGTTTTACGTCATCCGGTGGTCGTAACGTCGTCGTATCGACAGCTGAACCGAAAGAAGTGTCTGCATGAATATGTAACCATTCTTCATCCTCGGCCAATTTTCGCCCTTGCTCTTCAACATGTGGTCGCTCGTCTTGGATCCGCTTGATCACGATAGCGAAGAATATTGCAATCAGGAATATCTGAGAAAAGGAAGGTATGATCAATCAGACATGTTCAAAATTTCACTCCCTCTTAAAGGTGATCTGAAACGAGAATTGTTATTGATGCAAATGAATAGCACTTTTGAATAATAAAGAATGTCGTTCACAATTTTGTGATACCTTGTTTCATTTTCGATTTATCTACTATTTCGATTGTAGGATAATGACGTCATTTTGTTTGCAAAAAGCAAAGAAAGTGTACGAGGCTTACTACATTTCCAAAACAAAATTGTCTCACAGAACTTTTCTTCAATTGACATGCCTTTCTAAACACCATATCAGTCTATGAGACAATTTCTATTACATTATTCAGCTCAACTTAAATGTCTTCTACAACTGCAGCCTTTTAAAGATCAGATTTCAATATATCTTCGTAGTAATTTACAAACAAAATGACGTCATCAACTGAAACGTAAAATCAGTGGACAGCTAAGAGAAATTTAAACAGCGTATCAATAACAACTGTCGTTCATTTGCATCAATAAAATTTTCGCTTCAGATCACCTACAAGATACCAATACAAGTTAAAATTTTTTTTCAACCTGACACGACTGATAACCAGGATGAAAAAATACGAAGCTACAGGCAGTGGCGGATTTAAGGGGGGCAAATGGGGACAACTGCCCCCCTTCACGACGAGAACTCACCTTGGCGCCCCCACTTTGGCAAGAAGACAGAAGCCGAGCAGAGGGCATTACAATTCTTGCACATTTGTTACTCAAATGTAAACAGTTACTCCTCAGCTCATGAATCAAATTTAAAAAAAATCGCCATACAGAACCAAACCAGTAAACCAGTAAAGACAGATACAAACTTTTGTGCCATACAGAACTATAGATTTAAGAACGTAATTTCTCTTGAAAACGTCCCTTCGCCCGCACCAAGCGAAAGTTTGCCGTTCTGGTTTCAGGGCAACTTTGTGGCTATGTTTCTGAATTACTGCTTGAGAGAATTCATTTTGTCTGGATTCGCTAATCGCTTTGAATTGAGGTGTGAACCAAAGCGACTGATGCTATTGAATTGGAATGGCCTCACAGCTGAGTGTAAGCAGGCATCCTCCCTGTACAGCCTTAAACAATGTCTTGTTCAGTTGTAAATAGGTGACTTTATCGTAGATACTCTTTTATTGTAGATATTTATTCTTTGGTTGTGATAGGGTTTTGAATAGGGTAACATGCATATTTCGAATTGTAATTAGGTTAATTTAGTTTTAGATTTTATTTGTTTGGAAGTTTTATAACTGGAGGGCCCCTTGAAAATCAACATTGTTGAAGGGCTACCCTCCTTAAACAAGTGAAATGAATAAATGAATAAACAAATTTATTAAAAAATCTGCCCTTGTTGGCCTCTTACCTTGATCGGTTGAATAACAATGACATCCTGAATGAAGCCGATTATAATAGTAGTCAACCATTCCCATGAGGTTGAATTACCAAATGCTATTCCGTACATGATCACAACAACAGCGGATGACACAATGGCGATAAAGGTGAGGGCCCAACCAACGTAAATGCACCAATGAGGAAAGAGATATGACTCTTTTTGTTTCTTTTTCGCTTCTCGTTCTTGCTGTTGCTTCGGTTTTTTAGGTTCCTCAACTTGTATGTTCAGTGCTTCGGCAGCTTTCTTCTTAGTCAGCAATGGCTCCTAGATGAATGAGATTGATAATGATATCTTTATATTTCAGAAGAATCAAACAAGGGGTAAATAACTCCAGATATCTCGTAAAATTTCGTTACAAATGTCCAAAAGCTTTACAAATTCCAAAAATCTGAAAAATCTTCACAAAATTTTCCCAAATCTTAGAGGAAATCGTAAGATATTTCAAAAATCTGCGCAAATCTCAGAAGTCATCCCAAAAAGTAGACCAAAGTCTCAAAAAAATCTTTTGAAAAATTCTTTGAAAATCTCAAAATTCGCTGAAATCCTCGAAGATCTTGTAAAATCTTGAAAAATCTTGCAAAATCTCAAAAAGAATTGTTAATCTTAAAAATCTCTCAAAATGTCTGAAAAACTATCAACAATTTTGGAAAACAATTGACATCTTTATATTCCAAATAACAAAATTTCGTGCGCTATGCATAGGAAGATTTGCCTCTCGGAGTTTCCAAATCAGTTTCCAAAAAACAGACTGGCTACTTTCTTATAAACGAGGCACTTTTGACATATGGTTATTAAGATGTAGGTACATTTCTTTGGCGTCAAACTCTTGGAGAGATTGCACCGAGCTTATCACCGTTGTATTTTCTATCGTATTCAAATTGTGCAGATATCGTGTGAACACTAGCTCAGAGTTTGCTACCGTCACATTTTTCACCATTTTCAAAATTGGCATCGTATGAATGCAGTCTTAAAATTTCAAACCAACCTTTTAAAGATTTGAAACCTATCAACACTAACCCAAAATACAGCCATACCTGCCCAGTCTTATTGAAAACAGGACTTTCAGGAGAATTAAGAGTAGCTGTTGAATCTGCACTCTTCAAACTTCCATTGTCAGCCAAACTGGCCTTGGATCCAGCCCTTTTCGGTGGTACGTTGATGATGTCATTGGGTTTGGAAGAACGGAATAACGTGACAATTATAATGTTCACTGGAACTGTGATTGCTGCTGAGATTATTGCCACATAAACCTGAAATAAATTATCAATATAAGAACACAATATTAACTCCAATGCCGAGAAATAAAGGATAGATAGATGTTTAGAAGAATTTCAAAAATAGAACTTACATACCAATGGCAAGTAAATTCATGGACCTGAAACGAAAGTTGAGTTTGCGTTTCCAGGGAAACTCCTTACCAGCATTTTCTCAATTGCAATGTCTAATAAACGATGTGTCATTTTACCAAACTTAACTTTCTCATCTAAATTAGCCTTTGACTGATAGATTGACATTTAAATTTGAATATCGGCTGCGTCCATTTCATTCTACATCCTGCAAAACGTTCTAGCTTTCTTTTCACTCACCCGGTAAAAGATTATAAATCTTTATCATTTACACTATTTTGCAAGAAACCAAGTGTATAAATCCGTTTTCCGCTGGGCGACAAACGTAGCGTGTGATGCGACAAAAGGATATTGAGCTTTACGGGGAAAAATTGTTTGCAGAATTGATTCCAACTACGTTTTCTCGCGAAAAGTAGTTGGAATCGTACTTTCTTGCGACGTAATTTTCTGGACATTTTTGCGCAACATATTTAACCTAGTGGAAAACGGGCTTGAGACTCCAGTACTGGTATCTGCAAAAAGTTATGAAACTTCCATTACCGGAACTCCGATTCCAAGCAACTTACATAAAATTGTCATTTTGTTGCAAACGCAGGAAGCTTATCGTTAAATACACAGGTTATCGCATTAAATAAATTTCGTCCATTTGTGATCAGTATGTATAAAAAACAACCAGCAAAATGTTATTGATGAAGAGAAATTAAAAGGTCTCACCTGTTGCCATGTGAAAGTGAGCCCAGCAGCATAATTTGCTGTTTCCGGAGTCGGTGGAGGAAACGATCTATAAAACATCACACTCGCCAGCATACTCGTCATTAGCAAGGACATACAGCAAGCTAGTCTCTGACAGCGTGTGAAAGAGCTTCTCGGTGGACGCGCGTACAGCGAAAACCACAAATGCCCATCGGTCAAATCACTTCTTGTTTTTGCCATAAATACATAGTTGAAGTCCTTGAGATCCTCATTCCCAGAGACAGGGGCAAGCATTTCAACCTGACCATCATCATGATCTACGGCTAGCCAACGGTTGCAGAGGAATATGAACGTCTTGTCTGTTTGTATATCCGTTACTACCACTTTCCTGAGAAACAAATGAAACCCATGAAACCCGAGTAGGTTAAAAGACTATATTTTGGTTGTTCCTTTGCAACCCTGTTTTAAAACACTCACATATACAATGCTTCGTGATATTGAAGAAGTTACTTCCAAAAATCCACCAATATCTTTGCAATTGTACAACATATGAGTGTTTCGTTTGTTTCTCTACGAAACTCAAGAGTCGATCTTGATGATGATGATGATGATGATGATGATGATGATGATGATGATGATGATGATGATGATGATGATGATGATGATGATGATGATGATGATGATGATGATGATGATGATGATGATGATGATGATGATGATGATGATGATGATGATGATGATGATGATGATGATGATGATGATGATGATGATGATGATGATGATGATGATGATGATGATGATGATGATGATGATGATGATGATGATGATGATGATGATGATGATGATGATGATGACGATGACGATGATGATGATGATGATGATGATGATGATGATGATGATGATGATGATGATGATGATGATGATGATGATGATGATGATGATGATGATGATGATGATGATGATGACGATGACGATGATGATGATGATCCTCTCCTTTTCTTCCTTCTGGACAAGCAAATTTGCATCGCGTCGTGGCTTTGACGCAATTTTGCCACCTCTTATATTTGCAAAAATGTACTATTTAATCATTAACGGTTGAATGTAATGAATTAGAAAATAAACAACAGTTAGAGAGAAAATCAATATCTTTTTACCTCAAATACCAGCCACCACCGGAGTTATCATGCCAAATTCTTATGTGAGATAAATCGCCTAAAGGAGTCTCAGTACTGAAGATGAAAACATCTGAACTGCTTTGTTGAAATGTTGGTCTTTCTGGGTCTTTTAAATGACGAATTCTGGTATCACCAAGATCACCTGCAAAACGAAATAAGCTAATTGAAATAAAACTCCTAGATAAATAACGAAGCAATAAAACATCAAAAGCTAAGTTTAAAACCTTTAAATCTATGAAAAAAGGCGGCTGTAAAATTCAATGACACATTTCTTTAGCTAAATGACTTGAAAGAAACTTCAGCCACTTTTCCATGATTCTACCGTTGGACTTTTCAGAAATCTTGAATTTTTGTCGAAATTACTTCGTATTTAATATTTCAGCTCATTTTATGATGTGACGTCATCAAATTTCAAAATCACAAACCAGAAGAGTGAAAGAGTTTTTTGCTTGATACCATATTGTAGGCATCCATAAACTATGGTTTTCTTGACAATTATTTGATCTTTCGTCAACAGGTTTAGAAATTACGATAGTTTTAAGTTTTTTTCGAAAATTTTCTTGAATTCTTTAAAAAAGAAGAAAAACACTGTAATTCTGAAGATACTGAAGAATTCAGAAAAGTCCAGCGGCAGATTTACTGTGAAATAGTTCAAGTTTCTTTGAAACCGTTCAGTTCAAAGAAATAGGTCATAGAATTTTACACCCAGCTTTTTAAAGATTTGAACCTATGCTAACAAGATGAAGGACAAAAATTCTCAAGATACATGTTACTTCTAACAAGTAAAAGTTGCTTAAAGGTAATCGATTTACGTATAATGACGGATTTCTATAAAAAGGCTAATGAAAACACCCACACACCCATCGTTCCTTTGGCTACACAATGAAATGGAACCGCACATGCCACAGGAGCATAGAGCTCAAATCTTTAAAAAGACGGGTGTAAAATTCTTTTACATTTTTCTTTGAATCAAAGTGCTTGAAAGGAACTTTGAGCAGTTTGCTGTAAATCTGCCGTGGCAATTTTTTGATATCGTGATTAGCTTTAAAATGGCGGCAATTATTGATTTCGAGGTTGTGACGTCATCAAATTTCTAAATCCCTAGCCAGAAGAGCTACAAATTTCTGCTTGCAATCATGTTGTGGATCTTCATAAACTATGGGTTTCTTGAAGATTGTGTCAATTTTCCTCAAGTAATGCAGAAGTCACGATGATTTTAATTTCTTCAAAATTTTTGATGAATTTTTACAAAAATGATTAAAATGCCGCCATTTTGAAAATAATCAAGATATTAAAGAATTGCCACGGCAGATTTACGGCAAATTACCTAAAGTTTCTTTGAAGTCATTCAATTCATGGAAAAATTTCATACAATTTCACACCCACCTTTTTGAAGATTTGAAAGATTTGAGCTCTATGCTTGCCACAGGAGTACATGTACTTTATTTTATAAGAAATTGCTTATTAGAAATTCAACTCTCAGATCGCCGAAAAATTAAGCAACTCCAGTACTGGGAAACTATTTGTTTTGACAAAGAGAAATCCTTTTCATATTCTCACTTTCTTCTCACTTGTCTCCGGTATCACATTACTCGGAAGGTACTGGAGTAATGTATAAAAAATACGTGTTTAAAACAAAATAGGCTACTTTTGCCTCCTAGCCCAGGTAAGCTTAGACTTTTGCCGACGGCGGTGGACGATTCCATCTGAAGGATATGACACAAAATTAACCCAGATATCACCATATCAAGACATTTGAGTCTATTTTTATCTCCTTACCTGATAGGATGAAATATACGTTGGATTTCGTTCCAGCATTCCTGCGCCCTCCAGTCCAAACTGTGATTTCGTAGATGTAATGATGGTCTGGATTGTTATCTGGAAGTGGACACACGCCAACCTGAAATGATAAAAACAGGAGTTATATCTTGTCATGAAATTCTTATCACAGAATTCTCGTGGTAGTTAAATTTTGCAGTGAAGTTCTGACTGCTACGTTTCTGAGAGTAGTGCCCATGAGGTAGCGAGATAGCGCCTGCGAGCAAGGGCGCTACAAAATAAAAAAAGAAAATACAAGAATGCTACAAAATGCTTCTAGTAGTAAAGTTGAGCAATGAATGTTTGACCAATAGATGTTTGATTAGCTGCAGATGGTAATAACAACAACAACATCAACAACAACAACAACGACAACAACAACAAAGTAAAATCATTGTCAAAAAATCAACAAAACATTGATTCAAATACAATGAACTTGAGAAATATTGGTAGAGGACGAAATTTTCAAAATTGAAAATACTTTCAACACATTAAAAATTCTGCTTTTTACTTCCAGATTCCAGCATAAATTTTCAAGAAACTTCAGACCCCATCATGTTTACTCTTATAGTTTCCAAAGGACCTGTACTATGCCTCATTTGCTTCCATCCCCGCCCCTGTAATGATTCATGACCACTCCCACTCCCTAAAGGCAAGGACAACATGGCGATGAATAACTGTTAAATTCTTGAATTTGTCTTCAGATTTTTGAGATACGCAGCGCAGCTTCTTCGACAAAAAGGCAAGTAAGGCAAATGTAATACCTTTAAAAGATCTTTCTTATCTGCTCTTCTGGCGAACACTAAACCAATAACAAAGAATAGAAGAACGGTGGTGACAGCAACGAATACGACATATCCCTTGAGGAACATATCCGCCGTCAGTGGCGGGATCGGGTTTGGCTTGACGAAGAAACCACCGAATGATGTCAGATGATTGCATTTGCAACTGGTTCTGTTGAAATTGGTGTTGTGTGGATCAACCTGGAAAAGAATGAGAAATAAACTATCATAACGAAAAATAATAGTCAATGTAATATACACTAAAATGCACACATGAGAAGTAACATTTTCTGAGCTTCGCCCAGCGGATTTCTTAATTCCGAATAGCGCAATGCAGAGAGTCTGTGCTATGCCGAAACATTGTGGATGACATTCGTTCATTCATTCATCCATTTCATTCATTATTATATCATTTATGAATATGAAAGATCAACGCTAATTCTTTTCCGACAGAACTCACTATTCAAAAGAGAAACCATGGGTAGCTAGACACTGCAGTTGTGCTTCATCTTTTATGTTTCTGCGGAAGAAACTTATATCGTTCTGCGGAGGAGGCTTCGGTAGCAACCTCCCCCGTAGCAGCATATAAACTTTCCTCCGCAAAAGCAAAACGCCTCAGCAATCATGCACATCTGCGGAATCCTATTACCGATGAACACACTATAACAGTGACTTACTTCACAACCATCATCAGTCCACTTGTCTTGGGATTTACTGAAATAAAGACAGTTGGCAGAGAATGTCCGCATCGTGTAATTTCTCTTCCTTCGCAGCTCCAACACATCATATGTGTACTCATTTTCAACAAGCACTGGCCTAGGCAAAGCTCCCTTGTAGTAGAAATTGAAGTAAACATCATTATTGCCTCGATATCCATACGTAAATTTAACGAAATCCCACATAATGATTGTCTTCGAGTCGATTACTTTTATATGAGAATTACGAACCAACGGTCTGTTAGGATCCGCAGTGGCGTTTGCAGCGGTCGTGCAGTTCGATGATGATGTACCGTTGCTTGCTGTGCAGTTAGAATTGAGAACTATCGCACTTGCATTATTCTTTGATAGGTCGATACCAGCTGCGGTTATGATCAATTTCGCGTCGTAATTTGTCAAAGTTGCTGGGCTACCATATTGAATTAATACAGTCAAGTTTGTGTCATCTGCATCCGGGCTACCGAACTCAACAAGAAGTGGTTGATCAATAGACTTGAGTTTTTCTTTCTTAATTTTCATCTCTCCAGGGAATGAAAGACTTATCCTTGAAATGTTGAGCTTCTCTGGTCGATTTTTGATCGTAATTGTAATGTCACTTGTCAGATTGCTGACATTGAACTGCTTGTATTGATCAGATAGAAGGGTGAGTGATTCAATCTCACTTGCGCTGTTTTTGGCGTTGTCAAGATCCCAGGTCTGTAGAATCTTCTTCATTGAGGAGGACTGGAAAAGAGAAGGCGAGTTGAAGAATTATTACAATGGGGGAGACTGGGGACAATTGTAACTCGGAGCGATTGATAAACTCGCTCTCACATTCCCAGGGGAGTACTTGACTTTTAAGTGATACTGGACGTGCCGCTCATATGGGTGGGTTTTTCATCTGAAATTCCTAATGCCCAAAGAAAAGGTATAGTCTGCGCAATGGTGATGAATATCACGTATTGTATGAGTCAGCACTTCATTTCAATAGCAGTTTGAATGGCTCTCTTCTTAGCGTCTGTGTATTGTCTGCCGTAGGTACTTAAAATTCCGGAGTATAGTTTAGCTAACTTAGTTTGCTTAGAGAACAAAACGAAACTTGAGATATGATCATATGATAGCCGTTCTCAAATCTGTTTGCTTCCTCGTTTTGCAGGAAAGCGGTGTTATTGGCTGTTACAACAACACGTCTTCTTTATAAATGCTGAAGTACGCACTACACAAAAGCAATGGGCGTTGCGCAGACTATACGTTTTCTTGGGTATAGCCTGCATGTAGGCTTAGAAGAATGAATCTACGAAGCAAAAAGCATTAACTTGCTGAGGTCGTCCAAGCAATCATTTCTAATCATTTCAATCCTCTGTTCAAATAATTTTGCTAAATCTTCTCACATTTTTACATCCCATTCTCTCTACAACTTTTTGGTTAGTTCCTCATCAAGGCGTTCAAAGAACATGTAAATATCGTCTCAACAAAGGCAACATAGATTAAGTTCCAGAAATCTGGAAAGCGCAGTAGCAAGAGTTGTTCTTTCTTTCGTCGACCCTTTCTTCTTTTGAACAATGGACCTTCATGTTGGTGTACTTGCTACAAATCTCTTTCTCTCTCTTGTCAGCATCAGACGTGGAATTGCAACATCGAGGGGTGTACCTCTCTTCTAAAAAGGCGTAACAGACTTTTAAGACAATAGGACTTTTAGGGATTTTTTACGGATTTTAATTGCAAACAAAAGGATTTTTGCAAAAGGTGTAAGAGATTTTTATACAGTGATACGGCCTTCGTGCAACGCAAAGAAGCAGGTCCGTCTTCCTTGCATTGTTCTGTTTTGGCTTTACCTTTCATGTGTTGCGTTGGCAAGAGATAAGAGAAAGATTTCCAGCAGGTATAACTCTTAGGCTAACAATCGCCTTACCTGACATGATACTTCAGTTTCATTGGAAATAGCTGTCCCATTCAAAGATATGCCAGTTGTCATTTCGTCATAGCCAGGAAGTCGGACTCCCAAGCTTTGATCACCTGTGTCGAAGGCAGAACCGCCCAAGTGGACCATGGTCTTTTTAATCAAAGCTAAATTGAAAGTTGGTGTTCTTGTTACACTTGCACTTTCACCGGCAACTTTATTCCTGAATAATTTCTCGCTCACACTGTCCAACACTTTGAGATAACTTTCAACTTTTGACTTTGTCTTTTTCGCCTAGATTCAAAGAAATAAGATTCAGATGATGATTCAAACTATCTTCAGATTCGTAGACTGATTGGATTCAGAGTAAGACTGCGTTCACACGATGCCGGCACATTTTGAAAACGGTGAAAAATGTGACGGATAGGCCTCCCGTTCACACGAAAACGGCACATTTTTTGCCCGCAGATTTTGAAAACGGTAGATTTTGAAAACGGAGCCCTAACCGGCATAAATTTGAAACAGCAACATGTGAACACTCGAAAATGATGTAAACAGAACATTTTTTGACGCTTTTGGATCGACACTGGTCCATTCTTAGGATGCAGGTACATTTCTTTGGCATCAAAGTCTTGCAACGAGTTTTGCCGTCAAATTTCCAACCGTTTTCAAATTGTGCCGGTATCGTGTGAACGCTAGTTCCAATTTTGCAGCCGTCACATTTTTCACCGTTTTCGAAATGTGCCGGCATCGTGTGAACGCAGTCAAAGATTAAGGATCGGATGCTAAACAATCAATCCAAAGAAACAACATTCGTGTTCACGATCACACTAAGAAAGAGATTAGATTCAGACCAATATTCAAGATGAAATAACATTTAGATTAAGGCTAACGGCATCTGAGTTAAGGTTTTCAGGATGGAATTCTTAGACAGACTTTGAACTTCTAGTCCAAGTCCAAGATCGACTGGATGCAGAGTCAAATTCGGAATTAGATTCATATCTAATATCATTGGAATCATTAGAATCATTGCAATCAGCGCCCATACATCATTTTGAGACATACGGTACAGAAAGCTAGAAAATCAATACCGTAGGACCGCGGTTCTGAAAGAATTCCTTTTCTCTTTTTAACTATCCACACTATTCTCGCTCACATCAGTCCACAAGAAGACATCATGTGATTATTACCTAGACTTATGGCGATGAGTCTCTTGTATCACTGCGGTAAACTTTTACAAAACTGGGACTCATAATGAAACAATGAAAAAGCTGACCCTATTTTCTGCCTTCATCAATCGAATTATGATGGAATCAAGGCTTCGAAAATCGAATCCTGAGGTAATGTTATCAGTTCTTTAATCAAATAAAAAATTCTATCGCATTTGCCGTAACCATAGTGATTCACAAATCTCGCAAACTGATTGGTACTCCAGGAAGCTGAGAGTTTGGGCCTAAATTGGGTCAGGTTTTCAGAGTAATATTATGAGTCTCTGTTGAGCGAAGCGAAGGAGCACAGGGAAATAAGGGACTCTAGGTCATAAGTTTAATTATTACTCACATTAGAATGGGCAAAAAATAAATATACAAACCGTCTGTTTGATTTGAGCTTTCGTTGGTACTGCTTTTCCTGATGTGGATTTTGTTGGCGTTGCTTCCGTAGGAGCGTTTGATTTATCTTTTTCAGCTTGATCTATTGCTGTAAAGAACAAAAAGAGCGAATGATCGAGGGTGAAGCTTGCAGAACAAATGATACCGTTGTGAAATTTTGTGAAACAAAAGATTAAGATTTTCGAAAAATATAGCGATTTGACAGCCTCAAGAATACACTTCACATCTTTAGGGCGTATACTTCTGAGTATCTTCTGAAAAAGGTAGAGTTGGTAGAAGACAAAATCCCATTCTTTTGGTACCATTGTACCGAAAACGGTAGACTTAGCAGACTTCAGGTCGCATTTTATAAAAGCCTATTCTTTTGGTCACTCTGTTTTCGGTAGACTTCCAAGAGAATTTTGACGTATTCTTTTGGGCTCTTCTGACAACGGTAGAGATCCGAGGCTTCGGATACCTTCTGCTCCTGAAGCCGGCAGACATGCGAAAGATCGCAGAGAGCATTGTGTCGTGAATGAAAATGTTTCCAAAGCATTCGAAAAAACAATTACACTTTGAAGATTCTTTTCTCTTGGGCCTTGCATAACAAAAGTACACTGTATTGAAATGGCTTCATTTCACTCGGCCGAACAACAACATTCGAATTCTCTCTCTTTCAGAATGTTCATTCTTTTGGGATTTTTCTCTGCGAAGAATTTGCATTCTTTAGTAACGACATTTTTCTCTGCGAAGTCTACCGTTTTCAGAAGACTTCGCAGGCTTCAGATGCCCAAAAGAATACGCCTTTAATGAAGCCGACCATAATGTTTTGCTTTCTGTGTTTATTTTGCTTTAACTGACTGCCCTAAGTGGCGTAAAATCCATTCTTCTTCATAAAGCCAAATTGCTTTGTCTCTTCGGAAACCTTTCACCGTAGTGTGACAAAATTTGATTTCACTGAAGGAATAGGCAATGAGATGGTGGCTTCGTTGCTTGAAACCGCAAATTCTCGGCATTCAAACCAAACAAGCCAAACTGATTTAACAATAAGTGGCCGTTCATTACTTATGCCTGGGGTTGGCACCGAAAATGAATTGGTTGGGCAATCTATTTTCTGCCTTGTTAAAAGGTTGCGTGAAAATAATTTTATGCTTTTGATGGGTTAGGTAACAAATAATATTTATTACCAAATGCTTAGAAGAAGTTTGAAGTTTGAATGCCCAAGGCCCAGACAGTTCGGTTTGGGAATAGAGAGTACTGCTTTCTTGGCAATTGTGGCATGGAATCTCAAATGACGCTAAATAGTCATTAAATATTTCCATCTTTAAAAAACGCATAAAGGATTGAGAACAAGCTACTTTGCAGCTAGTTAATACCTACTAAAACAAAAATAAAATTTTTTCTTTTAATTACAAAGTAAAATGTTTATGAGAAATCTAACAAAAAAGATTTCAATATTTGCATATGATACATATTTACAGGCGGGTTTTGAAAGTAAGTAGAACAAGATCAAGAACCCAACCTGTGCTACGAAAGTTTTACATAATCTGCAGTTGCATTCATCGCCCTTCCAGACCTGTTCACAGCAGATCTCATTGATTTTATTCAAAGCAGACCAAGCTCGCAGGCACAAAAATCATGACACAATATCTGCTGGCACCTTAATTTTTACTGCAAGTATTTTGATTGCAGGCACATTTTTCTCAACCATTCGCTTGCAGGCACAGAATATTTTCCATGAGACCTGGTTCAAAGGCTGGGTAAGTGAAACAAAATTGTCGATTTTTATTTCTCTTCAGTGTCAACCCGAGAAATATATAATTAACAGCCTCTAAACTGAGTTAAATAAACTGAGCTAAACTGAGCTTCCGTTGTCCTGTTTGTTAGCCCCCCTTCCTTCCGGACAAGGATAGCCATCGCCTTGCAGCATGTTATCCTTCGAACGACATGACATGATCCCACCATCTTACTGTATGTTATCCCTCTAAAATTGCCGAATATCCTTCGACTTTCGACCGGAGGAATGAACCTTTCACATGAGGGACTGCTGCAAATTTTTTGCAAGGCTACAAAAACTTTTCTTTAGATTCGAATACAAAAATTCGTGAGGCAACCCTAAAATATGTTCAGGCCTCAGAACAGGTTCAATAAGTTGTTGTCAAAAGACCTCCTTTCGCCTCTAAAATTTTCCTTTCTGATATTCTGGATTTTGTAATTGTTGCTTGACATTATTTGCAATTGTTATTTCTAATTCTTATTTGTAATATACGTAAAATTCGAATGAAATTTTGATATTTGAATCCCTACGTTAAATGCGATTGCCGCAGGGTTGCTATGTATTTCCATGCTCCCTGTGGCATTGTTTTATATCTTGTTTTGTACTTTTCAGTTATTTCATGTTTGTAATTGTATGTCATTCAACATTTTTTTTCTATCAATATCAAGATAATAAAACACAAATATTTGTTACATTCTACTGTGCCATCCAAAGCAGGGATAGACACAAGGTCATCTGGTCCCCACTTTGGATGACACTTACAATTCTAATACTTAAGCAAAAAAAGAAAAGTAGAATCCAAGGTAGCTTTGTACCAAATAATACAAAAACCCTAAAAAATTTTTAACGTGAAATCCAATTAGGTTTATACGTCTCAAAGTTTCAAATTTTCAAATTTCAAATTTTCAAATTTTCAAATTTCAAATTTTCAAATCTTCAAATTTCAAAATTCAAAATTTCATAGGAATACGAAAAATGTCTTACTTTTTTGTTGGTCAAGATACTCATCTGATTGGTCAGTCGTTGCAGCCATCAAATTAGACAATGGTCCCATGATAGAGATGGATGCTTGTTCAAGACTTTCTGCTCCAGCATTCGCCTGGTCATTCTTCAAAAATGAATCAGCCATTTTCTCCAGTAACTTCGAACCAGCATCCTGAAATGAATGAAAGTATATTACAAACATAGAGCATTTTGACGTCCTGTACCGGGTAAGTCAAAAACAGTTTACACTTTGGCAGTCAATGGAATAAACAGTATGTGGCCGATATTCAAAACTAAGATGTTAATCTATTAGTCAAACAAAGCCTAATTTATACCCCGTTTACACGGAGCAAAAAGACGGGATCGCGATCCAGATCGCAATCCCGATCCTGAATAAAAGTTACCGTGTAAACACTTGATCGCGATCGCGATCCCCTAAAATTCGATCTCACTTCAGAGGTGGATCGCGATCCGCATCCCAATCACGATCCTGAAAAAATGTGCCGTGTAAACGCTTCTCGGATAACGATCCCAATCGAAATCCTTTAAGCATGCGCAGTAAATACAAGCGCTATTGTCTTTGTAGTGTTTCTAGGTTCCGTAACTATGCACAATACGCATGTGCGAATGGATCGCGATCCTGATCCGTTTTCGTTTAACGCCCGTGTAAACGCAACTCGAATCGCGATCTCGATCCTTGTGGGATCACGATCCCATATTTTTTGTTCCGTGTAAACAGAGTATTAGATGAGAAAATTTGTTCGGTAAAATCAGACATCAGAACCTCTAACTTTTCGTTGCGAAATCCTACTAATCTTACTCATTATAGGCAAAATCAGGTTACTTTCGGCACGTATAGTCCTTAGGATTTGGCACTGCTTATCAGAGGAGCTAAAATCGGCGAACAGCCTCGATGTATTTAAAAGCTTAACAACTCAATGGAATAGTCTGACATGCAACTGCAATGCCTGCTGTTTTATTGTAAATATTGTATAAAGAGCATTGAAAATAATTATCAGCATTGCTTCTTCATTAATTGCATCCATCGATTTCGATTAGCTTGCTTGTAGATTTGTATATAGCTGACCAGAGAAGTCAATCGATGCAAAATAAGGTTGCAACAACAACAACAACAACAGCAGCAACAAAAACAATAACATAACATTCATATCTCGCACGATTGCCCGGATATAAGTGGACTCTTGACAATTACTCATTCATTCATTCACTCATTCGCTCATTCATTCATTCATTCATTCATTCATTCATTCATTCATTCATTCATTCATTCATTCACTTAAATTCTTTATCCGCGGTAGCCCAATCAACCAAGGAAGGATGCTTTTGAGGAGCCTGAGCTTAAAACCTAATTAAAATACATTCGTGAAAATAAATGAAAAAGTTACAATGCTACATTAGCATTGAAGATAAAATGAAAAATTGAAAACAGTTATTTACAGTTAGTTATCTCGCAGTCTAAATCTAAGAGTAAACAGGGAAAAGGGGGCTACCTTGACATCATGTGCTAGATTATTTCAAACTGTTGATCCACGAAACAAAGCTTTTCGGCCATTTCTCGTATTCATTCTTGAAGCAAGCAATTCAGTCTCGAAATTTCTAAAAGTTTGAACCTTGCGGTTCGAGATACAATTCCTTGTTTACCTACCTGTGCTTTATCGTTCAACTGGGTCGTCTTTGCAGTTACAGCTGATAAAGCTTCACCAAACTGCTTTATATCAGCGATGGAACTCTTCTCGAGATTTGCAGATGACATTGATTCAATGATTGTTGCTCTTGTCTATAAATAAAAATAAAAGCTTAGAATACTGCTGATCAACAAATGCAATGCCTACAATTCAGCTTAGGCTGAATAAAATTAGTTCCAATGATCACTTATCAAACCGAGACCTACACCGAACTGAAACCGCTCACACTCTCAAGGTAATCATCCGTGCGGGCTGGGTGTCATTCGAAGGAGGGGGGTTGGCGGGTTGGGCTTGGCCCTACAGATGCGCGGGGTTCGGGCTCCCCTCACTCGGCTCTTTTGGGTGGTGGCGGCTGGTTTGCAGTATTTGGCGGTTTTTTATGTTTTGTTTTTGTTTTTCAATTTGTTTTGAGTGGGCTTGTCAGGATTTCTAGCTATTGAAAACTAATTTAGGCCCACTTGCATGCCGCATCCAGGCCTCGGACCCCTAGTTTAACGTCCCTTCCGAAGGACGGCGAGGTGAGTTGTGAGGTCTGGCATCCGAGGTCACCCATCCGGAGTTTGACCTCACTCGATCGAGCTTAATTTCAGTTACCTGACGAGAACTGTTTAAGCCACTCGGCCATTCACTCCCGGCGGTGGAGTTGCGTTTTTGTGGCCGAAGCATTTTTGGTCTGCGGGATTTTTGGAAGTTCTTTGGAGTCCTCACGATTTAGCTGGCCTGCCATCCAATGTGAAACGGAGTGTATGATATATCAGTAATTAATCGTATTTGTAGCAAATCTTTTGAGGGTTACTGGCTGGCATCTGATTTTCAGTTCCCTTCTTGGAAACATGAATACTGCTACGGCGGACACTATCAATCCCATGTGGGTAAATGCACAAAAGATAGGCTGTATCATTGTAGCTCCTTGGTTTTAAATGTTCCTGGGGTATTAAAATCTTGTTCTTACTTTAAGTTTATGTGAATTTTTTCTACGTTGTAAAGAGTATGTAATATTTCAAGTTTATAGTTTGGAATGTAGCAAGGGTATTCTAATTTTGATTTTATGTAAATTTTATGGCAATTTTGTTTACGGTGTATAAAAACCTGGCTGTCCGCATTTGTAAAGTAAACTGAGGGAGATTTTAATCGAAACGTTCTTCGCAAATGACAGTCGTGTTTTATTATAAACATTTGTAGCTATTCATTTAGTTGTTAATATGAAAAATTAAATTCTAAAACATAACGATAAGGGAGCAGTCATAAAGTATCTGCTATATGGGAGTGGACGATATTTGGATGGGCCATGAAAAATTCTGCCATGACTTTTTGGGGTTATGAAAAATAACAAGATGTATTTTATGGGGCCATAAAAGTTTTATCATAAAATGTTATTTTCAAAGTTTAGCAACGGCTGCATATGCTGCAAAATTGTTTTCTGTTACTTTTTCCCACTGGACACTTACTTTTCTTTTCATTTCTTCATTTCTTTTTTCTCCTTCTCTTGTTTAGTTCAGTGGCTAGCCAGTGCTTCATTATTAAGTTATAATTCTGGAATTACACTGCCTGTAAACTCATCGAGCCTGCATTCTAAAAATTGAATTATTTTATGGGGTCATGAAAAATATCCTAGTTCTTGCTATTGGGCCATAAATAAGTGAATAGGAATCTAGGATGGGGCCATCAATTTTTTTTGCTAGATTTTTGGAAAATCATCCACCCCCATATAGAAGATACTTTATGACCGCTCCCTGAAATAAATTTCCCCTCTCGAATTATGGAGCTCCTTGAATATTTTACTTACATTTTCGATTTCTTTCACTTCATCGACAGTTTTTGGAGCGTTTGTTGTCTCTTCGACAATTTTAGTCTCTTCATTCAGGATTGAGGCTGCACTGGAAGCCCATTGAGATAACGAAGATGAATCATTGGTTTTTGGTTTCGAATTCTCAATGGCTGCTGCAATGGCTGAGGATTCATTTTGGCTTCCTTTCTTTTTCACATTCTCCACCTGAAAAAGCAAAATTTGAGATAGGTCATCAATCGTGATGTCAAACTGAGAGAAAAAGCTGCACGTATGAAAAATAAAGTTCCAAAATATCGATCGATCAGCTATTAAGCTTCGATCGAATTGATGTCAATCATGTAAAAGTTAGTTGACGTTTGAATGTTGATTTGTTTCTGAAGTTCACTGAATTCCGCGTTTTGTGCTGGGACCTATGCCAGAGCACAAAACGCGTACATTCACAGACGCGGACTAAAAGCCCGCGAAGTCCGTGGGGCCCGCGTTATGGACCTGGCCGATCAACTACCGTGCGTGCAGACTCTACTGATTCCCTGAAGGCAAGTGAGATTCCTCCTCTAGTAGAGTCTGCGCATCAGCAATACAAAGCCTGTCCAAAGTCACGTGGGATCCCCAAGCTCGAGGTACCGAACCTCATTGGTAGAAAGAGATCTCTGTTGTTCTCTTTTAGTCTAACTGATCGATAAAAATCTTCAAGGAATTATTCTCACTGAATTTGATTCAATAGACCGCATCGGCTAAGATTTGTTTTACCCATTTCAACTCATGTGACCATACCCTTGGGAAGTTTAAGTATTGTCCTACTTTTTGCACGCATGGCACGACTTTGCATGGCGCGAAATATGCAGGAGAAATCAAAAGATATTTTATCAAGAGATTGATCACATGACTTGAGATGGGTGTAAACAAACCTTAGCCGATTCCGTCTATTGGGCGGCTAATAGGATTCAAAATACGATAATCAAAACACCCCCACACAATGGGCTTTCATTGGCTGGGTTTGTTTATGCAGACGCTAATCAAATAAAAATATGTATATGCTGATATCAGCAGACTTGCTTTGTGCCACTGATTCGCAGACTATACTAGAGGAGAAACCTCCATGAAATTTGCTATGACCTACAAGATTGGGAACAGGATGTGCCCACAGAGCCTTTGGGATGAATTCCCCAGATCTCCATGAATTGTAGCCTGCGTGCAGACTTTACTTGCCATCGTGAATGAGAGCCAAGGCGGAACTTGTAAGTTCCGCCTTCACAAGTTCCGCCTTGGCTCCCATTCACGATGGCAAGTAAAGTCTGCACGCAGGCTACATGAATTGCAACTATACTATGAGAGGATGCAAGGACATCCAAACTCCAAAGATATAATAAACTTGAATATGTGAAAAAAGGCTTTCAATTTTCAGCTCTTACTGCATAAAACAACATCCCTATCGCCATCAGGGAACTGCCAACAATAGAAGAAAAACACTCTAATTCTGGAAATATTGAAGACTTAAGAAAAGTCCAACGGCAGAATTATAGTAAGATAGCGAAAGTTTCTTTGAAGTCATTCAACTCAAAGAAATAATCAAGCCAATATTTCCTTGCTTGATAACAGGCTACATATGGACAAAACGTCATGCTTGTCTCAGTTCATATCAAAATTCTTATATTTCGCATTTTTACTAATTGGTGTGTCCCAAAAAATTGTGCTCCATTTGTGTGGCTGCTGTGGAGGAGCTGCAAATCAAATCATCTCTGTTTTTACACAGCTGCATAGGTCAGGCTTCAACTTAGAGTTTTAGACCTTGCACGAGTCACTCTGGCAAGTGGTTGCTGATTCATGGCAGAAAAAGGCGAAAAGAAATAAGTGGTGGCTTCAAAAACAGCACTTCTATTGTTCTCCAGCTATGTCAAAATAAATCAAGTTTTCAAAGAAAGGGTTCTAGCGTCGTATCAAAACTCTTGCTAAATCTTTTAAAGGGTTAGCACTTAGCAGAGTTGTCTGTTCATAAGAGAGCACTTTCTACCTTTTGAAAAGCTCAGTAAAAATTTTAATGCGATGCCAGAACCCTTTCTTTGAAAACTTACTTTATTTTGACATTGCTGCAGAACAAAAGAAGTGCTGTTTTTGAAGCAACTTTTGCCTTTTCTCTACCATAAATCAGCAACCACATGTCAGATTGACTCAAGCAAGGTCTCAAACCCTATGTTGAAGCTTAACCTATCCAACTGTGTAAAAACGGAGATAATTGAATCTAAAGCTCCTCCACACTAGCAACACAAACGGAACACAATTATTTTGAGACACCGTGTATATCTAATAGTTTCATTACCTTGATATACATTTCTGGCAGCTGTCTGAAGGAATTGAACGAATTGTATATCCTAATGACCATTGTCAGATTGTAATCTTTATCGGGGTCACCAAGGGGAAGAATATTCGCGGGATTTCGCGGTTCGTTACCAGCATACCATATTGGGTAATCTGTGCGAGAGATACTGCTGACGGTGACTGTTGATTTGGCCTTCAATTTCGTCATGAATTCGTATTTGATAGGTAGATCAGGACATTGCCAATCCTTGCATTGTATCTGGTATTTTGTTTCTGCTACAGTGCCTTTGTTTGGCCTATAAGGCAAAGACATACAGGTCAGAAATTATTCTGCTACGGAGGAACAAGCCGTTGAAGCAGCCTGGACAGCAACACAGGAAGCCCAGGCGGTTGATTGAACAATAACGAATCGAAAATATCAAAACAGTGACTTCTCTGCGGCTGTGTTATGATTCCTATATTGACTTCTGCACTGCACAGTTGTTCGAATGAGAGCTTTCCAAGTGAAGTAACTAATACAGTTTTATAAGTACTACAAGGAATGACATAGACTTATGACGATGAGTCTCTTGTTTCCCTGCGCTCTTTGACTTGATGATGGCGCTTCTGTCAACAGAGATAGACTGATGACGACGAGTCCCTTGTATCCCTGTGGTAAACCTTGCTTCAGTCCCATGCTTTTGTTTTCCTTCTCAAATTTACCAGATTTGGACACTCGATCCAAGCCTCTTTTTTAAAGGAAGTTTGTCCCCTCGCTAATTTCCTTCGTCTAAATAAAGCGAAGTCATTCAGGCATGATATTCATGCCCATGAAAATTACGCATGAATGACCGTGCCCTTATAGAATAAAGGAGATTAGCGCAAATTTGTCCAATATTCAATAGAGCTCTTTATCGATCTTTTTTCATTCATCAAAGGGACAGACTGCCTTTAAGAAGTACAAAGGTCTATGGGCTTCTAATTTTTAATAATTCTGTAGTAGTAGTTGCTAGGAAACTTACGTTGCAATGCAAGTTCCACCATAAGGGAGCCTCCCAGTTTTCCGTTCCATTGTGATGACAGTCCTTTTACTTGAAGGTTCATACCAAGCTTCTAAGCTGACTTCATAAGTGGTGCTTTCCTCTAGGATTCCAGCATTGATGACGAGATTTTGTTTTTTCCACATGGTGGGGGTGACGCGATCTTCTTTTGACTTGGTCACTCCTGGGATCATTGAACCATTTACAAAACGTATTTCCCATAAGTATTTTATCTTCCTGGAAACGATACGTAGATAGATAAATACACGACAGGCTACCAAAGGTAACATCTTTGTTGGAAAAAAGAATATTTTGCAATATGGACTGAGATCTGTTTGCTTTGCTGGCGCCAAATCCTGGAATGACAAATCCCTTGCAGAATTTCTTTTTTTTTATCACATAAAACATTACTACATACAACAAATACAACTACTGTGCCACTCATTGCAGGAAAGGACACGAAGTCAGCGAGTTCCCACAATGAGTGACACTTACAATAAACTACGGAATTAAACTCAAAAGAAACATTACATCAGAAAGAAAAATAAAAAACGAAGAGCCTGATCGCTGAGCAGAACAGAGGCTGTTTGATGAAATGGCTGATCAGCCGCCCGCCCGATACGGATCCCTATAACTATAGAGAAAGGATTGGTCCTGCATGCTATTATAGTTTTCAATAGCAATGTCTGGTTGGATATACATTATGCAGAATTGGCATGCAGAATGCAGAATTGGCATGCAGAATGCAGAATTGGCATGCAGAATGCAGAATTGGCATTTAACTTTACAAAAGAATCCAATAATCCTGTATAAATTTCCCATAGAACCTGTGTTGAGATGACCTGAAACCACCTACCCTTACTACATGAGGACCCTCAAGTTACGCTCATCTCATTGAGTTGAATTTATCATTTGTTTGTTTGTTGTCAATTGTTTTGAGTGAGCTTGTCAGGATTTCTAGCAACTGAAAGCTAATTTAGGCCCACTGTGCATGCCGCATCCAGGCATGGGACCCCTAGTTTAACGTCCCTTCCGAAGGACGACGAGGTGAGTTGCGAGGTCAGTCCTCGGAGGTCACCCATCCGAAATCTGACCTCACTCGACCAAGCTTAACTTCAGTCACCTGACGAAGACTGTATAAGCCACTCGGCCACTCACCCCGCGAAGGCAGGCAGAGTTCAGGCAAAGAGCGAAACTACGACATGTAATCGAGTCTAGGCTATCGGCTATGCCTTGATATCCGGGGAGCAGTTTCAAACAGGGGTTGTGTTCGACTCACGTGACTCATCCAGTAGAATTTACAGAAGCTTTGGTAAAAGACATTGAACTTACAAGAAAATAATGAAAATAAGGTTTTATCAAATTTTTTAAAACCCATACGAAGCTTTCGGTAGTAAAGATGACATAAGATTTAAGCAGCTAGCTACTAACCCCGCCCATGTGTTTTTTTACAAAAAATACGTGTATGCTCTATCGATAAATTATTCATAAATACGTGCATGAACTTACTGCAGATTGATGCATCCTGGGCACTGCCCTCTCAAAATAAGCTTTTCTTGCATGTTCCACTTGGTATCACAGTTTGTGACACATCTGTTGAAAAAGAAAATCATCTCATATCATTTCTTTACACATCACTAGGATCATTATTGTGCCCTGAAAAGATATTGCTAGTCGCTGCATTAAGGTCGAAGCTGCGTTCTTGAGGAAGTCTGGTTGACGAGAAAAAGATCTCGCTTGATAGGAAGCCGAGTCTCTATGAAGCTCAAGTGGTATAAGTCATGCTTTACAACTCAAACAGCTGGTTTGTGATA
The DNA here is from genome assembly GCA_964020215.1 of Aurelia sp. 3 sensu Dawson et al. (2005). Classification (NCBI taxonomy): domain Eukaryota; kingdom Metazoa; phylum Cnidaria; class Scyphozoa; order Semaeostomeae; family Ulmaridae; genus Aurelia; species Aurelia sp. 3 sensu Dawson et al. (2005). The sequence continues at coordinate 27,773,239 of OZ026573.1, read as the reverse complement.
AAAACCTCTCACGAAAAGCAAGACATTATGCACAGGCGACATCTCAGAAGGATATTCAACATCAGATATCCAGGAATGATCGGCCATAACACACTGCACAAAAGTTAGTTGCAATTTTGCTAAGATATCGGACAGAGTTAGTGAATATCGTTGGCATACGCTTGATCATATTTTGAGAAGTGATGAAATACATGAGCTCAATTAGTTCGTACTGACATTTGCTGTTTAGACTGATGAGCGTTTAACTGGATGCCAGGGGTGGCAACAATAGCGGACCACGGCACCAATGGTCCCAGAAATTTTTTCAGGTCTCCAGAAAGAATGAAAAGGAGAAAGGAAAAGGGACAAATATGGAAAAGTGAAAAAATGGAAGTCAATTTTTTGTCAAAATTGTAAAGGCTTAATTATTAGATAAGTTGTTACTAGATCTAGGAACTTAACAAAAAGATATCGTTCACAAGTCTTCAAGTGGACAGCCAAAAAATCAACAAAATTTGCCCGAAAAGTATATATACGATTGTGATTAAGACTAATAATCAGTCCTCGATTCTGTCGTATTCTTTACACATCGTAACCTTTCAAAAATGGGCACTTTTTTGAAGCAATTCACGCAGAAATTTTTTCCAAGACTCGTTTTGGTCCCAGAAACTAAAATACTTTTTCCATCCCTGCTGAATGCGTTGGAAAACCAATGGGCAATTTGCTCACACCAATAAAGAACGATTTGAACAAGCAAAATCTGAAAATCAAATAGCATTGCAGAGGTATAGCAAGTAGACTTATGGCTTGCAATCCCTTGTTTCCTTGTGCTCTTTGACTTGATGATGGAAACTCGGTAAACAGAGACTCATAACATTACTCTGAAAACATGACCCTATTTAGACCCAATCTCCCAGGTTCTTAGAGAATCTATCAGATTCCGAGATTTGTGAATTACTATGATTGAGGCAAATGTGATAGAATTTTCGATCCCATGGGATTCGAGATTCGATCCCATGGGATGCAATCATAATTCCATTGATGACTGCAGAAAGTAAGGTCAGCTTCTTCACTTTTTCAATATGAGTCCCTGTTGAGCAAAATTTACCGCAGGAGTACAAGGGGGGACTTCACCGTCATGAGAGAACACTGGAAGAACTTATCCTAACTACAGTTTACATTGTTAAGGTATATGGAATAAGACCATTTTAAGGCCCCGTTTACACGAGATCGGATCCAAATGGATCCGTACCCAAACTGTAACGGATAGGCCTTGCGTTTACACGGGACTCGACGGATCCGAACCCATTTGGATCTGCTATCCGTACCCAAACGGGATCACTTTCGAAAGTGATCCCGTTTGGATCCGATCCCAAAAAGGTCTCGTGTAAACGGGTGGGATCGGATCCAAACTGGTACGGATAGGAAGTTACACTATTAAACTGAAAATCCTTTGTTGACATTTCAAAGAGGGGAATCAGAGATGTAACAGAGTCTATTAGAGTGCAAAATTTCAAAGGATCGGACTAAAATAAGAGACAATGTTTACTAGAGCGCTGCTATGAGTTCATAAAATCTAAATGGATCCGATCCCGTGTAAACGCCAACAGTTCTGGATCCGATCCCGTGTAAACGCCCCTCAAAAAGTGGATCGGATCCAAATGGATCCGATTCCATTTGGATCCGATCCCGTGTAAACGGGGCCTAAATGTCAGCTCCTGTAAAATAATTACATATTTTGGCTCTTCAGCAATACCAGGTGTACAAAATGAACTTCAACTGTTTAAACTCGTTCCATGGAGAACACTTGAGGTTTAGAACTAAATCAAAGTTTAGTTGATAGCCGAAAGGCTGGAATATTTCAGAGACCTTTTTACTTTTTGAAAGAGAGGTTTGGATCGAGCGTCCAAATCTGGTAAATTTGTGAAGTAAAGCAAAGGCATAACCCCCGTTCTTGGTATAAACATTTTGAGCTGTGGCAAGAAGTTGCTTCGGACTTTTGTACACTTTTCAGAGAGTTTATCATCGACAAATTTGCGCAAAGTGAGTTAGCAATGGTTCAGGTTAAAAAGAGGCAAGTGTTACTGGTCTGTTTGCTTCGCTCCTCGTTATTTTCATTCATAGTTGGCTGACTTTTCTTTCAATAGAGTAACAATGGTTGAAAACAGGAAAGTTCGATTTGCAAGTCGCAAAATGAAACCCTTGCATGCTCGCACTTTGTGTTTGCAACTGTTACACCACGAAATCAGTTACCATTGATCGAAAGCAATTAGAAACAAGGCACACAAAACTTCCCTGTGTATAAACTGAATCATTTCTAACTCACTTTGAGTAAAGTTATCGTTGAGTTACTCTCTGAAAAGTGTTCTGAAGGCTGATGCAACTTCTTGCCACAGCGCCACAGCTCACAGTGCTTATGCCGAGAGCCGGGGTCATGTTTTTGTTTTCCTTCATAAATTTACCAGATTTGGATGCTCGATCCAAACCTCTTATTTAAGGAGTAAAAAGGTCTATTGATGTTAACTTGTTCTTTTGAACTTGGGCCTGTTTATCAGGCTATGTTTGTTCTATTTTGCTGAGCCTTGCATAATTGCGTGCACTTAATCATTCATAAACTATGGCTTCCTTGAAAATCACTCCATGTTTCCTCAAAAGCTTACGAATTACAATGGTTTTTAACTACAGACTTCACACTGTCCGTACAGTGAGCCATAACACTTCTCCTCCCCTGTTTATTTCTATATGTTCGAGTGCACCTAGATGTGGAAAATTTTCTGAAAGTCAAATCGCTTTGCCCTCTCAGAAACCTAAATCTTTCGTGGTGCAAAATTCGCCCTTGCTGATAAGGACAGAATACAACTTACTGGAAAGCAACTGCAGGTGGTTCACCATCCAAAAATTTTATTTTCTGTGTGTAGTTCGACATCCTGCTGTCATTTTTATTGCTCAAAACAGTGACTCTAACCAAGAAATGGTATGTGAGGTTTATATAAAATCCACCCGTGTTTATGAGAAGTTTTTCAGTAGTAAGTGGCTGGAAATACTTGAAATCAGTGTTAAGGCACAGTGTTCTGTTGTCCTTTTCAATATGACTCCATGAATCTGCTTTGCAAAACCATTCATATTTTAATAGCATTGTTTTGTTGTCAGGGTCCTTAGAAGCACTTGCGTCCAGTGTGAAATTATACGGGTCAGTAGTGTTAGCATCCGGTGTCAGGCGTTTCTTTAATGGTATTGTTCTTGAACTACCACTAGCAATCACAGCAAACAATGGCGTTTGTTTTATTATCACAAAGGCATCCTTTGAGATAGTTTGCGGTTCATTGTCTGATGTGTATGATTGTTTGAAGCGAATTACATAACGACCAGGTGGCCACGTGAGCTTCTCTAGCACATACAATATCTCATTGGAGATTGCGTTCTTCGTCAGATTCCGTTCATCGATTATCTTATCGCCTTGATCCTGCGCAATCAGCTCAACTTTGTACTCGACTGTCACTTTACTGGTGTTACAGTCCGGTGGTTTTATGTTCCCGGTTACTTTGTAGTCAACTCCGCGTGTTGTGTAAGTTGGATTCTTTGCTTCCGGACTGCCGGTCAGTTCCAACTTCTCCGGCTGACAATTTATCACCTGAACTTCAAACGTGAAATTCTCCTTTGAAAGAGGGTTCTCAGCAGACACAACCGGTCTGTAGATTCCTTGTTTTGCGTATTTGAAGATAAAGGTGAACTGCTTTGGCGTAATTTGGTCCGAGTGGTTTTTCGTTTGTTCCGGGAGCGCAATATCGTTTAAACGGTAAATAACAAAGGATCCTTGTTTTAAAGTGACAGTCACTACGACATCCGTATTTGAGGAGGTTAGGACTCTCTTCATTCCATTAATCTCACTAAATGATGGATTTGACGTGACTTTCAGTTCCTTGATGGGACATACAACGTCTATAGAAACTGTCTTCACTTTGGCTGAGCCAGGAATTTGGTTGCTTGCCTTGACTGTTATACTTGTTTTTTCACATGTTCCAGCTCTGAGAGAAAAAGAAAATTATTTTACTTTTATAGTAGTTGTCATAGGAAGATTTCTCTATTCTAAAAGACAATTCATGGTTGCTTTAAAGGCGCAGGATCACGTAACCGTAAACAAACCTGTTATCTCTAGAATCTATATTGTTACCCACACGTGACCATTGTGTTCTGCACAGATCCTGGTGGATGGGGTGAATCCACACTAAAGTTACTTTTAAAAATCCACCAATATCCCTGCAATCGTACAACATATGAATGTTTAGTTTGTTTCTCTACGAAGTAGAAGAGTCCATCTTCAAAATAACACTTTCATTTTGAGAAAAGTAGTGGAAAATCACTGTGATAGGGCCTATCAAAAATACTGCAAAATCGTCGTTTCGAAAGAAGTTTGTTTATATTACGTGACCCTGCCCCTTTAAGTGATGTCATAAAACAAGCTTGTCGTCTGTTTAAAGCATGATCTTTAGGGTCCAAATCTCCCCATGGTATCGCCCCTGTAGTGTTGTAAAGTAATTAGGACAGCATAAAGGGTGTCTCAAAATTGTTGGACGTTTTTTATATATATTCAATATAAAAGTTTACAATGACGAATTACCTAAGACACTAACCACGAAGCACTATACCACACTACAAGAACGATACGGGGAGGAGCAAAAATGTCATGACTACCCCCTGGCATTTAACATAGAATACAGAAGACCCAAAATACAACCAACTCTACGACACAAGATGCTATTAGCTGACACAAAAATGATTTTACAAACAAACGAAAAAGAAAATATTTAAGGAGAGAAGAGAATTCACCTACAGGTTTTCATTACAAACTTATTCAAAACGTTTGGAGGCCTAGGTATGTTGTAGCGTTGCTTTTGAATTTTGTGCTTTTGAATCAAGATTTATCAAACCATGAGGTTAGACGTTTGATTAAATGCTAAAGAAATCTAATTAAAAGGATATATATGATGGCTTTTCAGCTCTTTTATAGACTGACGACGTGATTCCTTGTATTCGTTCAACATTTATAATCTGATGTTTTAATTTCACTCATACAAAGGACTCACGACCAAACAGATTCTAAACAGGGACTAAAATCTTACGAGAAATCAGAAGAAACTTAGAACATCTTCCATCCTACGAACGTCGAAAGAAAAGTCGAACGTCCCTTCGAACGTCATTTCGAGCGTCGCTTCGCTTCGAGAAATCGAACTTTGAACTAATGAGCCAATCAAACGCTACAAATAGGCACGTGGGTTGACCATATTAAGAGAGTAGTGATCTGATTGGTCGCGCCGTGAACGCGGCGGACTTGGCCTAATTAGTCCCTATTCTGAAGCGTAAGGACATAAGTCCCTCAACTGAAGCGATAACAACAACAACAACGAGCGTAAGTTAGAGGGACTTATGTAATGTAGTCTAGCTCTTTTACCCATATTTTTCCAACATAACAATCTAATGAGTCAAATATAAATTAGACACATTTTTATCCCAAACCATATCAAAGTTAACATGCAAAATTGTTTAGTTAAAAAAATTGAAAATCTTTTGTAAATTCTAGACTTTGATATAAGTGGGGAGGGGCTTGATAGAGAGGGGGGCTTACACATGATTTTAGTTTAGAGGAGAGGGGCTTATTAGAGAGGGGGCTATATAGAGAGGGGGACTAAATAGAGTTTTTAGGGCATATGATGTAAAAAATACTTACGGGAAGGTGAAGTTATGCAAATATGGTGGGTCTGCACTGAGAAGATACTCAGATTGTTTATTGCTCTTGACTGTCCCTTCAAGGGTCACATTGGTACCATTGACAACTCTAACAGTGATATTGACAGGGAGATTAGCCTCTGATAGAATCCTGTCATTTATCTGATTAAGCACAATCACATCCACTATTCTCTTTTGAACAGCAAATTGTAATGTTGCATTGTCTGAGTTGATCAGGTTCGAAGCTTTCACAAAAACAGTGTAGATACCTGAAAAACAAAAAGACGGTTTGAAAACGGAATATGATTACAAATTTGAGCGTGAAGTCTCACAGTCTGCGGTGCGACCAGACTCTGGTGCCTAGTCTCATTTCTCCACTAGCAGGAATATTCTGTTGGAAGAAATTTTCAGTTGCTTGCAAAGCATCAACTCCATAGCAACTTTAATTTTCCAACAGCTTACTTGTTGACAATCCTAAATGAGTGAGATTTTCTAGCACTGGGTTTCCAAAAAAATGGTTCGTACTTACCCACGGCCGTTGGTGTAAAATCAAGCTTTCCGTCTGTGTTGTTGTATGTGTAATTTTTAGATCCAAGTTCAATGATCCAATCATATGTAATATTACTGCCTTTATCCTTAGAAGTTTCCATTGAAATCTTCTCGTTCACTGGGTACGCTTTTTCATTGTACCAAGACAGTTTTGTGATCTTGAGATTAACAATTCTTTCCTGAAAGGACAGAATTTTAGTTGAGGAAATATTCAGATCTAATCAGTATTAACACTCAAGCTAGATGTGTTTAAAGGTTTGCTTTCAAGAACAGTTAATTCGTGCAATTAATTCCTTGAAACTGTAGAAACCCGCATAAAAGAACCTCTTTTTATAAGAACCTTAAGGCTGAAATTCAGTCTTTTAAATTCCCTAAATAAGAACCCTCTAGAAGCTGAAACAGGGAGATGTTCCTATATAATAGGTTTCAAGTCTTCAGAATTCCTCAGAATTTTAAAGAATTCTTAAATTCGGATCAGAATTCTTCAGTGGTACAAAAGACTATCAGATAACTACACTCTCAGACCTAAAGTCAGCTGAGAGCATAAACAATTTCAAACATAAGATCAAGGCCAATTTCTTTAAAGAGCTCCAAAAGCGAGAAGACAACCCTGATGAATATTACTAAATTTTCAAAATTTGCAAATAAAACAAGTTTCGATAATTACTCTCTACATAGATATATAGAATATACATTTTTGCACTTTTCTTTCTTCTTTTTAAGAAAAATTTTTCTTTTAATACGTAACACCTCTGAGGGGGGGACCATTATGGAAACAAGGTCACGCGGACCTTTTAATGCTATCCCTGCCATTTTTAAAATGGGGGTGTTTTTATGATGAATTTTTATGATGGATTTTTATATATGAACTTATTTTGTTTTTCTTTTTATTATCTATGTACACATGTAATTAGCTTTCCGTTTATTTTCCTGTAAATTTTTTCATAGCACGTTTTAATTTCAATTTTCATGGCGCAATTTTACATACATACATTTCGCAAACAACCAGGGTTATTAAAATATTTAAGAAATGAGTCTTACGTTGTACAATCTAGGGCTCAAAACACCTTCAATAAAATGGACTTCAGCATTAACAAAATAAGAACATCATTCTTTAAAAAAGAAAGAGAATTTTGAAATCCTATGTTTGGAGTACCCTATATTAAGATATCGGTTTTAAAACCTATCTTGTGCGAAGGCGCACTAAGACACAGAAATACAAGAGAGCTCTGAACAACTTGAGAGCGGTTGGGCCTAACCACACTCAGTTGAAGACGAAAGAGAACAGAAAACAAGACAAAGAAACAACACACAGGGATCAAAACAAGGTAAATAAATAATCAATTAAAACATTTGTGTCCTTACACCCTTGATCCAACGTCAAAAGATACGGAAAATGAAACAGAAGAAGCATCACTCACCTGAACGTGTACGTAGGTGTTGGTAAAATAATTTGGTAGAACATCATTAGTAGCTGTGACATGGATTCTTGCAACGCCGTGCTCTTTGAACTTAGTTTTCAACTTTATAGTGCTTGTGGTTGATAAGTGAGCAACAATTAAATGCTGAATGTTTTTTGATTGCAAACCAGTAGTAAATTGAGTTCCAGGAAATACACTGTCTGTTGAATTCACGTAATATGACGTAGCATTTGGCATGACAGTGTGAGAAATATCTCCTCCGGAAGGGTTCAGCATAAGACCAAGCACATCGCCTCGTTCTACTTCCAAAGACGGCGCTACAACTTTCAGGTATACGAGGCCAGTTGTATTTCCAATGAAGCTTATTTCTGAAAAATAACGCAAGTATTAAATGATCGAACCAAAGCAGCACCATAAAGACAAGCAGCATCCATACAAGTGGGCACAGCTCTTCGAGTTGGGGGGAGGGCACATTGAAACATACTGTCCTCGGATTATGAGGGCTATGTGACAGTGGAATCGTTCATTATGAAGTTATGAGGATTTTGAAAAATATGGCGGGGAGGCATCCATATCTACAGTAGAAAGATACCCAAAAATTCCCTTGTTACTGCAGTGACGCAACATTATTGGCTGTTTGTATATTGTACAGTCTATAGTACAATGGAACATCCATATAGCGGACATCTTTGGGACCAATTTTGATGTCCGTTGTAAAGAGGTGTCCGCTGAATGGAGGTGTCATCCCTTGTTTTATTGTATTTTGGGACGAAAATATTTGTCCGTTGTTCGGAGGTGTCCGTTGTGCAGAGGTGTCCGTTAATGGAGGTTCCACTGTATTAAGTTACGTAATACCATAGAATGTACAATGCGTAAACAGTCAATAATAATGTGTCGTTGTACTAGGGTAAACCGGGGTAATTTGGGACAATTTTGTCATTTTTGAGGCATGACTGCTTCGTTGCATATTTGAATAAGACTAATTCAGCTTTTTATATACATTTGAGTGGTGAATAATTTATATTGAGTAAAAGATTCTCTTAATTCATGTTGTTGCTGATACAGTAGCGTGTAAATGATGCTGTCCCAAATTACCCCTAGATGGGGTAATTTGGGACAGCACTGAGTTCCACCTGCAAATGATACATATTCATACCTAATGGCAAATTCGGATAAGAAAATATTGTATCTGCCACAGTTCACTCCAATTTAATCAAAAATTGCCGCTTTCATAAATGTACGGTAAAGTAGCCATAGTCAAATCAATGATTCAAAATATCAAAAAAGTACTCGACATCAATGCAAATGTTGAAAAACTTGCTTAAAAGAATTGATTGCAACAAGTGATATAACTATTCAATTTTAAACAATGTCCCAAATTACCCCATGGGTGTCCCAAATTTCCCTTGTCCCAAATTACCCCGGTTTACCCTACAGCAACAGCAACAGAATATCCGATGTTTTCATTGCGGTAAGATGCTGTATTTGGTATGATTGCGGAGCACGAGGAAAGACACAGTACACAATCAACTAAGGTCTGAATTTCGATTTTCCTCAGTTAAAATAAAAAGCACTGCTGTCTTTATGTTGCAATTAGAAACAGCAGCAGTAGCATAAATTGCTTCAGTGGAAAAGCTATGCAAGCCCCGTAGTACGCAATTGGGCCTCCTGTGATCGAAGAACGTGGCCAATTGTGACTGATGAAAATCTGCCCTTGCCCCCCCACACTCATTCACCGGCTTGGCTTACTCATTAGACACACGCTTTTTATCCTAGGTATTGCTACTACTAACCTAACCACTATCTCCCTTACAGCCCAACCTTAAGACTCCAAATATTAGAGCTCAAAAACAAGACTTGGCTACAACATGGCTACGACCTTTTTTGCATTTCGACAGAAACTGGGCTGGTGAGTTTTCGAATGATGAACTGAAAGTTCTGAATGTTAGAATTACTCCTTCGTGCTCATAAAAATGTGAATATAAAAAACCCACCTGAACTCAGTTTGAAGTTAGGTGTCGTTAGGTGTCATAATATAAAAAAACTCACCTGAAATCAGTTTGAAGTTAGGTGTCATGACTGTATATGACGATGTGTCTAATGTTGCACTTGACATCATATCTACTTCAGGCTTTGGGCATGTCCCCGAAAAACAACCGCTTAGGGCATAGCAATACTTTCCACTGCTACAGGATGGTCTGTATACCTACAAAGAAAGAAAAGATTACTGTACATGCACTTTTCAATACTATACATGCATTTTCAAGCCTTTGTGAGTAATGTGATACAGGGAATAATACGCCATTTTTAAACGATTACAAGGTCAATGCTGGAAAAATATTTGAATCGCTTTTTGGCGCACGGACCGAATGCAGTGAGGGCCGTACAAGAAACTAAGACTGCGTTCACACGATGCCGGCACATTTTGAAAACGGTGAAAAATTCGACGGATAGGCCTCCCGTTCACACGAAAACGGCACATTTTTTGCCGGCAGATTTTGAAAACGGTAGATTTTGAAAACGGAATTCTAATCGGCACATTTTGGAAACGGCATCGTGTAAACACTTTAAAATGATGAAAATAGAACATTTTCAGACGCTTTTGGAACGAGACTGAACAATTCTGAGGATTTAGGTTCACTTAATTGGCATCAAAGTCTTGCAACGAGCTTTTTACCGGCAAATTTCCGACCGTTTTCAAATTGTTCCGGCATCGTGTGAACGCAGTCTAAGGTCCAAATACTTAACAGCATGGATCGAATACAGTAAATCCCCGCATATAAGAACCTACTTTTTTGAAAGCCAGGCTGAAAAAGTTTCTTATTTCAAGGCACTAAGATTAATTCAAAGCATAGAGGTTCATATTTGAATCTCTACTGCTCATATTACACAGTCACTCTCGTCCACCCAATCGAGGCCACATTCAAATTTTTCAAATTTCTCATATTACACAGTCACTCTCGTCCACCCAGTTGAGGCTACATTCAAAATTTGAATGTAGCCTCAACTGGGTGGACGAGAGTTACAAGTCTATCTTTCCTTCTCTCCTCTGTTTTCCTTGTTCTTTCTCTCGTTCTTATGACGAAAGATAGAATTTTCGCAAGTCCAGGTCTAAAAAAATAGTGGTTTTTTCATTCGGGTTGTTTTGCGGCATTCCTGCCTTCAAATCCCATACACTACTCTTCGCTGCAAGCCTCTTCGGCCTCTTCATCCAAGCAAGATCCAATGCACAGCCTGCCCTGCCATCGTGGTTTTTTCTCAATACAATTCATCTTGATAAAGCCCTTGGATTAATCAAACAATTCAAGTTACAAATCTTAGGCTGCGCGTTTACGTTGCACAATCCTTTGTAAGCGCGTAAACGCTCGTGCAGAAATCCGCCATACTAATCCCTTAGAACGTTCAGACATTTAAAATATTTGAATGCGGAAAGAAGCTTGCTCATGAGAAAAAGCTTGTTGGTTAGCAAGCAGATTACTTATACGCGCGTGCAAGCGAAATCTATTGTGAGCTTTTCATTTCAGAAGTAGCTAAAAAGCGACCTGCTATATCAATCTAAACGGGAAAACGCAAACAAAAGCGCGTTTACGCAAGCAAAAGCAAGTACGCAAAAACAAGCCTTTAATGTCAATGCAGCCTTACCTGGAAACGAATAAATCCAACTTTCACGAAGAAAACTTCAAAAGCAGAGATGAAGCCTTTGGTTGGAAATTTGTAATTGGACATGATGTAAATCCCTCGATTTGGATTTGAGTAAACCACGCTCGCCTTCATGAGATAAACTAACTTCGCTCCAACTGGTACAATGTAAGCATCTGGAATTAATTGAATGAAAAATGCATCATAGTCTTTCTCAAATCAAAACCAGCCTGCAAATGCCCGTAAATTACAGCAATAGACGTGTTTTGCAAAGGAATTTCGCGTTATCTCGAATCTCAGTTGACGTGATCCATAATCATAATCATAATCGTGATCCATAATCATAATCATAATCGTGATCCATAATCATAATCATAATTGTGATCCATAATTATAATCATAATCGTAAATCCATAATCATAATCATAATCGTAATCCATAATCATAATCATAATCGTGGTCCATAATCATACTCATAATCGTAATCCATAATCATAATCATAATCGTAATCCATAATCATAATCGTAATCCATAATCATAATCATAATCGTAATCCATAATCATAATAATTAATCGAATCCAATAGGAAGATTTGGAAGTTCGCAACTCATTCTAACATTACGCTAAAGATGACGGAAAGGAAATTTTTACCAAGGTGCAATGCGTTCTTATTACAGATCTTTAACGATTCTATGGGAATTCGATAAAAGAATGTGAATGCATCTTGGTGAAAAGTTCCTAGCCATCATATTTTTCGTAATCATTTATTCAAATTCCTACTGAGTTACAAACAAATTTTGTGAAAAGATTGTTTAACGTCAAGGATACTTATTCATTTGCAAGTTCAATTAATTGATTAACAAATTCATTAATTAATTAATTAATTAATTAATTCATTCATTCATTCATACACTCATTCATTCATTTATTGATTCATTTAACCCTAATCCTACCGGGCTTTTTTTGATCTAACATAGCCGGTATTTTCCACCCCCCCCCCCTGTTGAAAAGTGCCTTCCCGAATAGCTATCGCTGCAAGACTTGGCAGAGGCATTGCACAATGCTTTGTTAACAATTATGGTGATTTGGGTGTTTCCAACACCCATTGTGACGTCACAATGACGTCATAACAAAGACACACTCCAGAAAAATTACAACATTCTCATTTTTTTAGATTAAAATCCATCAGAAGCAAGCACAAAGCGTTGTTTTAATGCAAATGGTCTCAAAACACATTGAATATGATTCTCCATTAATTTCAATCACATAAACATACCAATAATTACACAGAGTATCAAAAAATGGTCAGAATTTTTCAAAAATCAAAACCAATGCTAACTTTTCGGCAAACCAAGAACTTCAGAAACGCAGAAAAGCATGTTTAAAGCTTGTTAAAGATACAAAAATATCAGAAAACGATCAAGTTTTGAATGGAGAATTCAAAAAATATATTCTTGAAAATATCTAATGACATCATCAGTAATGACGTCATCAATGACGTCACACAAAATAGAGGATACTGACGTCATCAAATTATGAAAATAACTACAAATTTCGGATTTAATTAATGAATGCTATTAGCTCACAAAAAAATTAACCAATTTTCGTTAGTTTTACTGATAGAAATGACTAAGTAAACCTAACTTCCATCGACCACTCTCCAAATATGGTGTTGTCACGTGACATTTGGCTACCATTTTGAATTTTTTTTCCAAAAATATGTGGCAAACATATAAAAACTAAAAATCAGTCAGTTTGGGGATAATTTTTCATAAAACAAAGAAATAGCGATTAAAAAACCATGACGGGGGGGGGGTGGAAAACACCCCCCCCGGTAGGATTAGGGTTAACCACTGGGAACACTCGTACAATCACTCGATCATTCATTCATATAGTGCTGAGTACCTGCATCAAAAATGCCAGGAAGCATACATCGACATCATCCTATGAACCATAGGTTATAGATTTGCTTATCTAATTCAGGAGCTCAGTAGTAACAGCTACGCCCTAAATATAAGAGAATCGCAATGCCTTCTGCTCGGCCTCAAAATCAAATAGACAAAAGCCGCCAGACAGATATTTAGATTTCTGCATCTTCTTTCGTCAAAAACTCAAGATATCTTCTTGAAAATCCTTATTGCGAAACCGCCTTTCATGTGCATGCACAAGGCGATAGTTTGCTCTACTGGCTCAAGGTAACTTCTGCGCCTCTGTTTTGAATTTCTGACAAAGAGAATTTCCTTTCTCAGCAATCACGAATCGCTTTGAATCGTGATGTCAGTCAATAGCAACTGGTTTTATAATGCTCAAAAATGTGTCCTTCTTGTACACGGGATCTACAAAGTCAGTTATATTCATGTAAGTACTTGGATACGAACTGCGTAAAGCACGACGTTTCGAGCCTAGTCCGTTATCAAGCAATGAAATATTAGAAGAACCGACCATAATCAAACTAAAAAAGGGCAGATTCGAAAGACTAGAATAGTAATCAGGGGAATCGATGTGACGTAGAAAGGACTGAGAATAGGGCAGAGATGTTACTGAACTATTATTAATATAACTATTAATAATAAAACTAAACCACAATCAAAGTAAACAGAAAACGATAAATAAAAAGAAAGACTGTTTAAAAGCATACGTTTCGATCATTAAAATCTTCGTCAGTCAAGTAACTATTATTAATAAACTATTATTAATAAACTATCATAAAACTATTATTAATAGAATGTTATTGGTGATAGGGAAGAGGTATAGGAGTATACGTAAATTGGTTGATGATTCCTGATGGATACAATGTTCCAAGCTTAAAAATGATCCGTTTCCCCAATGTTTTTCTTCTTGTACTTTCAGTAGCTGCTCATAGGAAGTCATGAATTCATTATGAATTCAATTCGTATCACACTGCTTGTATCATACTTTATTTACTTGCTTATCTTTCTACAATTGCACCACACGCAATAAGAAGAATTTTATTGATTACCTTCCGCTGGAATAGGAGCGAAAGTCTGCTTCTCAGCTTCACCAATGTAAACCTTTGCACCAACTGACATATTGCCTCCTTCCATGACAGCAGCCGTATAAAAATAGTCCAGTTCAGTCTCAAATGCAATTGGCACGCTAACATTGACCCCTCGAGGTGGTGTCAGCACTTGAAACACTTTACTATCAGTGATCGCCAACGAGGTGGCCGCAGCACTCTTAGCTGTAACGGTAACTTTGTAATACCCAGTCTTGGTCCAAATGTAACTATAGACACGTGCTTTGACATAATCGGCTGTTATTCCATCGCCAAAATTGTATTGGAAAGAAATGTTTCCTGCGACGGCTACGAAAAAAAATGTAGGTGTGAAATTCTATGACCTATTTCTTTTCACTGAATAGCTTGAAAGATACTTTGGCTACTTATCTATGATTCTACCGTTGGAATTTCAGAGGTCTTGAATATTTGTCGAGATTATAAAGCGTATTTCATGGGTGTTTTGATTGGTACCAATTCTGAAGACAGTAGGCTTGATTGACTCGGAGTTTGTATTTGATTGACTCCGAAATTCCAAAAATTGCAGGTTTGGCAGGTCTACTGAACCTTCTGCTCCAAAGGGCGGAAGGTTTGGCAGACTCTGGAGTGATCCTCGTTTTCATTTGAAAAATCTGAAAGCGAGGCGAATTTGCTCGCGATTCTACGGTAATCGAGTCAGTGTAAATTTGTTGCCAAACACCAGACTCGTCTTCGTGTTTTTACACTGGAAACCTCGTTTTCGCCAAGATAGATCTGAAACTTGCTGTTTTGAAGAATTTGTGTTCGACTGGGAAATGTTTCTGTCCCTGCGAAGTCTATCATTTTCAGAATAAGGTAGGTTTGGAATAACCAAGCAAACACAACCTAGATTTCAACATATATGAGGATGCGACGTCATCAAATTTCTAAATTATAAAACAGAAGAGTGGCAGGCGTTTGCTTGATACCATATAGCAGACATCCATAAACTATGGTTTTCTTGAACATTATTTCCTATTTCGTCAAAAACTTTAAAGATTGCTATGTGTTTAAGTTTTTTTCAAACATTCGAAAAGTTTTAACGTCAGAAATTTTTCGCAGTCCTGCACCGCTACATAACGGAGTTAAATAACTTAAAATCAGGCTATTATCGCCATAATCACTATTATTTCTGACCAATGATATCGTTAAACACAACCCTGACCTGACAACGTAAGTCTGCCATCACGCGCCTATGCTGGCCTGACATTCAATGTGGAACAGATTCCAGTGTTAGTAGATACATGTGTTAGTATCTAATCTTAATTTACTAAATTTTTATCTATTGGCATGTCTTTATGTTAATAGCCACATGGTAGTCATTGTCTCTTGCTCTTTGTGGTCCCGTCCCTGTAGTGTTATATTGCTGTAGAGTAATTAGAAAGTATAGTAGAACATAGATGTAGCATGTATTGTAATTTTTCATATGGATATAAAAAAATATCAGGCTTTCAAGAAGCCTTGCTTTGATTCTTGTCGTAAATGGTCAACAAATTTTTGCAAAAGAGAACCTATTTTACTTTCATGAAAGACAAAAAATTCTCACGGTGTTATATTGAGTGATTAAAGAATAAAAACAATCCAAGTTTGAAAGTAGACTTTGGACTATGAGTCCCTTGTATCCCTGCGGTAAAAGAAAACAAGAAACTCCAGGTCATAAGTTTAGTTTGAAAGCCCTCTGCTCTCTAAACAAGGGCAGATTTTGTAATACAATAGCATCAGTCACTTTGGTTCACACCTCAATTCAAAGCGATTAGCGAATGCAGACAAAAGAAATTCTCTCAAGCTTAAATTCAAAACAAATGAAGCCGCAAAGTTGCCCTGAAACAAGTACTCCAACCTTTCTCCTGGTGCGGGTGAAAGGTGGTTTTTAAGAGAAGGTATGTACTTATAACGAAAGAAGATGGGTAAATCTTTAGTTCTGTCTCGCGGATTTTGTTTATTTGATTCAGAAACCGAGCAGAGGGCATTACAATTTTTGCATATTCATTCCTCAGATGTACGCAGTCACTCCTCAGCTCCTGAATCAAATAAACAAAATCCGCGAGACAGAACTTTAGATTTACCCATCTTCTTTCGTAAAAAGCACATACCTTCTCTTAAAACCCTTTCTTCGCCCGCACCGAACGAGAGTTTGCCGTACTTGTTTCAGGGCAACTTTGCGAGTTCGTTTGTTTTGAATTTCTGCTTGAAAGAATTTCTTTTGTCTGCATTCGCAAATCGCTTTGAATTGAGGTGTGAACCAAAGCAACTGATGCTATTGTATTACAAAATCTGCCCTTGTTTCAGGGTTAGTCAATGTGGAATTTTGAGTCTACCAAGTCTCACGATTTGTATCAGGTAAACACCCCCTAAATGATATCATTGCTCAACAAACTATTCTTGTTTTAGACTGGCAGTGATCCTGTGAAAGAGCAAACATTGAGCATGATTCAAACATGGAATCAAACTTTGGGGAAGAAAACAACCTATAGGGTGATTCAAGACACATATAATTTGCTAAAAGCTGAAGGTAAGATGCAGCCATTATTTCTTAGTTAAAATTCTCAAGTTTGTGAGAATTAATGAGAATTGGTAAAAAATTGCTATGAGGTAAATCCATGCAAGGTTTCAAAGGAATATGAATAGGAATATGAAAGGAATGTGAACCAAAGTGACTGATGCTATTGCATTACAAAATCTGCCCTTGTTTGCTCTCTAGAAATCAAGGCAATAATCTTGGCTAGTATATTGCTTAATACAATAGTAGACATGTTCATATAAATTACAAAATTTACCCGACAGAAATCGACTTTTCTTCTCTGAAATTACCGTAAAAGTTCTATTAAGCCCCTGGGGGGGGGGGCTTATTTAATTTCGGACCTTGCAGAGGGGGGCTTAATAGAGAGGGGGGCTTATTAGAGAGGGGGGCTTATTCACAAAATCAAGTGACAAGGATATATTTGGTAGCTTTTCAGTTCGTTTATCCCATATTTTGCGGAATCAACAAAGAATTTTTCTACTCAAATACATAAATTCAACACATAAAGTTTTTATCCCAAACCATATCAAAAGTAACATGCAAGGTTGTGTCGCCAAGTAAATGGAAATACTTGGTAAATTCTAGAACTTTGCTTAATTGGGGGGGCTTATTTCAAATTTTGACTCGGTGGGGAGGGGCTTAATAGAGAAGGGGGGCTTAAAAGAGCTTTTACGGTATGAGAGATTGCCTCAAGAAATCCCCTTCAAGAAACCTTCAAAAGTGGCTTAAAAAGTAACGACCAGATATTCTGCCTTACAGCGATGACATTAGCATGTTTTAGCACGTGCTATCTCTTTAGGACGACAAAAATGTCATCCTTCGGGGAGCAACCACATCATTGCAAATGACTTCATCTTTCCAGGAGGATAATAGGGAGTTTACGAAACCACGACGGCAACGGCGACTGCAACGCAATGTTGATTTGTTTCAGAACTTTAGATTCAAAAGATTCCTTGTTTTTCGTTCGAATTTGCTTCCCATGAGAGACTCTCAAGTTGTCCTCTTCAATTTCACAACTGGGAAACCACATTTCTGGCGTTCTGTACTGCAGATCTAGGCTTGCGAAGTAAAACTCAGCCGTTCTAAATGTTTGTCTTCAAAGTAAGAATAACGTTTTAAGGCATCTCTGAGTTACAGGGTGCCTTATTTTGGCATTTTGCATGATATATTAAAGGTAGCGTACGGAAACAAGACTTGCTTTGCGGAATTCCAGATGACGTTCTGTCTGGCGTTGCCGTCCTGGTTTCGTAAACTCTCTGATACGTACTCATACGAGTGGAAGTCATTGCTGTAAGGCAGAAATATTGGAAAAAATTGGTCGTGATCTTAGGCCTGATTTGAAGGACAAGTCCAGAGTAGAGTTGGTATGACTAATGCTAGAAAGGAAACTTATCATCTACTGACGCGAATTCTTACCTTTGTTTAATATTTTGAGAACCCCAACCAAGGACCGAGATACAATTTTTTACTTGAGGGGGCCATGGGCAAACCGGGCGACGAGCTAAGCGATCCAGAACCTTGGAGGGGATCTAGGAGTACTCCCTGGAAAAAAACTTTGAGACCACGCTCTTCAATTGGAATTTACACACCTTGCACGAAAGTTAAAAAGCCTAGTTTACCAAAGGCCACTGCCTGACTGTAGAGTTATCGTGAGAGTTAAGTTTGTTAGCTTGTAAATACACCCCAAAGAGCTTCCTAGACTAATAAAAGGTAGAAATTGAACGAGATATACCCGACATAAGAACATGGAGTACCTATCTGATATTCTGAAATACTAAAATAATAAAGAATAAAGATTTACTGTAACAACTGCTGAAATATCTTGAGGGGGCCATGGCCCCCCTGGACCCCCCTGTATCTCGGTCCTTGACCCCAACGGCTGTCACGTCCACAAAAATTTTGACAATGTAGGCCACATCTTGTCTCCATGTCACCATTTTCTTAAAAGTGCACACGATAAAGAGGCTAGCAACAATTAAGAGGCAAGAAAACAACAGGACAGCCTCATTTTTGTTTACGAGATGTGATGTAATTTCGCTCAGATCGCTTATTTGAATTCGTTATTTCACAAGGAGTTTGCGAAAATAGTAGGAAAAAGTATGATACACAATTCATAACCATATTATCTTGTATTTTATCACCAACTATACCAACCCCGGACTTGTCCTTTGAGGTTTCTTCAAGAGACTTTCTCAAGGGAACCCCTTATAATTCAACAACGGGGTGGCCGATTTTAGTTGAGTAAATTTTAAAATGGATTTTATTTGAACATGTCCACCACTGGATATATTTTCCAATTCTTTCGTCTTGATATTGAGGGAGTAGTGATCTATCAAGCGGCGATTGTTTTTGTTAACTGACATGGTAGCAGCAGACCAAAAAGAAAGATGGAATCAAAATGAAGATTGCAAAAGAAATAACTCACCAGATATTGTCGCTACAGTGATATTCTGCGGAACAGAACCATGTAACATCCCGGATGTAACAATATTGATAGCTGTCAATAAAAATGTCGTATCAACTAGCCAATGATAAGACGTCTCCTGATCACAGTCAGTGATTGTTTGGTTGAAGTCACATGACTTGGACAAGCACAGGCTATTGCTGACCGTGGCTGATATATTGAAGGCTTGGGCTGCGCAGAGGCAGACGCCTGTTTGTGAGAATATTGCATACTTCTTTGGGGTCTTCCTCGTTGAGCATTTGACTGCGCAGGCAATTGCATTTTCGTCTGTGAATGCTGTAGAGAGTCCGTCAATGTCCCCAGAGATGTCAACATTTTCATAGTTCGTGAGTAAATCTGCATCGCTGTAGCAACCTTTAAACCAGGAACCTTCAAGAGAAACGAATCTATTAAAGTTGATGAAGTCACAAAGATGCGAAAAAAAATCTTCTTGTTGCGTGTAGTACCACAATACAAAGACAAACAAGTAAATTACATAAAATATAAGCACTTTGATGCGAATTGAATTCAATTCGCATCAAAGTGCTTATATTTTATGTTATTTACTTATTTCACAAAGATGCGACTTAAAATCATTCAATTTGTGAGCCTAGGCTGCGCGCAGACCTTGGTTACTAGGGAGGAGAGGAAAGAAAGTCTGCACGCAGACTATGTGAGCCCAGCCGAACATTCGGGATCTGTTTAGAGGAAAAACTACAGGGTGTTTCCAGGGTGTTTCTGGGGTGTTTCTGGGGTGTTTCAGAAAAAACCGAACCCAACTATAATTGAAAATGTTAAAAAATTGATAAAGTTTGTGTAGATGTAATATATACCGTCTGAAAGTATAATCTTCCTCCTTCCAAATGATATGGAGTTTGGATACAGTAATGGAATTATTCATCTTTTGATTGATATTTTAGTAAGGCCCCGTCCACACGTATCCGGATATTTTTGAAAACGCATCCTTTTTGATCCGTTTTCAAAAAGATTCGCGTCCACACGAGGAGCGTTTTCGAACATATCCCCGTCCACACGAAGACGCTGCTACATTCAAACTTCGCTGTTCGAACTTCGACAAAAGAAAACAGACAATCAAAATGCCTTTTTGTTGTCCCCAAAGATCCGTGCGCATGCTCTGATACGTTGTAAATCGATGCTGTGACGTCAGCGTTTTCGAAAAGCTCCATTTTCACCCGTCCACACGAGAACAGGAAAACGGCGTTTTCAAAAAGATCCACTCTGGAGAGCGTTTTCGAAAAGCTTCGTTTTCGGTGACTGAAAACGCCGTCTCCGTGTGGACGGGAATCCAAAACGGATAAAAAAAGATGCGTTTTCAAAAATATCCGGATACGTGTGGACAGGGCCTTAGTAAGTATGCCCAATTTGAAATGCGGCATGCAATAAAAACAAAATCAAATCAACTTAACCTTTAAGCAATAGATTGCCGTTTAGATCATTTTAGAATAGCCTTAAATTGTGGACTCATCATAATAAACCCATGGACAAACAATAAACTTGTAATATGTATGGAAACACCATCAAATCCCGTAAAAGAACAATAATCAAATGTAAAATAAACCAAGTAATTAGAGAGAAAACTGTTAAACCTGCAAGAAAATCAAGTAATCACTTACCAACAACGTTATTATACCAAATAATTACATCAAATACGCGTTTCATCGCACACTCCTCAGTTTGGTTCATGCGAAGAACAGATAAACGACAAAGACATTTGAGTATCACGTGAACATCACACCTGAGCCACTGATTGGCTTATCTCAAAACAAAGGTCATCCAATCAACAAGCGCCAAAATTTTTTGCAGCAACAGTTTGCAACGATATGTGTTCGACGAAACTGAGGAGTGCGCAATGAAACGCGTATTTGGTTTAATAATCTGGTACAATGTCGTTGTCACGGCAGATTTACAGCAAATTACAAAAGTTCTTTTCGAGTCATTCAATTCATAGAAAAATGTAATACAACGTTAAAGAATTGTTAGATTTGAGCCATATGCCCGTTCCCATTTAAGGATTTTAATGAACTTTTGGGACAGTCCGCCAAAAGTTTTAAGTGATTTGGTCCTCGTCTGAGTCGTTAGAGCACACAATAAACCGCTTTGTCGTTTCAAAATTCCCGCAACTTTTTTCAGTTCTAGTAACGAGTAAGAGAAAGCAAAGAAGCTCAAATGACAACCAGGCTTCATCTATTTAAGGGTGGGGTCTCAAAAATAATAGAATTCTCGGGCAACAAAGCATTGTTCCTGACCTTAGAAGAGGAATTATAAAAAACAAAGAACAGTTCATTAAAAAGTGAAATTATTCACGGCTCATAGTTGACACAAATTAATACAAGGAATAATTTTTCATGATGTTTCATTGCAGTCATGACGACTGGCAGGTGACAGGATGAAAAAGGCAAACTGAGTGTAAATATTGGGCAACAATAAAAATCTTAATAGAATTTAATCATCAGCAAGAAAAATACGGCAGGTTTTGATTCATATTCGGTAAAAAGAACCTGTTGTGTTTTTATCGAAAATACGGTGTTAGCAATGCAGTTTCATTGGCTAATCTTTTGAAGGAAGTTAAAGTCATTGACCGTAAAATTGCTTATTTTCATAACAAACGATGCAAATGATCTATGTCAAGTAGTCGCAAAAAAAAGGACAAAAAAAACAACCATAAGTCCAACTGCAGGCTCTGCAAGACATATATTCCTAAAGTGGGGTTCCTAACAGGATGGATGTTTTTATCAAGTAATCTATTTGTATATATACCCACTGTACATTTCTTTTCTATAAATTTGCTTTAGATTTACCCTATGTAAAAATTTTAAAGTAGAAGTAGGCCTTAATTAGCTCTAACGTAGCTATTCATTTAATCTAGCCTACTAAAAATAAAGGAATGATGATGATGATGATGATGATGATGATGATGATGATGATGATGATGATGATGATGATGATGATGATGATGATGATGATGATCAATTTCGCTGTTGTTGTTGTTGCTGATAGCCAGCTCAATGAGGGACAAGAGTGCCAAAGAGTATCTAAAATCGGAATTTGGAGCGGAAAAATCTGCTCCTAACCTGACTGGAGCATTTTAGCGAAAACAACAGCTAAATCCTTTGTAGCCAATCGATTTTTGCTTTCTTTACTTTAGGCCAATGCATGGTCCGCGGTTTTCAAGAAAACAGCAATGGAGTCGGATCTCCTTGTCGCAGTTCGCAGCTCAAGTAAGCAAGGAAGTTGAGGCAATTTTAGCCAGCCGTTTTTCACAAAGTGAGCAATTGGACGGAATGATTGTTTGTGCTGTAACAGGACATGTAAAAGTGTGAAGCAAGGGCGGCACCACGGGGTGGGCTGGGGTGGACATGCCCACCCCACTTTCCTCCGGTCGGTATTCAGTCCTAAGCAAAAACGACATAAAAATCGCTAGGTATACCTTCTGGCCATCAATCTCTTTTCCACCCCACTTTTTCTGGGCTGGTGCCGCCCCCTGTATTTCAGAGTTATTTTCAAGCACATCCAACTCTCTGTCGGTGGCGGTTGCTAACTGTATCAGTCCAACATTTTAAGCACACTCTAGGTTTGTGACTTTTCGTTTACATTTTTAGCTCTTGTATTTGAATTCATAACAGCAATTAAACTGCAAACAGGTTACTTGGCATGTGAATACTGAATTTCTTGCCATTCTGTTGGGCTTTTGTCTACAAATGTTTACTCTTTAATTCAGTGGTTTTGGTTTTGGTTTTGGTTTAATGAATGGATTTGCCTGCAAGTAAAAATTTGGTAGTCTTAAAAAAGGATTTGCATCAAAATTTGTTTTATTGTATTTTATGAACACGACCAAAATGGTCCACATTTATAACTGACTGAGGCCCCGTTCACACTGCTACGTTTTCATATGAAAACGGAGTAAAACTTCTCCGTTTTTGCCTTGCATTCACATTGCTCCGCTGTGAAAACGGGGCTTTTCGAAAACGATAATGAAAATGCATAAATTTGAAAACGGTGCGTTTTGAAAACGATCCATTTTCAGTGTAAGCGCCAAAAACGGAGACGTTTGAAAACGCTGCACATTCCTTTGTTAATAGACTTTTGATTACAATGGCATTCAAAGTCGCGATTGGCGCCTTGTTGACAGCTATTAACAAAGGGCTTTGTTTTGAAAAGGGGATTAACAACACCGTTTTGCTGGAGCAATGTGAACACCTATCGTTTTCATAGCGTATCTATTTGAAAACGGAGCAATGTGAACGGGCAGCGTTTTCATCAACAAAAACGGATAGAAATGAAAACGGAGCAGTGTGAACGTAGCCTGAATAATGTGAAACAAAATGTTGGATTCAGTCCTGAATCCAACATTTTATTTCACATTATTGCCTTGGTGCAAAAAATTATGATTTGTCTGGTTTTGGGTTACGAACAGAAAAGCAAAAGGTGATTAGATTTTTGCTTGTGATATTAATAGTACCCTGTATCTTACATTGATGTCAATGTTTTTAATCCACAGGGATTTGTCTAGAGCAAGAGAGCAAGATAGCTGCTCCATTATTATCAGATCTCATGCCAGTATTAGATGGCACTCATCTTGGGGAGAGATTGTCTTTCTGATGAAACAAAGCACTGGAACAAAATATAAAGAACATTTCCCTTGAAAATCCCTTATTTTCAGATGCTACTTAACTGGCTGCTAATAATAACAATGTATAATGTTAATATTATTTCTGATCTTGTTCACTCTTTGGTTCCTTGATTTTTGGTCACTCTGAACTTCTCTGAAATTCCAATTTTGTGTTCACAATATATGCTCCAATTTTGTCAGAGTCACAAACTGTTTGCAATTGTTTCCAAGGATATTCTTGTTCGATGTGACAGCAACAACAACCGCTAAAACGTTAATTCCGTGGTCCGAATTTTAAGCATGCAATGATTATGAAAACGAGGCTATCAAATCAATCCGATTTCAGACACTGTTTGGCAACAAGTCTCTGTATTAGCGACAAATCAGCTCTTAGGAGCATACAGAGATTGTGGAAGCAGTCTAGTTTGCATCCATGGAACCGTAGAACAGTCTTGAATCAAAGGTTATGCAAGCGCCCTCTTCACAGCTTTTCACAATTATGTAGAATTTTTTTGTAAACAATACAGTTCATATCTAACAAAATTTTCATTCAAACTGAATCAGAAACAATAAAATAGCTTTTTGACCTTATGCAATGCAGTTGTTTACGTTCAGGAAATAAAAAATTTATCAGATAAATTTTGTTTAGAAAGTTGACACTATTCAGAAAACTTCCTTAGAGAATTGTTTTTATGACATCCTTCTATCATAGATGGGAGGGCAGTATTTAATATTTCAAAACTTGTTAAAAAAATTTTTGACAAGTTCTGAAAACTCGATGCAGAATATTTTTGCAATCTGAACACTCACTGTAAGAGATCAGTATGGCGAATTTCTGCACCAGCGTTTACGCGCTTACAAAAGATTGTGCAATGTGAATGCAGCCTTTGGCCTAGAGTGTTCGGACTGCAAAATATCTCCATGCGAGAAGAAGCTTGCTCAAGCGAAAAACTTGTTGTTGGCAAGCAGATTACTAAGCGAAATCTATTGTGAGTTCTTCATTTCAGAGGTAAAAAGCGACCTGCTCTTTGGGATCCAAGCAAGGGACATATCAATCTGAACAGGAAAACGTAAAAAAGCGCGTTTGCGCAAGCAAAAGCATGCACGCAAAAACAAGCTTTTAATGTGACCGCAGCCTATGATGCTTGAAAACTTCTGAAATTCCTTGTTCAACTTCTTCCAGCACGTCACAACTGTTCTACTAGCTTCGAAACCTTCAAATAACTCGAATTTTTCTAGTTCATTTTCACATCACAGAATATTGCAACATTGCTCAAAATGTATCAAATACTTTATATTCCTTCCGACTTTCAACGCTTCTTAAGTATTTCTAAGGTCTTTCTCGTTTTTGTTTTGAAACTATCACAACCAAAGATTTTAACACATAGAACATTTCCGAAAAAGACTTTCTTGGAAACATTTCAAAACTTTTGTGAGTTGTTTCTAGCGAAAAGTTATTCAAATTTCTCGCAGAATTTATCATAAATTCCTCAAACAACGATCGAGACTTTGAAAGATTGTTACATCCATTAGACCCAAACAAGACTATGTCACATTCTGTAGCAAAAGCATCGGTTACTTTCAACTGACATGCCATTTCAATTAGCGAGCACATACAACAGGAATTCTTACAAACAACAAATCAAAACAAACCAAGCCTCAACACTGTCCCAGACCCAGTTTGGGTGACAGTCTCATTGTGCACATGAAAAGAAGTTGTTAAGAGAAGATATGAGCATCTCTGGAAAGAGAACGTAAATAGAAATATCGTAAAAGCCCTATTAAGCCCCCGGGGGGCTTATTTAATTTCGGACCTTCCAGAGGGGGGGCTTAATAGAGAGGGGGACTTATTCGAGAGGGGGGCTTATTCACAAAATCAAGTGGCAAGGATATATTTGGTAGCTTTTCAGTTCTTTTATCCCATATTTTGCGGAATCAAGATACAATTTTACAGCTGAAATACGTAAATTCGACACAGTTTTATTCCAAAACATGCCAAAATTAACATGCAAGGTCGTGTAGCTAAATAAATGGAAAATATTTGGAAAATTCTAGAATTTTGTATAAGGGGGGACTTAAAAGAGAGGGGGGCTTATTTCAAATTTTGACTCAGAGGGGAGGGGCTTATTAGAGAGGGGGGCTTAATAGAGAGGGGGGCTTAATAGAGCTTTTACGGTATCTGCCTCAAGTGTTCTACTGATGTGAAGGTGAAGGTGAAGGTGAGCTTACATCTAAAGTTTGAATCGCATCCAAAATACACGAGGATTTGACGAGGTTCATGGGTCAGATAAATAAATTGACGAGGCAGATACTCAGATGTATCAATCTTCTCTCGACACATGTTCATGACTTCTGTTAAAAATTCCTCTTCGCATGCATAACGCGACAGTTGACCATATATGTTTCAGGAAAATTTTGCGGCGTCGTTTGCTTTGATTTGTTGCTCGAGAGAACTCCTGCAATCATTAATTGGTTTCATGGAGAATTATGTTCAAGCTGTTTCTTAGAGCCTGTTCATATAGAGAAAATTTCCACGGCATCCTTCAGGCGAAGCGGGAACTTCCCTCCATAAGGCCAGGCTGTTAATAGGCACGCACAACCATAAAGAGGGGCGGAACTTCACAAGATGTGATATCGAAGCCAAAGTTAATCACACAAAGTGCTTTCTGTCAAAAATAGTGAGAAGCCTGCCCACTCACAAAGCATGTTCGTTTATTGGGAATCGCAATATTTACGTAGCTGAGATTTGCAGGTTGTAGAAAATGCTCCATGGAGATCAAGTTATAAGAATCTACTCGGTGAGTAAAAGAAATATAGGTGTCTGACAAACTGTATAACTACGACCAATCTATTGATTTCATGAAAACATATTCCATTTTACAGTGAAAATGCTAACATTTCGGGTGACCCAGAAACCCGGGGGGGGGGGTACTCATATATTTTTCTGTACGGGGACGTGCCGCTGGACAGGGTATCATTTTCAGGATTCCGACTCCGGGACAGGGTATCATTTTTGTAAAAATCGGCTCCATGACAGGGTCCATATTTGTCATTTTCGAGGGGTGTATCACTTGCCAAAATGGCGTACGAGATTTTTGGGATTTTCAAAAATCCCTGAAAATCAGGCCGGATTTTCGGATTTTTCCAGAAATTTCCAGGGATTTTTGGGATTTTTTAGGGATTTTCAAATGTTTGAAATTCCTGAAAATATACTTATTACGAAGATGTTACAGGTGCTTAAGTATGCCGAACCAATGAGACTATTTTTAAAGCGATAATAGTCAATAAAACAATCAATTTTTCAATACACTCTTAACGCTATTTTAACCGGGGTGGTGTTTTTCGCCACCCGTCCCAAACTTTTTTTAATAGCTCCTAAACGATGGCAGCTATGGCACTGAAAATTCTTGCCTTTTCCTAAAATTTAACTGGTAATCAGAAAATAAAGATTTCAATGCCTATTGTTAGACCACATGACCACCAGATGCCCATATTTGGAGAGTGGTCACAAAGAAAATCGTGAAAACTGCTCTAACTTCTTCATTTTGTATCAAATCTCATCAATATATGTACCATTCGATTTTCTCGATGAGTACTTTCATATGATATATAATTTATCTATATTTGCTGACATCAGCAATTTATAATTTCTATGACGTTATAAACCTCTATGACGTCATATTTCTAATGAATTAGCAATTTTTACATGAAAAATCATGTAGTGACTTGAAATATTGAAAAAACTATTTCGTTTCACCCAAATTATGCGAAATTGATGATGTTTAAGCATTATTATTGAGGAAACAATTTTGCATTAAATCGAATTACTATTATTTATTTAGTTAATTAATTAGGAACCACAAACATTCATATATAATGAATGAAATCTCATACTAAGGCTGTCAATCAAGTATTTGGATAGTTTTTAGCCTACTTTAGCCAGGTATTCAATGTAAATCTAGTTTTTCCCTAATAGCTCAATTTCGACAAAATTTGCCCTATTTTTTTGGTTGCCTAGCAACCAATCACGTGATTAGAAATTAGTTGATACTTAGTATATTTGTCCGACAGGGATGTGCCGTTTTTCAGGGTATCGCTTTCGCCTATTTTTTCGAGAACAGGGTATCAAAAGAAGGCAAATTTTCTGGAGCAGGTTGTCAAAACATGTCAAAAGAGGAAATTTTGTTACAACGGGTTATTTTGTAGTCCAATTTTTGTGTTTTTGAGTATACTTTTCACCGATTTTTCTAGAACAGGGTATCATTTGAAGGCAAAAATTCTGGAGCAGGGCGGAAAATTTTTATTTCGTGGGCACATCCCAGTACAAATCTAGGTCAAGTACCCCCCCCGGGGGCACATCTAAATATTGACTGGAAAGGAGGCCCCCAAAGGCCATCTAAGGAGGCCCCCAAAGGGGGGGGGGGTCGCTGGAGCCCTGGAGCCCATCATTTTGAAAGCTTGAAGCCCTGGAGCCCAGACGATTCCCATGGCAATTTTCTCGAATTTTAAGAAATAGAGTTCCTGGAGCCCAGACGAGCATGCAATGGAGCCCTGGAGCACAGTAATTTTGTCTTTGGCAGCCCGGAGCCCATTAAAATACGTCCTGGAGACTGGGAGCCCGAGATCCCTTAGGGGGCCTCTCTAAGGCTTGAATTTGAGCAAGTTTATATATCTGCTTTTCGACATGAAAACGCCGTGGTAAAGTTGCCAAGTAACTTTCACAGCAATGCGCATGCGGAGAACAGAAAACGCATGCGCAGCCTCGCTTTCAGACATAATCGGTTACGAGGATGTCTTAATTTGGCCTGCGGATCTTCGGATTGCCGCACAAATTTAATGGATTACTGGGCTTTTCAGAGGGAGTTTTGGTAATTTTTCACATTTTCCAAGGATTCCAGGATTTTTCAATGTTTTTCGGAGATTCAAAGGGATTTTTAGGACATTTAAGGGATTTTTTGGATTTTCAGGGATCTTTGGGATTTTCACTTAATTCTCAGGGATCTTCGGATTTTTTTTCTCGATTTTTGGGATGGTGTACGAGATTTTTGCTAGTGATACACCCCTCGGTCATTTTTGACTCCGAAAGGTCGTTTTAGGCCATTTGCACTCTGCGAATGTGATTCAAATCGCTTGGATGGCAATATTTCCACATTGTTCGATAGATTTCGTACAAATTTCCTTGCGAGAGCACAATTTTGTCTGAAGAAACTAAGGGATAGGGCATTGTTTAAGTAAATTTGACTCCGGGACAGGGTATCATTTTCAGGAATTTGACTCCGGGACAGGGCAGCTTTTAGATTTTCCAGCGGCACCTCCCCGTATGTTCGTAACCCAAGTACCCCCCCCCCCGGGCCCAGAAACAAGTGACCCAAGGAAATCTGTTATAGAAAGAGACGTAAGTGGCTGATTGAAATGCTTAAAATGTTGTTCTGTCGTTAAAAGACTAGCCTACGTTAAGCCTAAGCCTTACAGTAGTGTCCCACATATAAGAAACATGAATTCAAGAAACACCAGACCTTGATTTTTAAAATGATGCCCCCTCTTATAAGAAATTGGTTCAGGTCTGAAAAAATGCTTGTTTCTTATTCAAAAACTATGCATATATCAGAAATTTGAAAAGCATATTAAATTCAGCTTTGCAGTTGAATCAGACTGTACATATTCAAAGGAAAACAAGAATCTTACATGTAAATGAAGCAAAAAGTACTTTCTTGGAATAATTTTACCTTTCCTAGGTATTGAAAATTTACAAACACAATCAAAATAGTGTAGTTTATATGACAATGGAGTTTGTGTCTCAGTAGTTCATTGATAGTTCATGTTTTTTCCAATAAGAAACTTAAGAAACTTTAAATAAATCGAAGAAGAAAAGGACACGATACCAATGTCGCTCGTCGGATCCGAGGATGCTCGTAGTGATAAAACGTGAATAAGTTTGAAAGCAGGAACACCGCAATGCGACGAAGAACAACAGCAAATATGAGCGAACTTAAGAAATGTATATATTAGATGCCAATATTTCGTCCTGCCATGCAGAACTTCTTCAGGGCTTAAGAAACTTTACCTGATATGAACTTTATATCTCATTTTATAAGAAACAAATCAGACCTCAAATTTCAAACATCGTTTCTTACATGTGGGACACTACTGTATTTCGACACAGGGTCATTTTGCGAGCGAGTACAATTTTACACAATAAAAGATCGCTCAGCCGACCGCCATGGAAATAAGGCTTTAATAGCATTTCTCGAGATTTTTTTCGGCACGGAAAATTCCCGAATTAAGGATTTCATTGAAAAGGGCTTGCTTGATTTCTTCAAAGAGCCGTCAAAGACAGGGGATTGATGCTAGCCTCCTTATCGCACCTTCGCACACTCGTACAAAATACAAAATGGCGACGATATTTGGCCTAACTTACGAAGATTTATTAACCAATTTATGAAAGTTGGATGCATCAAAACTTGGAAGGAACTCACGAATGATGTTTAGCAGTTGGTACGGTTGCTTTTAACAATAATGCATGAAGAGATTTCCATTTGCATGAACAGCATAATTAAATGTGAGCTCAAGGATCCTTAATCAAATGTCAAATATTGAACTTTTACTGACTTTAAAAGCAGTCAAACCATAGTTACTATGTTCAAACTTAAAGGTTATTCGAACTTTACGTGCTGTGTTTATTTTGTGGTTAGATTTGTGTACTGTCAACAGGTTATGTTTTCCTTGCCATTAAATTTGCCGGGAATTAATTGAAATTTTTCATGAAAATTCTGTTTTGACAATACCTTTGCAGCCATTTGCTTTAAATCGTATCAAAAACAGCTACATAGCTACTTTAGGGGCAGAAACTTTCGCGGGCAGAAAGTTTCGCGTTTTTCGCGATTTTTGGCATTTTTCGCGAAAGTTTCTGCCAAGGCATAATCTAAATTCAAAATTCGCGAAAGTTTTTGCTCGCGAAATTACAGAAAAATTCTCGACTCGCGAAAGTGTTTGCTATCCAATTCTTTTCATTTCTTCAAGTTTTTGCGTTAATGCTCCTTAATCACCCCAATCTTTAGTCTCTTGGGTTATACAACCTTGTAAATTGTCACCGTGACTATGGGTAGTTCTGAAAATGAGTAGAAAATTGTGTTTTTCCCCTTACCTTTCCTCAGTCGCAAAAGTTTTTCCACGTGAAAATTTATCCTTTTTTTTTCTCGATCGCGAAAGTTTTTGTCGCTAAATTTGCGGGAAAAAACGTCATTCGCGAAAGTTTATGCCCTTAATTTCGCGATTTTTCATTCTCGCGAAAGTTTCTGCCCGCGAAAGTTTCTGCCCCTAAAGTATTCAGCAAAAATAGCTATTCAGCAAAAGAGCGTGGATCGAGCGTTATTTTTATACATTATTATACATGAGATTCGATCGAGTGACGTTAGAGCTTCTGTCACTATTGTGCACATTCGAAAATTCTACAAAATGTAGCAAAGTATCGTTCGAATGAGATTCTATTTCAGAATAGCTAAAAGGTCTATCGTCTTACTGGCGTTTGGCGTTTGCCAGAATCCGCATGAACAAAAATATGTTTAAATGTTTGCAATCATGTATATTACATGCCAAATATCATATCCACTCAAACTGGCTCTAAGAATTCAGCTAACATTTTCACTGAATGAAGGATGAAGCGAAAATCTTTATTGATGCAGATGAATAGCACTGTTGAACGATGAAGAATCCCATTCCAATTTTTGATACTTTGTTTCATCTTCGAGTTATCCACTAATTTGTACGATTAGCCGATGACGTCATTTTGTTTGCAAAAAATACGAGAAAGTATACAAGGCTGACCACGTTTCCAAAGGGAAATGAGGTCAACGGCCTTTCCTTCAAATGAAATGCCTTTCTAAAGGTCACATCAGTTGATGAAACAATGTTTATTGCATTTATTCTGCTCAGCTGAAATGTCTCCTACAACTGTAACCTTCCAAAGATCAGATACAGGTTTCCTCCATATAGAATCCTAATAATTTGCAAACAAAATGACGTCATCAACTGGCACTTAAAATCGTTGGATAACTTGAAAACGAAATGAGATATCAAAAAAATTCCAACTGGATTTCTTCTCAATCGACAGGGCCCTTCAGTCGCATCAATAAAAATTTTTGCTTCAGATCACCTTTAAGCATGACTGAAAGATTAGGCAAGTTGTACGGTTGCAACGTTGGATTTACAATATCGAGAAGATCTCTCCGGTATGCATCATAAGAATGTTAGTGCAGAAAAACTGTGTCACAAAAATTATGCCTGAATTTGTGCAGTTAGCATACTAAGGTCAACGTGTAACTGTTTTAGCATTCCAAGACCCCCTGAGCTGAAGTCACTGAGTAAAACTTTCAGATACAATATCTCTCTGGCCTACTATATCCATGGGTGGCGGGAAAAATGGGAAGTACCTATTAGATTAATTATAGTTGTAGAGAATAAGAACTGTCAGGCCTACCTTTGTGTGTTCCCTGTTTTTCCATCCTCTCCTTTATCTCGTCGTTTCATGATTCTCTTTCCTCGTCATATTCAACATGGCCTTGCCTAGATTTGTTTTGAACAGCACACAGCTAGACTCATGACGTAAGTCCCTCTAACTTTCGCTTGTTGTTGTTGTTGTTATCGCTTCAGTTGAGGGACTTATGTCCTTATGCTTCTAAAAACGGTAACTCAGCGCAAATTTTATTGCTACCAATCAGGGCACGGTATTTCATAAACAATGATGGTTTTCGTGGTTTTAGACCAATCAGAATTTGTAACTGATGCTATCATGCAAATTAGCTTTGATAACTGCATTTACCGGACCAACATGGCGTCTTCACAGCTTGTCGACGGCCAGAGGATAACTTCAAAATTCACCCAGGGAGCCGTTTGAAGGCCTGTTTTCTCAAAGAGGAAGGAATTGTTGTTTGCCTTGTTCGTAAGTGATGAGCTGAAGGGAGTTTCACTGCCTCTTCTGCCTTGTTTCGAGTGGCAGAAGTGAGCCCGCCGTGGCTATGATGAAGGAGAAGTTTGTCAAATGACATTTCGACCCCGAAACGGAGAAGAAGGAGCTGTCAAGATGTTGACACCGCTACGTTTTGCCTGCGACTCACGACTGGGTAGATACCAAAACCTGTCTCGTCACGACGCTGTGGATTTTCCTCTTCATATGCTGGCCTTGAGTGGAGAATATTTTGAGTAACTTTTAGGGACTTTAATTTGGGAGAGTTTTTTGAGTTGAATATTTTGGATCTGTCTCTAGTTCCACTGCCAATCGTGGTTGGCCTAATCTAATGCAAAGAGAAAAGATGAGCCCTTCACCCCTACGACGCGAGCATCATGCGAGTCTGTCAACTTCTATGTGGCTGCATTGCATTGCAAGAAATCTGACTATATATGCTGCTGGCTGAAGATTATGAAACCAAACAAGACAACAAAAGAAACAATTCATTTCAAATTCCCAGGACTGGGGATTATTTGCTTGCTCTGTCTTTTTTCTGAAGCAACAGAGGATTTTGAAGTTGTTGATTTCTGATGTGATGCATCAGTAGAGAAAGCAGAGAGCTTATCAATAAACTCCTTTCAAGAAGGACTTTGTCAAAATTACCAAATACTCTTGGGGAGAGGAAGAGGGTACTTTGTATATTTTTTCAGGGAGGTGCCATTTTCAGGGTATCATGTTCATCTATTTTGTCATAGCAGTAGGAGCTGATTGTCATGACATGTTAAAAGGGGATATTTTGTTTGACTGGATCATGGCTCACTTCAATCTTTGTGTTCTAATGCTTTACAGCAATTTTTCCAGAGTTAGATCTATTGTTTTAAAGGAAAATTCTAGATAGCCACAGATAAAATTTTTGTGTGCACTCTCTTGCACAAAATAAAGCCAAGTACAGCTCCCCAATTTCAAGTTAAATGGAAGTCAACCTGAACTTTGTCAAATTTGTCATGACTTTGCAAGGGCTTTCTAGGTAAAATGCAGCAGATGGCTCAAATTTCTCTCAAACCACCCCTGCCCTTCTGGATTGTCAAAGCAAAATCAAGTTGATAAATTGATTATGCTGAACCTTATAGTAAGATTATTTAGGTTTTAGAGGCTAAAAAGGAGCAATCAAACTCTCTATCCTGAATCAAATCCTTATGAAAGCTCCCAAGGAGAAAAGCTGAATTTTTTGTGGGAATATGTGTTTATCCAGTAAAAGGTAGTCAAGAAGTATTGATCTGAGAATTTGATTCAAACAAACACATCACTGCACCTTTCTCAGTTTAATGTAGTTATATGCGGCAGTATTCTTTATATTTTGTTATCATATATTCTTGAAAATGTGTCATATGCTGCGTTTCATTTTTACTTGATTTGAATGTTTTTGTGTCATGCTTTCACACCCATTACACAATAAGCACTGTATTTAATGTAACTTAGTCATTAGGGTCAGACTCTCATCAGAGTGTGAAACAACTTGATTTATATAATCTTGATAACAAAGATAATTAATGAGTCAAAAATGCACACAGACTTCTGCTATCCATACAACACACTGTGGATATGAATGAATAGACAATTCCAGAAAAGCTGGCATTGGCATTGAAGTGGGGGCATTTGACCAAGACATTGATTTAATGATCAAATTTCTGAAGAATCATTGCTGATTCCATTACAGAATGCATCTTGATCAAATGCCCCCTCCAAATGCCAGCTTTCCAGAATTGTCTATTACTCTTCATCTTTAGGTTACAATGTGATTGGCTCAGCATGATTAGATAGCTTTTTGTAGGAATAGATTTGTGCTTGGATCTTTCAAGCAATCTTTCTCAACTGAATTTTCAACTGAATTTCTCAACTTTTTTTTTTTTTTTACATTCCATTAAAAAGTTACAAACATATTACTGACTACACTACTTACATGATACAATACCCTACTACTAAGACAATACCACTAGGAGCGAAAAACTATGACTACCTAAATGACAAATTTCTCAACTGAATCAAAATACTGTTGATTGAGAACTCAAAAGAAAAAATATTCTTTTTAGAGGTACCCCATTTTGGTTCAAAGTCTTTAAAAGCAAATGTTGACTGCTTGACAGTGGCTGGCATATTACATCTCATCAACAGTCTTTTGTCACTTAGCAACAGCAACAACCACCTTTTATCTGGTCCGGCTTTTATATATACCATTCCAGGCTGCGGCAAATTGCCGATTTCAGAACCGTAAGTCCATAAGTCTCTGTTGTAGCGACAAGTCTGCAGGGGGAGCGAAACAAGAGAATTTTGGAATGAGTCTAGCACACAGCCTCAATTCGAACTGTCTGAGCTCCTTCAATGGGGAGAGTGCGGAGCCACAGCGGAGCGAACTCTCCTTCTCTTTCGCTCGTTCGCTCCGCTGTGGCTCCGCTGTGGCTCCGCACTCTCCCCATTGAAGGAGCTCAGACAGTTCGAATTGAGGCTGTGTGCTGTTCAAAACAAATCTAGGCCAGGCCATGTTGAATATGACGAGGAAAGAGAATCATGAATCGACGAGATAAAGGAGAGGATGGAAAAACAGGGAACACACAAAGGTAGGCCTGACAGTTCTTATTCTTTACAACTATAATTAATCTAATAGGTACGTCCCATTTTTCCCGCCACCCATGCTATATCTTTGAACAACAAGATAAGGGTATGATTTCATACAATTATCTTGAAACAGGAATCGGGTCATAGTGAACTCGTAATTAATTATGAAATAGATTGCGGAGGAGATATGCGTTGCAATCCCCTTGAAAATAATTGCTGCCAGATTTCTCTCGCCTGTCGCGTGAGCACATTTGTTCTCAATGACTAATGCTTTCACGCTTCACTACCGAAATATCTCCTCATCTTTGATGGAATTTATAAGGCAAAAAACAAGAGCCCTAGATATCGCTCTGAAACACAACTTTCGTGCTGTTTCCTCCTCTTTGCAGTGACGTACAAGATAGATAAACAGAACTAAAAATCAATATCGCCTTAAAAATCCCGCATTAGTGCTACCTTCACGGCTTTACACCAATGAAAAAGACACCAGAAACAGGCCTAAAAAATCCATCCAGCGCTGGCACCATGCTTCCTCAACTTTATAACAATTTCTTCGGCAGATAAAACAAACCTAAAATAGGTATTGCTCTTAAAACACAGCGTAAGCGCTCGCATAGGCTTCAAAGCAATAAACAAGGAAGAAGAAATGGGCCTAAAAATCAATATTGCTTTGAAAGTAAGCCCTTAGGATGCCTCTGTTCTATTTAGAGTAAACCTTTAGGGCACAAAAACCGGCTCAAAAATCTATAACATCTGTTTGAAAATGCAGTGTTATGGTTACCTCCTTCCTCGGCTTTACAGCAATGCATACGGCAGAAAAAACAGGGCCTAACATTAATATCGCTTTGAAACTGCGGCGGCACTAGCGCTACCTTCTTGGCCTTACAGCAATGAACAAGGTAGCAAAAACAAGCTTAAAGAATCAATATCGCCTGAAAATGTGGTATTAGAGCTACCTCTTCGACTTTACAGCGATTTAAACCTCAGACAAACTGGCCCAAAATTAATATCGTTTTGTATCTGCGGCACTAGCGCTACCTTCTAAGCCTTACAGCAATGAACAAGGTAGTAGAGACAAGCCTAAAGAATCAATATCGCTCTGAAAATCTGGCATTAGAGCTACCTCTTCGACTTTACAGCGGTTTATACCTCAGATAAACTGGCCTAAATCAATATAGAAAGAAGCGACGTTACGAGCATCAAAGTGCTTATATTTCATGTTATTTACTTGTTTATCTTTGTATTATGGCACCATACGCAGCAAGAAGATTTCTGATAAACTGAAATCGCTCCAAAAAACCTGTCATACCGGGATACCATCAAGTGTGACAAGCGCTCTGCAGAAATCTTGAAAGTTCGTGCAGATCTAAGCATAGGATTCAAATTGTAGGAGTAAAATTCAATGAACCTTTTTCTGAAGTGAATAGTTTCAAAGAAATTTTAGCTATTTTGCTGTAATTTTTCCGTTAGACTTTTCTGAACTCTTCAATGTTTTCAGAATTAGAGTAGTATTCTTCTCTTTCATGAATTCAAGAAAAATTATCAATAAAACATAAAATTTTCATAATTTCTAAACATTTTGACGCAGCATGAAATTATCTCCAAGGAAACCAAAGTTTATGGATGTCTACTACTCTCCTCCGCGAGGTTTCTTCCAAAAAAGTAAGGGAAGAGGAGGAAAGGAATACGGCGATATATACCTCAGACAAACTGGCCCAACATTGATATCCTTTTGTAACTACGGCACTAGCGCTACCTCCTTGGCCTCACAGCAATGAACAAGGTAGTAGAAACAAGCCTAAAGAATCAATATCGCCTGAAATTCTGGCATCAGAGCTACCTCTTCGACTTCACATTTCCTTTCTTTCTTTTTTCCCTTCGCTAAATTACGGACCACGGAACCACGGATCACAGAACAAAGGAACTAATAAAGAAAAACATTAAAGAAACCTCGCGGAGGAGAGTAGATGTCTACCATATGGCATCAAGCGAAAATTTGTCACTTTTGCGGTTTATGATTTAGAATTTAATGACGTCACATCCCAAATGAGCTGAAATTTTGAACGCACTGTAATTTCGAAAACTATTCAAAATTTCTGAAAAGTTCAACGGTAGATTTATAGACAGGCAGCTAAAATTTCATTTAAGCCACTCAGTTAGCAGAAATATCTCAAAGAATTTTACAGCCACCTCTCCTCGATGATTTAATGATTTGGAACCTATGCTGCAAAACTAGAGCTCTATTTTTGGAATCGACAATATCGATTGCTCTCACCAAATTAAACCTTGAACAATCTAAAGTCATTGATTTTGAATGTGTCTCTCAAGGCTTTAGAGTAATAATAAAACTATCTACTGGACATTAGTTCAAAAAAAATTAGCGAAACTGATATGTCAGGTGCTTTGCTTGTACAGGAAGATGCAGTCAAACCGGACAACAACAAACATAAGTTCTTTTAGAAAGACATTTTGATACAAGGACCAAAAGCAAATAGATTTCTTCCAAGTTCTTACAAGAAGATGCACATATCAAAAGCAAATCAAGCTGAACAGCCTCAAAAGTCACAAATTTCAATCATAATGAAAGTAGCTAAGTTTGTGAGTCTGGAATCTAATCATTTCTTTAAATATCTGATTACATAATTTCATACAAACTGATGATTCTAAATGCTAATTTTGCGTTGTAAGCAAACTGTCTGGGCAATCTGCGTAATAAAGTTGCCTGTGCCTATAAAGTATTGCAGTTTCCTCCAACATTCTTGCAATCATGCATCCCTTGGAATGATAACCTCACCCGGGATGTAGGAAGGGCACCATGTTCATAAGAACATAGTCAATCTGGTTTTTTAGAAAAGTATTATCTTGTTTGTGGGGTTTTCTGTAATTAATTGATTTTTCATAAATTTGTTCGCGCTGTTCATAATTTGATTTTTTAGTTACTCTCAATTTTTCTAACATCTGAAAGAAACATGAACTAAGGTGACAAGAAGTAAAGAGGAAAAAGTTGTATATTTTTTCATTTTTTAGTGCGTGGCAATTTTTCTAACATTTGAAAAAATATAAAATAAAAGGATGGAAGCTATTTATTCCATTTTTTAGTTTCTGGCAATGTTTACAACATCTTAGAGAAATAACAACTAAAGTGACAAATTTTAAAGTAAGAAAAGTTCTATACTTTTCATTGTTTAGTCCTTAGTAATCTTTCTAACATTTGAAAGAAATATAAGCTAAAGGATTGAAAAGTTATTTGTTTCATTTTTTAGCTGTGGCAACTTTTCTAACGTCTGAAAGAAATATAAACTAAAGTTGTGAATAATGAAAAAAGACAAATTATAAAACTCATACCCGTAGGAGTCGTTGCTTGAGTCTTCGATGCGATGAAACATACCAGGATTAATGCCTGCAAAATGCAGAATGGTATGTAAGCAATCAGTTTCTTCATCATTCAATAAAGCAATGGCATGAAAAGGCAATCTGATGCAGGTAATAAATCTTTATCATGACACCATCTCTGATTTCGTCATTATTTGACGCCAAAATAATCAGATTTTTAACATGTTCTATCGTAAGTCACAAACCAGGCAAATTATGAAGGTTCAAACAAATATATTTAACTGCTATGGACCAGATAAACGAGCCCTCGTGAGCATAATTCGTAAAAGTGAAATAATAATAAGTTCTCATGCGATGTTCTGCCGATGATGAGCTCATAAAAAATTCATGATACGTTGGTCAATTGCATTCACTCGTTGCGGGTTGTGTTAGCTTGAGCACATAATAGAATCCGGGTGGCTAATAGTTTTCATTTTGTGCGGGTGTCAAAACACACAGACATGATTTGCCAATATTTAGTTCTTTGTGTAGCTCAAACAGCTTGCTGATATTACTGGAAACGTAGCTACGATATTTCATGAATAGGTTGAGATCGAAAGCCAGCCTTCCGTGATTGTCCAAACTGATAGCCCAGAATGAGTGAGTTTCAACAGCATTCATGTGACATTTTTCACACTGTGTCATGCAAATGAATTTGAAAACTTCGATATTTTTTAAACTTGTTATGACATTTTATGAAAAGGTTGTGCTGGAAACCCAACGTTCCGTGATTTTCCAATTGACGAACGAGTAGGACTGAGTTTCGAAAGCATTCGAGTGTTATTTTTCCCCTTATTCACACTGGTGAAGTTGAAGGTGAAGTTTAGACTTATGACGATGAGTCCCTTGTATCCCTGCGGTAAACCTTGCTCAACAGGGACTCATAATGAAACAATGAAAAAGCTGACCCGACCCTTATCTTCTAAATGATGGAATCACGGCTTCGAGTCTTGAATCCCGTGGGAAATGTTATCAGAACTTGCCGTAATCATAGAAATTCACAAATCTCGCAATCTGATTGGTACTCTAGGAAGCTCAGAGTGTGGGCCTAAATAGGGTCAGATTTTTCAGAGTAATATAGTAATATTATGAGTCTCTGTTTACTGAAGCGCCATCATCAAATCAAAGGAGCACATGGAAACAAAGGACCCCAGGTCATAAGTCTAGGTGAAGTTTATCAGTTCATGCAAAAAGCGAAACCAAGAATCCACATAACACTAGGTGAAGTTGCGGTTTTTAGCGCTATGCGCTGGAATCACAGATATAGCTAAGCGCTAATCGAGTTCGTGACCCCATTTCACAACGCTCAATTGGTGGGGCTCTTCCGGGTTTCGGACCCTGTCCGCCTGAATTCTCTGGCTGCAAAGTCAAAGGATTAAACCACTGCGCCACAACACCTTAAAGGTGGGATACTGTGTCATGCAAATGAAATGGAAAATTTCAAAATTGTTTTAAACATAGCTAATACGATCATTTATGAATAGATTGAGATTGGCACCCATCCCTTCCGTGAATTTAGGCGCAAGGACCAAGGCTTGCTACCTGTGGGACTTCAACTTGAAATGGTTTTTAATCTGCAAAAGTATGACTGAAAATTAACTGGCATTTATGTTCAAAGAATATAGTGAGAAAAAAAATAAAGTAGAGGGCTCAAAGTGCATTCAAACATACAGTTTTCAGAATTTTGGATTTAATCAAACACGAATTCTCGGCCTAGAAAGTCTACCGTTTTCAGCGTTAGAATTTTGTCTAAATGAACGAGAAATCAATGTCGTTTTGATCACTGCTTTACTTAATTAAGGTATACAAAATGAACACAAGAAATAATAAGGTATTAACTTTAACGATAGGTCGCAGTCCTGCCAAACCTCAGGCCCTCCTCTTCGAAACAATAAAACCATTCCTTATTCAGCCCAACATGAATGGACTGAGGGTTGCCGCTTGTAGAACTTCTACGTACATACTTTTCAACAAGCATTGTTGACTGTGTTCGAGCGGCAAATACTAGTTATCAACAAGAGGCTATGGCCCTGATAAAACCTT
Source organism: Aurelia sp. 3 sensu Dawson et al. (2005) (assembly GCA_964020215.1). Taxonomy (NCBI): domain Eukaryota; kingdom Metazoa; phylum Cnidaria; class Scyphozoa; order Semaeostomeae; family Ulmaridae; genus Aurelia; species Aurelia sp. 3 sensu Dawson et al. (2005). Next base: position 27,732,326 of record OZ026573.1, on the reverse strand, counting down.
GAAACCTATCAAGGCTGTGATATGCTAAACATGAAGGGACACAAGCCTGCTGTTTGCAGGATTTCAGTGTAGACATTGTTCATTTGGTACAGTTGGTTGAGGTTGCGTAGCGACTACTAATCATTAAGAACAGGCTATGGTAAACCTTACAATCTACCAAAGCTGTAATAAGCCAAACACGAGGGGACAGAGGCCTGCTCCTTGTAGGACTTCAACGAAGAAATCATTCATTTAGCAAATTTGGTTGAGTTTGAGCGGAATGTTCAAGTCTGTCTCAAAATAAGATGTCGCGTGGAAATTTCCGCGAATAACAATAAATGAAGTGTTTTGCATTTGTAATTTTGCGTCATGACAGATCTTAGGGGATATCCAAGTTGAGACAGACTTTGATTATTAACGAAGGGCTAATGGGCTATAGACCCGGTAGCCTCCGATCCTGTTAAGGCCTTGATGAAGTAAACATGAAGGGACAGAGGCTTCGTACTTGTGGAACGTCAACTTAAGAAATTTCAAATTAAACAATTTGAGCAAGCTTGGACAGGCAATGATTGTCATTAATCTTCCATACCCCTAAAAAGTTTAGCGATTTGATAAGCATCAACCACCAAACGCTTCACGGGATCAAATGGTGAAAAACTCGACGGATAGGCCTCCCGTTCACACGAAAACTGCACAATTTTTGCCGGCAGATTCTGAAAATGGTAGATTTTGAAAACGGAACTCTAACCGGCACATTTTGAAAACGGCATCGTGTAAACACTTGAAAATGATGAAAACAGAACATTTTTAGCCGCTTTTGGAACGAAACATATCGATTCTTAGGGTGTAGGTACACTTCTTTGGCATCAAAGTCTTGCAACGAGTTTTTGCCGTCTAATTTCCTAACGTTTTCAAATTGTTCCGGCATCATATGAACGCTAGCCCAAGTTTTGCTACCGTCACATTTTTCACCGTTTTCAAAATGTGCCAGCATCGTGTGAACGCAGTCTAAGTTGTATCCAATGAAATTTGTATTCTTTTCTTGTGCCAGATATCCCCACTGATGTGAAAAACAAGACTTAGAGAAAACCTCTAAGAAACCTGCAAGAAACTTTTGGCATTCAAAAAGGGGAGAATTTTAAGAACCTTAAGGATTCCTATTTATGTTGTGTATGCAGACAACATGAATTGTAGAAAGCTTGTAAGAAACTATCAAGAAACTTTGTAGATCAAACAATGAGAATTTCAAGAAACTTCAAATACAAGGTCAAATCCTTAGCTTCTGAGCAAAAAATATGTTCTCAGTCCGGCAGGTTTACATTTTTGCCAGTCCATTCCTTGAAACCACATGCTAAAATATTTGGTCAAACAACCCGTAATTCAACGCACAGAAAGTCTTTGCCATTACGAAATGATAAAGTATAAATAGAAACTTCATTAATGTGTCAAAAATTCCTAGTTGAGTGCAAAATATGTTTACCGCTTAGACATCTGTACATGTTTTTCTATTTCATAACTCATTCTTCGAAAGTACGCTGTTGAATGTTTGGTCAAATAGCCCGTAAATTAACACACACGAAATGTGTGTCAAAATTCTTACTTTCGTATAAAAACAAGTGTACTACCTAGACTATTACGAAAGCATAAAAGCTCGACCGAACTATCGAATATGGCAAAGACTGCGTGCTCCGCGAAATCGATGAAAATATCTTAATGTCTGAACGGATCCGCGTGAATCAGCAAAAACTTAGCTTCTAAAAATCTACCAGGGACACTATATACAAAACGGCGAAATGTGTACAATAAACTATTAAGATGTCTTTCGGAACTGTCTCAAGAATTCGACCGCGTCGATCTCTAATAATAACGTCTCAACGAGAAATACAAGCCTCAAAACAAATTTCATAACTCCATGCTCGCTATGCTTGTCTCCATACAGGGGCGCACATTAGGGGGGGTGTGGGGGGGTGAGACACCCCCCAATATTTTCAGAGTCGGTCCAAAATTAAACGAAAAGTCGGTCCACGATAAAGCTTGGATAGTGTGAATCCAAGTTGGTCCGACTTCTGAATGTTTATGGCAAAGGTCGGTCCATGACGACAGTTAGCAATTTCACAAGAAATACTTGATACAGTGGTCGGGAGAGTCGTTCTAAGCCAAAGAGGCGGGCGGAATTTAAACAAATTTTCCCAGCCATGCTATTTTCCCAGCTGTTGCAAATAGTCAAAGTTTCCAGTCTAGTACTGGGGTGTCGGTAATGGCTGAGAGGGGAGCAGTATGCAATTTGCCCCTGGGGCGTCAGGGTCTAGGGGGCCTCGTATTTGAAGACTTCTTATCATTTTGACTGCAGGAAATGCTCTATAATGCATTTTAGGCCATTTTAAGCTAATCTAAGTAGCATGATGGCAAAAATTTTCAGCTCGCTTCGCTCGCAGGGGGCCTCATGTTTGGCAGGTTTGTTCCTGGGCCTCCAAAACTTCTCGGCGGCCCTTGTGTTGGTGGGAGCATAGGAAATCGGGCACTTCTAAATGAATCTCAAAAATAAAAGGAAAAATCGGTTATAAATGTTATCCATCAAACGTTGTATCTGTTTCAACTAAACGCTAGCATTGTAGAAACTAAAAGTCACGAGAGAATGCTTTCTTAAAGGAAAAAACATGCTAAAACCAGCGCTTTAGCTGTGCTTTGCAGCGAAGAAGTCGTTTTATTGAAGATCACACCGTTATTTGAAACTCCAAATCCATGACCAAATGATGCGAAAATCTCAACCAAACAAGTTTCATTTGTGACAAAAGATTGTGCTTAAGACAAAAAATTTTAGTGAAATCTCCAAAACATATAACAAGAACTGCTATGCGGCACAAAAGAGTCAGTTAAGTGAAGCAAAAGGGTTTGCAGACGGAACACATTACAGATTGCAAGTATACATGCTGTCCGAAAACCACCGTCTGGCCAGACAGGAAAAATGTCCACTGCAAAAGCAAAGCAGGCAAAGTCGAATAAAAAAGCTTTGAGAAAATATGTAAGAGGCTCCTCTTTCACCCTGAAAGCGATCTTAGCTTTGTTTGCGATTAACTTTTTTTGCGAAAAAATCTGCTTATCTGAGCCAAAGAGAGTGGTGTCTACTTGAAATGTATCCGGAAGATGCCAATTTATGGAAAAGAACCTGTTACAAAACGGCAAAAATTCTCTGTAAGAACCGGCAAACATCTGATCACTAGAGGTGTTCTAAGCCAAAGTAGAGGGCGTGTCCTAAAAAAATTTCCTGGGAGCTTTGCCCCCAGACCCCCTTCTTTTAGCACCGTCGTTAATCTCGACTGCTTGTAGCTATCAAAGTTCCCAATGATAACGAACAGCCCATATACGTTCAGTCGGTCCAGAAAATTTAGTCGGTCCAAAGCATGCTGACACCCCCCCAAATAAAATTTGAATGTGCGCCCCTGTCTCCATAACTCTAATCTCAACTCAACTCGTTCGTCTCTCTCATGGTCATGTGTTCTACACTATTCTATTGTACTAAACTATGCCATTCTCCTATTGTTTTTTAATGTCAACTTCCAAAACATGGACCTCCGTGCATGTTTTTCTATTTTGCCAGTCAGTTTCTCGAAAGAACACACTAGACTATCTGGTCATAGTAATCCGTAATTCAATATGCAAACAGTCGTTGCAATTACGCTGCGCAACTGCAGGTAGATACTTCAGGGCAACGCTGCTAAGCGATAAAGTAGAAAAGTACGTCATGAAGCACGTGATTCACACTAAATCGCACTATGGAACAAGGCTACTTTCTATTTCCACTGTTGTTTCTTCATGGGTAGTTAGACACCTAAGTCATCTTTCAGCATATAAGCTCCTGGGGAGGAAAAATATATCTTTCTGCGGAGGAGATAAGAGTACACTAGCTCCTCCGTAGTAGTAAATAATTTTTTCCCCGCAAAAGAACAAAGCGGCGGCAATAAAGCACAATTACAGCATCCAATCATCCATTCTTTTCCTCCAATAAATAATAGAGAGGCCTTCAGTTTTCTGTATGGGAAATTGTAGCAGGAGTGATCTTTGCACCTTTTCAACTACACCGTACTCCGTACTCTCTTTCGCAAGGTTACTTCAATGTTTTTCTTTATTAGTTCCGTTGTTCCGTGGTCCGTAAAAGAAACCTCGCGGAGGAGAGTAACCATACCGGATGTTCGAAAATGTTGGCACAAATTTGAACAGCTACAGTGTTCTATTCTTTAAAATAGCCTTAAAGGACAAGTCCGGGGTTGTTATAATTGTTGATTATTCAACAGATTACACGGTTGTGAATGGTGTGTAGTACTTTTTTCAAATTTATTCTCTTTTAATCTGAGAAACTACATATTTTAGTCTGCTAAGAAGTGCGAAATGACATCATTTTCTATGACGTCACTTCATGTTGACCTGAACGAGGCTGTCAAATGTATTGATATCATACCACTCACATTGTTAGCCTCCTTATCGCGCCTTCCCACATTTGTATCTACAAAATACAAAATGGCAACAATATTTGGCCTAACTTACGAAGATTGATTAACCAATTTATGAAAGTTGGAGGCATCAAAACTTGGAAAGAACTCATGATTGGTGTTCAGCAATTGGTAAGGTTGCTTTTTAACAATAATTTTATCAACCCCAGACTTGTCCTTTAAATAGCGGACTCATCATGATAAACCCATGGACGTACACTAAACTTGTAACCTGTAGGGAAATACTATCAACTCCTGCAAAGGAACAATAATCAAGAAAGAAGAGAAATCTGTACCTAGAAAGAAAACTGTTAGCTTTGCAAGAAAATCAAGTTATTACTTACCAACAACGTTATAATACCAAATTAATCGTGTCAGTTATCTGTTCTTCGCATTAACCAAACTGAGGAGTGTGCGACAAAACGCGATTTGGTGTTATAATTTGTTATAATAACGTTGTTGGTAAGTGATTACTTGGTTTTCTTGCAGGCTTAACAGTTTTCTCTCAAGTTACAGGTTTATCTTACATTTTATTACTGTTCTTTAACAGGAGTTGATAGTGTTTCCCTACAGGTTACAAGTTTATTGTATGTCCATGGGTTTGTTATGATGAGTCCGCTATAAATGGCTATTTTAAAATTTTGTATCACAAATCATTTGTTCTATCCTTTTGTGGAAATACTATTATATATCAAGCTTAAGGCCTCAGCCCTAAAATATTTTGGTATCTAAACGGCATGATCATGGCAACCAATTCGGTCCTTAAAATAATACCAGAACTTTTTCTAGCGTAAGTTGAAGAAAATATCACAATTTGAAGCACCTGTCTACGAATCCCTGTACCTTTAAAATGCCCCGCCACTAAAAAATTCCTAAGAACTGTCTTGATTTCATTCCTAGCCCCTTCATATCCTTCAGCCCTCACAAAAATAAGATACCTGGGCATCCTTCTGATTTGAGTATAAAGAACAGTCTATTTGCAGGTGATAGAGACGACTTAGGCCGCAAAAGGACAGCAAAAATTAAAAAAAGATGATTCAGGCCGCCACAAATGACAGCAGAAATTGAAAGCAGGTATCTTTTTTAAATGAAATTTGCAATTAGCGTAACTCCCAAGTTTCCCCAGACGTCAGTCACTTCGAAAATTGATGCAATGACGTAAGTATATGAATATCGCTGAGCTGGTGAGTGAGTTAGATACAATTCAATGTATAACAGATAGGAAGTAATGTTAATGCAGGTAACTGTTATGAGACTGAATAAATAGAAAGAGGAAAAGGATCAGTTCTTGTAGGATGTCATACGTGTGAAGTTTTATTTCTGATTACGATACGATTTAAATCTAAGGGCGAGCACTATGGTACTTAGTGCAGGCAGTGTCATGCCATTTCTGACACTGTCTTCATTACAATAATAATAATGATAATAATAATACAGATATTTCTTTTTATTTCTATAGGATTTTAAAATGATAATTTTGACATGATAATGATTCTAAAATGATAATTTTAATTCTATTTCTATTTATTTTATTTCTTTTTATTTCAATAGGATTTTAAAATGATAATTTTTCTTTTATTTTTCTGGGTTTTAGAAATACATTTTTATGCAAATTTTAGGTTTAGAGTATAAATACTTGGCTGTCTGGATTTGTAAATACACTGAAGATTTTACATCGAAACGTCTGCTATAGAACAGTTGTCTTTTTCTTAATAATACAGATATTTACAGAGGAAAGCCTCATTCACTCGAATGTGCTTTTCATGAGGGTCCTCTATAGGAACAATGCTTCCTCATTCCTATTGTTCTCAAATAATTATTCATCGTTTTACCAAAATGGAGGGCAATGCAACCCCAAGCTGTCATAGAGTCCAATAATCTTACAGGTAACATGAATTGACAGAATAAATATGAAAGGCCAAGGAATGATACTTGCAGGACAACATATCATGTGCCATTGCAATGCGTTATGACGACGATACAGTTTAATTTTTATAAAGACCTATGGAAAGAACAGAGAGACGGATGATTTGATAAATATTAGGAGGGGGGGCGATTGTTTTGATCGAAATGCATGGCTTACCACATATTGTTTGACCCAAGAGATCGATTGTTTTCTTGAATCATATGAACAACTACACCCCCTGCCTTCTCAGGTGTCCACTATTGATAAAAGAAAGGCGCAGGTAGCTTAATCATTTATCAAATGAATATGAAAGGACGAAGGAATGGTATTTGTTGGATGACATCTCATAAGTACTAGAGCTGGGTTCACGAACACGATTTAGTTCAGTCTACAAAGCAGTTGGCAACGAAAGAAGCTGGGTTATACCAGGTGGTTCAATAAGAACAACCCCCGTTTGCATGGTCACTTAGTTCCCAAGAGATCAAGGCAGTCATATTGGCAAACATTCTACAAAACATTGGACATGTTCAAATTCGTTTTAAAATTCACTTGACTAAAATTGGCCAATCCATTCGGAAATAACGATTGAAGAGCACCCTTCAAAGAGACATGAAATTATGTGAAAATTTTGACAATACTCCTGAATGGTGGCAAAATAAACGAGTTTTAGCTGCTGTTATTAAGGAACCACTGTCACCCAGGGTCCTCTGCGAACACGCTAAATTGAGGACTGTCACAAAACTAAATTGCCTACACGAAACCATAAGCGATAGGACATCGAGTGTGTAGCAGTTTGAAATTGATATCAGAAGCAAGCCACCTTAACTGACTGTATTTTTGTGTTTCGAACTTATTTTCACTCGGTATACAATACCATTTCACTGTTTCGTAATTTTTTAAATTTTCGGTGGTGAGCCACCTTAAGTGCAGGTCCACCTATATTCAATACTGAAATGTTAATCTATCACTCAAAGGTAAAACTCAGATGAGAAAATTTTGTTTGGTAATATCAGTCATCTTATAGATCAAGAAATAAGGAAAATACGAGTATAGAGCTTGTCTGGGAACAAAAATTCCACATTCCATTCTTTTTTTTTTTTTATTCATATAAAAATTGTACAACATACCTTACATTCTACAAAACTTCCCTAATTACTTTACAACACTACAGGGACGACACCATGGGGAGCGAAAGACAATGACTACCCCATGGCCAATATATAAAAACGAGCAAGTTAATCTACCTACAACACAACAAAATACGAACGATTCTGTTCTACATTAGGTGACAGGTTGCGATAATTTTAAAATGTCACGAGCGTAAGTCGTGGGTTGTTTGGAGTGGAAAGACCTGACACTTAATGTGAAACAGAATTTACAAAGAAAAATAACATTACATAAGAGGACTCAGTGGCTGCTTTGTACGTAACCGAAGAGTCAACAGATCTTAGTCAAACCGACCAGTTTCGTGAATGAACCGTAAGGTCAATTCGAGAATGTTTCTATTCAAGTCATAAGAAAGGTATTGATCACCATATAGTAAAAGTTGCATCAAAGCATCATTTGAAAGATTGGTGATTTCCACAAATGGTCGTAATAATTCAACAATTCCAGTGAGAAGGTCTCGACGCTGAAGATCAAAAGAAGGGCAGAGCAACAAAAAATGCTCCGTATCCTCAATGCCATCACTTGTTTTTTTTTTTTTTTTTTTTTATACTCAATGCAAAAATTTACAATAACATTTTACCTATAACACTACCTACGAAACTACTATACGACACTACAAAGACGCTACCAGGAGGAGCAATATGTCATGACTACCCCCTGGCATTTAACATAAATCTAAAAAAAGGAGAAAAAAAAATACATCTAAATATACCACTAAATACAAAATGCTAAATATAAGAAGACAACATTTTTACAAACAAACACTAAAGCCGGTTTCACATTAGAAGTCAGGCCAATATAGGTGATTGTAGTGGGAGAAATTTGGACTTGATATTTCAGATAAAATTGCATAATCAAGATGGATAAATCATTCACACTATGTTAGCCGAAAAATCGAATGTGAAACGGGCGCACTAAAGAAAAGGGACGAGACTCTGCGACAAGAAACTTTACGAAAATGGACTTGGTGGTTAGGTGACGGTTTACTAGTTCCAAGGTGATCTTAGTCAAATCGACCAGTTGCGTGGATGTATTGCAGAGTCAACTCTAGTATATTCCTGTTGAGGTCATTTGGAAGATATCTATCACCATACAACAAAAGTTGCGCCAAAACCTGGTTTGAAAGATCGATGTATCCATATGGTCGTAGCAGTTGAAATACTCTAGCGAGAAGATTTCGACGTTCAACCTCGAAGGAGGGGCAGAGCAACAGGAAGTGTTCCGTAGTCTCAATACCATCATTAGTAGGGCACATTGGATTTATGGAATCTTTAAAATTGTGCTTGAATTTATGAAAGCATAATTTGCTGAGACCCACTCTTAGTTGAGTCAGATAAGATAATCCTATTGGGTCGTGAATCCCAAAGACAGATTTAGCAGGGGGACGGATCATAGAGATCAGCCTTTTCTTAAAGGATCATAGAGATCAGCCATCACTTGTTGGGCACATTGGGTTTATTGTATCCCTAAAATTATGCTTGAACTTGTGGAAGTTCAACTTGCTGAGACCAACTCTTAGCTGCGTAAGATAGGATAATCCTTTTGGGTCGTGAATTCCAATACAGATTTCGCTGGAGGGCGGATTATTGATAAGAACTTTTTTTTGAAAATAGCAACAGAAGGTGCAAGTCTCAATTCAGGCTGAAGCTTATTCCATTCGGACAAACAGTTAGGATAAAAGCTACTCTTGAATTTTTCTGTCCTTGCCCTCAATCGCCCAATGACATCCTGACAGCGAAGTGAGTACTGCGATTGATGAAGTGGTGGGATTGGATCCTTTGTATACGCAGGGCTAAGATTATTTATAATCTTATAGAATAAGGTAAGCCGTCTGCTCCATCTTCGGGAACTTAGTGACTCCCAGCCAAGTTCTGTGTACAGCTTCTCTCGAGATGTTCCCCTCCATGTTCCTGTTACAGCCAAAGCAGCAGAATACTGAACAGACTCCAGCTTTTCCACTAAATTTGATAAAATGATATTTTGACTGAATTCACATACTTTAGCAGGGATATGATAAATGACATCACCATAGTCCAGATGGGGTCGAACGTAAAGCTTATATAATTCGCTTAGAGTATGCCTGGGCAGATATTTGGAGAGATATTTCAGTAAACCGATGCCCTTTCTTGCTTTAGAGATAGCAGATTTGATATGAGCTGAAAAAGACAGCTTTGAGTCCAGGATAATTCCTGAATGTTTATGTTCAGCTACTTCCTCCACGGGTATGTCGTTAAAAAGGATCACTGGATGATCGATTTCAATTTTTTTCCTTGAAAATGTCAATTCAACAGCTTGTTTTTGCGGATCAGGATTAAAGGACATTCTCCAAGTGTGAGCCCATTGACTTATCAAGTCCAAGTCATGGTTCATATCACTGGCAGCTGTATTTGAATCTTCTACCACTGCGAATAATGACGTATCATCGGCAAATAGCTTAACATTGCACCTCAAGCCTATAGCTAGATCATTTATATACACAAGGAAAAACAAGGGTCCTAAAATAGAGCCCTGGGGCACTCCTGCTGAGATATCTCCCCAATTAGAACTCTGTCCATTCAGTACAGTTCTCTGCTTTCGACCACCAAGGAAGCTTTGGATTAAAAGAAGAAGTTGTCCTGAGACACCACATCGTTTTAACTTATAAATTAGGCCATCATGCCACACCCTATCAAATGCCTTAGAAATGTCAAGATACACAGACCGGACGTCAAGTGGGGGATTGCAGTCGAAGGCTTGAAATATTGTATGTGTTATTGACAGTAACTGGTTGACTGTTGAGTCTCCTGGGCGAAAACCTGACTGATTTGGGTCTAGTACCTCACATGATACGAGATGTGTGTATAAAGAATCGTATACGAGTTTTTCAAGTATTTTCCCAAAAATTGGTAACAGGGAAATGGGACGATAATTCCCCTTCAGATTTTTCTCGTTTTTCTTATGAACCGGGACTACATTTGCATGTTTCCATATTTCGGGAAATAAACCACGCCGCAAACAGTTTGCAAAAATAATTTTGAGTGGCAGAACCAATGCATCATCACTCAATTTTATCATTCTCACAGATATTTCATCCCAGCCATGTGCTTTGTTAGGATTGAGTGATCTAAGAATATTAAGTATCTTTTCATCGGAGATGACAAAATCACTTATCAGAGTCGTAGTTAATGGAATATCTTGTGGAATTTCACTACCTGTGTCAATGGTTGTGCATTGAAGTATAAAAAAATCATTAAAGATCTGTGCTTTTTCCGTAAAGTCCGTTACAAACAGCCCGTTCTCTAGCAAGGGTGGTATCATGGGGATCTTAGCTTTGTTAAGGACAGTGTTTATCAAAGTAACATTCCATTCTGGTCCATGATTTACCTTCAATTGAAATTTGCATTCTGTGTCTCAAACTGGCAATGCAAACTTCAATGCCACATAAATCCTGGACCAGAATGGAACGTGGAATTCTCGATTCCCATACAAACCTCTTGGTCATAAATATGCGTGATTTTACCAAACAAACATTTCTCATCTAAGTCAGCCTGTGACTGAAAGATTAACATTTTAGTTTTGAATATCGGTCACCAGTGGTGGCGCCAGGGGAGGGCTAGAGGGGGCTACAGCCCCCCTGTCGGAAGCACCTAGTCCCCTGTCGGAGGATATTTTGGGTTTCTGTCGGAGAAAATTTGGCAAAATGACCTATGAAAACTGCATTTTTTGCCATTTGAGCCCCCCTGTCAGAAACTCAAGCCCCTCCGTCGGAAGATTTCTGGCGCCACCCCTGTCGGTCACATACTTTTTATTCCATAGCCCACCAAATGCTTAAATATTTTCTAACTCGCTTGGTATAAGTTCAACTATTGCGGTGTGGATCCATTGAATCTGATGGGCCAAATTTTACATGCACAGTCTAAAATTTATGTGTGCCTGCAAAGAATCATGGGTGATAATGGCTCTCTAAGTCAGATTTCAATTGCAAATTAACCTATGAAAATATTTGCATAAACCAGTCTCACTGCAAATTCGAAAGCAAGTTTTACGCGAATGTTTATCAAATAACAGAGCCGATAAAAAAGAAAATTACATTGATTACAATGAATAATCAAAATAAATCCACTCGTGTGATGGATAGTTTGAGAAGACAACATTGGAAACATTCAAAATTCACAAATTATTCATGTATTCTTCAGCAGAGAAACTATAACATTTGTGAAAAGAAAGCAAATATGAACATAAGCTCAATCAAAAGTGATCGAGACTTGATAAATATTTTGGAAAACCTGAATGAAAAAATTAAACCGAAAAGGAAATTTTGAGTTTGACCTGGCAAATAACAAATTAGCAGAGCAAGAAAGATTGAAGCTTTTACAAAAAATGATGAAAAATAATGTTATAGCGAAATCGAATTGGTAGCAAGCAGGACAACGGAGCTGGAACATTCAACAGGACAACGGAGTTGGAATAAAGCATAAGAAAGAAGTATTGCTTTGAGAGGGAAACAATCCAACAATGAAACACACTGAAAACCAATTTACATTAAGCACTTATTCACGAAAATTCTAGAAGATTTGGCGGCGCAGAAACTTTGGTGCACGTGTGAAAAATTGTAACTTCAAGCCCCCCTAGCTCCCTGCAACAGACCCAGAACTTATGCAACACTTTATATTTGTCCCTGGGCCCTAACATTTCCTTATCTCAGATTCCTTAGACAACGTTATTTCATGCAGTTTCTGCTCTGTCGGAAAATGCATCATCCCGTGCAATGGCATACATTAAAAGTCACACATTTTGGCACATAAATTTCAGACAAAGTTTGTTCTGAGAAAAAAATTTCTGAACAGTTTTCACGGGGTTTTGAATACTTTTAAAGGATGTTTGGACAAGTAAAAATTACATATTTTCACTTTATTTTCTCAAGGAGCTGCTTTTGCTTGCATCAATAAATATAAGCTGCAAGCTACCAGCAAGAAATGGATAAAGGAACAATGTTCACAACTGAGACAGAAATTTGCAAGCAACTGCAAAGTAAGGCCATATGATGCATACAGTAGTGTGGCAGGTTTTTACTTTTTGCTTTTTTTGGCAGGAGATGTTGAAGCAAACAGTGGTGGCACCAGCTCTGAAAAATCCTAGAGAAATGGGGGGATTTTGACATAATTTTTTCTTTCAATTTCACACCAATTTCATGGCATTTTTCTTTGACAATTTTTGCCAACTTTTGGGATTTGGGGGGCAAGTCCCTCCAGTCCCCCCTGGCACCCCCACTGGAAGTAAACCCTGGACCAACAGCCTCATCAAGTAACAGTCCATGTGAAGCATTTTAGCACAACTTAACCAACATTTTTATGATGTAGCGTTTGATGGTCCCACCCAGAAATATCTTGTACAGAATGATTATACAGAAAACTCACGTCATCTCATTTCTTTATCTCAATGCAGGAGTAAAAGACAGACTTTCAACTATCTGTGGACATTGAAAAGGAATGCTTCTATGTGAGTTTAAATCAGGGGAGATAAGAGATGGGCTTAAGTTGTCATGCACCCCTATAACGTGACTATGGAATGCCTCATTTAAGCATTGCTGCAGATGACCTTTAACGTCATCTTGCATCTTGTGATATTGCTAATTTCCTATAATAGTATGCATGGCATCCTGTATCAGTCAATTAATTTATAGGGGTGTCATGTCCATTTTTCATTGTCCCTTATTCTATACCCTTATCAGGTGTCAGCTATTCCCTTCTTCTATACTGCCTATACTATTCCATTTTGGGTTGTGAAAGACTGTATTTCATTTCTGGTTTAGTTAAGGAGTTTCAGCCACAGTAGCAGGTTCTTCTAATTTCCCACCCTTCACTTCCCTTTTCTCGCCCCCGCTGCCATCCATTATCAGTGGAGGGGGAATATTTTGAATTCATTTACATTATTCAGCAGTATATCTAATTAGTTAATTGTTTAAGCATTGTTATTTGTAACTGTTTTGTTTTTTTGAGGTGAAATTGTTTTTGAAGGTATTCTGCAGTTGTCTCATTTTTACAATATGACAGCTTCAGCCTTGCCTTGTCTCTTCTCTTTGAACTTCTGATTAAAACACTGTTAAAGCCAACACAGCATTAGATTAGCATTGTCTCTTCAACGTGGGGCATTCTTTACATTGTGACCATACTGTATATTGAAACACTGCTAACAGAGTGCTGCAGAATGCAACTATGAACAACTATTGGGACTTGCTGTAATAGAACATATTGGGCATGCTGTTGTTGCTGTGATTCTTTTGTTACTTTACAAATCATTGAATGGGGTCAAGGCCACCAAGAGGGGGGCAGATGGGGCAATTTACCCAGGCCTCTGGAGGCCTCATAATTGATGATTTTTGATATTTTGACTGCAGGAAGTGCTCTCAAATGCATTCTAAACCAATCTAAAAGGCATGATCGAAAAATTTTCTGCTCACTACTCTCGCATGGGGCCTCACATTGCAAGTTTGTCCCTGGGCCTCAAAAAGCTCTTATCAGCCATGAATGGGGTATCAAAGAATGAGCAGCTTTATCATTATTGCTGATGGTGATCATGCACCTAACAATAACTGGATTGCAGAAATAGTTAAGTGCTAGTCAAGTCTGTGACCCCTTCTCATGATGCTCAAGTGGTGAGGCCGTACCGGGTATCAAACCAACTCCGCCTGACTGTTCTTGCTGTAAAGTCAGAGGATTACATCACTGCGCCACAGCACCTTCATATTGTGACTACTGGTCAAAGAAGAAAAGCACAAAAAGCACAAAATGTGAAGCACCACCAGGGCTTATGAAACCCAACTGCATTAGAAAACATGCGTGAGTTGACCAACGCGTGGTAGCGAGTGAAGAAAATTTGAAGGTGCAAGCGGAGAGTAGACGTTTAAAAAGCTGCGAGAGATGCAAAATTAGCAATAGATCTTTTGTTATCTCCTGCAAGAACCTTATACTTTAGCTGCGAGTAGCGAGTTTGACACAATTTCTTGAGTGAATGTAAGTTTTCCATCCTGGAACCCACATACTGTGAACTACTTGAAATACTTGAAATGAGAACGTTGTTTTAATTTCCACAAAGCGGCATCTCTATTCTCGCTGAATTATCCTTGAACGATGTTTTTGTGTCAATGCAGAATAGAGCTGCGTACCTTGGTCCCAGATTCCGTTTCATCATTGAACTGGATGACCACACTATCACATGGCACTATGCTTCAAAGCACAAAGGAGCACAACTATGACATGTAGTTAGTATAATAATGATTTTGAATAGAAAAGGAGATCTGCAGCTCACTGAATGCGGAATTACGTTTGACTGCTGCCGGGGATTTCACACAATCACGAAAACGTCAAAGCCTCTCGGAATGTGCATTTGTCTAATTTCAGTTATGGCCACAAAAGATCTTCTGTGAGCAAAGACTGCAATTTTCAATGCAAAAAGAACAATAAGGCAGTAGCATCCCATCTTTCATCAGACAGGGATGGTGAGATGGCAATTGTCATGTCAACAGGACTGGAAAGGCCTGCCATCCTCCGAAACGAGCCTTTCTCAAAATGAGTCTTTCTCCTGCAAAGCTGCACAGCAGTTGCGAGGCACTGATCTGTTGCGGGGGATTGGTGCAAAACAGAGACCACTACTAAATCATAAATGGTGCAGCGAAAGAACAGTACTTCCATATGCTTCCATTTGCAAGAAAATTTCCTTCTTATCTTAGGAAATTTCTGCAGTTGGAAGGAAACCAAATTTAAAGGTCATTGGAAGGAAATGACTTAAAACTTGAAAGAAAAATGCAGCTTGCTGCAACCTCTTTGACCGATTGCGAATTGAAATAAGCGGTTGGGATGTGTTGGGATGTGGAGAAGTTTGACCATGGGCGATTCGGACACTGTAGTTGTGCTTTCTAAACTTCTCTCTAAACTTGAGAGAAATTTCTCTCAAGGGCTCGTTGCAGCGAGGGCAGTTCGTTAGGGTAAGCTAGGGAGGCAAAATGTTGTTGCAGTTGGGATTCAGAATTTTCAGAATTTGAAGCAGGAGGGTAGGCCACGATGTTTGACCACGATGTTTGACCGGAATACAAACGTTGCTTGCCAGGGGTGAGTACTGAATAATTATTGTTTCTTCGTTAGTTTAGAAAGCACAACTACAGTGTCCAAATCGCCCATGGTTTGACAAGAGAGTCTTCCGCTGCAAGGCTGCCCGCAGGGGTAATCATCGAGCCTCAAATCGCAATTGAATGCTTTTGACTGTCGTCAACAGAAAGGCTTTCGTGTGTAATTGAATTTGCAGCTGAGACTGGGGGGGCAACGCATGACCTTTTGATTTAAACAAATGCGATGGCTAGAACCAGCTGTTGCCCATCCCGGGGGGGGGTACTTGACTAGGGAAGTGACGGGGGTGTGTGGCAAAACTCTCCACACCCTGTACCCTGTCGCATAAAAAATGGCCCAAAAGCATACCCTGTCGCATAAAAATTTTGCCAAAATCCATTGTTTCAAGAGAAATCTAAAAAATTTCCTTCCACATGATACCCTGTCGCATAATTTTCTTATCAATTGTAATACCCTGTTGCATAATTTTTATCAGAAATGGAAACCCTGTCGCATAATTTTTACCGTAAAAGGACACCCTGTTGAGCGGCACATCCCGTCAAGTCAAGTATGGGAGTAACCCCCCCGGGTGCCCATCAAGCATCGATTTTTGCATTTTTTAATGCAAACAGGTTGGCTCAGTATGTTTTTAATGCCTCAAACGCGGCACTCACTTTTGTGGTATTCTTCGCAATATGCAAACAGTTTGTCATATTTTTTGGCATTTCTGTAAAAAACTGTCATTTTCTTCATTTTCATGAATGATGTTCAAAAACAGCGCCCTGATCTTTGAGCTACATTGACTTCTTAAGCCGCATCAACAGCTAGTATATTTACCTTTCTTTACTTGAGATGATCTAAAATATTGGCAACGGCAGCCTTCATCTTCCCGACTACACCCTCAGCTCAGCAGCATAGACTTTTTCTGCATGCTTGCAGGAAAGGCTGTTGTTGTTGTTAATCAATTGTTGCTGCTGTTGCTGTGGTATTTTGCAATTTGCCGCGTAAACCTCGAATCCATGTTTGATTACCAAGAAGCAGAAGAAATGCAAAATGGAGGTGACAAAAGAAAGTAAGTTTCACATTTAACAAGGGATATCACTATCCGAAAATTTGCGCCCACATTGGTAGGTAAAAACCTTCACGGTAACCTCCCAGCTGTACTACACCCCTACTACACAAATACGCTGCTTTGGTCTACCAGCTTCCGTTTCTTTTGCACACTATGAATATCGAGTTTTATCATTAAAAATTTTTCAGATTGGTTACCATTATCTGCTTAGACCACGGGAGGGAGGGGGTGTTCTTCCATAGCTAAGGTACCTGGGGATGTGCCACCCGCAAGGGTATAGTTTTTCGGAATACTAGTCTAGCCAAGGGTATACTTTTGGCAATTTTAGTCGATTTTAGTCTGCGCAAGTGTATGCTTTTTGGCAATTTTGCTCAAAGAAAAGTCAAACTTCGGTAATTCCTGTATAGAAACCCAATTTCGTCCAGAGAATACGAGAATTTGGCAATTTATGTCTAGAACATGCCAACTCATGGCACTTTTGGTGTAAAATTAGTCTAGCCAAGGGTATCATTTTTACAAAACTTGGTTTAGCCTGAATGCCTTGACAGTATGGTATCATTTCCGTACAAGGTGGCAATCAGGTGGGATTTAGCAAGTCTGGTCACTAACTGCTAGGACCATGCTTTTTACTACAACGTTAACTTGCTTAGTGAAGAGAAAATATTTCATTTTGAATTTGATAGAAAGACAGAGAGTAATTCCATGTAGCTATTATAAACAATTCAATTAAAAAAAAACTCATTCATTAGAATCATAGATTAGAATTGCAGGATTACGAACTGTCCAACATTACAAACTACAAGTCCCTGTCATACAATCATCTTTCCACATGCAGACACTGGACATTCCTGTTGAATGGAATGGAAATGGAATTTAGTGGGCAACGGCATGCCAATACAAGGGATACATCCGAAAAGGCGTTGCATCAAGCTACAATAGCTGATCAATGAGTGCTGCGTAATGGAATTTTGTTTTAATTGAAAAGGGTTCCAAATTTTTCATTCACTTTCGTTCCGTGTTTCCGACGTTTACGTTAATTGAATATTTGGTTTTTAGGCAAACAAAAACCAGTTTGTAAGGCTATGACGCACTTCCTCTCTGGTGACAATGGGCACCAGACGCCAGAAAAAGGATCTAGAAATAATACGAGCAGTTTCATTATCAGAGATACTTTGCATTCATGCAGGCTTTTCTCAGCCCTTTTATTTTGCTTGTTGTCATTCACAGTCTCTGGCCTAAATTCCTTGGAGTCTCCTTGACCGGGCTGGTGTTCACCACTCGTCAAAATATTTGTCATCACACGCTGGGAGACACTGTGGGAGTATGCTGAAAGCACTGCAGGAAGGAGCACAAAGGGGGCGTACCAACATAACTTTTGTTTTGTTTGATGCAGGAAGCCAAACCGTCCTTCGTTAGACCACATGAATATCATGTGCAATCTAAATAAACAGTCAAAGCAAAATATTTCAAAATAAAATTTGTATGTGGTACCAAGATGAAATAAGAAAACTCTTATTCTGCTCTTAGAACTCTTCTCTTATTTTATCTTGGTGGTACCTATTTGACTCACCTGTCCTTTCCAAGCCCGACAGTGAAAATGCAGTGACCATACGACTTTTTTGCATTTTGTGTTGACTGCAAATCGTAACTAAAGTTGAAAATAAGGATACAATTGTTAAGTTTACCGATCAAACTGATAAGCAGTGGGGTATACTGCAATGATATCAATGTCAACATGGCGAATATTTGCGTTAGGAACGGTTCATGTTTCATAAGTTTGCTGCTTTGCCTGTAGACCACAGTATGACCTGAATTTAACGGGTTGATGGCAGAATTAGATAGATCAGAAGAATATGCACAGTCAAGTCACAAAATCAACGATGAAATACTTGAAGATAAAATCTGTATATATACCATTTCACTCACCTTCCCATCTTGAGTTCGAAAACTCAGTAACCACACGACCACACCACACAGCCACACCACACAGCCTTCCTCGTACATCTGAGTGTGTCTTTTGGCCTGCTTATGTTTCACTTCATCACGAACTTGACAAAAAGGAATAATTCTCTTTGCTCATAGTCATCCTTTGCTTGACCAAATGCGTACGCACAGATTTTAGGAGGAACTTATTAACTATTTTTCTCTTTGTTGGTAAACGAACGCAAAACAAACACATTCCTGCATCATCCCGTGAAATTCCGCATAATCAGACATATTCGATAATCTCATTGGCTGAATTCTTTTGGACACGAGCGCGCTCAAGCTCGACCGCCGATACTTGGAACGCATTCCAGAGCCTCTGCATTTTAATAATTTGCTGCTTCTGCTTCGCAGAGGCGCAAATTAATTACTGCTTGTTGTGTCATGAGTGTCCTTAAAAAGATTATTGCTTTACACATGCAACAATGATACACCTATAGGCCCACTGCCACTGGGGGAGCGATTTTTGTCTGTAGAATTTTAATGCCTGAAATGAGATTAGTTGTTGTTGTGACTGTGACTTTATTTTACATCGATTTATTTTTACAAAAATACTGTTTTTCTAGTCAGCTATATACATATGTACAAGCGAACTAATCAAAATCGATGGACACAATTAATAAAAAAAGAAATAAAACTAATAATCATTTTCAATGCAGTTTATACAATATTTACAATAAAACGACAGGCATTGCAGTTGCATGTTGGACCATTCCATTGAGTTATTAAGCTTTTGAATATATTGAGGCTGTTCACAGATTTTAACTCCTCTGGTAAGCAGTTCCAAATCCGAGGTCCCAAGGATTTAAGACTATTTGTACCGAAAGTAACCTGATTTGGCCTATAGTGAATAAGATTATTAGGATTTCGCGAAGAATAGTTCGAGGTTCTAATTTGAAAAATATCTTTCATGAAGGATGGATTCAAATTGTGCAAAGTTTTAAAAATTTCCAAAGAAAGAGATCTAAGTCGGGAAACATGCATCGTACATCGTTGCGACTTCAGTAGAAGATCATTATACGAACTGCCGTGATCATTATAAAGAAATCTAAGTGCACGTTCTTGTATCTTTTCGATTTTGTGCGTGGATTTTGATGAACAGAAATGCCACACTAAAGGACAGTAATTGAAATTTGAATAAACAAAGCTCTGAACAAGGACTTTTCTCTCTTCGAAACCAATATAAGATCGAAGCCTCTTTAGAACATTAAGTTGAGTTGCAGCTTTTCTACAAAGCTCTGAAATGTGTGGATCAAAATTTAGTTTATAGTCTAGCTGAACTCCGAGAAGCTTGACTGAATCTTCTGACTCAATAGTCTTTCCTTGGATGCTTATTTTCTCGCCACTGGTTTTCGTTTGGTCTTTTTTGATTAACAGTGCATGAAACTTTGATGGATTTGCAATCATATGGTTTTCTTTCAACCAATCTAGTGCAACACCTGCTTCTTCCTCTAGGACTCGCACCAGATTTGGTAGAGTCCTAGAGAAATAAGCCAGCGTGTTGTCATCAGCATAGTTATATAGTGTTGCCTGCTTAATAAACAAAACAAGGTCATTTATATATACATTAAAAAGAATAGGGCCTAACACCGAGCCTTGGGGGACACCAGATAAGATTGTTTGAAAGGAACAATATGTATTGTTTATCCTCACGGATTGCTTGCGCCGTTTAAGATAAGAATAGATTAGTACCAAGGCATTTTCATCTACGCCATACGCATTTAATTTTGCAATCAGCAGATCGTGTGGGATGCAATCAAATGCTTTTGACAAGTCCATTAATACAGCACCCACGATATAATTATTATCAAGTTTGGTCTTCCAGTCTTCAAGGAGTCTTATCAAAACATGCTGCGTGCCGTATGCTTTTCTATACGCACCTATAAAAACCGAGAGCGTAGTGTCCAAATAGACAACTAATTGCTGTTTCATAATCTTTTCATATATTTTGGAAAATGTATTTAAAACACTGACTGGACGAAAATTTTTCTCAACTGTGCGATTTACCTCACCCTTGTCCAAAGGGCAAACTGCTGCACGCTTTCCTCTATCTGGAAACCTATGGTTTTGTAAACAGCTATTTATGGCAAAGGTTAGGGGGGCAGTAAGCTCATCTGCAGCCAAATGTACTAGTTTAGGCGGAATTTGATCTTCACCGGTTGATTTTTTTCCGTCCAAGGATCTTAGTAGAGCCAAGACCTCATGATGTTGCACCTCATGAAAAGAGAAAGAATTTGAGATATCACTACCTTCCCTTATGGCATGAACGCTAGGATGATCTTTATACTTGTCGAGAATAAGCCTAACGAGTTGTCGATCGTCATCAGTTTCAACAGTGTCAGCAATGTTACAAGGTTTCTGCCCACTTGTTTTTTCGACAATATTAATGTAATGATTATTGAGAATCTCAGTCAGTTTATAGTCGTCTGTTACAATTTGGTTGTTATGTACCAAGGAAATATCATCACCGACCAAGCCTCCTTTATTAGAAAGAAAAGGTTTAACTAGTTTCCAAAAGTCTTGATTAGAAATTAAACCACCTGCTGTTGCATCTTTGAAATGTTGTCTGATTGCCTTCTTTCGTAGGGAAACGCATTTGTTACGCTGCTTTTTATAGTTTTTTTCATTTTGATTTGTTGGCCATTTGTTGAGTTTATTCTTCAATCTCGTTCTAGTATAAATTGCCTTTTTTAGTTCACGAGTCATGAAAGGTGCACTGTTTCCTCGCGCAAGCTTAGTCTTCAGGGGAGCATGTTTGTCCACTAGATTTCGGAAGCTGTTGGTAAAATTATCATAACAATCATCGGGGTCCTCCAAGGCATCAAAATTAGTTCTACGAACGTCAGCAAGAAACTTAACTGGGTCAAAATTTTTATAATTACGATACTTTATCACCTTGGGTTTAAGACGGGGGATATGTGATTTAAGAATTGTAACAACAAGACTATGATAGTCGCTAAGACCGGTCTCAAAAACTGAGGTTTTCTGGAAACTTCTTACTCGGTTAGTGAGAATAACATCGATGGAAGAGCTGCTATTTTTGGTGAAACAGGTTTTGGCAGTCACTAGATTAGCAAGCCCAAAAACATCACAAAAGTTTGTGAGCTTCTGGTATGCACTATCTTCTTTGTCGAGAGTATTAATGTTGATATCTCCCATCAATATCACATTGTCATATTTGTCTAAAGCTGAATTCAAGGAAATGGAAAGAGCAGAGAAAAACGAATCTATGTCTCTGGGTTCAGGCGGTCGATAAATGCTATAGATAATCCACTTTTTCTTATTAACTGTCAGTTCGGAACAGATGAGTTCAAGACTTGAGACTTCAAACACAGGAACACGACTACAAACAACACCCTTCCGAACGTACTGCATTAGGCCTCCGCCAAATTCATTCCTATCACGGCGCATGGGTGTTTGGTAGTTATTCATCAAAAACTCTTTATTCTTGAATTCTGAGTTAAGTTTCGTCTCTTCGATAACGAGAATATCAGGCAAGAAATTTTCAACAATTATCCTAAGATCGACAATTTTGTATCTTAAGCTATTTATGTTCAAGAAACCAATGAGCGGATGGTTATGGTACTGTGCTCTTAATCCAAAAAGATTTTCCAAATCATCTGAAGGATCAGATATTGAAGGAACAGTGAGACAAGTTGAAGGTGTAAGACGCTCTTCGGAATGTTGCCTTTGTGGCAAAGACATGTCTGATTCAGAAAAACTGGTGGAAAATGTGTTTGTAGAGGGAGAGATACCTAGGGACCCTGTAGACACAGTGCTATATTCTACGGAATTAATTTCTACGTCTTCTTTGGATTGCATCTCTGACCGGTTACAGTCAATGTAACTACCTTCATTGAATAGTCAAGGATCATTTAAAAACCTTCTGAAATTACCTGTGAATTTCGCACTACCATGGTCACTAAGGTGAATACCGTCCTTCCATAAGCAGTCTCTCCAATCAATGTCAATGTTATTGTGTTTAATGAAACATATGTCATAGGCAACCAATGAACGCTCAAGGATCTGATTTACGTGATTTCTCTTCTCTTCCATGATGTCAGAATCTCCCCTTGCTACCAAGCTTGAAACAGCTACATGCTTTATTCTCCGTTTGGCTTCAATTGCTAGGCTCAAAATTTTGGAAGCGATAATGTCGCGAAGCGATGAAGCGATAATGTCGAGATTAGGATACATGAGATAGGATAGCTAGACTGCAAGGCCTAGTGGAATTTTTGTTTTATGACAGGGCCCACCCGAATTTTGGAACTTGCACAACAGCAGAGCTTTTCAATGGGCTATTCAAAATAGTCAATAGAGAACAAAGGAAATTCTCCTTGCAGATGGTATGGAAAGTAATATACTCTATGCATGGATGCTAGTTTTTCGGTGTGCAGAAAATGCAGGATCAGGTTTTAACCCTGGAATGATTTAACAGACAGAAGAAAGCCATTAGACATTAGAATGCATTAGACAGAAGAAATTCTATTGCAAAATATTTGTGCACGGATTATATATTGCATAGATATTTATGCACATGCGTAGCGCAGCCTTCCAAGCCCCTTGACTGTATTATTTGTGCCATCACTCCATAGACTAATAGACACATCCAGTCAAAGAGTGAGGCTGCAAGGATTGTATTTAATCTACTCCTTTCTGTGCACCATAAAAATTGTTACAGGCATATTCATTCCCCATGCAGACTGAACTTTACGGTCTGGTCTGCATCCAGGATGCATACTTGACTTAGCTATTTGGCTCCAGGTGCCTACCATCACCTATTTGAAACTTTTGCAACATAATGATGGCACTACACAAAAGACATGAATGATGATCGACAGGCCAGTCATTACCAATGTTATGAATGTTACAGGATGAGAGTCATTCTGATGACAAGAGTCGTGGGCTCAAAATGGAATTGAATGAACCCCATGAGTGCAAAGTTAGAGGATTTCACAACCACTCCCACTTCAAAGATATACAACAGTTACAGGTGTACCATTGTGAGCTTATGGCTCACAGATGTGATTAGGTGTTCTCTACTCCTATATTTCCTGTGCTTTTCACCAAATGTATTCTTATAGATTTCCTTGAAGCCCTCCCACTAATAGAAGCAGCTATTGGGGATGCAGACTTTATTGCAATTGATGCAGAATTTACAGGTATTTATTTGTTGTCTTATTAAATTCACTAATTAATTGTTTTCCTGGTAGAAATCCTGCCAGAGAGTTGTGAACCATGTGAAAAATAGGGTGATATGCCCCAAAAGAAATCATATACAGTAGACTAAACTTTATGGTGTAACAGAAAATTTGCAATTATCTTATCATGTCTTTCCCACACTTTTTCTTATTAAATTGCTCATCATTATTGTTTTCTTCATGAAACTTATAATTGTTTCCTATAAACTTTGGAACCTTTGACAGAAATCCCCATCAGTGACAATCTTTGTGAAACACAACCTCGCTGTACTATTTGTTCAAACTGGTTGTTTTCAGAGAGGCTGAAACTGACAGTGATTATGACTTTGCTGTGTGTATTTTCAGGACTTGCTCAGCGAAAGCAAAACACTCATGAAAATACTATATTTTTGAGAGATCTTCCACGAATTCTATAATAGTTATTGGGGAGGCTCATAACTTGTTGTTTTTTTTCAGGACTTGGATGTAGTTTACCAGCAAAAGTGCTATATGATACACCAGCAGAGAGATATATCAGACAAAAGAAGGTGATTTATAAATTTGGTAAACAGAAATGCATTTAAGTTCAGCCTACTTATAGCAGCCACTTGATTCACATTATGTCTATGTCCTTTCATGTCCATCAGTTGTTAGGGGTTCTTAAGAATGATAAAGAAATTTTAGAAACAGAAAGTATTTTTTTCCAATATTGAACTGCACACAGCACAGCACTTTTTTGAAGGTTAACTTCCCAAAATTTGGAAGAATTTTCAAGAGTTCACAAGATATTATATGATTTCTCAAAAACTTTTACGAATCAAAAAGCTGTTACAAAAGATATGTAATGTATGAAAGACTGCAACAATTTTCAATAGTAAATTCTTTAGCAAGAAAACATTGCATTGTATCTACAGTAACTGCAAATAAAATGTCTCTTTTGAGTTTCGGCCTTGCACACACGTACAAGGTTCTCTTGACTAAGAATTCTCAGTAAATACAAAATGTTTTTCATTTCTCAAGGATCCTTGTTTCTCGAAACCTTTAGTCTTTTGTATTGTGCAAGAATTTTTGTCGTGATTGCTAAATTACTTGCGTATACCTTCCAGGGACTGTCAAGTCACATCATAATACAATATGGAATTTGTACATTCAAATGGAATGAAGAATCTAAGTTGTGAGATATTGTTCTAACTTCCTTGATAAAACCATGAGCAATAGGACACCCAGTGTGTAGCAGTTTGAACAATGATAATAATAATAATATAGTTATTTATACAGGGTTGCCTTTTCAGCAACAAAGGTGCTGTTATCAATAAGGGCCCTGTTCTAAACATATACAATCTTAAAGAAAACTAAACTTTACAACTGAGTTACAATAAAATCTGGAAATTTACGCTTTTAATTGTTCTCTGCTTTACTGCTCTATAGTTCTTCTTGTAGTAAAAAATGTTCTCTCAATTTAGATTTAAAAATTACAAATGATTCCAGGGAATGTATTTCTCGTGGAAGTTCGTTGAAACAGTACGGTCCTTGAAAGTAAAGGGATCTTTTCACAGTTTCTGTTTTAACCAAGGGCAGTCTTAGCAATGATCTGTTGCTTCTTGTTTCGTGTTGATGGTCAATGTTATCTGCGAAGTTTCTAAAGGCTGGTATACAAGTTCCTTGACGACACTTGAACATCTGTACTGCAACTTTCATCTTTTTTTGATTATTGATCGAAATAAGGCCACATCTGTTGTCTTCCTGCAATCCATATATTACTCTTTGCGCTCTATTTTTAACTTTATCTCAGAAGCAAGCCACCTTATCTTATTCTTTTTTTGTGTTTTGAGCTTATTTTTACTTACAACCACCTTGCACTGTTTTGTAATTTTTTTGTAAATATTTTGGTAGTGAGCCACCGTAAGTGCAGAGCAGTGAAAGGTGGTTGTATGCCAATTAAAAGTAAGCTCAAAACACAATTAAACAATAAGTTAAGGTGGCTTTCTTCTGATGTTAATTTCAAACTGCTACACACTGGGTGTCCTATCGCTCACAATAAAACAACACGGTATCTTTGAAACTATGAGATTTGACAACATTGAAATATCCTCTGCCATGCTGTAGATGAAAATTAGAAATCAAAACAAGCATGAAAGCAAAAAAGGGGACCAGATCCAGAGATTTCTTCATTTCAATTGTTCCGAAGGGCAAATTAATGCTGCGTCAGCTTGTCTACTTGGGTTTTACATAAACTTGCCTTCAAAATATGACTTACACTAAGAACAACCTTTTGAACGGCTAAGAGCTTGAACCATCAACAGCTAATGATCCTCCTGATGCAATGGACTTAATTGTAACCTGTGTCTTTTCTAATATGTTCCTTTGCTGTATTTGCTTTAGACTTTAATACTTTTCCTTTTATCTAGGTATGAGGCTAAGCCTTTTAACATCTACATCTTCCCACGAGCAAGGAAAGGAAAGGAAGTATACTTTCAATGCCAGGTTTGTCTTCTGTTATTTTGACTCTCAAGGGGGGGGGGGGGTAGAAACTGAGATCCTAGGATAATGGGCAGCACAGTATACTCATTTGTTATAATAAGCTAAGATCCCGAGGTAGATAGTTCCTTAATTTGTAGCTGATGTTTTGAGGGCCAAAATTTTTTATGCGATTCTTACGTTTTTAATACCCGTAAAGAGAATCTAGTTTAAAAATAGCAGAAAAGATGGGCGCCTACCATCCTTTGTCCGACTGTTTTAGCAGGGCTCAAAAAACGAAGTAGCGTGGTAGCGGCGCTATCAGGAAGGTAGCTGAAATGCTCAAATTTCCCAGGAAGGAAAAAGGGAAAAAGGAAAAAGAAATGGAAAGAAGGGGAAAGAAGGGAAACAAAGGAAGGGGGAAGGGGAAAAAAAGAAGGGAAAAAAGGTAAAGGGATAGAATGGGGTGGTATATTGGGAAGGAAAGCGGTGAAAAGAAATGAAGGTGCTTGGCTTGATACCGGGAAGAAAAATATTTTTTGGGCCCTGTTTAGTAATCTCTTGAGATCATCAAATACTTTCAAATGGAATCTATACCATATTTAGATTGCCCAGGCCCAAGATTTCAGTTGCCCCATATCTCCGTCGTTTGTCTGTAATCTGTTTTTGTTAGAAGGGCTTCCAGATTACTTTTTAAGATCTCATAACAAGAAATAACATAATTCAAACTCAAAACAATGTCAAAATAGTTGCTAATACTGTGCAGTGTCAAACATTTTTGAGTGGAAGTTAGGGAAACATTGTTTTTAGGAAAAAGGAGCACAATGATCCAGCAGATGTAATAAATGCTGAAATATGAAAGGTCTATGAAAGTTGATCAAGCTATAGCTCGTTTGAAAGAGCAATGATTTTGCAATCAAAAGAAAGGAAGAATTATTAAAATCGGACATATGCGAGCCAAGAAACTGATTTATCAGTGGTTTACAAATTTCACATCGAAAAGACGGTGAACACTCAATTTAGGCTAACTTCTAAATTCAGTTTCTCTGCTTACGCTTCTCCGATTCTCGAAATTCAATTTTTATTTTGATTTGATACATCTCAGCATCATTTTTGATTCACATCATCGAAAGAAATTTTAAAATTTCACGGATTTCTCTAATTACGATATAGCACTGTATTAGAGGATCAAAATCGATATTTTGATTAAAACTGTTGAAAATGTAAAAGACTGAGTCAAACGGTGTCTTAGCAAAAAAGTATTATCATTAATTAGAACATGTTTCGAGTGCGTCTGCCAAAGAATATGTTCAGAAACCTTCTGCAAAAAGTTTTATGGCTGTCTTAGAATATGTGGTCATTTTCTTGAAAACGATATCTTGTCGCATGTGAAACAATTATTCTTCATGTTGACCAAATTACTGTTTTCAACAATGCCTCAAACTCATTTTAGATCAAAGCCAAGTCAATCAAATGAATCATAGAAATGCAGAGTATTCGAGAAAGTTATTTTGCTGTTCCCGATCACTGTGCCAAGTGTTCACGCAAAACTTGTGTGTAAAATCTTTCATCATTTTTCAGAGTTCAAGTCTTGAATTTCTGGCATCACAAGGATTTGACTTTAACAAACTAATCTATAAAGGTATTTCCTTCTTTTTTATTTTCTCTTACTGAGATGAGAAATAATTGAATGTGAATATGAAGGTGAAGGTAAGCTTCAGTTTTTAGCGCCAAGTGCTAGGATCACAGAGGTGCAGAAGACGTAGTCGAGTCTGTAGTCGTGGTAGGGCTTTATCTCGGATGGAACCTGCCTGACTGTTCTGGCTGCAAAGTTAGAGGACCACACCACTGTGCTACAAATTGAGTTTTTGCATTTAAAAGCTGATTAGCTTTAAGAAATTTCTGAACATATAATGAAAACTATCACTGTCAGAGAGGAGAACCTTAAGGATACTTGATGAATTAGAAAGAGAGTTTTTGCACTTAGATTTTGAAGGAAGCCATTACGGATAAGAGTTATAACAGATGATACGATATAGCAGTTAATTCTGTAGAAATATCAACGTTTTACGAAGATAAGAGGCATTCTAGACAACATGTTGCTGTAGTTATACCCTTAAATACCCATCTTAAATTTGTGATAGAATAAAGTAATTGTACCAAAAGGGGACATGTTTGAAAGTTTCAATGCCTTTAACTTTATTTGTTTTTCTTCAAGGATTGTCTTACATGTCACCAAGTGACGAATCGAAAATGCGAGAGAATATGGAGAAATATCACACAACAAATGAAGTGCAAAAGACACCAAAAACAAAGCAGTTAACGGAAGATGTAATACTGAAGTCACCTGTTTATATTCCTGAAAGCATGAAAGATTTTATTGAAGATATTTGGTGAGTCTTCAAAATGTTTATAATTTTCTTACACTTGCTGTTGGGTGTCCCAAAAGAATACTCCAGTTTGAAAAATCACCAAAATTTTTTTGTAAGGCTGATGCTCAAATTTCGTGTTTTGGCAAGTAGATCAAAGAGCAAATTATTTCGCCGGACATAGCTGATATTAGTTTTGTTTTTGAATTGGTGAATTTTGCTCTTTTTAGGGCCACCTGGTTTTGAAGCATACTGCAAAATGCACTGATGATTACTTGAGCAATTTCTTTTTGTATACTAAGCCTCTATAGCTTTGTTGTATTTTTGCTGCAAACTAAAGGCAACCCGTATTTTATAATTCAGGGGTATTTTATAAGTCCGATTTGTTAGATTTTTCCACTGTTCTTTTGGTAAACCAAACTAATTATTGTATTTTGCATTTCTTCAGTTCTCAAGTGAAAGCGCTCCTTGAAAATAAAGATGAAACTACACTGGATCTTCCAAAAGCCACAGCGTTTGTACCCAATTCTATTCGCTCTTTCTCCGTTTCTCATTGAAGCACTCATTACACTGTTCCTTGCTTTTCTTCTACTTACTGGTTACATTATGTTTGGTCTCCCAAGGCTGAGAAGCTTACTGATCTTGTCATGTAGATTTTTACCTTGCTACTTGGTTTTAATTTACAGATACGTTCACACAAGCAATTTCCCCCAATTATCCCCCAATTTCCTACTCATGATTGTCATGAAAGTTTCTAGAGTTTTGCCATGACTATGAGACATTTTCTGTTTTGCAGATTCAAACGAAAATTGACGTTTGAAGTTATTGAAGAAAGGTATTTTTTAATTTTTGTAATATTGATATCCTCCCAGCCTAGACCTCACTACCTTCCCCTTTGTGATTGAGTGAATTAGCCACCCAGGTTCCTGTACTTTTTTGTAGCTTGATTGGATTTTTTTACGACTTGACCCATCAAGATTTTAAATCATTTTTTATACGATCGCAAGTTGATTTGCACGGCTTTGTAGTGGCATTACAGTTCAACGCACGGGACACTTTTGTTGTGCCATCATTTTTTGTCGACCGTACCCATAAAGAATGTGGCATACGCTTGGAAAGTTAGATTTAGACTTTGGTTCGTGGTTTAGTTTTGATCTGTGAATACGGTATCCATAAAAGTCCAGACTAAACGTGGACAGTTAAATTAAGGTCTTCCGTTTTTGGTCTGGCATTTGATCTCTGAATGCTGTACCCATAAAAAGTGGAGATCGAACTTGGACGGTTAGATCAACGTTTTCAGTTCAAAGCCCAGCGTTAGATCTGTTAAGGCAATATCCATGAAAAACTCAGACCAATTTTCTACAGCTAAGCCAAAGTCCTCTGTTCTTGATCCGGCATTTGATTTGTGAATATGGGTACGCATGAAAATGAAGACTAAGCTGGAACAGTCAAGTCAAGGTCTTCAATTTTCGGTCTGACATTTGTTCTATGAACGCGGTACCCGTAAACAGGCAGACTAATGTTGAACATTCAAGTCAAGGTCTTCTGTTCTTGATCCGGCATTTGATCTGTGAATATGGTATGCATGAAAATGAAGACTAAGCTGGAACAGTCAAGTCAAGGTCTTCAATTTTCGGTCGGACATTTGTTCTATGAACGCGGTACCCGTAAACAGGCAGACTAATGTTGAACATTCAAGTCAAGGTCTTCTGTTCTTGGTCCGACATTTGATCTGTGAATATGGTATGCATGAAAATTAAGACTAAGGCTGAACATTCAAGTCAAGGTCTTCTGTTCTTGGTCCGACATTTGATCTGTGAATATGGTATGCATGAAAATTAAGACTAAGGTTGAACAGTCAAGTCAAGGTCTTCTGTTCTTGATCCGACATTTGATCTGTGAATATGGTATGCATGAAAATGAAGACTAAGCTGGAACAGTCAAGTCAAGGTCTTCAATTTTCGGTCTGACATTTGTTCTATGAACGCGGTACCCGTAAACAGGCAGACTAATGCTGAACATTCAAGTCAAGGTCTTCTGTTCTTGATCCGGCATTTGATCTGTGAATATGGTATGCATGAAAATTAAGACTAAGGTTGAACATTCAAGTCAAGGTCTTCTGTTCTTGGTCTGACATTTGATCTGTAGCATACCATCTTACTTGCCATCAATACTTTTATGAAATAGATTAGAGGATTAGCTAATGAATTGGCAACAAATAGAATCTCTTTCCAGGACTTTATCTTCGCAAAGGAATCATTCGTTTTCAGTATATTAATCGCAAATGGTGTTGAACAGATCACGTAAGCTGCCACTGTCATTGCACACGTGTTAAAAGCAATCTTCTCCACGTCAGAAAATCTACAGGAATGCTGCTCCTGTGAATCTGCTCTGTGCAGCCTCAATTTATTTTGAATAATTTCATATATGACCAGGACATACAGCAGAACAAAAAAGCATTGGACAACGATCAGAAAAATTCCACTGTAGATATACAAAACCCGCATGTTAACCGAAACAATCTTTGCTTCGTAAAGTATGGGCGGTAGCCATGTCGAGATAAGTATAGGGACCCATATGAGTCCTTCAGCTTTGAGAATCCTTCCACGTGTGACTATTGACGCGTATCGGAAGGGCATGCGCACTGCAATCAAGCGGTCAATGCTTATCAGGAGCATGGTGACGACCGATGTCTGCAGGCAAATCCCAGATACACCATAGACTAGAAGAAGGACTGGCAGTTTCAGTTCATCTCCCCATAATTTACTGTACGTGTAAACAAAGAAAGATATTCCTACGAATGTATCTGATACTGAAAGAATAAGGAGTAGAATCTCGTATGGTCTTGTTTTCTTGATTCTGTGAATGATGACAGTTAGTTTTATGATGTTTGTGATTATCACAGCCGTTGATATTACCATGCCAGCCTGCATCACGTCTTTGTTTTCCTCCATGATGCCTATAATTCAAATCAGGATCGGTTATAAGTCTACCAAACTATCAGTCAATAGAATCATGACATCTTCACTATCTCGGTGATTTGTTTGCCAATATTGCTGCCTTGAAATCCAGGGAGCATTGCCTGTGCAAGCCGGAATTGTTTTATTGACTCACCTGATATAAACTTGTTTAAAATCTCTCACCTTGTTTATTGTGAAACTGCCAAAAAAGCTCTGCTCTTGCTTCCGATTATTCACAAACCTCAAGTCATCTCCTTCACTCTATTTTTGCTCGTATGCCATTTCTTCTGCATCAGAAGAGAAGGCGAGATCTTCACATAGTCAAACGTCAGGGTTAATTGAAATCGTGTCATGCAAATACATGCATTCAAAAATTGTTTTTCATGCTCAGAACTGAAGTACATATGGTCGCAGTTAATTAATATTTTTCGTGCTTCGAATCATAATAATCTATATTTATAATGCTTAATTAGAATCATGATCTTTTTAATTTCACATCACAAATTATTCTGCATAGTGCAAACATTGTTTCATAAAAATTCAAGGTTTTGCTTGGCGAACAATTTCTCTGCGTTTAGCACCACGCTCAGTGCCTCTGTCGATTAATAGTTCTAGAAAGAACACATTCTTATCGGTTAGACAAGAATTTTTCATGTGATGTTTGTAGTTGAATGAATTAGTGACCAGATTGTCGGACCTACCGGGTTAGTCAAAAAGTTAACATGTTCCATGGGCTGTGGAACCCAGGGGCTACTCCTTAACTTTCAATACGTGGGAGTCCTTGTCATTTCTTTGCTGACCTCTAAATATTGAGCATAATGTTTTGGCGACAATGACTATTGCTCTTTATTCTTTCTGAGAATCCACAACATGCATAATGACATTTATTGTATGGGTTATTGTAATGACATTTATTGAATGAGTTTGTGGTATGCCAATCTCGTCCCCAGAGTGAGTTCGTTGCTCTGCCTCTACTCTGGGATACAAGAGGCCGTTCGGCAATCTGATTGGCTGTTCACCATTTTGCGCGGTAACTCCGCTTTGCGGTGTGTAAACGGCCGCGGCAAGTCAAAATTCAACGTAAAACCATATTCTTTACCTTTTCCGACCATCATTTGCAATTTGTTTCCCAAATTCGAAGAATAACCAGCCATTTCATTTTGGAAGCTGCTGTGAAAGTTGCTATAATTTTGTGCTTATTTTCACATTAAACACACCTGCTAACCCCAGATGATTGTTCAAATACCTTCAAAAAGGTTGATATAAGGTCCTCAAAGTGTTTGCTTTTGGCTTCTCGATTTATCTACTGCAGAATTAGCTCTGGAGCAACGGCCATTTCTCGTCAATTCGCGTTGCCTAGCCAACCGTGAAATCCATAATGGCTGCTAAATGCACCCATTTTCTGGACGCATTTCATCGAAGTGTACCAGGGTGTTCATTCGGCTTCGTGATGAGCGTATGTCATAAGAACACCCTGGCAATGAGGTTGTAGTATGCGCACATTATTGTCGAGTATCAAGCTTACCAACTGCCGAACACCAACCGTGAGTTCTTTCCAAGTTGTGACATCTCCAACTACCATAAACACATAAAAGGATTTTCATAAGTAAGGCCAAATGCCGTCACCATTATGTATTTTGTGCGAGTGAAATAAGGAGGCTATCAGCGTGAGCGACACATCAACGCTTTTGGCAGCCTCGTTCAAGTCGAAGCGAAGTGACATCATTCAGAATGACGTCATTGCGCTTACTTCGCAGGTTGAAGTATAGAATTTTGCAGAGAAAAGAGAGAAAAAGTTGGAAAGAAGTACTGCACACCATTCACAACAAATGCAATCTTTTAAATAATCAACAATTATACAAACCCCGGACTTGTCTTTAGAATGTAACATTAAAGCCTTCAAGGGAAGCCTGTTCTGATTTATTTTATCTCTCTTGGCCTTTTTAAAATCAACGCCTTTGGTTTCTTGTGAACTCGGAATTCTGACTTTGTGAGCTTGTTTCTCTGTTATGTACTAGTTGATATTTAAATCTAAGTTACGTCCAAGTAAAAGATCGACAAGTTTAGCTGTACACTCGGAGAGTCTTGATTTCTTAATTGTTCCGTTTCTTTTTCTACTCAAGGGGGGGGGGGAGGGAGGCTTCTTTTGAGTCACCTGGTAGTTTCAATATACCTTTTAGCTATTCTACAAAAGGGCCTGGATCGAGCGTTATTTTTATGAAATTTTACACTCGATGTTCGATCGAGTGGCGTTGGATCTTCAATCACCATTGTGTACTTTCGATAATTCTACTAAATGTAGCAAAATATCGTTCGATTCTGATTCTTTTCAGAATAGCTAAAAGGTCTTTTGCTTTCCACTGCAAAAAGTTAATCCTATATGTCTGTTTTAGGTTTCCATCAAAGTTGCATCTCGAGTCAGTGGCGAACGAGAAGGTTCGTATAGCCTGTTTTATATTTACCTCTTGGCTAACTGGCCAAAGACAAGCCTTTGTTTACGTCACCAACTGCTTTGCATTGGTTTGGGGATCAAAATCAATGGACCCCACTGTCAGGGTTTTTTATTTACTGACCCACCTTTAGAACATTATATCATAGTGTATTGACTATGATTATATTGGAGAAATGATACACAGAAGACAAATTTATCAACAAATGAGGATAAATGTCGGCATCAATTTTCAACCTGTACAGCGTATTTCTGCTTCATATTCACTTGCTTTGAAAGCTCCAAAGTTGAATTTCAAAGTATTTATATAAGATCTAATCATTCAAGGAGTACATTAGCAATTTCATACATGATTGTAACGTATGTTCCAATCTCGTTCCCGGCCCGACATTGTCTAGACGTAAGAAGCTGGCCCAAGAAATAGGTTGCATATGTTCATAAAAGTGGTGGTGTTGTTGTTGTTGTTGTTGTTGTTGTTGTTGTTGTTGTCGTTGATTTTGATGTCGGAAAGTTTTGGTTCTTTGCCCTCCTCCCATAAGATTTAGTGGCTGGTATTGGCCCAGCCAGACCTCTAGTAATTCAGAAAACTTGAAATGAATTTAAGTTACATGCATATTTTTGTTATCACAGGGTGACAAGCATATCAGAATAACAAAGGCTGACGAAGAAACGAGACTGAAGCTGAAGGCTGCTCAAGATACTAAGAAAATGGTATGTGTCATAATTTTGCTTTTGTAACTTTCTCTGCATGCCAAGCAATAATATTGGAAAATGTCTTGTTTAATTACCAATTTACTTACAACAAAGAGGTTTGAATCGAGCATCCAGATCTGGTAAATTTGTGAAGAAAAATATGACCCTCATTCTCAGTATAAATGCTGATAGCGGTTGGAAGAAGTTGCTTCGGATTTCAGAACACTTTTCAGAGAGTTCATTATCGAAAAATTTCCGCAAAGTGAATTAGCAATGGTTCAGTTTACACAGAGGCAAGTGTTGTTGATCACTTCGCTTTGATTCTCGTTATTTTCAATTGAGTAGTAACGGTTAAAAACAGCAAACTTCAATTTGCAACTCACAAAAAGAAACCGTGGCATGCTCAGACTTTTGAGCTGTAACCGTCACACAACAAATATGCTAGCAATGAATGAAAAATAACGAGAAACAATGCCAAAAAGCAAACAAAACTTCCCTTGTATAAACTGAATCATTCCTAACGCACTTCGAATATAGTTTGTTTGTTTGTTTGTTTGTTTGTTTTCAATTTGTTTTGAGTGGGCTTGTCAGGATTTCTAGCTACTGAAAGCTAACTTAGGCCTACTGTGCTTGCCGCATCCAAGCATGGGACCCCTAGTGTAACGTCCCTTCCGAAGGACGACGAGGTTAGTTGTAAGGTCAGACCTCCGAGGTCACCCATCCAGAGTTTGACCTCACTCGACCGGGCTTAACTTCAGTCACCTGACGAAGACTGTATAAGCCACTCACCCCGCAAAGTTATCGTTGATAAACTCTTTTGGAAGTGTTCTGACATTCGAAGCAACTTCTTGCCACAGCTAGTATTGTTATACCGAGAATGGGGGTCATGCTTTTGTTTTCACACGAGAACAGAAAAACGGCGTTTTCAAAAAGATTCTGTCTTGAGAGCGTTTTCGAAAAGCTTCGTTTTTGGTGACCGAGAACGCCGTCTACTTGTCGACGCTAACCCAAAACGGATAAAAAAGATTCGTTTTCAAAAATATTCGGATGCTTGTGGATGGGGCCTCAGTCTTCTGAAAAGTCCGGCTGTAGGAATCAAAGCTAAGTAGCTAAAGTTTCTTTCAAGCTTTTTGCTTCAAAGAATTAGGTCATAGAACTTTACGCCAACATTTTTAAAGATTTGAAAGCTATGGTTTGTCTTGTATTTCGCTTTCATTTCATCTTTGCTTGTTAATGAATCGACTAATTACAATAAATCATTTCTTATATAGGCAGAATTCGAGACTGCAGTTGGGTTTCTGAAAGTTGCAAGGCTGCTTTCTGAGTCAGTAAGTTTCAACAGAATATTATTGGGGTATTGAAAATGATGTACTGTTGTTATCTCTACTTGTTATCCTTGAAACTGGTTGCTGTGATTAGAAATTAAAAGCTCCGTTGCAGTCCACAACCCTTTTTAGTAGTCCGTTTGTTCTTGTGGCTATGAACTATGTTTTTGTTTGTCTGTCAGTCTGTCTTTTTGTCTGTTCGTTCATCATTCATTCATTCATTCGTTCATTCGTTTTATTTCTTGATGTGGTGTAGTTTAGTTGTGTTATACATATGTAATGGCTTCGGGGTAGACAACTTCTTTTTTCTATATTCAATATAAACTTTACAATGATGAATTACCTAAGACAATAACTACGAAGCACTATACCACTCTAAAAGGACGATACCAGGAGGAGCAAAAATATCATGTCTACCCCCTGGCATTTAACATAGAACACATAAGACCTAAAATACAACTAATTGTACGACACAAGATGCTATTTAGCTAACACAAAAAAGGATTTTACAGATAAGCGAAAAGGAAACTATTTAAGGAGAAAGGAGAATCTGCGGACATGTTTTTATTACCAACTTATTCAAAACGTTTGGAGGCCTGGATATATTCTAGCGTTGCTGTGAGAATTTTCGCATTTCAATCAAATGATAACTGTTCATGGCCATAGAGAATGATTTTTGATAACTCTGCATTTGAAACCATGAGGCAACAATATCGCGTTTACACTGTTGAGAAGATCAAGTCTATCTGCATCATAAGTACTGCAGAGCAGGAAATAGACAACATCTGTTGCTCCTCGTGGTATCGTGTTGGAAGTATCGTAAAGTAATTCGGTAAGTAGTTTATCATTCACATATATTGTAGTTTTTAAATGGATTTTAAAAAGTTGTTATCTCTTCCATGAGCAATGTCAATAAAAATTCACCCAATGGCGATGTTTACCGTAGTCATGCTCATTGATCAACGTTCAATATCTTCTTTTAACCTCCCAGTATCGTGTTTATTTTTTGTAGAAAAAATTGCTTCTTGGACACAATATGTTACTAGATTTGATGTTAACAATAGGCCAATTCTTTGTACCACTACCAGACGTAAGTTATGCATACTTATCAATTTCATGTAGCGGGTGACCTTGAACGTTTGCGTGCTTGAACACTTCCAGAAATACAGCCTTGTTGGGGAGATGAAGTGCTGACCCTATTGTTTTGACCGATTGTGATTCAGCTTTGTTGAGAGCGAATCAACGGTGGGGCCCACACTGTCATGCGCAACTTTGCTATTGTTTTCCTCTCCTTTTCTCAACCGTCAAGCTAATTTGCATATTACGTCATTGACATAAATCGCTACTACGCATGCGATCTGGAGCCCTTTTTGGGGGATTCCTCGAGGCTCACAACTTAGCCTTTTCGTATTCCCAACAAAGCTATTGTCTTGCGTTGAGAGATTTAGGCCTGATATTAAATGCTGGACGCCTCATGTTCAAAACTAATCTATGAATTAAACTTAGATTCATATAATTTTGGCGATCGGTTTGCCAAAATAAAGGATTTTGAAACCCCTTCGCCAGAGGAACTCACGAAAAAAAGAAAAATCTAAGGATAAAGAAATGTTACATTCTTTTGCATCTTTGGACTAGCTCGATTAACAGACAACAGGACAGCATCCCGTTGTGAGGAGAGAGAAAATACAAAATTTGTATCCATTGCTAGCAAGACTTTTCACGCCACGTAATGTCAATGCCGGGCCATGGTTGATCCGTGACAACTTTGGTTCATGTCGCAGTGCCTTGGTTTCTGAGAAGAATGACTGAGCGCCCTATACAGTTGTGGTTTGATGACTGAAGTTAACGTCAGAAATGTGAGGTCAAAATCCTGATGGTTGACTTGTTTAATGCCTCACCAAGCAACACCGCCATCCTTCGCAAGAAATATTCAACGAAGTTTCCCATTCCTGGATGCGGCATACATGATAGGCCCAATTTAGCGTTAGATACCAAGAAACTTTTCAGGCGAACTTTGAATGAAGTAACAAAAAAATAAATGATGTTGCTGTTAGTTTTTAGTTGTACTTTATTTCTAAATCTTGAAATTTGACTTTTTCATTTTAGAGCTTAGAGGAATTCAAGGAGATGGTACAAACATTGTTTCCAAAGTAAGCATCTTCGAGTCTTGTCAAAAGATCTTTGAATATTTGACTTTCACTTGTTCTTGAATGCACAAAGTTTTAACTGTTTCTTCGCCAAGTGGTAGATAACGTTCAGATCCTCTGCATACCTTTCTTCGCCAAGTGGTAGATAACATCCAGATCCTCTTCATACCACATTCACATTGAACAGTGTAGACCAGTTTAGAATCATAGAAATTCTTTTTGATCTCGTTTGCCAATGATCCAAATGCATTTAAAGATGGCAAATTGTTCGTTTTCAGCACTTTAAGGAATTAAAATGACATGTTAAAAAATCCTTATTCTGGGCTATACTCTTTAAGAAAAGTCGTGTTTCTTTCTGATATTTGTGGCAAAAACTAGAAGCCTAATAGACGAAAAGAATGTAACCTGGTAATCATCAGTGCTTTTTGCAGCATACTTCAAAACCAGGCAGACCTAACAAGAGTTAGATGTGCTAATTTAAGGATAATCACGAATTTAGCTATAATAGAGAAGATAATTTGGTTCTTGATCTTCATGTTCTTGCATTGACACTTAATGTTTACAGTATTATGTTTGCCCATGGAACCATCCGTATGGTCACGCCCATATAGATTATTCACTTGTTATGTTTAGTTCGAAGTCAGACGTCTTTTTGTGAGTCTCCAAACCTTTGTCTCAAATATGTCCTATACCGAAGTCCTAGGATATAACACTCTTGATATCGGCCGTTTAATCAAATTTTGGTCATTTTTCAAACATGAGTACTTTTTTGAGACACCCGGTAGTTGAAGAGCTGGTAAGGTGTACCAGAAATTTGTGCTATTGTGCTATTGTTGTGCAGCAGTTGTACCTTCCATTTTCCAGTTTTTGTTACAGTTCCATACGATAGACCCCAACATACATTTCGATAATTTTTCAGGGTCAATTTGACAAGTATGGTTGCTACTTCAAGGCACAAGAAAGCTAAAAGATAGGGTTGCTGCAGTGGAATTAACGTGCGGCCCAGAAGCGCAAAATAATTGAATTTTCGGTAAAGTTTCCTTAAAATTGCAAATATAGATAAAAACGGATCTAACACAACGATTTCAATGCAGTCAATATTCAATGTTTTTTCTGTACTTTCAGCGTGCATCCCCAGCAAAAGAAGGAAAAATACGCTCACAAAACATCATGCTGACTTCAGCTTTGAAACCGGATTTCACTTTCAGTGTCGATGGGTTCTTTACTGGGTGCATTTCTAATTTCTGCCTTTGCATATTCGATAAAACATTTTTCGGTCAAACTTTTTTACTGTTTATTTAGGTTGATGGATACCAAGCTACTTGCTACAACGAACCCGTTAAAGGTAAAATTTTATTATTGAAAGATTACTTCTTAATAAGGAAATTGCTACATTATGTAGTGTAAAGTTAGGCTTGCAACCTGACCCCCTACTTTCCCTCTCTTCTTTTCACTGGCTTGAATGGCGGCTCTCACTGCAGCTTGAAAGTCAGGAAATCACAACTGAAAGACTGAAGTTTCTTTCCCTTTTCTGATATAATATGTGGCCTAAGTGTCTGTAGATTTATGAGAAAACTGCCGATGCAGAATAGATGATTGCGCTTAAGATGGTGGACCGGAATTTGTTACCATGATGCTTTGCGTCTCATTGAATTTCTATTGATTTGATTGGCCAATTTCCTCAATACCTCAAAAGGATCTTGGTTTAAACTTCCTTGACGTCATTGCGTTTGAAGTTGAGGCTGTAAAACGGGAATGTAAGAACGCCAACACAACTTCTCTATACTTTCAATTTGAAGTGATTACAATAGGTCCCAGTGATCACTCATCTCAAAACGGACAGCGTCCGACAGCCCATCAATAACAATGACTATAACTATGTAATCCGTATGCTTACAATGATGTTTCCTTAAAATTTCAAGCATTGATTCCTATCACTGTATGTTTCATAAACATACCTTTCTCATTCTTGCAGGCTAAAGTCAATAGCTCCGTACTTGGTGACTTGTACCAATGCGTGGGTGAAAACTTCAAAGATCCAGAGATTAGTAAGTGTCCTCCTTCTTAAATTACTCTTAGCAACTTTAGAGCCTAATTGTATGAAGGATTGTCATCGGGCTAGGCAAACTCGTTACTTTAATATTTCACGAATAGGAAAACGCTGGATAAATGTAAATAATTTCCAAGAATTGTCTCCCAATTAACTAAAAAACGACCAAGATTCCGAAAAAACTTTGTCTTTAAATTTGTCGGAACAAAAAGATATGAAATGCGTGAAATGCATAGCTCTCGAGAAACGGTCTACAGAGGCAAACTTTAGGCCGTTAAGATGGGAGAAAGATGATGCATATAGAGCTGTAAGGACGATAAATGCCATGGAAATTTGAAGGTGCTGCCAGTAAGGTATGAACAATTTCTCGTAGCAAACAAGCACCGATACATGTCAGCGAATTCGGCATAGAAACACATGCTTTCCAGATCTGATTGGGCCTAAACCAATATTGAACTGTCAACGGAACTGCGCATTTCATATCGCCCTTGGTTAAAGTATAAGGACTTTCATTTTTTCAGCAACGCTGAAGGTTTTTTGTTTCATATCTGATAAAAATCAATCTTACTGTTATCTGAGGACCCATTGACTCAAGATTTTATGTCAGGTGACCGTTTTCTCATTATATTAGTACTTTCAAAGTTAAAACATGGGTAATTAGACGTTGCAGTTGTGCTTGATTGCTTTAGCTCCAGGTTTGTGCGTAGGATCACTTTATATACTGAATAATAGAGAAACCTCCTCCGCCTAACGACATAAAGTTTCCTAAACAGAAACAAAAACTGAAGCGCAACTGTGGTGTCCAGCTACCCATGGTCATACGTACTTTTAGTCTTGCTTTTCAGTGCCCAGTTAATTTTATCAGTCTAAACTCCCTAGCTTTCTACCTTGTGTCCCTGCGGTAAACATAGTTCAATTGGAACTCATTTCAGCAGACACGTAAACATCGTCCTTTTTGTGTATGCTTAAATGGAGTCACTGCCTAGGACTAACATTTTGACATGTTTCAGCGTTTGCAGATGGTTTTAAGCAATACGAAAACTGTTCAGAGAAATTCCACGAGGCAGGTTATGATGCTTATTGCACTGGTGTTTGCTTTGCGAAAATGGCTGATCATCTTTGTAAGTATATTGCAATGGACAAATTTTCGTCAGTTACTGATCTTATCCATCTGCCAAACAATATTTTGATTTATTGTTTGATGAAAAAGACATTTCTTCTGTTAACTCTACGCCTCATCTTGACTTACTCCTCTCGTGCTAATGTTTTCACTCCATTCCAAATGTTTTGTAATGCTCGGAAAAATAAAGGAAAAATCAGAAAATACTTCAATTTTTTGACTA
Source organism: Aurelia sp. 3 sensu Dawson et al. (2005) (assembly GCA_964020215.1). Classification (NCBI taxonomy): domain Eukaryota; kingdom Metazoa; phylum Cnidaria; class Scyphozoa; order Semaeostomeae; family Ulmaridae; genus Aurelia; species Aurelia sp. 3 sensu Dawson et al. (2005). The sequence continues at coordinate 27,690,678 of OZ026573.1, read as the reverse complement.
TCAAATAAACTTTGATTCATTTCCAATACTTTGAATATTGTCGGAAGCACAAATTTTAAAACAGTTGAAATTGCATCCGTCATAAGTTGCTCAGTTACTCGTTATGAATTTTTGTCCATCCTTTATAAAGTTGGTCAGTTTAATTAAAAAATGTTAAGCTCTTTTGTAAGCCACACAAGCTTCTTTAGTCACCGTTTTCTTGATTTATTTTACAAGGTAAAATGCAACACCCTACGGAGGAACGAAAACCAATTGATCAAGATGCTGATTTGCTTCGTGCATTTTTAAACAGGTATTTGTTGTGTCATTGTTTGAAAACCAGAGGGCGCCATAAACTTCTAATCTTTGAATTTGTTATAAAATGGTCGGTGTAAAATTCAATGACCTTGTTAGATTGACTCAAAAAAATCTCAAACTCTAAGTGAAGCCCGATCTATGTAACTGTGTAAAAAACGAGAAAACTGAATCTATGCCTCCCCCACAGCAGCCACACAAATGGGGCACAATTTTTTTGGGCACCCTGTATGTGGTAGCATTCTTGACTTGATATCTAGCGAGCAGTGGTGTTTCAAATTGAGATTGTTTTATTGACTTACCCATGTATAATATTATGCCTTCGCTTTTCGTCTTCCATAGGATCTATGTTATGAGGATTAATGATCTGTTGTATATCAATATGGATGGTGCTGATGGTAAGTTTCACCGGAATTATCATGCGATTTGCGAATCAATGATTTGCTTGCCATAAGAATTTTCTTTTGCTGTATATATTTATCTTGGATTTAAGGGCAATTATTAATATATTATTATAAATCAAACTGTATTTGATTAATTCAGGATATGATTATCTATTGTTTCCTTGTAAGTTTTGTAATGGAGGGCCTCTTGAAAATCAAGATTGCTGAAAGGTTACCCTTCTTAAATATTTCAATGAATGAATGAATGAATGAATGAATGAATGAATGAATGAATGAATGAATGAATGAATGAATGAATGAATTGTATAAAAAAGCATGTATTCAAATGACCCTTTGCTGTCATTTTTCATCTTTTCGTAGTGATCCCGGAAAGAAAAAATGTCTTTCACCTTACCTTTCCTCCAAGCTGGAGATATCCTGACATTAACAAACTCTTCGATGAATTTGGTATGTAACTTTGCTGTTTCTATCGATTGAATCAAAAACGAGTTTGTAGTTGTTGTCCCAGCCACCAGATTCTATAATCGTCAGTTTCAGAAGTAGAATTTGAACTTTAATGGTAAGGAAATCATTAGCCAAATTGGAAGGAATTCTTGTCACCATACAAACGCCTTACCAGCATTTCCGGGTTTAAAAGATGAGTGATTTTACCGAACAAAATTTTCACATCTAATACTGCATTCACACTGACACAGTAAAACCGGCTTTATCTAAACCAGGTTAAATTTCAACCAATCAAATGCATTGGATTTGCTGGGTTAACCAATTAGAAGGCTCCATTCGATAACCTGAAATTGCAGTCTGAATAGGGTATAATTTAGCCTTTTACTGATAGAGTAAAATTTCAGTTTTCAATATCGGCTGTGTACTTTATATTCCACAGTGAACCAAACATGTTAACTTTTCTTTTACTCGTCCAATGTATGTTCGTTAGATTTAAACACATTTGCAGTTGTTTTACATAGTGTTGCTGTGTTTCTGCCTAGACTCACGACATTGTCTTAGTTATTGTAACAACAACAACAACTCTTTTTAAACACTCTTTTCACATTCTTTTAATTGAGTTGGATATTTTGCTTTAACTACGACTTATGGACTTTCACATAAAACATTAATACAGTCAGACATAGATTTACCTCTGCCCCCAGAAGCGAGGCTAATGTGTAGTCTTTGCATCCTTGGACAGCTGGAAATTTGCATTGTTGCGGTGAATCTCATGGAAGCTAATTGGCCTTTAAAATGGGGAACTTCTGGTTCACAGTGAAAGGTTTCTTGATTCTAGGATCGAGGAGGCATTTATCTGGATGCTTGCGACTTTTGTCCATGGCTAATGTCACTGGAAACTTGAATTTTTAGGCGTTTTAGCATTGGAGGTGTGAACCAGCAACTTAGGCTTATCAACCACTGCCTGGAGAACTGAGCTTTTGGTAACCTATTGTTATGATTTTCATATCCAGATATGAAATTGAGGGGAAAAGATTTTGTCCCAACTCTAGATCTTGATGTCCATGAGTCGTAGTTTGTTCAGCTTCCATCAGTCCATCTTTGGCAATACCTACGAATATGTAATCAGTCTAGTGCCTGCCTACGAATTATTTCTTAATTATGGTTGTTGACCATTTTAGGTGGCGTATACACTTCTTTTCTCAATGAGTCTTCTGCTTTGGTTGCCTTGGACAGAGAAGAAAATATTGATGCAGGTAATTCATTTTTATTCATTTATGCCCCACCATTTACACTATGCCGGTACGAAACTAATGCGGCATAAAATTGTGGCGAATTGGTTTCTCTGTTTAAACAGAATCACAGATTACACTATGCCGGCACAAGATGAAAACGATAGGCTTTGACCCTTCGCAAAGCGGCAATTTGTCAAGGTCCATGCTCTCTTTGCCAAATTATCACCTCGATTTGCGATATGAATCCGACATTAAATGATGCTGGATTCGCCCTATACACTATGCCGGTTGAGTAGCGAAGCCAGCTAGCATGCCACACGTATTCATTTATTGCCGTATTCAAGTAAAAACTATGTCGGCATAATCACGACAGCAACAGCGACTGCAATGCAAAGTTGCTTTTGTTTAAGAACTTTAGATTCAAAAGATTCCTTGTTTTTCGTTCGAATTTGCTTCCCATGAGAGACTCTCAAGTGTGGAAACAACATTTCTGGCGTGCTGTACTGCAGATCTAGGCTTGCGAAGTAAAACTCAGTCGTTTTAAATGTTTGTCTTCAAAGTAAGAATATCGTTTTCAGGCATCTCTGAGTTATAAGGTGCCTTATTTTGGCCTTATTCATGAAAAATTAAAGGTAGCGTACGGAGACAAGACTTGCTTTCCGGAATTTCAGATGACGTTCTGGCTTGCGTTCCTGTCCTGGTTTCGTAAACTCTCTAATGAGTGGCCAATACGGCTACGGCACAGTTTCATGTTGCATTCGTTACGTATCGGTATGGTGTAAACGAGGTCTTAATCAATGTTCAGTACAACCTTCGACCTTAATCAAAACAAACGAAGCCGCAAAAGATGCCCGAAAATGTGTGGCTAACTGTCTCTTTGTGCACGCAGAAGGCGTCTTCAAGTGAAGTCATTATTTGTCAAAAATTTGTCCAAACTTTGATTTCACGGTCAAACCCTCATGACTTTGAACTCTTTGAATCTCCATAATTTTGAAATGAAGACAGACGTGAATGTAAAAATTTGGTATTTTGCTAAAATTTGTACGCAGAACAAGATTTTTGCCTGAAATATGCAAAATCTTGAACAACAAAAGACTTCGCTTTCGCACCTCTCATCTTGATAAGGTGGATTTATAAAACAGTCAGTTCTAGCTGAAATCTGTTACTTGTATAAGAATGGCAAAAGGAAAAGAATAAATGTTGAAAACTTCGAAAGTTGAAGGCTCCTATTAGCTTATTATTGCTTTGACAGTTATAAAGAAAATGATTGTGAACAAGGACTGTGGTCTATGCAAGGTAATCACATACGCCCAGCATGTCGGCATTGATTCAATGGACAAATACAAGCAGGCTGAAACAGACGATGTAAGGAATCATCAGAAAGATGATAATGAACAGGAGGCTCACAAAGACAATGGGGATGATGAACAGGAGGCTGCTAAGCCTCAGAAGAAGAGAAGACGGAAGAGGGTACTGGATCAAAGCTTAGAGGATGGCGAAGGTAAGTCAGAGATTTCAAAATCATCATCAAACACAAGTCAGGACCGGATGAGTCGTTAAAAAGTTGGCACGTTTGGTGGGTTAAGGAATAAAGAGAGCACGGCTGATATTCAATACTGAAATGTTTATCTATCAGTCAACGGCTAAGACTGCGTTCACACGATGCCGGCACATTTTGAAAACGGTGAAAAATTCGACGGATAGGCCTCCCGTTCACACGAAAACTGCACATTTTTTGCCGGCAGATTTTGAAAACGGTAGATTTTGAAAACGGAACTCTAACCGACACATTTTGGAAACGGCATCGTGTAAACAGCTGAAAATGACGAAAACAGCATATTTTTAGATACTTTTGGAACGAAACTGGTCCATTCTGACGGTGTAGGTACATTTCTTTGGCATCACAGTCTTGCAACGAGTTTTACCGGCAAATTTCCCACCGTTTTCAAATTTTGCCGGTATCGTGTGAACGCTACCTCAAATTTTGCTACCGTCACATTTTTCACCGTTTTAAAAATGTGCCGGCATCGTGTGAACGCAGTCTTTTTTATTTGGTAAGATCATTGATGAACCTACAGTAGTTGAGCATAACAGCAATACAAAGGACAATTTGTCTAATATCATTGTTTCGTTATTCAGGGAGCAGCACTTTTCAAACATTCAAACACTTTTCGGACATTGAACGTCTCAGACGTCTTATTTACTGGTTTTTGGTGTTCACTTATTTGGGTGCAGTTCTCTAATTCGTTAAGTCGCCAAAATGTCTATCTTTGTATCAATCTTCAGGGAACAGTTGAATAGTTTAATTTTGCTTTCTATGTTGATTCAGTCATAGAAAATTAACTGTTATTATTATTATTATTATTATTATTATTATTATTATTATTATTATTATTATTATTATTATTATTATTATTATTATTATTATTATTATTATTATTATTATTATTATTATTATTATTAATTATCTATTTAAAGTAGGCTAGGAAAACAGAATAGCTAAATTACAGCTAATTAAAGCCTACTATTTACAATATACATTATTAACAATAAAACTATCAAAAATATATATATATATTACAGGATAAAAGATGATAAAAAGGAACTATCCTGTTGGAAACCCAACTTTCGGGATATACACTTTGCAAAGCCTACAGTTGCATTTTCCACCATTCCAACATCTAATTTGTTTTTTGAAGATGGGAAGGCTGTTTGATTGTTTTATTTCTTGCGGTAAAATCTGCCACAGTTTATTTCCAAGGTAAGCAATGGACTCAACTCCAAATGATGTTGTTCATACCTTTGGCAGTTGAGCGTCATCGCCATGCCTTAGACTGTAACCAATATTTCGTTGCATGAAAATTTCCTTCATGAATGGTGGATTCAGACCGCATTTTGTTTTATAAATTTCGGTCATGAGCAACTGTAGATTTCTTACATGGATTGGCACCGACTTAGATTGCTCCAAGAGAAAACCAAAATCGTTCTCGTAATCTTTGTATGCAATGCGCAATGCCCTTTCATGAATATGATTTATTCTATGATTCAAAGTTCTATCATAGAACATCCAAACAAGCGGGCAGTAGCTGAAATGAGACAAAACGAAAGCCCTCATTAACCACTGGAGTTTTTCTGTGTCCATGTATCGTGATATTCGAGCAAGAGCATGGAGCTTTTGGCTGGCCTTTTTACAAAGAGCCTTGACGTGTTGCTTGAAAGAAAGTGATTGATCAAACGTTATACCGAGAAGATTCTCCTCTGTGCTTTCTTTCACACAGACCTCGCCTATTTTGATTGTTGTTTCATTACTCCCCTTCGCACCAAAAATTATAAAGTGGCATTTGTCTTCATTTAGTCTCATGCAGTTGTTTGGAAACCATTCAGTTATCTTAAGGGCATCATTCTCTAAATGCATTATGACATTTTCAATGTTAGGACCACACGCATAAATAGTTGTGTCGTCGGCATAATTACAGATTTCGGTCTCCTCCAGGAACATAAGAAGGTCATTCAAGTATATGTTAAACAAAAGGGGCCCCAAGACCGAACCTTGTGGTACTCCCAGGACTGTGATCGAAACTCGTAAGAGAGAAGGTCTGTTACAGAAAACAAAACGTACGGGACAGCAGAATTTAAAGTGATTATTTTGAAATAACTAATAACGGGGGAGTGTCCCTTTGTTCATGTTGTAACTTTGGATTTTGCACTTGACCTATCCAGGAACGCTTTCAAATATACACATAAATACAATATGGAAGTTAAGACGAAGAAGTAACGTTGAAATTAGATGGCCTTATCTTCATCTCAGTCTTTTTGAGTGAGTTCTGAAGACCACGAAATGTCTGCCAAACGACTCCATCAGCCTTTGATGTTTTGTATGGGCCATTTAGATATCTGCCGTTGAGACCAGAGCGATGACAATAATAGTACCACCATGCTCCTTTGTATCTTTGCGAGCAATGACTTCCATCAGCATCATTATCCCGATCCTTTGTGGAAAATTGGTATCCACTGTGAACTTGAAACGAATCACCTGCAGTTCCCGAATATACACTAACATGTAATGTATAATTTTTGCTCTCATCTGCAATGTGGAAATTCTCATATACAGCATAAGCCTTTACTCCATTCGAATCTTCAAGATCGAAGCGAATCATCATGTCTTGTCTTTTTGTTAACTCGTATATTTTATCATTACCAAGCCAGAACTCGCCTGCTACACTCCCAAACCCACTTTTGTATTGATTCCAAGTTTTATAAAAGTTTACTGATCCATCTTGTCGTCGTTGAAACACCGTCCAGCCGCCGTTATTTGTCGTCATGTCGCAATACGCTTGATACCTTGTTTTGCCGTCCGGAATGATCGGGTAAAGACCGTTCGTTGTGTAATCATTCTTTCTCCACAGCGAACAATCTCGTAGAACATCTATGAAGTCCATGGGAATAGACTTGCTAGCTTTGCCAACATAATTTTCAGCAAAACAAAGATAGATCCCGCTATCATGTGCTTGTGGATTTTTGATTAGCAAACGTAAGCTACGACCATCCGGAGATAGATCCTGTATACCGTTGAGAGTTCCCTTTGCCTTTCTCCATTTTAGTTTTGGCGATGGGTTTCCTGAAGCGCTGCAGTATATTTCCAATGTTTTTCCGACAAACCACTTGACTGTAGTCTTTTGTAGGATGATTTGGGGTTTCTTATGAACAATGAGAGTCGTCTCTTGGGTATCTTTACCAAAATCATTCTCTGCAATGCATTTGATAACTTTGCCGTCCGCTTCTGTTATGTTTATTATCTGTAAATTACCTCGACTTAGGAACTTGTACCTTGCACCAGCAACACGGCGATCATATTCCCATCGTATGGCAGGTTCTGGAAACCCGGTCGCAGCACATACCAAGGACAAAGTTGATGACTTACGGACAACTGTTGTTTTCTGAAATTTTGTCGAAATTTTGGGCTGACGGAGATGTTGTGTTCCTGTATTACATCCTTTACTGGTGAGATTTTTCGGACTCTCCTCAATCTTCTTCTTAGCCGGCGGGTCTTTCAATAATGTTGACATCCTCCAGTGAAGGACAGCAACCTCGCTGATGGCAATGACAAGCAGTAATATAGCAATGGTTGTTCTTATTTTTAAAGTTGTATGAAGCTGTTTCATCGTTGTGTTGGATTCTTTGCTTGATTCTTTGCGAGCGATGACTCCATCATCGTGAGTTTCACCCTTCTCTACTACAAGAACTTCGCTTGTTGCGGCCATTTCTTGTAATCTACGCTATGTAACGTAAGAATCTCGGATGGGTTCGACAGAGTGATCGATAATGCCCCTCAAATTCGCCAATTCGAATAATGAGCTGCCGAATAACGATGAACGAAAAATGATCAATAGTCATAAACGAATAGTAATTATCGACTAAGTGATGAAAGGATACTGATATGAAATGGAGAGCGCCGAAGGCGCGGGAGAGGAAACGAAGACTGATTACATTTCGTACTTCGCTCCTTGCCTGAATTGATATGCCGCTATAACTACGACTCATGGCCATACGCTTGCAGAAGCGGCATGATTCAAAATGGCCTAAATCAACTGCTATCTCTTTCTCGAAACCACTCACCCCAAAAAGGCCACAAAAAGCGGTTTTCCTGAAGCGCTACACTGTAAAAAAGCTATCAGTACTTAGGTGGATGTTTCTTCGAGCTATTTAAGCGAAAAATTCCTACCTACGTGTAGTAATCCAAAAAACAAAATACCTTGGTGTGCAGATCGACAACTCTCTTAACTGGAAGGAACACATCAAGATTGTCCCTACCAAAGTTTCTAGAGTTATTGGCTTTTTAAAACATGCCAAGACGTTCCTACCGAAGGAAACATTGAAGACTCTTTACACAGCCATTGTCGAGCCACACCTTCGATATTTTTGTTCTGTTTGGGGTTGTGCCGATTCGACTGAGCTTAATCAGTTGCAAAAACTTCAAAATCGAGCTGCAAGAATTATAACCAACAGCAGCTTTGATACCCCAAGCAGACCACTTATCGACCAGCTGGGCTGGAAGACCATTGAACAACTCATCGCTAGTGAATCTAAAATAATGGTCTTCAAGTCCCTGCATGAACTGGCTCCCCAATACTTGTGTGACCTTTTCACCCGAAACTCAAAGTGCTCTTCGTATGTCCTGCGCAATTCTGAGACAGATTTAAGATTACCCATGAAAAAGTCAAGTAATGGGCAAAAATGCTTTTCCTATGGTGGAGCAAAAGTGTGGAATGAACTTCCTGTCGATACCAAACAGGCATCTTCCCTGAATAGTTTTAAAAAATCTATTTAGGAATTTTTCCTTTTCCCTTTCTTTTATGTTGGATTTTGTAAATATTGTATTAGGTTTTTATATTATGGTTTTTATATTGTAATTATTCTTTTTAGTATGTAATTGTATATTAAAGTTTTTAAGTGGAGGGCCCCTTGTAAAACAACTCTGGTTGAAGGGCTTCCCTCCTGAATAAAATGAAAATGAAAAAATGAAATGAAAATACGAGTGATATTCCGCTTGTTTAAGGACTCAAAAAGACTTTTTAGATTCGCTCGGTACTTCGAGATTTTATCGTTCTTACGCGCGGTTGTTAGCACCTCGTCTGGCAAACAGCCCCAGTATGTTGATGCAGGAAGTACAGAAGCAGTGAGAAGACAGGAGGAAGATCATAACAAAGAGAACGACAACAAAGAAGAGACTAGCAGTTATTTACAATACCAATGACATTTTTAATCATAGAGGTCTTGCTCTGAGTTCTAACTACAATCAACTCAGTGTAATTCAAACACTCTGGGGGATCATGAAGATGTTCGAGTTGAAAAATTTCGATTGAAGCGAGTGTCCCTGAATTCCTTGAGTTTGCAGCCTTTATCCATATAGACGGTCTGGTTTCCATATGGCCGCAACTGCAAGCGGCCGCCGGCAAATTGTCGTTAATGGAAACGCTTTTCTGAAGCTACCTATGGCTGCTTGTGGTAGCCGGCGGCATCGAAGGAATAGTAGAGATGTGTTCCACTTTCTGCCTGCCGGCAGCACCCTACCTGCGGCAGTTCTTTGTTCACATGTAGTCACATGACTTTATCAATCCAATGAACACACGTATTTCTTGCCATTTTTATTATACGTGATAGCGAAGAAGCAAGATGGAATTGCAGTAATAATTTTTTGTTCAAGGCAGTGGTCACTGTAAGTTTTTCCCCAAAATTCAAAATTTGATATTCATTGCTACTGGCATGGTCACCGATGGAGTAATATGGAAACGCTTTACCTGCGGCATACCGCGTGCACCAATCTCGGCGGCTGCCACCGGCAGTTACTGCTATCTGGAAACCAGGCTATAGTCGCTACTACACATCAGTTGTTAACAAAGAAACACAGTTTTCATCAATCATATTGGTCTCTTAATAAAGATGCAATGCAACCTAGGGCTCGAATCTTCCCAAAATTTTTAATTGACTGTGTAAAATGTTGTCACCTAATTCTTTCAACTGAATAGATCGATTGATACTTCAGGTAGTTTGTCATAAAGGAAAGAGCAAAGTTTATTTTATAACATGGCCGGTGCATAACGTAACGGGGCAACTCCTTTTTTAGCTAGTACACAAATGGATCAACACTTTTCATCAAGCAAATATGAACGGGCTTGAACGGGGTAGTAACTTTTTATGAGCTCAAGAAAGGATGAACTTTTAGATATAAAGTGGCTCCCCTTGAGGACATAATTGTGAATCATGCAAGTTGAGAAATGCGTGCAATAATGTGTATAAATTGACGCCGAATTTCCTTGTTAGTTTCTTGTAAGAAGGATTCATCAGTTACTGACAAAGAGTCTTATGGAGATGAACTGCCTTTCTTATGGTCTGACCAATTCATCGTTGGTGTTATAGTACTATACAACATCTGTTCTTCATGAATACGGGATAGAGTAGATGTATTTTTTAAGGATAAGGTGAACGGGGCGAACAGATTTTTTCAACAATATTTCTTCTCCACCGGCCATGTAATATAATGAATTTTGCGCTGCCCCCAATAGACCTTTTAGCTATTCTGAAAAAGAATGTGGATCGAACGATATTTCATTACAATTTGTATTATTTTCGAATGTGCACAATTGTGATCGAAGCTCTAACGCCATTCAATCGAACCTTGCGAATAAAACTGTATAAAAATATCGCTCGATCCAGGCTCTTTTGTAGAATAGCTAAAAGGTCTATTCCAGATAGAGCATTTGCGATATCATCATTATTCGTGGAATTACAGCGTTTTAAGATTTATGTAAGGATGTACAAGAGGAGGCATAACAAGCTTTGAAAAGATTAAAACCACCATAAATTGTCAACTGATTGAGGAAAGTGAAAATGACCAATACGATAAATACTCAGTTTTTGACGATCTTCAAGATGGTAGCAAGCAAAATTCTGTAGCTTTTATCGTTTACGATTTACCATTTTGATGACGTCACAACTTGAAGACAAGCAGAAATGTAAAAATTTTGTGACTCTGAAAATAATGATAATATCAAAAATGCTCTCTCTGGAATCATGACAAACGTCCTCAAGTTCCCTTCAATATATTTAGTTGAAAGAATAAGGTAATAACATGTTACATACTTCATTTTAAAGTTTTGCAAAGATTCGAGCCCAATGCTATGCAATGCAAAAGTAGGCAATGTCTGTAGTCTTTCCGAGCTTTTTAAAGAATTCGGCAAAAATAATGTAGATAACAGCCAAAAAGCATAACAGCATAAATTTTAGGAAAATTTAATGACCCAGCTTATTTCATGAAATTCGCAGAAACTTCGAGCTAGAAAGGTTGTTCTCCACAGGCAAGGGACTGACAAAAGTGGTGGACTTAAGTTCGAATAATGGAGATTCGAATTAAAGAGGTTGTTAATAAGGGTTTGTCAGGAATTATTCAAAAACCTGAGAATTTCGTTTGAATTGGTAAAAGTTCGAAACACACATCTTCGAATTAGACGGAGTTGACTATATTTTGATGTTACACATTGAACACTTTTGGCCTCACCTTCATCTCAGTCTTTGTGAGTGAGTTTTGAGGTCCTCTAAATGAATTCCAAATCACTCCATCAGAATATGATCCTCTATAAGGGCCATTTAGGTATCTGCCGTTGAGGCAAGAAAAATGACAATAGAAGTACCACCATGCTCCGCGATAGATTTGAGAGCATTGCTTTTCGTAACCATCATTATCTCTATCTTTTGTGGAAAATGCCCATCCACCGTGTTTTGTAAAAGAGTCGCCAGCAGTTCCACCGTTAAACCTGCCAACATGTAACTTGTACTTTTTGCTCTCATCTTCAATGTAGAAAAGCCTATATTCAGCATAGGCCTTGTCTCCTTTTTTATCTTCAAGATCGAAGCGAATCATCATGTCCTTTCGTTGTGTCAATTCATATATTTTATCATTACCAAGCCAGAATTCGCTTGATACACTCCCGAATCCATTTTTATATTCATTCCAAGTTTTATAAAAGTCAACAGATCCATCTTGTCGTCGTTGAAACACCGTCCAACCGCCGTTACTTGTCGTCATGTCGCAGTACGCTTGATATGTCGTTTTGCCATCCGGATTGATCGGGTAAAGGCCATTCTTTGTAAAACCATTCTTTCTCCACAGCGAACAGTCTCGTAGGACGGCAATGAATTTTATGTGAAAAGATTTATTTGCCTTGCCAACGTAATTTTCTGCAGTACAAAAGTAATTCCCGTTGTCAGTTATCTGTGGATTTTTAATAACCAAACGTAGGCTGCGACCATCAGAAGAGAGACTTTGTGTTCCGGTGAGAGTTCCCGTTGATTTTCCCCATTTGAGTTTTGGTAATGGATTGCCAGAAGCATTGCAGTACATTTCCTTTGGTTTTCCAACATACCAGTGTGCCGTAGCGTTCTGTAGTATGATTTTGGGTTTCATATGAACATCGAGAGTCGTCTCTTGGATATCTTTACCAAGTTTATTCTCTGCAATGCATTTGATAACCTTACTGTCTGCTTTTGTTATATTTGTTATCTGCAAATTGCCTCGGCTTGGGAAATTGTACCTTGCACCAGCAACGCTTTGATCATATTCCCATCGTATAGCAGGTTCTGGAGACCCGTTAGCAATGCAAAATAAGGACAAATTTGAAAACCCTTGCAGTATCATAGTTTTCTGAAATTTTGATGCAATTAAGGCCTGACGTTGTATTGCTCGACATTCTCCACTGGTGTAATTTTTCTTACTCACCTTCCTCTCGTTCTTAGCCAACTTGTCTTTCAATAATGTTGATATCCTCCAGTGAAGGACAGCGATCTCGCTGATAGCAATGACAAGCAGGAATATAGCAATGGTTGTTCTTATTTTTAAAGTTGTATGAAGCTGTTTCATCGTTGTGTTGGTTTCTTCTTTGCAAGCGATGACTCCATCATTGCGAGTTTCACCCCTTTCTGGTACGACAGCTTCGTTTGCTGCGGCCATTTCTCGTAATGTACGCCGTATAACGTAAGAATTATCGACTGTTTTGGATGTGTTCGACAGAGTGATCGATGATGCCCTGCAAATGCGCGAATTCGAATAATGATCTGCATTGTAAAAACTGACGGCCCCGAAGGTGCGGGAGGGGAACACATAATAGGCTCTTTTAGGAGTAAGACGCGGAAGTTACTCTTTGAAAATGCAGCTATGATTTTAGAGCATTCCAATTCTCCAGTTTTTTTTCCTCTTTGAGAGCTGCTCATAGAAAGAGAAACTCCCAAAGCATAGTTTGTATTCTCGCATTTCCATCACTTATGAATATGTTCATATCATTTTTGCTTCAATACATCCAAATAAATACGTACAAACAGATATATCTTGAATACATCAAAATTCATTGTTGTTAGGAAGGACAACAATAGGAAATCTTGCTTGTTGTTTCCACTCGTCTTTGCAAGTTTTTTAATGGGGCTTTCTGCAGAAAGTCTCCAATTTGGACGGGAAGAAAACGCCGATTGTCACGTAATGTAAACAGACTTCTTTCGAAATGACAATTTTGCAGTACTTTTGATAGGCCATATCACAGAGATTTTCTACTGTTTTTCTCAAAATGAAGGTGTTATTTGAAGATGGACTCTTGAGCTTCGAAGAGAAAAGAACCCAACGCTTATTTGTTTTACGATTGCAGAGATATTGGTGGATGTTTGGAAGTAACTTTCTTGTGGATTCACCCCATCCACCAGAATTTTTGCAGAACACAATGGCCACGTGTGGACAGCAACATAGATCATAGAGATCACAAGTTTGTTTACAATTACGTGACCCTTTCCCTTTAAAGCTGAGTAAATTACTGGGCCTAATTGGACATATCGGGAATAAAACAAGACAGTTTTCAATGTCTTTGCTCTGATGTTCGGGAAGCAGCATTTTTTCAAACTCCTGGCTCTTTTATTGATTCACCTGGTAGCTCCCTTGCTGTCCATTGCAGAAATGGCTTTTAACGGCAAGCATATGCATATACCGAAAGAAGGGGGACATATCTACTCATCTACAATGGCCATTTTAGTTTTTTGGTATAGAATCCAATTTGGAAGTGATTCTATTGTCGTATGTTTTGGGTACAATAAAAACACTTACTGCTTGGCTCCTGAACGATGAAAATAAGATGCCTGCTGTAGCCCCCGGTAGATGTTCAAATGAATCACACCCTTCTCTCCATATACAAAAGGTCCCACAAAATTGTGCCCTATTCGTGTGGTTGCTGTGGAGGAGCTTTAGATTCAATCATCTTGATTTTTAAACAGTTGTATAGTTGTTGAGTGAGAAGACAGGAGAAACATCATAACAAAGAGAACGACAATAAAGAAGAGAATAGAATTTTTTCACAATTTCAATGACATGTTTTAATTATAGAGGGCTACTTGTTCTGACTACAATCAACTCTGTGTAATTCAAACTATCTGGGGGATCGTGAAAATTTTCGAATTTTAAAAAGTTCGATCTGTAAGAGTTTCCCTGAAAGACCTGGAAATTGCCTCAGTTAAGCCTGGTTTCCATATGACCGTAACAGTCGGCGACCTACAGCGACACATCAGCGACGTGTCCCCGATCAGTCCTTTCATTTCATTTCATTTTAAATTATTTATACAGGGTAAAAAACATTCAGTTCATACGGGGAAAAAACTGCTTTACAATGTGCCCTGTTAAAACAGAAAAGAAAAACAAAAAGAAAAAATTAATTACTCAAGAAATTCCTAATACCACTTAATGCATTGTCAGATAAATTCCCTAAAAAAACCTAATTTTAATTATTCCTATCCAAACGAAAAAAGGAAATTAAATTGCAACAGAGAGGAAAAATTAATATATGTTCTTGATGGGAGGAAGTACGTAAAGTTTGCTTTATAATCCTTCCTTTAGTTTAAATTTGAAGTTTGATAGCGAGGGAGACAGTTTGATTTGGTGACATATGGAAACGATCTCTGTTACGATCATATAGAAGCCAGGCTTTAAACTCATCTCAACTCTTTCGATGCGTCCCCGTACTGGCCCCGTCTGATCGGCGACATCGGCGACGTCGTTCAGAAAATGTTTCCATTTAACGCAACCGTCCCCGATGTGTCCCCGAGCTTGCCTCGGCGACGCATCGCCGACTGTTACGATCACATGGAAACCAGGCTTTATCTCTAAATCTTTGTTCTGCAGCCTTTATCCATATAATCGAAACTTGCACAGCAATTGTTAACAAAGAAAAAACATTTTTCAACAATCATTTTGGTCTCTCATAATAAAATACAATGCAGAAGTAAGCGATGTTGTGTGAAATGGATTTTGTGAATATTAATCGAAAAAATAATCGAATATTTAGTTTGAAGAATTGAGAACTGAAAATTTTTTCATTCTATTTACCGCCCCTACACCGTGGCAGTTGGACAGCAATTCAGCGGATGCGACACCTCCTAGTAACTACCCCGCCGGACATTAAAAGTACAGCGGGGGAATTATGAAACTATACATTTTTAGCGGGGATTGAAAATTTCTTGACGGGAAATAAACCCTTTTGGCCATTACCTGTGATGAAACTTGTATAATTTTTGACGGGGAAACAAAAATTTACACGGGGAAGCAACAGAAACAAGGCAGGGAGGTGATTTAAACTCAAACTTGGTGGAGAAACACATTTTTCTGGCGGGTCATCCTTTTACCTTGGCGGGGCAGCGTTTCGGCGGGGTCGTTACTAGAGAGTTTACGAAGCCAGGACGGCAACGCCAGCCAGAACGTCACCTGATATTTCGCAAAGTAAGTCTTGTTTCCGTACGCTATCTTTAATATATCATTTAAAAGGCCAAAATGATGCCTCCTACAACTCAGAGATGATTGAAAACCATCTATTTTCTTTGTCGACAAACATTTAAAACCATCGAGTTTAAAGCCTGGTTTCCATATGATCGTAACAGTCGGCGACCTACTGCGACACATCGGCGACGTGTCCCCGATCAGTCGGCGACATATGGAAACGATCACTGCTACGATCATATGGAAACAAGGCTTTAAACTCATCTCAACTCTTTTGATGCGTCCCCGTACTGTCCCCGTCTGATCGGCGACGTCGGCGACGTCGTTCAGAAAATGTTTCCATTTAACGCAACCGTCCCCGATGTGTCCCCGAGCCTGTCTCGGCAACGCTTCGCCGACTGTTACGATCATATGGAAACCAGGCTTTACTTCGGAGGCCTAGATCTGCAGCACAGAACGCCAGAAATAGGGTTTTCAAATTGTGAAATTGAAAAGGACAACTTTAGAGTCTCTCATGGGACGCACATTCCAATGAAAAACAAGAAATCTTTTGAATCTAATGTTCTGAAGTAAAATCAAAATTGCGTTGCAGTTGCCGTTGCTGTCGTGATTTGGTAAACTTTCTACTGAGAGGTGTGATGCATGAGGAAAACAAAGCATTCCTGGCATTCAATGCACTTTGCAGTTTGAGTACCTTACAGCACATGTCATATCAATATTCGAATTATTATGCGAATGATAATCAAATATTTATTTGGAATAATCAAGGATTATGCTGGTCACCCTTCTCTTGCTTTAACTGCAAAGAAATCAGTTATGCTGGGTGAGTCAAATAAAGAACCGGCGTTTGAAAGGCTACTGCTCCCTGAGTATATAAGCAATGATATTTTGCAATATCTGATTGAATAGCTAACATTTTCAATTATCAATAAAATTTTTCTGGGCTGAAATCAGTCAGACCATTCAGAATTATAAGGAAGTTTCCCTAGTGTGTTTACCTCATTTTGATGACTTTCAGCACGTTGTAGCACGTGCTTTCCGCCCTTGGCGGGTTGAAAAATCCTCCCTCTAGTATAAATTACTTTTTCCGGGGGATTCCATTCTCCCAAGGGGACGAATACATGAACACATCCCGAGGTGTCATTATTGCTAGGAAGGAGAACAAAGGGAAATCTTGCTTGGTGTTTTCACTCGCTTTTGTAGGTTTTCGAA
Source organism: Aurelia sp. 3 sensu Dawson et al. (2005) (assembly GCA_964020215.1). Lineage (NCBI taxonomy): Eukaryota > Metazoa > Cnidaria > Scyphozoa > Semaeostomeae > Ulmaridae > Aurelia > Aurelia sp. 3 sensu Dawson et al. (2005). The sequence goes on along the minus strand of OZ026573.1, from coordinate 27,673,792 downwards.
AGGGGCTTTCTGCAGAAAATCTCCCATTTCGATGGGATGGAAGGGTCGGTTAAAGCCGAGTAAATCACTCAATTACTGAACCTAAAGCCTGGTTTCCATATGATCGCAAGGATCGCAAGCGACGCAAGGATCGCTGAAAATAGTGTCTTGCGATCCTTGAGATCCTTGCGATTTGAGTTAGAAAAAATTCTATCTCTGCGATTCTTGCGATCCTTGCGTCAAGAGATTTTTTAATGGAAACCGTTTGTTTCAAAACTTGGCGATTGTTGCGTCAGTTTTTCATCCGGGATGTTCAATAAAGCCTCGCTTTGGCCACACTGGCCTCACTTTCACAGATTCTCGTATGATTTTGTGCGTCGTGCTTCAAATTGTTGCCATCCTTGCGATCAAATGGAAACCTCTTTGACGCAAGAATCGCAAGAATCGCAACGATCGCAAGTCACAATCTTGAGCGATCCTTGCGTCGCTTGCGATCCTTGTGATCATATGGAAACCAGGCTTAACTCGACATATCGATAATAAAACAAGAAAGTTTTCAATATCATTAGTTTGATATTCAGGTCGGGGAGCAGAATTTTCCAAATGCCGGGCCTTTTTATTGACTCACTCAGTAGTAACTTAAAAACAGCCAAAAAAAACACAAAAAATCAGTTTTAGGAAATTTAATGGAATGAAGGACTTATATATAAAGCTTATTTCATTTACTTCGCAGAAACTTCCAACTAGGAAGTCTTTTTTCCACAAATGACCGACAAAACTAGTCGAATGGTAAGTTCGAGTTATGGAGATTCGAACTAAAGAGTTTTTTTAAGGGTTTGTTAGGATATTTTCAAGGACCTGTGGATTTTGTTTGAATTAGTATAAGTCCCCCTCCACACATATCCGGATATTTTTGAAAAGGCATCTTTTTTATCCGTTTAAGAAAAGATCCGCGCCGCCTACACGTGGAGCGTTTTCGAAAATATCCCCACCCACACGAAAACGCTGTGACATTCACAATTCGATATTCGATAACGAAATTCCATAATTGATAACGATATTCGGCATTCGAACTTCGATGAAAGAAAACAGACAAGCAAAATACCCTCGTGTGATCCCAAAGAACCGAGCGCATGCTCTGATATGCAGTAAATCGACACTGTCACGTCACGTCAACGTCAACGTCTGGGCTGGAAGACCATTGAACAACTCATCGCTAGTGAATCTAAAATAATGGTCTTCAAGTCCCTGCATGAACTGGCTCCCCAATACTTGTGTGACCTTTTCACCCGAAACTCAAAGTGCTCTTCGTATGTCCTGCGCAATTCTGAGACAGATTTAAGATTACCCATGAAAAAGTCAAGTAATGGGCAAAAATGCTTTTCCTATCGTGGAGCAAAAGTGTGGAATGAACTTTCTGCCGATACCAAACAGGCATCTTCCCTGAATAGTTTTAAAAAATCTATTTAGGAATTTTTCCTTTTCCCTTTCTTTTATGTTGGATTTTGTAAATATTGTATTAGGTTTTTATATTATGGTTTTTATATTGTAATTATTCTTTTTAGTTTGTAATTGTATATTAAAGTTTTTAAGTGGAGGGCCCCTTGTAAAACAACTCTGGTTGAAGGGCTACCCTCCTTAATAAAATGAAAATGAAAAGAAAATGAAAAATGAGCGTTTTCGAAAAGCTACGTTTTCACCCGTCCAAACGCAACATGAAAACGGCGTTTTCAAAAAGATCCACTCTGGAGAGCGTTTAACGCCGTCTCTGTATGGATGGGAACCCAAAACGGATAAAAAAAGATGCGTTTTCAAAAAGATCCGGATGCGTGTGGACGGGGCCTAAGTTCGAATTGCACGAGCTCGAATGAGACGGAGTTGACTCTATTTTGATGTTACACATTAAACACTTTTGGCCTTACCTTCATCTCAGTCTTTGTGAGTGAGTTTTGATGTCCTCTAAATGATGTCCAAATCACTCCATCTGCATATGATCCTCTATAAGGGCCATTTAGGTATCTGCCGTTGAGACAAGAATAATGACAATAGTAGTACCACCATGCTCCGCGATAGATATGAGAACAATGCCTGTAGTAACCATCATTGTCTTGATCCTTTGTGGAAAATGCCCATCCATTATGCCAGAAGAAAGAGTCACCAGCAGTTCCACCGGAAATCCAGCCAACGTGCAACTTGTACTTTTTGCTCTCATCTTCAATGTAGAATAACCTATATTCGGCATAAGCCTTGTCTCCTTTTTTATCTTCAAGATCGAAGCGAATCATCATGTCTTTTCTCTTTGTTAATTCGCGTATTTTGTCATTACCAAGCCAGAATTCACCTGTTACACTCCCGAATCCATTTTTATATTCATTCCAAGTTTTATAAAAGTCAACTGATCCATCTTGTCGTCGTTGAAACACCGTCCAACCGCCGTTACTTGTCGTCATGTCGCAATACGCTTGATATGTCGTTTTGCCATCCGCATTGATCAAGTAAAGGCCATTCTTTGTAAAACCATGCTTCCTCCAAAGCGAACAGTCTCGTAGGACGGCAATGAATTTTATGTGAAAAGATGTATTTGCCTTGCCAACGTAATTTTCAGCAATACAAAAATAGTTTCCGCTATCATTTACTTGTGGATTTTTAATTGCCAAACGTAAGGTACGACCATCAGAGGATAGATTCTGTATTCCGTTGAGAGTTCCCGTTACTTTTCCCCATTTGATTTTTGGCAATGGGTTGCCTGAAGCGTTGCAGTACATTTCCAATGGTTTTCCGACAATCCACTGTGTCGAAGCATTCTGTAGGATGATTTGGGGTTTCGCATGAACATCGAGAGTCGTCTCTTGGATATCTTTACCAAGTTTATTCTCTGCAATGCATTTGATAACCTTACTGTCTGCTTCTGTTATGTTTACTATCTGCAGATTGCCTCGACTTGGGAACTTGTACCTTGCATCAGCAACGCGGCTATCGTATTCCCATTGTATCGCAGGTTCTGGAAACCCGTTCGCAACACAAATTAATGACAATGTTGAAAGTTTATGAAGTACCATAGTTTTATGAAATTTTGACACAATTATGGGTTTACTTTGTTTTGCTGGACATTCTCCACTTAGGTAACTTTTCTTACTAACCTTTCTCTTGTTGTTAGCAAACCTATCTTTCAATAAAGTGGACATCCACCAGTGAAGGACAGCAATCTCACTGATAACAATGACGAGCAGGAATATGGCAATCATTGTTCTGATTTTGATATTGCTACGAAGATTTTGTATTTCTATGCTCGATTCTTTGTTTGATTCTTTGCAAGCGATCCCTCCATCATCGTGATTTTCATCCCTCTCTCTCTCAACTTCATTTGTTGCGTCCATCTCTTTCAACCTCCGTCATAGAACATAAAAGTTGTCGACTGTTTAGGATGGGTTCGACAGAGTGATCTATAAGGCTTCGATTTCGAATAATGATCTGCATGGTAAGACAGGAAGCGCCAAATGCACGGGATGGAAAGCGCGTAGTAACTTGCGTGACTGAGCTTTGGTGAACAATGCAGGTTTTGTGAGACAATAGTCAGTGCAGACAATGCAGATTGTTTGCAAGACAATGCAGATTTTGTAAGACATCAGTTGCGTTTGTGTGACGCCGGAAATCAAAATGGTTAGACTTCAGTTTAGTGGGCGGCATTCGAACGTTGTGTTGTTGTGTGTCATATGGTAACAGGTTAGGGTTAGTTTCTGAAAGGGTTTCAGGGTCAACAGGGCTAGGGGCCGTCCACAATAAGGTCTCATCACGCATCACGGCCTTTTGGCCGTAATCATGGAAACCCCCTTCGATCATGGTCCATTCGAATTTTCTGCTCCGCCTCACTGTCGTGGCTGCAAAGTCAACTTTCTCAAAATGGTGGCATTACATTTAAGGCCATTGTATCGTCAAATTTCTAGATCATAAACCAGTAGAGGGATGAATACCTGCTTGCCACCAAGTTTTAGACTTTCATAGACCAAGGTTTTCTTGAGAATTTTATGATTTCCTCAATCAGTTTTTGGAAGCCATCATTCTTTTGAACTGTTTTTCATGTCCAACTTAGCTTGCGTGCAAACATTGCACACAGGGTGGTCAAAACCCCTGGTCAAAACTTTGCTTGAACTCTTTTTGAAAATAGAGGATTCTCAATATATCGAAAACTTTCACAGTTGGATTGCAGAAAAGTACCTGAATTTCGTTTCAAGGCAATGAATTCGAAGACTGACAGTGTGAAACTATTGGGTATTACAATTGACTCCAAACTAAACTTCAAGGAGCATGTAAAGTCAATATGCAAAAAGACGTCAAACAAAGTCAGAGCCTTTTCTAGGATTGCTCCAAATCTTGAATATGAGAAGAGCACAATATTATACAATTCTTTTATACTGTCCAATTTCAATTACTGCCCATTGATCTGGATGTTCTGTGGGAAAACATCAAACGATGATATAAACAGACTTCATAAACGTGCCCTGAGAGTGCTGTTAGATGACTATGAGTCTACGTTTGAGGAACTCCTTCATAAGAGAGGTGAATGCACGATACATACAAGAAACTTGCAAAAGCTAATGCTGGAGGTCTACAAGTGCTTAACCTCTGGCAATCCCACCTTCTTGTGGGACTTCTTCAAACGTAAACCCGTAAAGTATAATCTCAGAGTAAAGGATCTCGTCCAACTTCCAGATACGAGGACTTTGAGATACGGGAATGATTCATTGGCATTTAGAGGAAGCATACTTTGGAACACACTCCCTGACAAAATAAAATCTGCAAATAGCGTCAGTCATTTTAAAAATAATATCGAAGACTGGACGGGATCCAAATGTAATTGTTTGATATGTAGATGAAAGAAATTGTAAATAGGTACGACCAGTTGGCATTTATTAGTTTGTTTAACTATAAATAAATGTATTATTATTATTATTATTATTATTATTATTATTATTATTATTATTATTATTATTATTATTATTATTATTATTATTATTATTATTATTATTATTATTATTATTAAGAAGTAGATGAGAGAGTTTACGCTACTTCTTTTACAGATTTGGAGCCGAGAGTGGTTTCAGGTGTTTTGGGACGTCGGGTATTTGAGGACATTATTCAGGAAATAAAGCTCAAGGGACTGGAGATGAGAAAGAAGCTGGCCAATTTCTTGGTTTCTTATATCTTGAGATATCTCAAATATTACCCAGTACATTAAAAATAGAAATAGCTTGTTCTGAAATACCTGACAATTTTCCATAATGCCTAACTCAATTCGAGCTCATTTTTTTGCCTTGTTTATTAACAAGAAATATTTCAGAAGCATTGCTTATTGATGAAACATTAGAGCATGCTTAGGCCTAATTGCTACTACCATGTGTGGTCAAATGTGCCATGAATTTGCTGACAGTTGAATTTTTCCGTTAAGTACTCCATGATACCCGAAATTAGCTTATGCTGCAAGAAAAACGGTGTGCACAAAACATTTTTGCACAGAGTGGAAACTATGTGGAGGTCTTTCGTTGTCTACTCTTTCATAATCATCATTGAATGAATATTTTCTTTTTTATGCAGTGAGCAGTAGTCCCGAACAAAGTTTAGATGGAGAAGAAGACGTTAAAGCAATCAAAGTAAAAAAAGTCAAGAAAGAGGAGAAGGTGCCAAAGAAGCCTTTGACAAGTGAGTTCTTACTTACATACTTCATTGGCTTGGCTAACATTGTGTCACTCAATGGTCGAAACAGAACCAGAGACCGCTAACAAACATAATTCCATCCTAACTGAATCTACAATCACACTCTCTATTCCAGCCTCCGTGCCGACTATACCCAAGAAAAACGTGTAGTCTTCACAACGCCGCTCGCTTTTTTGTAGTTCATGATTCAGCATTGATTTGATATCGAAGAAAACGTATTTTTGTGATTGCCAATAACATCGCTTTCCTGTAAAACGAGGAAGCAATCAGGTTTGAGAACGGCTATCATGTGATTATATCTCGGTTTTCGCTTTGTTCTGTAGGCAAATTTCATTAACAACACAATACTCTGGAATTTTCAGTACCCTACGGTAGACAATACACAGACGCTAAGTAGAAAGGGTCATTCAAACTGCTATTGAATGAAAATGCTGACTCATACAATACGCAATATTCAGCAGCGTTGCGCAGACTCTGCCCTTTCTTTAACCCTTTCACGCCCGGCTAAAATTAAGCTTAACAGGAAAACCTAATGTAGATCGTCGTTTTCCAAGGGGTATCACAATCAGTGATTCAATATGCAATAGATAAATGCAATGTCTATAACCTTTCAAATCAATCAAAACTCTGAAAGCTTTACCCCCTGAAAAATTCGCAGTTCTCAATGAATACTGGTGGGCTATATGGCCCTTCCGGGGGTGAAAGGGTTAAGTATTGTCTGCACGCAGGCTATCCCTTTTTTTTTGCTTAAATTTACTCGTAGAAGACGTGTTCCTACCCTGGGTACCAGACTCAGGGTAACGTGTTCCAAGTCGATTTCGTCATCTTTGATAAATATATCTGAATGTCATAGACTTGAGGCAAGTCTATACTCGTTGTCACCATTGTTATCATTATCATTATCGTTATTGTCTCATATTACACCATCATCATTATTATTATCATCACTATTATCATCGCCTTAAAGGCGCAGGGTCACGTAACCGTAAACAAACCTGTTTTCTCTATGATCTATATTATTACCCACACGTGGCCATTGTGTTCCGCTCAGATTTTGGTGGATGGGGTGAATCCACAATAAAGTTACATCTAAAAATCCACCAACATCTCTGCAATCCTACAACGTATGGGTGTTTGGTTTATTTCTCTAGAAAATTCAAGAGTCCATCTTCACAATAACACCTATATTTTGAGAAAAGTAGTGGAAAATCTCTGTCATATGGACAATCAAAACTCCTGAAGAATCATCGTTTCGAAAGAAGTTTGTTTACATTACGTGACCCTGCCCCTTTAAATAGCGGACTCGTCATAATAAACACGTGGGCGTACAATAAACTTGTAACCTGTAAGGAAACACTATCAACTCATGTAAAAGAATAACAATCAAAGTATAAGATAAACCTGTAAAGAGAAAACTGATAAGCCTGCTAGAAAATCAAGAAATCACTTACCAACAACGTTATTATACCAAATTATTACAACTATTACGCGTTTCGTCGCACACTCTTCAGTCTGGTTCATGCGAAGAACAGATAAATGACACGACCGGGCTGTTTTATGGCACTTGTTGACTGGATGGCCTTTTTTTGAGATAACGCAATCAGTGGCTCAATGTGATTCTCAATGTCTTTTCTTGTGTTATATATCTTCTCTTTGTCTCAGCAAAAGACTTCTACGAGCCAGATGATTGGTAAGAGAAGGAACCTCCTCCTCCTGTCGTGACCTTCTGTTGTAGATGGCAGCGCTAAACCTCAAATATTGACCAGCAGTGTCCTCTGGGTCAAGGCACCAGATTGCAACTTCATGGATCAAGTCTTCTGACGTTTATGCTCAAAAGACTTTGTAATGTCTAGAAGTGACTGCACAGATTTTTAGGATAGCATAGTCATCATATCTGTAAAAATATTTGTGTAAATGGTTATAAGATGCCTACCTAGTCAGAAAATGCCTAGGCGTTTGGTTTCCTGTAGCTCTCAAACTATCTTCCTTACTTGTGTAGTTGAAATTTAGTTTATCAAAATCTGCTGTGTCGCTTCAAATTACTATCAATTTTGTAAAGAGCCTTTATTTCGAAATCCCATGAAACAGGCCTAAAAACTTTGATCAAATTTACTTGCAATCCAGCCTCGTGATCAAAAGAGAGATGAACGTGGCTGAATAACAGTGCCAAGGGTAGACAATTGTACATCACCATCTTTACTGGGTGACCCAAAAAAAACTTCACGAGCTTGGTCATGTCTGGCTTCCTCAGTGCAAAGTTTATTGATACAAACAATGTATGAGCATGCAGCTGAAGGGCTGAGCTATCTTTTGAGGTGTTGCTTGGTTAGTTTAAGTTATAACTTCTCTTCGAAAAACCAATTTTTCAAAGACATGATCATTCATACATTTCTCAGATCTTGCTGTCCTCTTCCGGTCCAAGTTTCGGAAGATTTAAAACAATTGGCATTCTTTAAAGGACAAGTCCGGGGTTTATAAGATTTGCGTCAAAAAGGAACCTTACCAACTGCTGAACACCAATTGAGACTTCTTTCTGAGTTTCGGGATCTCTACCGGCTGTAGCTTCGCATAATTTTATTCGTAAGTTAGGCCAAAATGTCGTCGCCACTTTGTATGATTGCACGATAAGGAGGTTAGCCTCGGTTTACAAGCCTAGGTTTAAAGGCTATATTGTGACATCGGAAAATCTTCAAAGTTTTTTTGCGGGAAAACATCTTGTACGCAAGTGGGACGAAAATGCCGCAGTGTGAAGGATGTAAAAATGTAACTAGCAGGAAACTTTCGTTCAGGTCGAAAGTGAAGTGTGCGAAATGATGTCATGAATTGTGACGTCATTTCGCACATCTCGCAGATTGAAACACGCAATTTCGCAGAGAAAAGAGAGAAAACGTTGGAAAAAAGTACTACACACCAATCACAACGACGTAATCTTTCATCTTATCGACAATCATACCAACCCCGGACTTGTCCTTTAAGAGCACAAAATGGCAAAAGGAGCAGAGGACCACCAGACTTCTCTAAACCACGTTAAATCCATCTCAAGGCTAAGCGTTCACAGATGTTGACTGGAATAGGAAGACAATTATTCCACTGTATATGTGAAGTTTAGGATTCAAAGTTTCCTTTCAATTTGGTTTTTAGGACAATAGTCATTGCTTGAAATGACCATGCAGCATCTCAAAAGATAGCCAAGCTTTTCAGTTTCTGTTTCTGTATAATACTTAGCTACCACCCACTAATGAGTATATACGTTAAGGGTATTGGTTGTTGTGGATTTCTGATTTCCACTGAACGCCTCTATTCGCGCGAAGCGAGCATTCTCAACTTTCAGCATGAGCATAATTTTACAAAATTTCGTTTTAAAATGAAGTTCGACGACTTACAAGAAGTTAGATTGTCGCGGTTTACAGCTTTAGAATGACGCTAGCATATGCCAGAGTAGCCTAACTACGTAAGGACCCTCAAGTGACGCTCATCTCATTGAGTTGAATTGTTGTTGTTGTTATCGCTTCACTGAAGTTAGCGATATAAGTTCAGTTATAGCGATATAGTTGTAGCGATATCAGTTCAGGCAAAAAACGAAACTACGACATGTAATTGAGTCTAATGCCAGAGAAGTTGCAAAAAACAGTAGCACAAATCGTTCGTCAAACATTCTTTCAACTAACCAGTGGCACAAAACATTCGTCAATAGCTTTTTTTGGGGTCACCGGGTACATACCTTGCTAATATCTAAGCGTTTAAGGTAGACGGGTAGAGTTTGATTGTCATAGGGCTCATAGCTGTTGGAGTTAATTAGAAGAAAATTGTTCTCAAAGATTTTAGGCCAGTTTCGAAGGATTCTGAGATCAAGCTCTGTTATGAATTCGTCTGTAATTTTGAGAAAGATATTTTAATTTTGACAAGCAAAACTTTCTTGTCTAATTGTATGTGTAAGCTGCACGAGTATTAGTCTGACAAAAAGTTTAAGAGCCACAGGCTCAATGCTCGTAGGCCCACCGAACGCAGATACTTTTTTATGGTATGATCAGCATAAAATACTAATAATTCCATCTATTTTGATTAAATTATTAGATCATTCGCCGCCTATTTTGTTGTGGTCGAAAGAATATGATTTAAATCAGTCTTTGCATTCAAACTATCCATTCATTTTCTTGCTTTTGCCGCTGTGGTTATGCCTAAAGTTGAATTTGAAATTTGAAAACAGACAGACTTCTTTGTAGAGACACTGAGCTAGATGGAGCTTTAGGTGGGGGTCGTAGGGGTTGACGGTTTGCGGTTTCTAGCTGTTTTTGGAACGAATTAACAGTTTCTGGCCGTAAAAATGACGGTTCCTCTCTTTCTTAACGGTTTCCAGATTTCTTCACAAAATACGATTCGAGAAGTCAAATGATCACAAAATTGAAGATAAAAGCTATGAATAATTGTCCAGTACGATATAGTTTTGCCAAAAATCTACTAATTTTCACCTTTCCAGGAATAACGAGGCGGTAGTCTGCAGCACAGAACCAATGCAGTACCTGCAAAGCGTGGAAAAATGTTATGACGGTTTTAGCAGAACTTTGAGGCGGTTTTACAGTTTTTGTGAAATATTGTGGAGGTTTTGCGGTTTCTGACCCCCTACGATCCCCGGTCCCACTTAAGGCCCAGGGTATGCACTCAGCACATACGTATACAAGGAGATTACTCCGAGAAATTTTGAGGCAACCCGAAAATATCAGTTTAGCTTAACTCCAACCCAAAAATATCAACTCGTTTTGTACTTAGACACCTGTAAACAAACATAAGGAATCATCGAGCCCTTTGCCATGCTGTTATGCATCTTTTCGTAATTTTCCTTGTCGCATGCATTCTACCGAGTGAGTTAGAAAATTCTATACACTGTTGGGAAAATCACACAACAAAGAGTAAAAAAAAAACGATTTTGAAATAGATCCCACTATAAAAACTTGTAGCACCAAATACAAGACAGATTTGAAAGATTCAAATTCCTGTTCAAAGCCAAAAGATCGAAGTATTTTTGTGATTTTTCTTTCTGCCTTACCGGAACTAGAAGTATAGGTAAATCCAAAATGACTGAAAAAGGGTCTAAAACATTCGCCAAATCTTAAACCCTTAAAGGACTCCTCACACAGAACAACGAAGAAAATGCAACTTCTCACGAATCAGAGCTATCCTCTGCCCATTCATTGCTGGTGGATTTAATAGCTTTAGTATTTGCTTGAAAATCTATCCCGTAACTCTTGAGAGCAGTGAAATGACCATTGCGTGTTGTCCTTATTATTTGATCAATGTTTTAGGCCCTTTTACAGTCATTTTGCAACCATGAAACTTTTTTACAGTTGAATTTTCCTATATTTCTAGTCCTCGTAAGGAGGCGAGAGATCGCAAAGATGCTTAAATCTTTTGGCTTCCAACTAGAATTTGAATCATTCAAATCCTCGAAGTACTCTGGATGCTATGAATTTTCAGAAGTGGGAACTTTTTTCTGGCTCACCCGATGCATTAGTAGCAAGTACTAGAAGCCTTTATAACACAGTAATTCTCATGACAGTGACAACCTAAAATAGGCTAAATCTTGGATTGCGGAAAATTACCTACAGCTCGCCAGCTCGCTAAGATCAATTTAGCTGAAAGGATAGGACAATAGCATTTTACACGAAAAATCTTAAAGTTTTACAGCTGCAAATGTAGTTTTTACGGCATTTGAATGGAGCCCCCGAGGTAAAGATTACAGACAGACTAAAAGATAGCATCACATGTCACACCATGATCTATATACCTTGCATCCCATAAAGTAAAGATAACAAATCATATTCTTGCAAACCCTAATAAAATCTTGTCGAAAATCGCATTTTACAAACGTTTTATTGAATTTCGGTTTCAGGTCTCGAGCAAAATTACAAATTGAATTCTCTAAAACGCTAAAGTAATAAAGTCATTTTACTATTTTTAGCAAGAAGCAAACAAAAGTGTGATACTGAAGAAATGATTGAATCTGAACTTGAGCGATAGGACACCAAGTGTGTAGCAGTTTGAAATTTATATCAGAAGTGAGCCACCTTAATTTATTGTTTTTTGTGTTTTGAACTTATCTTTATTTGGTATACAACCACCTTTCACTGTTTCGTAATTTTAACCTTTTTCGGTAGTGAGCCACCTTAAGTGCAGAGCCACCTTAATCGTAAAGCTGGCTCTGCACTAAAGGTGATTCGTCTGTAAATCCCAAAGATAAAGTGTACTATGTGCCGGGTGAGCCAAAAAAGTTTAAGGGCTGTGGAATAAAAACATGCGACCGATTTCAAATCTGAAATGTAAATCTATCAATCAAAGGCTAACTTGGGTGTGAAAATTTTGCTTGGTAAAATTACTCACCTCTTAGGCCCAAAGATTAAGAACAGCTTGCAAGGGGTTTGTAAAGGAACAGTGGTTGCACCAGCTCTGAAAAATACGGAAGAACTGAGGGGGGGGGGATTTTGACGTAATTTTTCAATCTTAAGGTATACCCAACTAATTTTATGCCAGTTTCCTTTGGCAATTTTTGCCGACTTTTGGAGTGCCTCCGTGGCGCCGCCACTGTAAGGGAATCGAGAATTCCACGTTCCTTTCTGGTCCGTAATTTACTTTCCATTGCCCTTTGAATTCTGTTCCTAAAAGACAAGTGTATTGAACCTAAATTTCAATGATATGTAAATCATGGACCAGAATGAAATGTGTTACCAATAGATAAACATTTCAGTTTTGAATGCCAATCGTTCACATTTCACTCCACAGTTCGCCAAATGTCTAAACCTTTTTTCCTAACCCGGTGTACGCATCGGTGACAGATGCAAAATTGCTGATATAGGATGCCTTCGAAAAAGTACGACTGTGAAGCTGCCAATATAACGGCCAAAAGGCATACCACAAAAGGCCCTACGCGCGCTTGTAAGGTTTTATTTTCGGTTTGCAGCATATGCTCAATCATGCCTATTTTCTGACTCACTGGGAGGATATTTTTCCCTCAGCACAATGTGCATGGGGCACAGGACAAATGAAGTGGGGAATAAAAGCCTAAGATTTTCGTCGTGGGGATTTTTTCAAAAATTCGATGTAAAATTTACGATTTACGAACTGCCAAGGACAACGAACGAGCCAAACCGAGCTGCCATACAATGCTACAAAACGATACGAAGGAGAGCAAAAGATCATGACTACCTCTATTTCTATGGCGATTCAGATGAAGAACGTAAATCTAAAATACAACTAAATAGACAATTACAAAAAGCAACATAGCTATAAACAAACGAACATAGAGGAGCAGTAGGTACTCCACAACAAGGAACTTCGAGAAAATGGGGATGGGTGGTGATTGAGTAGACTTACAACTCTCAGTTTTTCGCATTGAATTGGATGATGTTTATGGCCGCAAACTGAGACTCATGGCAATACAGCTTCAAAACGAGGACTAATTTAGGCCAAGTTCGCCCGCGTCTTTGAACTAACTTTGAGAAGCTATTTTAAGGCGTTGTCTTACCTTTTGTTGTTTAGGCGCAATGTAGCAAAGTTTGGCTGGGATTGAAGAGCTTTCCTTGTTTGAAGTAGGGTAGGAGACATCTAAGGAGCAAGCAACCCTTAGCCTGTGTTTAAGACCCCAGTTCCAACCCCTTATCGGGCCCTCGCCTCAATCTGATCCAGACTACGCCCCATGACGTCATAGAGTCACTCAGGAAGTATCACATGACATGACCCCCGGGTGATTTTTGGTAGATTTGCGCATGCGTGATTATGATTCGAGCCGAAGTTACCGCCTGACATTGAAGCAAGCATTATGGCCGAAGGAGTTGCTTAGCAGATGTAGGACAGAAGGGACAGCGAAAGAGCGAGAGAACTGAATTATTCAGACACAATATGGCGTTGCCATGTTGCATGAGCTCCGATGAACTCAGCCAGCGGCAACGGTCAAAGCTTATAGATAAACAAATTGCCAAGGAGAAGGTATTCTTTCGAAGGAAGGTCAAGATATTGCTTCTGGGAGCGGGTGAAAGTGGCAAGAGCACATTTCTCAAGCAGATGAGAATCATACATGGAAGGGACTATAGCACTGATGATCTACATGAATTCAAGCCGATTATTTACAGTAATGTCCTCAAAGGAATGAAGGTTTTAGCTGATGCGAGGAGAAAGCTAAAAATACCGTGGGGAGACCCGAATAATCAGGTTTTTGGTGATCTTATTCTCAGCTTCCAGTCCTCAACGATTGACACCCAAACGTTTTTGGATTACGTGGACTGTGTCAAGCATTTATGGCAAGACGAAGGGATTCAAGAATCATATCGCAGGCGAAACGAGTTCCAGTTGGTAAGAACTATTTTTGGCAGCATCTCTACAATAATCGCCAGCGCATTTCCTAGGCCGCAATCCTGTCTGCAACGCCCAGAACTTTGGGCTCTTTTTCTGAACGATTGGTTGGTTATGACATTTCCAAGGCGTATACTACTGTTATACTGCCCACATTTAAAAAATGCTCTCACCATCATAGAAAGAATTGGTAGTGCAATCGAAAGATGATATTTTTGGGAATCTATGGGGCCTATTTACTTCACTTAACTCGTTTGTTTTGGTCTGATATTTAACATGTCGATCTTGTTTCGTACAGCACCTGGAGCAAACATACGATTTGTTTAATACCAAGGGCGCGTTTGTCTGCGTTTGTCAGAGCCTGGACACTTTTATCACCACAACTTACACCCAGAATCATCGGTATCATCAATACTTAACGTAGAAGCATCATTTATCATCTTACGAACATTATCATACCTTTCAGGCTAAGAATTAAAGACAAATAGTATAATTTTGTGATGAGGTATTGTCTGAACATAGCTGCCAAACGCAGCAGGCAATGTATTGTCTAAGCAAACATCGCAGACGTTGCTATTATTAGATGTGCGCTAAGTTTTAAGACGGTTTCTTCAGGTCTGTTTTCATTTTCAGTTTGTTGACCACTGAAATGAATATAAAATAGCTTTCCCCATAAGCAGAAGCCAACTACCCACTCCCCATCACACAGACAATGTTTAGCAAATTATTTAGCACAAGGGATTACAACAATAAGCATTTATTTGGCTTTTGTGAAAGCCATTGAATTTGTGGTGATGTGAAAGAGAAACAGGGGAATCTGGGTCAACCTTTTACCTTTTAAATTAAAGGAGGAAGCAGAGTTGAGGTACACATTATTTGATACTTTGATTCAGTGCCAATATCATTACATAATTCAACCACATCAATAATTGAGCAGTTTGCCAATTATTTGTTTGGCTTCATTACTTAAAATTTGGCCTCAGTGCAGCCACGAAAAATTTAGGTATGTCTGGAATGAAATTTTAGGCCCAAACAACCCAGGTAGGAAAGGATGCACAATTTGACCTACTTGCAGTAGCTGAGTAGAATAAATTGAAAGGTGCAAGCCGTGAGTAGAGTTGAAAAACCTACAAGAGTCACAAATAGCAGTGGACATTTGTTTGCTGATGCAAAAATCTTTTATTCCAGCTTTGAGCAGTGACCTCTGATGAAGATTTACAGCTGCGATTGAATACTAGTTTTCCAACAACCAATACTTGAAAATTTATTTCATGTGCCAGAGTTTCCAGCCAATATTGGAATGTGTTGTTTCCTGCCAAAAGTGTTAAAGTCAAGACTTCCATACCAACTTTACCATGTAAAGACATTTGCAAGACTCAATTTGAAATTGTTATTTGTTTTTTTTTGCTTTTTAATTTGTTTTGAGTGAGCTTGTCAGGATTTCTAGCTACAGAAAGCTAATTTAGGCCCACTGTGCATGCTGCATCCAGGCATGGGACCCCTAGTTTAACGTCCCGAGGTCACCCTTGCAAAGTTTGAACTCACTCGACCAAGCTTGACTTCAGTTACCTTACAAAGACTGTATAAGCCACTCAGCCACTCACCCCATAGATTTCATTTAAAGTTTCCCAGTTGAACCCAAAATTTCTGTCGCATCAACCTTCTTTCTAGTGAAGTTCTTTTCAGCTATATATGTATTTATGTATCAATTTGCCACTTAAAAACATTTACAACTTATTATAATAAACATATGAAATAGATACGATTGTTCACTTTATAAAATAGATACAATATACAGTACAATACAATACAATACAATATTTAAAACGTTAAAAACGTAAAAGGAAAATACCCCAAATTGCAATGGTAGGGATAGCATTAAAGGGTCAAGCTGACCTGATTTCCATAATGGTCCCCTTAGAGGTGCTGGTATAACAGAACAGATGAAAACAAAGAAAATAGGAAAGTATTGTAGTTGTTATCAGTGCGAAAAGCTAGTGTTTCACACTGAAGAGCTTTGACACAACCTACCAATTTCCAATATGATAAACTACAGGCATGCATTCAGCTGTTAAAACGTTGCTACAAGAAACTTGTTTACAGGAAAGAGTTCCATTATGGTTGAAAATTTCAAGCATTCTATTAATGCATTTGAGAATCTAAATTCATGGCATTTTGTGGCAGGAATTCATCACATATCTTCTCTTGATCGGTGCAGTTCATACTGACTGCTTGCAATTATAACAGCATTAAAAACACAATGTCACCTTGTTTTGGGAGTAAATCTTCAGAATATTTGAAAAAATTGCACAAGTTGCTCCTCAGTGTTTCAGTAGTGAGAAGAGAGGTGAAAGGGGTACATTGCTTTACCATCAAAAGTTGTTCTTCGTTGCTTCAGCAGAAAAAAATTGCCACTGCTAATAGGTTTTATGCCTTCAAACCTACCCATATTGGAGCTGCTTATGATAAAAGCCAAAAAATGTTAATGTTAATATTTCCCGGGGGTCACTTGAGTTTCCAAGGTACAGGGTTGTGCCATTCAAATCATAAAAATACCACCCATAAATCCAGACAAATTCCTGAAAAGTATACCCATAAATCCGGAAAATTTTCTGAAAATTATACCCTTAAATCTGGAAATTCTGAAAATGCTCACCAATAAATGCAATTTTACAAAAATGCCATACCCATAAATTTGGAGAATGTTGAAAATTGTTGAATTCCATACCCATAAATCTGGAGTCTATCATGAAAAAGGTATCCTAAAAAATGGCACAACCCCGTACCATGGACATGTTCCCCCAGGGTATTATTTTTTGATATTTCATAGGTCCAGTGGCAGACACTTTGCCAAATATTGGGACAAAGTTATTGTTTTAGTCTAACCCATCATTTTTGTATTGTTTTGAACAAATGATCTTTGTTCCAGCCAGCATTGGAGTGATTGCACCCCCTTGCCACGATGTTTCCGCCACTGCAGGCGTCTGAAAATTTTATATCCAAAATTTTTTGTAATCTTACATTTTTAGTATCCAAACCTTTTGCAGCATAGAAAATTCACATCAAAACATTTCAGTTTTCAGTGAGTTATTTTCAAAAGTCAGGAAAGCAGTTTTTAGAATATTATAAGACATCATCCAAAATAGGATACAATGTAAGACAGGAAACAGCAATAGATACAGTGTAAGATTTAATTACCCTTCCCTTGTAAGGTCATCCAGGAGTACCATGTGTGGAGCTGTTTTTACACAGTTTGAAGATACCATTAGACAAAGAAATACTTATAAACTTTTCAGATATTCAATTTTTGAGAAGACTAAATCAAAACAATTCTAATTTTTAGACAACAGCCCAAAACCCAACACTTTGTCTTTTTTGCAGTTACCTGCTATACCATATTTAGGATCCTCACAGTGCATTTTTACATTTCCCAATAATTTTGTGATTTTCATCCAGGTCATAATTGCTATGCAACACTCCTCAAAACAATAGACCTTGGTTCTGGAGGTGGGTTAGGTGATGAAATATCACCCATAGCTCTGTTTAGTTCAGTTTGATTTTAAAATTCCACTGCACACAAAACTCATTGTAACATAACGTACTGTTAACCAGACTATAGGATTACAAAGTGTCTGTGACAGATTGTACAACATGATTACATATGATTTTGTATGGAGAGGAATTTCTGAAGGGGGACTCTCTCAGTCAGTAGATAGGTAGGTAAGTATATAAATTTGCCACAAAATTAAAAAATCTACAGGTAAAAAGAATAAATAGATAAATAAAATAGGTACAATTTACAAAGCAAAATTGTTAAGTACAAGTTAAAAAACCCCTTTATTAAAGTGGCAGGGAGAGCATTAAAAGATCAAGTTGACCTTATTTCCATAATGGTCCTTTTAGAGGTGGTTGCAAACATGATAAACATTATAATTTGTGTGCTTTTTGATGAAGCATAATTTACAGTAAGGCCAAATCATGAATATGAGAGAGGATGTGCAGTTTTTGTAGAACAATGTCTTTTTCCTCTCTCTGTATATTTTGAAAAAATTGTCCTTAATCTTGTTTATTCCTGCTTTAAGGGTTGAAATTTATCTTGAAAGTTCAGATTTTTCCATTTTGGCTCAAGCAAGTTCCTGAAACGCATCAAATTCATAGTTAAAAATAAAGAAAGAGTAAAAACTGTGCATTGGTCAGTTCTGCAAAATGTGATGAACCTTACTTTTGTTTCAGTGTTGTTAAGCATATTCTTACTTGTTTGCTGTGCTCTGGTTGGAGGAGTAGGCAGATTCAAACTTTCATGATTTATATTTCAACTCATCAATACTAAAACTAATGTTATATATCTGTTTCCTTATTTGGAAAGCTTGGTAGAATTCTTAGGAAAATGGCTGTTGGCTCACCAAATCCTACTTACACTAGTAGTTGTTGTTGTCATCTTATTTTGCATCAATTAAATTAAAAAGCTAGCTTTGCAAGGTAATTTAATCTAAATTGATGAAAAATAAGTACTTCATTTGATTAATTTCTTTTTGCTGTTATGTGGTGCAATACGAGTACCTTGAATTGTGAAATATTTGTTCAGATTTAGGAAGCAAAAGTCACAAATACTGTAGATACTCCTCATGGATGAATTTTGTGATGACAGAACCTAGGCAAAGACTTGCCAAAGAACCAATACAGAATTTTTTCTGCAAATCTTCTTTAGTCATCAATTTCATTTGACAAGCATATTCATCCAGAGATGTCCACTTATCATTACTTCAGCAGCACCAAATAATTGTAAGTGGTTCTTTCTGTCATAACAATAATACATGAAGTAAGTTTGTTTAAAGAAAGAAATAAAATGCCACACAAAGTGAGGCTCCTCTTTGAAAACAAGCATGAATGAACATCTTTGCCACAATACTGATAAAAAACAATGAACCTTTTTTCAGATCTATATCAACAACCCTTTAATTGGCTGCCATTCAGTTCTAAAGCCAAGAATGTGAAAAGAAGCTCAACTTTGTTCAGATCATAAAATTTTTAAGTAGATTGCTTCGATTCTGGCCACAGTTGGTTGAGCCCATGTCAGTCTGATGTGAAGACAGAAACCTTTGAAATGAGTCACCCTAGAGCAATTTCATCTGTTGTAAACAGATGAAATATTGTTTGCTTCACAAAACAGTAAATAGGAATTCATTCACCACAGGGTAAAAATTTACAACAAAGGTCAGCATGTTTAAATGGTGGATACCACCTTCTCAAAGTTTCTTTCATTAAGGTTCCATAATAACTTTCATATTCTCTACCTGTGCCCTCATGGACACTTCAAAACAAGGTTTTTTGAAGCCTTTCCAATGTTTAGACGTAACTCAGGTGCCTTCCCAGTAATGTGATACAAGAAAAGAGTGAAAATAAATTTAAAACATGTTAAGGATTTCTTATATGTTCAAATAAACAGTTTCTTTAAGTTATATTTTCCCAGTTCTGGGGTTTCTGGGAATTGAGTTTTTATATGCAATTCCTTTTTAAAAATACATTTAACTGACAGTTTTATCTTTAAATTTGAACCAGTTCATTAACTTATTCATTGAACAAACCAAAATATGCAGGTGCCCAAGGTGATTTTAATTTCATGGTCTACTTTCCAAGTCTAAACAGATCAATTTTGATTTATCAATTCAAAGTTGTGTGCAAAGGAAACTGTGACCCAAATACAATTTGTTTATACTTTCAGTGAATTAGCCATAGGAGGCTTGACATGTTGGTGATTGAAATGATATGAAGCCCAATCACAAAAAGCATGGCCTAAAACTGTAAATGTTGCGTCAGATAAGATTATGAGCAAGACTCTCCTTCGAGACCTTGAAGTTCAAAACTATATTTGGCCATAAAGAACCATATGCTGCAAAACATGCATCATTTAAGAGTAACAAGGGGGCTTTAGGGTTACAAGAACTCACAAACATGGGCCAAAATTGGCAAAGACCGCAAGGAAAAGATTTTTTCCAGCAGTCTCGCTATCACCAACTCTATGTGCTGCGTTTAAGCTGGTTTTTGTTTATCTCAGTGAACATGTACTGTATGACTTCAAAACCCTGAAAAAAAGTTGGAATTTTGCATCAAATACCGGACACCCAAGTAGAGAAATGGCCAATCCCGCAACCTGTGACTTAACTTAAAAATCTGAAAACCCATTTTATTTGAAAGTAAATCCCGCAACCGATGGCTAAAATTGGTCATACCCACAACCCATGAAACCCCAAAACCCACCTAAGTAAGGGAAGGGCAAAAGTTTCTTCTTACGAGAGTTTTTGATATTGAAGTTATCTAAAAAGGAATTAGGCATTCATGAAATTTAGAAAATTTATTTATCTACTGAATGAGTTAGAAAAGATGGGAAATTTCTGAACAGTCCATGAAATCTTCAGCCAGTCAAAAAATATCACTTCAGGATCACTGCAAAACCAAATATATCCGCCACTTTTCTGTTTAACACTGTAAACAATCATAAAGTATCCTGGAAAAATGTGAATAGAGGATTGCGCTAAAGATGGCGTCGAGGAATTTTTTACTGAGATGCATTGCGTTGGAATTAAAAATATTTGACGATTCTATAGGAATTCGATTAAAGAACGCAGTGCATCTCGGTAAAAAATTCCTCACCGCCATCTTTAGCGCAATCCTCCATTGATATTGGCATTGCCTCAGTAGAACTAAAAAATATTATGATAACTATATCTGATACCAAAAAATACCCTGGCCATAATTTCAATTTATTTGGTTTCAAAAATATCAATATTAAATTTCTGCAATATTCCGATCCAGGAATATTACTAACCTCCTCATATCTGTATTTGCAGAGTGTTCCCCTGGGAGCTTTCAATCCCCTGTAGCAATGATTGGAAAGCATACTGTGTTATAAGCCATCAAAATGCAAAATTTATCTCCATTCTGAACAGAAAGAATCTTATCATTGAAAGATGTTTTATTCTTTTCAGGGTGACTCTACCAAATATTTCTTGGATAATTTGACAAGGATTGGAAAGCCGGTAAGTTTTCTTGCTTCCTTTCAATTTCACTTTGTGACATTTCTGATCAAAGTAGAACAAACCCACAAATTTTTGCTATGTTGGCAGATATCAAAGGCAAAAGATGTTTTTTCAGCAAACTATGGGACAAACCTCTGTATGATGATAGAATTGAACTGGAAGGTTTATTGTAGATGGGGTGTGCCAAAAAACCGGTCCCATTTTGATCCACTGCAAAGTTGTTACGGTTCAAGAGTTTCAGTGTCAGTTTCATTTATTCATCAATCAATCTAAAATAATTCTACAATTATTACTATACAGCTGACAGAGCAGAAACTGGGTACGCATGTGCAAAAACTCGCAACTTTGAGCTCCCTTAGCTACTTGCAACAGATCCCGAAAGTAGGCAACACTTGATATTTTCTCTCTAGGTCCTTAAACTCTTGATTTATCATTTCAAAAAGCTTATTTATTTAAACACTTCCTTATCTCAGATTGGTTGATGACGTCATTTTACGCAGTCTCGGGTCTGTCTATGTAGCTACTAATTTACTAGATTTGTTGGGGATACAAATAGGCTAAGTTGTGAGCCTCGAGGAATCCCCCAAAAGGGCTCCAGATCTCATGCGTAGTAGCGATTTATGGCAATGACGTAATATGCAAATTAGCGTGACGGTTGAGAACGGGAGAAGAAAACAATAGCAAAGTTGCGCATGACAGTGTGAGCCCCACCGTTGATTCGCTCTCAACAAAGCTGAATCACAATCAGTCAAAACAATAGGGTCAGCACTTCATCTCCCCAACAAAGATAACATTCAATACTAAAGAAAATACACCCCTACTTGACTTACTTGACTTACTGCTGCTTTGCAGGAGGAACAAAGGCTCCCTCTGCCTCAGCTGCAATCAATACTTGGTTTGTAAGTTTCTTCCACTCTTTCCTGTTTGCTGCTATCATCCTTAATGTTTCCAGATCTTGTTGGTTTCCGAGTGCTCTACGTTTGCAGTATGTATGGTCGTGGTTATTGAATTTTTGGAGCCGGTCTAAATCTTTTGCTAGGGTGGTTGGTAAGGTAGTTCTTTCTTTCCCTCTGAAATTTTTATCTGAGGCGGTTTTATTGAAGTAGTATGTCATTGTTATGTTTGCTGGGATGTTTCTGTTTCTTTATTGTATATGGCCGAAAAGTTTCCATCTGGCTGCTAGGATTATGATAGTGGTTTTTCATTGCATGTTTCATATAGTTTTTGTTTGTGATGATGGTCGAGTATTTGATTCCTAGGATCTTTCTCAGTTGTCTTCGGTGGAATGCATCTAGTTGTTCTTCTTGGTGTTTTGTTAGGCCCCAGGTTCCAATACACCACTACGGATACAAGGAGATTTAACATAATTACATTGCAATTGCTGCTATAAAAATATAACAATACGAAGTGAAACACTATTACAAAATAAGTTTCCAACTAAAAAACTAAATACTTAAAATCTACCATACTACACAAAAATAAGAAATAAATAAACTTAAAAGGACAGGAAAAAGAACTTTACATGATTGTATTTAAGAGTGATTTATTAAGGAGGAGCTTTCTAGATAGGTAAACTAATCAAGAGAGAACACCCTCCCCCCCCCCCCCCAATAAAAACAAATAAAACTAATAAGATAGTTTATTGAAATAAATCAAACATGTTACTAGACGTTTCACAAGACTCCAATGAGAATATTGAGAACGGCCTTTTAGAAACACGAGTCAGTGATGTGAGTTTTCAGTTTGGATCGAAAAACTGCAACAGAGTTAGCAACACGAATAGATTCTCCAAAGTTTAGAACCAAAATATGAAATTGTTTGAAGACCGGACAGAGCAGTATTTTAAGGGATTTGAAGAGATCACCTCTGGTTGCCTGTCGGGTTCCAGTCTTGTGAACAGTTGCGTTAGAGTAGAAATAGTTGTGGAAGTAAGACATTTACAAGAGCGTTTACATTGTTTCAAGAACGGTTACACTGCTCCTTTTTCAAGGTTTTCTGCAGATGGAAAGAACTAAAGTGTTGCTTTTTAGCAAGAACAGTGTAAACCTTTGTGTAAACGACAGTCTGAGCCGTTACACTTCTTTTACGGATCCAAAGTTGATTTGTACGAGTATAGTGTAAACAGTGTCTTAATCCACAGTTTGATTCTAATGCTCCTGCGGCAGATTATGAATAATTGATCTCTAAATCCCCCAAAGCACCACGAAAATTTCCCGTTCATTTATGTCGAATCTATAGAAAATTTGATCCTCGCTTTTCATCGTTTCCATTGCTTATTTTGAGAACAGAAATTGTGAGAAACGTGCTCATAGCTCAAGAAATAGAGGCCAAAATATTTACGAAGACCCCAGGATCTAATTCTGGATTTTAGCAAAACATTAAGTCAGAAACATTTGAAATCGGCTCAATGTACGATTTATCTTGGCCTGTCAAAGTTTGCCAGTTTCTTGGCTGACCGGGTAGATGCTCCCCGGTTCTCATGTTGCTAGAGCACAGGTAGCAGCGTATGGTTGTAGAAATTCTAAAAGTAAAATTGCAAACCAATCTTTGTTTTCTTCCTTATTGTTGTTCTGTTTGTTGTGATGTTCGTGTTGTCCTGCAACTCCCTCCACAAAAACACTAGGCCAATCAACGGACTCATTCCCCTATTGATTGGCCTAGTGTTTTGTTGGATTAAGTTGCAGGACAACACGAGCATCAAAACAAACAGAGCAACGATAAGGAAGAAAACAAAGGTTGGTTTGCAGTTTTACTTGCACAATTACTGTAACCATACGCTACTACCTGTTGCTAGAGGTGATTCATATGACCTTTTTAGGACAATGTTGTGACTGAATAATGAGTACTAAGTTTTAAATGGCATTTTTTGCTCACGATGTTTAGTCGGGAGTACTGTCCTTATTGACGCCACAATTATGAATAAAAACTTTTCTATGTGAGGCAAGTACTGAATTTTATGGCCCTAGCTCCCATGCATTTCTTACGACCAGAGGTCCGACCGACCGAGCTATAAACCTGGGGGGTATTAAGTATATTTGTGCGACGGGGATGTGCCGTTCTTCAGGGTATCGTTTTCGCCTATTTTTTCTAGAACAAGGTATCAAAAGAAGGCAAATTTCCTGGAGCAGGTTGTCAAAACATGTCAAAAGAGGAAATTTTGCTGCAACGGGCTATTATTTAGTCAAATTTTTGTGTTTTTTAGTATACACAAATTTTCTTTTCACCAATTTTTTCTAGAACAGGGTATCATTTGAAGGGAAAAATTCTGGAGCAGGGTGAAAAAGTTTTTTCGTGGGCACATCTCCTTACAACTTTAGGTCAAGTACCCCCCCCCCCCCGGGGGGCTATATAGATGAAGGGAGTAGACCAACCAAGCCCTGCCTTCTTTGATGTCACTCAGAACGTTGGTTTCAAAATGGGCCAAATCAGAGAAGTGAACTCACAATTCGACCGCTAGATTTTAAAAATTTAGGACAAAAATTCCCCGAATATATGACTTTAAACACTTGGAAAAATATTTGCGAAATTTATGAATAGCTTGGGAAGTTTGTAGCCTCGGTACTAGACTCTCTAAGCGCATGGTAGGAAAATTGATAAAAATAGGAACAGTTACTGATGGGTCATAAAAATAGGAAAAGTTGCAGATGAGTCATGCATTTGTCAGGGTCAGGTTATAACGTAATCTCAATAAATAGTTTTCCAAAACTGACATGGACTAAAAATATTTGATGACTTTTTCAGTCCAGAAAATGCGGACTTTGTGGTATACCTCAATGAACAATACAAAAGCATTCGAGTTCAGGGTTACTGTCGACATTTCAAATAGAATTTAATTGAATTTCCCGGTTTGGTTGAGATGATGTTATGCACATAGGGGGTACAAGCGTACTCGTAATTGTACCAAATTTGATGAAACGAAGAAGCTGCCACAAGGAGTTGACTCAATAGACCATTTTCAGAATTACGTCAGTTCTTTTTTGAAATAATTCCAGGAATTCACGTGCCTCGATTTGATGTGGATCTAAATCTCAAAAGCGTGCATTGCTCTCAGCAACGCATGAAATTGTTTTGTTCGTATATTTGTAACATAATGACAGATAAGGTAGATGAGATTCGGATGCAAAAAACGAGACGATTTAGCACATTGAGCCTTTCTTATGGAAACTCTATCCACCTGCCCCAAGCCTGAACACAGAGACTACAAGAAATATCTGAAGAGGACTGTATCTTTCTCAGTTTTCCACTGGCGTAGAAGTACGCCCTACTTCCACTCGCTATGGAACAATCTCGCAAAACATTACTACGAGCTCAAAACTTATGACTCGCGATGACACAGCAATGACCTCATGCTCATCAAGTCACACGACCTCTCAGTTTTTAGTAAACAAGCCCAAATTTGGTTAATTAGTTACCCAAAGTTAGCTCTCTTTTACGCAGTGTATTTTCCCCAAAATGATACCACTAATGCGCTCCTCCACATTTCTGACTTTCGTCGTCAATCAGAAGGAGTCTTAAACTAAAAGGACGACTTAACTCAGAGAGTATTAGTTTAAGTCACACAGTACAGTAAAACCCTGCAAACAAGAACATAGCAAAATAAGAACCTGCAGACTGATTTTGTGGAAAAAGACACCCAAAGATAAGAACAACAAACAGACTGATTTACTTATGAGATGTTCTTATGAGATGGTACACGTAATTAAGACATATTATCATCAGTTTAAGCAAGACATTGAAGCTGCCAAAGCGTTCTTGTAGGGATGAAATGTTATTTCTTGTATAAATTCTTTCTCCTATGATGTTTCCCCAATTTTGGTTTGCATAAGTGTGCTTTCCTTGCAATAATTAGAGAGCGTGTGGCCGAGTGGTTAAGGCGTCTGACTCGTAAGCCAAAAGTCAGAACGGCCGTAGGTTCAAATCCCACGCTGGACAGTTTGGTCGCTGTCCGTAACTCTAGCCCGGGTCAACCAGAGCCATGTGAGGGAAATCTGGTAGCTGCGGCGGGTAGCTGCGGCGGACTGATGGTAAAACATCCGTGGCCCCTGCTGGAAATAAGTCTCTCAGACTTTCGCAGGCTAGCCACGTTAAACATATATACCTACCTAAACTCCCATCTATTGATAACTGAACAGCTCTAACAGTCTTCATGGATATGCTAATTGTTTTATCAGGCTGCTTGATATAAATTGCTTTGTCAACAGCAAAATACCACCCTCTAATATTTAAATGCAGTCATTCTACCCTCAAGTTTATTTAACACATACTGTATAGCTATGTATTGATCATAGTAAGAAGTGTCCTGGTGATAACAACCACACCTTGAAAATTTCACAAGTACCTCATTTATAAGAACCTAACCAGTCTGTATTTTAGAAAAGTACTTTCTTGTTTGCGGGGTTTTACTGTACTGAAAGCTTCATAAATTATCAGATTTTGAGTACTCAGAGTTTTCCACGATTCCTGAAAGGTTCTATTACAGTCTTCATGTTCACTGCGTTTTCGTGCTAAAAATTTCAAACAAGGTTTTGTCAAGCCTTTCCAATGTTTAGACATTACTCAAGTATCTTCCCAGTAACATGATGCAGGAAACAAGCACAGATAATCTAAAACTATGTTAAGGATTCCCCGTAGCAATGCGAGTGGAATAATATCAACACATTTGCAAGCCTCGTTCAGGTCGACATGAAGTGACGTCATAGAGAATGACGTCATTTCGCACTTCTTTTCAGATTGAAATATGTTGTTTCGCAGATTAAAAGAGAAAAAACTTGAAAAAAGTACCACACACCATTCACAACAGTGTAATCTCTTGAATAATCAACAATTATGCCAACCCCAGACTTGTCCTTTAAACATGAATTTATCCATAGGCAATAATGCACCGTGTTTGTAGCTTAGAAATTAAAGTTCATTGCCTCGATATTACTGCTTTTTTTGCTTTTCTTTCTCTTCGCTTCAAGCCTAACCAGTGCCAGAAGTCAAATTCAAATGGTTCCTGCGCGTCCGTACTGTTAGCTCCCACAGCGTTCATCCTCGTTTCAAACATATTTTACGAGGGAGTTGGAAACGAATGTGAATGCTGGCTGTGTAAGAGCTAACAGTTGTTACGCACCGGGGCCATTTGAATTTGATTTCTAGCACTGGTTAATCTTGGGCCGAAGTGACAATAACAAAGAAGAGCAGTAATATCGAGGTAATGAACTTTAATTTCTAAGCTACAAACACGGTGCATTATTGCGCATGATTACCATGATTTATCGTGTGAAAAAGTGTGACTTAAGGTTTGAAGAGTATTTTCATTATTAAGATTTTCAGGGTGTTATACCAGTGTGTGGCCTGCTCGTTGCTCCAAACATTGATTGTAAAACATTGCCCTTCGGAAATACTAACGTTTTTAAAAAGATTATGCAAAAGATATATTGTTCTGTTCCCGTTTTGTAAGGAGAATGGATGACAGGGGCTGCAGCCTGTGAATAGAACCGCAGTTTATGCCCATTGGACTGCCAATGTTTTAGGGTTGTTGAAATTACAGCGGGCTATCTGTGATGTTCCCATTGTTCCGACCTTTGGCAATCGAATTTTCGTATGTGCCCTTGGAGTTATTATTTGCAGGGGGCGTTTGGGAGGAAAACGGACTCCAAGTCTGCTCCTTACTCCTCATTTCAAAGCAAATCATTTGTGCCGTCTTACAGGCAACCATTTTTTTTATATCCATATAAAAAATTACACTACATGCTACATCTACGTTCTACTATACTTTCTAATTACTCTACAACAATACCACACTACAGCGACGGGACCACAAGGAGCAAGAGACAATGACTACCCTGTGGCCATTAACATAAAGACATATAGATAAAAATTTGATAAATGAAGACTAGATACTGATTCTAACACATACTGGAATCTGTTCCACATTGGATGTCAGGCCAGCATAGGCGCGAGATGGCAAACGTATGCTGTCAGGTCAGGGTTGAGTTAACGATATCATTGGTCATAAACCTTTTATGTGCTTAACATCAAATGTGAAACAGACTTACAAAAGAAATAGGGCAAAATGTACTGTAAATAGTGGCTGTGTGGCGTAAAACGAAAAGTTATCCAAGCCGACCCGTTTTGTGAATGAAATTTAGAGTAAGTTCGAGAAAATACAGGCAACCATGATGGTAACAGATGCATTGAAGTCGACCGAGCAAGAAAGAATCGCTTCATATTCCAAACAGCGATCTAAACATGAGTACTACAATGGTAGTTGGTGCAAAACAGAACTCTTCAATCATAAGCCCTGCTTTAAACTAGCAAGTTCTGGGTTAACCAGATAACGGTATATTGTGACGGGTTAACCAGAATCCATTGAACCTGAAAGAATCGCGTCATATTCCAAACAGCGATCTAAACATGAGTACGACAGTGGTAGTAGATGCAAAACAGAACTCTTCAATCATAAGCCCTGCTGTAATTTAGCAAGTTCTGGGTTAACCAGATAACGGTATATGGTGACGGGTTAAACAGAATCCATTGAACCTGAAAGAATCGCTTCATATTCCAAACAGCGATCTAAACATGAGCACGACAGTGGTAGTAGGTGCAAAACAGGAATCTTCAATCATAAGCCCTACTGTAAGCTAGCGATAAGTTATGGACGGCCACAAACAAGCCACAGCCTTATCAGAGATCAGATAAAGACCGTTAAGTCTCATCTTAGCTTTCCTCACGGATACGAGTTTAATTTAACCAGATCAAACAAGCTGTTGCTTCTTTCAGTGTTGAATTGAAAGCCTCCTGCCGCAACTTGTGGCCGCAAATCTCTAACTCTAAAGCTCTTTCTAGCCCTATTGATTGGTTCCAAAATCTTTCTCAGAATCATTACCCCCCCCCCTACAGTAAATCCCCGCATATAAGAACCTACTTTTTTGAGAGCCAGGCTGAAATAGGTTCTTATTTCAAAGACACTATGACTAATATCAGGGTAGATATGTTCTTATTTGAAGAGTGACTTGTGTAGGCCCTTTCAGAGTCATAAAAAAGATTTTCAGCACTATCACTTGTGTTTGAAGGGTTTTTATGGACCTACACCTAATTGGGGCGGAGCATCAACATTTAACAGGCAACTGTGGCCAAAATTAACTGAGTAACAAAAATCAAAAATCAATTTTGCTACCCCTGCAATAAGAACCTGTATTTCATCAGACTGAAACAGGTTCTTAAGTGCAAGGTGTATAATTCAGGAAAAACAGCCTCTAGATTCTTATTTTGGCAGGTTCTTACATGCGGGGATTTACTGTATGACAGATGTTCGGATCTGTCCTGTAATCTGTCCTGTAATCTCCATAGATGACAAGTAAGCAAGTAAGAAATCGAGTCGTGATGTTTCTCGTAATTATTCACATCATAAAGCTCTACTAAAACTAAGAATCAATGTAATATATGTATACTTAATCTAAAACAATAGTAACATATAATACAAAAGAAGATTGACATCAGGCCAAGGAAACGCCTGTTGGCGCTGTCTGCGATGTGATATGCGACCTCGTTTCCATTGACGTAGCAACGGAGTAATTATAATTAGGCTTGCCTAGCAACGGAATCTTTGCTGTGGAGAACGACCAAGAAGAAGACACAGATGGATTTGAAATATATTCATTTAAGGTTTCACAGGATTTCAACTTTCCTCACTATTTCATAAACCGTTCGACTCCCATTCGACTGATCGAAATAACTCGAAATTGCGAAAGTTTCGAATCGGTTGCCGTCTCTGAAAGTCGTTGAAGCGCGAGAATGGACCTTTTAGCTATTCTACAAAAGAGCCTGGATCGAGCGATATTTTTATACAATTTTATACTCCAGGTTCGATAGAGTGGCGTTAAAGCTTCGATCGCAATTGTCCACATTCGAAAATTCTACAAATTGTAATGAAATATCGTTCGATCCACATTCGTTTTCAGAATAGCTAAAAGGTCTATGGGCCTAAAGCAGAACCGGTGCAAGTACCCCGAAAGAAAACTAAAATATCTCGCGAGTCTCATACTATCTCAGAAAAATTTTTCGCTTGATTTATTGCCAATAGTCATCCAAAAGCATCTTCGATTGCTCAAAGTTGGGCGGGGTAGGGCAGAGTGAAATTTTTACGAGTGCGTGCTTGGAGCGTGACAAAGAGGTTGAAGTGGCCTAAGCTACCGCTGAAGAAACTTAGCCGCTGCAGCTAATTCATGCTTTCTAACGGCTAAACGATTCTCGCTATCCAAAGATAAAACATTTAAAAGTCACATGAATGTCTAAACTAGCCTAAAATGCTTACCACTGTTGTAGAAATTCAATCCAAAAACGCGATGCACTTATCCGTCCAAACTTCAGTTTCCATCTTGGTTTCACTGCGAAGTGCGCGATCCGCTGCGAAGGAGGCGCATATCACATCGCAGAATGCAACTCAATGCGCGATTCCTCTCCCGTGTTTAGCTCCCTGATTGACATCTAAACTACTGCGCATGACTAAGAAGGAAAAGTAAGTCGTTCATTGTTCACTCAATCACGTGAACATGGTAACGAGGCCAAAGGAAAAGACGTTGTGTAGGCAGTATTAGGGAGTTTACGAAACCACGACGGCAACGGCGACCGCAACGCAAAGTTGCTTTTGTTTCAGAACTTTAGATTCAAAAGATTCCTTGTTATTCGTTCGAATTTGCTTCTCATGAGAGACTCTGAAGTTGTCCTCTTCAATTTCACAACTTGGAAATAGCATTTCTGGCGTTCTGTACTGCAGGTCTAGGCCTGCGAAGTAGTAAAACTCACTTGTTTTAATTGTTTGTCTTCAAAGTGAAAATATCGTTTTCAGGCATCTTTGAGTTATAGGGTGCTTTATTTTGGCCTTTTAGATGATATATTAAATGTAGCGTACGGAAACAAGACTTGCTTTGCGGAATTTCAGATGACGTTCTGGCTGGCGTTCCCGTCCTGGTTTCGTAAACTCTCTATTCCTGCTACACCCCCGCGGATCTCCACCTTTCCACCTGGGGTCCCTCAAAATAAGCTTTAAAACACATTTCTTTTACTAAAGTTCAATTGTATCCTTTAAGTCCCCCTGTGTGACAATGGCGCTTTGGTGGCTTTTTATCTGTTGCTGCACAGCATAGGATGCCGATCTTTCCAATCAGTAAAATGTGGTTGTAAATTCTGGTACGTTTTCTTAAATTAGATGGCTTGAAAGAAACTAAAGAGTACTTTACCGTAAATCTGTCGAGGAAATTTTTCTACAAGGTGGCCCAAAAAATTGTGCCCCGTTTGTGTGGCTGTTGTGGAAGAGTTCTAGATTTAATCATCTCAGTTTTTACACAGTTGCACAGGTCAGAGTTCAATTTAGAGTTCGAGACCCCGTACGAGTCAATCCGACAAGTGGCAACCGATTTAGGGAAGAGAAAAGGCAAAATAAGTAGTTGCCCCCAAAAAAGGCCCTCTTTGTTCTCCAGCTATGTCAAAATAAAGTAAGTTTTAAAAGAAAGGACGCTGGCATCGTATTAGAATTTTCACCACATTTTTCCAAGGTAGAAAGTCCCCTCTTATGAATAGAAAAACACTGCTAAACCCTTTAAAAAATTAGCACTAACTGTAATACTACGCCAGATCCATTTCCTTGGAAAGTTACGTGATTTTGACATTGCTGGAGTGCTATTTTGAAGCAACCACTTATTGTGCCTTTTCTCTGCCATAAATCAGCAACTACTGGTCGGATTGACTCACACAAGGTCTCAAACTCAAAGTTGAAGCCTGACCTACGCAGCTGTGTAAAAATAGTGATGATTGAATCTACAGCTACTCCACAGCGACGACACAATCGGGGCACAATTTTTTGGACGCCCTGTATATCGTGATATTGTTTCAAAGTGGCAGTATTTTAATTATTTTTTTAAGAATTCATGTTAAATTTTGAAAACTTGAAATCAACCAAAATCCTATATCTATTAGAAAATGATGTAACCTGCGATAAACCATTCTTTGTATGGTTCTACAATATGACAGCAACAAGAAATGCGTAGCTTTTCTGGTTTAGGATTTAGAATTTGAGAACGTCACAGCCTCAAAAATAATAAACGCTGCAGAAAAAATTTCCACGGCAGATTCACACAGCATGGTACCCTGAGTTCCTTCCAAGCTATTTAGTTCAAAGAAAATTATGATTGAATTTTACCCCTACCTTTTTGAAAGATTTTAGCCTTATGCTTTGCTGCACTCGCTTCACTCTAAATCATAACCATTTGTTTTGTTATTGCTTGCAGGATTTCTTGCCGACGAAGCAAGACGCTCTGCATTCACGAAAAGCAACGAAAGGCATCCAAGAGTATGATTTCGAGATAAAAGGAATTCCCTTCGTAATGGTCGATGTCGGCGGCCAAAGATCGCAACGTACGAAATGGTTTCAGTGTTTCGATGAGGTAACATCGATTTTATTTATGGTTTCGTCAAGTGCTTTCGATCAAGTTATCATGGAGGATCGAAAGACGAATTGCCTTATAGAGTCGTGCATGATATTCGAAACGATCGTAAATAACAAATGCTTCGCTAATGTCTCGATTATCCTTTTTCTCAACAAGACTGATCTTCTTAAAGAAAAAATCAAATTTAGTAATATTTCGGACTATTTCCCCCAGTTCCAAGGCAGGCCTAACGACCTGAAGGATGTGCAATCGTTCATACTGCAAATGTTCGACAGTCGAAGGCGAGAAAGATCTAAAGCTCTTTTCCACCATTTTACAACGGCTATCGACACAGAGAACATTAAATTTGTATTCCACGCAGTCAAAGATACAATTTTGCAAGATAACCTCAAATCGCTCATGTTACAGTGACAGTGCCTACGTATCCCCAGTCTTATTCGCCAGCATCCAGCCACATAGCCGCGTAAATCAAGACTTCAAATCGAGATTGTTTCGAATCCAGATTACTTTAGTACGAACGAGACTGTCTAAATATGGTAGCTGTGGTATTTTCAGCAAGAAACAAGTTGGCCTAAGTGTCACTAGATATTGCATATTGTTTTCATGCAGGGATTTTAAATTTTTTAATTCATGTTATTTCTAGTGCTGCTTAATGACGTCCGTTATAGGTAGAAATGTACTATTTTACATCAGGGTTGCCAGTTTACAATACTGCGCCAGTGTAGGCTGTACTTAGACTTGCCTGCTCGTCACACCAACAGCGTGCGAAGGGAGCAGAAGGGACGAATTTCGAGCTCAATGAGAAGCAAAGCGAGCGCTGGCTTCGTTGCTCGCTGCGCTCGAAACTCGTCCATCCAAGTCCAGCTGACTATGCTCGCTCTTCGGGTGGCAGTTGGGGCAAGTCTACCTGTACTAAGAGTGGTCAACTTTTTAACGGTTTTAGAGAGGATGTATTACTTGCATTCGAGCCTCAAATGTTTCGGCAGTGCAAACTTTAGACGTTCTAGTATTCACCATTCATCATACTGCACAGTTCGCTACGAACCCCTGTTCTGCTAAGTAGGAAGGTCGGATGATGTATCTTATGCTGATCTGGACGAGGCAAGTTTTTGCGCTTCTTTTACAAAACAAAGGATCTCAAATGGTGCCTACGATGTAGCTTTCCTGAATCGCAGCAAATCGCAGCTAATTATATTATGTTTGCTAACATTTTTATCCAGACATCGCATCTGAGATGAACCCATTTGTTTCCATTTTCAGCTTTATGACATTCACACGAGTCTTTATAGAGGCTGCTATATTGATGTTTGATCCCCACTGTGCACCATATTCTTAGTTCAACAGTATAAAATGAGCCTTGGCTAAGAAATTAACAAGTAGATAGGCCTAATTCTTTTGCAAAACACGAACTTCCAAGCGTCGTCCTTCCGTATAGGATCAAAGTTTAGTGTAAAATTCAAAGGCTTGTTCATTTGAAGTGAATGGCTTGAAAGAAACCGTAGCTACTTTGTAATATT
Source organism: Aurelia sp. 3 sensu Dawson et al. (2005) (assembly GCA_964020215.1). Classification (NCBI taxonomy): domain Eukaryota; kingdom Metazoa; phylum Cnidaria; class Scyphozoa; order Semaeostomeae; family Ulmaridae; genus Aurelia; species Aurelia sp. 3 sensu Dawson et al. (2005). The sequence continues at coordinate 27,639,778 of OZ026573.1, read as the reverse complement.
TCTACCATTGGAATTTTCTGAAATCTATAAGATTTTCTGACTTGTTTTGTTTTCCCCTTTTTTAGAATTCAAGAAAAATCTTGAAAAATGCTGAAAACGATCGTAATTCCTAAACTTCTTGAGAAAACACAGAATAGTTTTCATGAAAATTATAGTTTATCAATATCTGTAATATGATCTGAAGCAAAATCCTGTCACTCTTCTGGTCAACAATTTAGAAATTTGATTACCTTACATCCTGGAATAAGTTGAAGGATAAAATACTCTGCAAATTGAAAAATAGTTAATGATTTCTGAAAAGTCCAATGGCAGAGTTATTGCAAGGTACCTAAAGGGCCCTAAAGTTTATTTTAATCCATTCTGTTAAAAAAACTGGTCTTAGAATTTGAAACCATTGCTTCGTTCTAGACGTATTCGTTACGTGCAGTCCAGCTACTCAGCCGTTAATCGAGGTTTTGTTCGGACATCCTCTAAAGTAACCTATTTACATCCTATAGTGTTTCATAACTCTAAATGATAACCTAACTCTTCCGATGGGTTACTAATACTTGCAAATTGGCAACCCTTCATTTACATGACAGATGTTACAATGTTGATTTAGGTTTCTCTGCACCTTGATATTACCGGTTTGTTTTGCTAGTAGGGGACAATCTTTTACTCAGCGTATTTTCTCTCATCAATAGACCTTTTAGCTATTCAGCAAAAGAGCCTGGACCGAGCGTTATTTTTATACTTTTTTATACGCGAGGTTCGATCGAGTGGCATTGGAGCTTCTGTTACTATTGTGCACATTCGAAAATTCTTCAAAATGTAGCAAAGTATCGTTCGATTGAGATTCTTTTTCAGAATAGCTAAAAGGTCTATTCCATGGAGTGTAGAATAGGTTTTTAGTTTTTTTAGTGTGTTTTTTTTAATTCTCAAAGGGCAAGTTGTTTTGCTGCAACTAACTCTCCCCCTGGGCAAAACTTTTAAGTTTATTCTGTTGTAAGCTCTCCAGAGGCTTGTCATTCTTCCTAAAGCTATCACCCTTTGATAAAGTTGCTAAATTGTTTGCTCCCAGGGAGGGGCACTTAGTACATGTACATACGAGGAGGTAAGTCCGATATTTCTAGGTCAGATCATTGCCGAAAGTGATACTTTTGAGTTCAAATAGATTTGAAATGATGGCCATGATTTGTTTTGGCAACAATTTTAGTCAAAATGATATTTTTTGGTTCTTCGGGGACAATCCTGACCTCAATTTGCATCGTAATGGTATATTTCATGTTCGTTTACAAGTTGTCAGAGTATAAAATGAGCTTTTATTTTTGGGTGGCGATGAGGCTAAACTGATATTTTTGGGTTGCCTGAAATTTCTCGGGCCCGTATGCGCATGTGCTGAGAAACCCTCTGTGTGTTTTCTACGCAATCGCAAATTATTCCTAAAGTCTCGATTTTTTTGGTAAAACATCCTAGGAAATCTTCAAAAATCCCAAAAACCTCGACAAATGTTGGAAATCTTAAAAATCATCACAAAGTCTTAGAAATCCCAAAGAAAATCCGGAAAATCTTTTAAGATGTCAAAAAAATTCCAGATTTTGACGGCAAAAGATTATACTACTTCTCAAACAGAACTTTCGACCATTCATTTGCAATCTCGCAAATCGTTTTAAATCCAGAAAAATCTTGCAAAAGCTTCAAAATCTTGCCAAATCTCGAAAGTCTTTGAAAATATGGAGAATTTGTAGAATCTCGAATGTCTAGGGGTCTGAAAAAGTCTTAGAAATCCCTAAAAATCTTTAAAAGTCCCGGAAGAAATCTCAGAAATCCTTGAAAAATTTGAGAGCTTTCAAAAATCCCAAAATCTCGTACGATATTTTTGGAGTGATTTACCTCTCGGCTGTTGGCTTTTGATAGGAAAATTTATCACCCCGTAAACTTATCAATTCAGTACACTTTTCACTAAGCAAATATTTCTGAAATTTATAGTTGCCCGGAGACCGTACTTCTAGCCGTATTAATTTTAAGTAAATCTTTTGCTGAAGGCTGATTGCCTACAGGAATTGAACGAGTCTTCGTTTGCCTGGGACATCAGCAAACAATTTTAGGAAGAGCTGGAAGGGACTAAAAGTATTTTATTTAGTTTCAGCTCTGCAACTTTGCAATATTCTTCAAAATCAGCTCACTTGCACACCCCTGCTCCTACAAATTCGAATCATTTTATAGAATTGGCAATTTCTGTTAAATCTGTTTGGCAGCAACATACAGATACCCAAATGTTTGGGACGTAGAAAGTTAAGACATTGTTTGAAAAATCGGATATTACTATCTTTCGTCACAGCTTACTGGTCAAATCTTTCGCTTGAAATCAAAATAGAATATGCCTAATCTTAACCGAAGATCGGTGCTAAACAGTTTGACACATAAAGTATCGTTGGCAAGGAATTTCGCGGATAAGGTATTTGGACGCTTTTTAAAGTACAGTAAGGCCCCACATTTAAGAAATTACCTTAAAGAAACTTTAATCCTCTGAAAAATGATTAGCCCCTCCCCCTACCCAAAAGAAACTCTTAAGACTGCGTTCACACGATGCCGGCACATTTTGAAAACGGTGAAAAATGTGACGGTAGCAAAATTTGAGCTAGCGTTCACACGATACCGGAACAATTTGAAAACGGTAGGAAATTTGACTGTAAAAAACTCGTTGCAAGACTTTGATGCCAAACAAATGTACGTACACTCTAAGAATCGATTATTCTCGTTCCAAAAGCATTGAAAAATTCTCTTTTTGATCATTTTTCAGTGATCACACAATGCCGTTTCCAAAATGTGCCGGTTAGAGTTCCGTTTTCAAAATCTACCGTTTTCGAAATCTGCCGGCAAAAAATGTGCCGTTTTCGTGTGAACGGGAGGCCTATCCGTCACATTTTTCACCGTTTTCAAAATGTGCCGGTATCGTGTGAAAGCAGTCTAAGGCTCACACCCAAAATAGAGTTTCTTGTTGTTTGATTGACACCAACTACTGGTCTAATGGTGTCGGAGCATTACAAATCATACGGAGTTCATAAGAAATTGCTAACAAGATATCATGGATTTAACAGATTTTTACCTAAAGTTTAATAGACGATTACGCTAAAGATGGCGGCAAGGAACTTTTTACCAAGATGCACTGCGTTCTTTAATCGAATTCCTATAGAATCGTTAAGGATTCGTAATTAGAACGCAGTGCATCTTGGTAAAAAGTTCCTCGCCGCCATCTTTAGCGTAATTGTCTATTGATATTCTTGACCATCATTGACAACAGACACAGATGGTTAAGTATGGCTAATTTATTGTGGACAACCTATTTTGCTGTAACTTATTCTACAACTTTCCAGAAAAGGAGTTAGAAATTTAAGAAACTTGAGTCCAAAAACATGAGAAGTATCATAGATACAAGAAACGTTTTAGGCTGACACGTGAAACGAATGGTTTCTTAAATGCGGGGTCTTTCTGTTATTTGGGCAAAAGCATTTCTGACAAGAATTTTCTCAATGCTTTTTTAGGATTTTAGTGCAATCAAATTTGGTGATTTATTAAAGGTTGCAATTTGCGTTGATCACCCTGTACCCTTACTCAGGATCTCATATTTTCGCTTAGCATTTTTCTTGCGAATTTTTGTTACGTTTTATATTCATTGCAAGGTTGTCCTGAATGAGTTGTAAATAGCTAGATATATTTTGAATACTGAATTAGACTCGTCACATCGATGATTGTAGGCCTCCCATCCCTGAATCCTTTACATCTGTCCTGTTCATGATTATTTGTTAATCAACTATTTTTTCTCCTGTATCATTGAGAATTATATTCATTATTACAAATACTGTGGAATTTTGTCACTTTCCTGTGTGAAAACTGCTTATGATTCCATTACTAACCATGGTCTGGTTGCGGTTCAATTCAAAGAAAATGCATTGCTTCAATGATGTGAGACCCATTGATAGCCATGATCTTTTGTGGCAACCATGCTCCTAGGCCCTTTGTCAAATTTATGAAGGGACGAAAGGCCGGACGAAAGGCACCGTGGCCTTTTTAAAAGGTCGGTTTCAGCAAACTTTCGAAATCGTAAACCAGAAGGGCGAAAGAGTGTTTTCCTTGATATCAAATTGTGTGCTTTTCTTGAAAGTTATTCAACCTTTCTGCTCAAAGTTTGAAAGTGCGATGGTTTAGAATATTTCTCAAATTTGTTTTAAGTTCTTAAGAAAGAGGGAAAACACAAGGAAGTTGCTAAAGTTTCTTTCTTTCAAATGAATCTGGCAAACGATTTTCCTTCAACCTGTTTGAGGCTTGAAATCTATGGTAAAATGAAGAACGATAGAAACTGCTTCTGATGGCGCTGACATGCTGACGTTCAAACCACAAAACCTGCTCTGACTCTGAAGGAGCCTTGCAGTTTCGATTTTGGCTTTTTCGGTACAACCCCCGGTTCCAAAAAAGGTTCCGCCCTCGCTTTTGAGATCCCAAAAATTTACGAGGCTGCATGTGAACGAGGTAAACCACGAGGGTCAATTTCAAAGAGTTGCACCATAAAAATTGCAAGAGGAGCGGCGGCCTAAATAATAGCTGCAAATAAACAAATAACCCTATTTTGGAAAGACTCAAGGTTACAGTGACCAAAGGAAAGCCAGCAGAAATGTCTCAGCAAAGTGGAGCACCAGATAATTGGGAATCAATTGATGAAAGTGATGCTGCTTTACAGAAGCAACTCGGTGGCCTAAATGTTTCAGCAAAACCATTCGTCCCAAATGTCAACGCTGCCGTGTTCGTACCAGGAGGTTTCAGTAGCAAGCCTCAACAAGCAGGTAAAGTATTAATGCTCCTGACATCTTAGTTAGAGGGTTTCAGGTCCAGAGAAAAACGAAGGATAAATCTTCGCATATTCGTACTGTATATATATACATTGTGTTCATAAATAATGACAAAGAAAACAAGCTCCGACCAGTTTCCCGTTGTCCGTTGAATGAAGAGTTTTGCCTTGCCATTTATAAACCAAGTGACTTGTTGTGTGTAAATCTGAATAGTTGTTTTAACATGAGCACGAAATGTTTCGGTGCAAAAAGTGAAAGTTAAAGCAAAAAGGAATTCAACTTCAAGTGTTTTTTTCAGAAGAGAAATCCTGTGTCTGATGTGTGTGCATATGCATCATATGTAAATGAACACACATTTTATGCTCTCACTCAAACTTTTTGGTGAAATATGACGGTTTCATTTTTTGATAGTAAAAGTATTTTGAGAATGAACTGAGCAGTCCGGTAAAAGGTCTCGATTCGTTAGTGACTAACCGATCGGTTAGTGACTAACGGATGGATTAGTGACTAACCGTTTGAGAAGTGAATTTACTAACGGATTCCTTAGTCGCTAACCGATCGGTTAGTCACTAATGAATGCATTAGTTGTGCTAATAAAGCTGGTTTTCAATCGATTCCACGATGTTTTGCGAGGATCATCCCAAAATGCGTGTCTCTTGTTGTGGGCGAAGCCTTTTCGTGCTTGGAAAGTTTCTTCTCTTACCATTTACAGTATTTTCTGACAACCATTACTTAGAAAATGAAGATTCAATGGTATAGCTTGCTGATCCTAATTCTTGCTCTTTTTCATCAGCTTCTCATTGGCAGAGTTCTGAACCTTTTAATTGCCATGCATGCTCATGATATATTTCTACCAAGCAGCCCTGGTACTCGCCGGGTACTCGCCATAGTCAATGGCTACCTATACTTGCTATATGAATCTTATGAATTGTAACTTACGTACCTTACTCATCCATTTTGCAGTTGATGCTGTTTCCTTTCTCTAGTCAGTGCTTTTCTCCTTACCCAACCTTTCGTGTAGCATGGCTTGGACCCAGTTATGAAACACGTGTAGCAACAGCGATTTTCATTTGAACTTTGCTCTCCTCCGCTCCGCTTCGGTAGAATTTTTTTTCCTCCGGTGAAATAGCGTTTTCTCACATGCTGAATCCGGAAGAAGTATTTTTGAGCTGCGGTTTTGTACTGTTTTCGCCGCACGCACAACCTATCAAATTTCGCTAACCGATCGGTTAGTGACTAAGGAATCCATTAGCAAATTTACTACTCGATCGGTTAGTCACTAATCCATCCGTTAGTCACTAACCGATCGGTTAGTCACTAACGAATCAAGACCTTTTACCGGACTGCTGAGGGGCAGCCCAGAAACTGCATATTGTGTTGTCATAGAGATAGATTCATAAGTTCATAGATCACCATTTGAAACTTTTTTATATCCCAGATAAAGCTCAGCAGTAGCTACATCATGTTACTATTTACGCAATGTACAGGCACTATGCAAATATATGCATCACCACAAGGATGGCACTAGAGGAGTGAAACAGCGTAACTACCCCTATGGTTGTTACATCTAACAAAAAACAACCAATACCAGGAAACTACACACAAAGAAAAGCAAAATACTTGTGAATTGATCACAATATGCTAAGCATAAATTAACAACAATATCTGGGTATTTGAACAGTATAGCAAAAAGACAGATCTTAAAAGGACCACATAGTGTGTTCTTCTTTACAGTTCATATAGAGAAAATAACGAAAAGATTTACAAGCTGCTTTACTCATCTAATTACAATACAACACTACAGGGACAATACCAAGGGGAGTGAAGGACAATGACTACCCCCTGGCTGACAACATAAAGACAAACAATGCCAATAACGTGCACCTACTGTCCACTACAAATGAGAAATGACAAAACTATGATGGTTTGTCTCATAACATATGTAGTGTGGAAACCTCCTACTGTTGCTATTCAAGAAACAAATTCTCCTGAACTTGTATCTGTTGACTGTGTTGGTATTCTTCTGCCATATTTTGCAATCAAGTATTTTCTTTTCTGTATTCACTTAGACTTATATCAGTGGCGGCGGACAGTGCTAATAATGCTAATACTTTATTAGCAGTTTTTTTCCAAAGTAATTGCGTAAAATAAGGCCCAAAATAAGCTTCAAAATTTTTGAAACTGCCTCATCATCCCATCATTCCATCAAAACGTGAGGTTGCTTTGCATTTTTTGGTTGCTGCAATATCACACACAATCATTTGCGTGACGCATTTGAATCCTTTTCTTTAGTCTGATCCCGTAAAAGGAACCGCCTACATTCCCTTTCTATTGATATTTCAGCCCTCCTCAATTGATGGCCATGCTATTACTCGGCCATTTTTAATAGTGAATGCAGAGAAGCAATTGAAACTTGCGTCATATTTCCCGTTGTTCGTTATGCATTGCCCATTGTGGAATATGCAAATGATGACACCGTGCTAATAATTCTTGAAAGTTAGTAGCATCAGATCACTGCGGCCGTTTCAACATACCGCACAAAAACGATCTGACCCAAATCGCAGAGATGAATGAAGTCACATCAAGTGGAGTTAAAAGGGGTGTTTCAAAATCTTCTGGCTATTTTCTACACAAGAAAAATTAAGTCATGAACAGCGTCTTCGTCTCCAAGAAGACGGGCGACCATATCCTCCTGTTTGTTACCATAAAACATCGAACCTCTGTTGGAGTGAGTGATAGATATTCTTGGATGCGTGGAGCGAGATACCGAGAGAAATACGTATTTTGCAAGACATGTCTTGTCATGGGAGATCTGTCGACAATAAGATTTGTCGTTTGTACTTTAACCTGAGAAAAGACATCAAAGACACTACTGTGTTTTCAAAGAAAGGATTCGCTTTACTTTCGTTAGTATGGCCTGTCTAGAAAACTTGAACCGTTTTTACTGCAGGAACTAATTCCAAATTTTACCAGCATCATCATTACTTTGATAATTTTGCTTTCTTGCCTTGGTAAATTTTATGTCAAACCATATGGAATTCCCAACTAAGTCTGAAAGCTCCACAGCTAACAGCCATGCCAGGCAGCCATGCTGTGACAAAAGCCTTGCAAGCACTAAGGGTGGCCGTGCTATTACAATTTGAAAATTAATAGTGGGGCTTTCGCTAAGTGGCAAGTGGCCGCAAAGGCTAAACAAACCTTCCTTGAGCAGAGCCGCGTAGCCCCAGATGACTGCGGAAGAAACGAACGACCATGAGAACAACAAAAGAAAAGCCATTGATCACTCGATAAAAGTATGCATTTTTAAAACATCATATCGACGTTGAAGCATTTCTCTCAGTTCAAGAACTCACATATGGAGGTCATAGTCAATCAAAACATACTGTTCAACATTCAAATTAAGGGAATTTTCTTGAGATGATGGGCCTGTTGGTGGACTATCTCCATGACTTGCAACTGTTCCGTCACAAGGAACGCATTTGACCACTTGTCAAATAGTCAACGGCGTTTGAGATGTTGTAATCAATCCTGTGCATTCATTAAGTAGTACCTATTTGAGGAAAGTTGTTAACAAGAACTATCTCTGTTTGTTGTTACTTTGCTGTTATTTCTTATTTCGAAAAAATCTTTCTCGATGTTCTGTTTCAATGTTAACAATTTCTGCAAGGAATTGTGGTCAAAGCTCTGCAAAAACTTGGAACTGCAATGAGACAAAAAAAATACCCTTTTTTCCTAACTAAGTGTTTCCGTGAATGTGAGGGGCGTGGCCCTACAAATTTTTTTCTGGGAAGCCCCCGGACCTCTAGTTTTTCGTTTGCAAGTATTAGCAACTTAATTTACCTCCTAGCCGCCCCTGACTTATATGCTTTTCAATTATGTTTTCAAAGCACCACAAATCCAGCAAGAGAAGCCTCAAACTCCACCAGTGGCCCCTCCTGCTGCAGATGAACTGAATCATAAAGAGGATATAAAGGAACCTGAAGGTATGTTTTCACAAGGCTACTTTAGAAAAACACTCCAATTCTGAAATTACTGATTGAAGATTTCAGAAAGTCTAAAGCCAGGATTATAGCAATACAGCTAAGGATGCCTTGAAGCCATTCATTTTAAAGAAATTAGGTCATTTGATTTTTCTCCCACCTTTTTAAAACTTTGAAACCTATGCTTTTTTCAGAAGCTGAAAAGCCAGAGACAGCTGACTGGGAAGACAATGCTGAGGATATTGATGAGAAGTCAGAAGAGAAAGTAACTGAAGATAAATCACCTGATCAAGCAGCAAAACCAGAAGTCAAAGCATCAGGTGATATTCACATAAATGTTTGTAAATCATTTTTAAAAGTTTGCTCTATGTTACAAACATGATAGTGATTCAGCTGACTAGTGATAATGACTGGCGTAAACTTACAGTGCAGCCCTGCATACTTTAGCCCTGGGGAGGTACATACAGTAACGTGTTGAGGATATGGGTATGTGCTGCCCATATGTGTGGGTTTTTAGGTCCAAAATTCTCTAGCCAAGGGTCCTTTTTCGGCAGAATTTTCCTTAAACGTGGGTGGCTTTGACTGAAATTTGCCAAAAATTATTAAAACGGGTATATAGCTTTCCACTAAAGTTTGCCAAAAAGTGAGTTTGGGCAAGTTTTTACTCTCCTCCACGAGGTTTCTTTAATGTTTTTCTTTATTAGTTCCGTTGTTCTGTCGTCCATGGCTCCGTGGTCTGTAATTTAGTGACAGGAAAAAGGAAGAAAGGAACTCCTCTTTCCTCCTCTTCCCTTATTTTTTTAAGAAACCTCAAGGAGGAGAGTAGCAAATTTTGTTAATTTGAAGAGGGTAGCTTTCAGAAAACCAGGTGCCAGACCCCTGGCCAACCACAAGTTATATACCCCTGGGACGTTAACATCTAAGAATTTTTCTTGTTTCTTGAGAAGTTAATAGTTCTCTGCACCCTGATAAGGATTCTTGAATGAATGAAGCTCCTAATAACTTTTGAATTTTGATAAATTCTTGAGAATTTCTGTAAGAATTAATGTTCAAGGCCTTTTACTGTAAATGGTGCTAGACTTTGTAATAAGATCTTTAGATATACCATAACACTTTTTCAACATGGAACGTGATGCCAACAAAAACTGGCACTAAAGTGTTACAGGTTTATATCCTGTTGCTGAATTCTTATTACTACAGCCAACAGCTACTTCCCCCTCTTATTGACAGACTTCAGTTGTAGTGTACCACTTGAAAACGGGTTGGGAGTCCAAAATTTTTCAGCACCTCAATGCTAACAAGTTGAAATATGAAAATGTTTCCACCAAATTTCCTGTCCATGTTAGGCTTTGTGAAATCTGGTGGGCAGTTTCAAAATCAAAAAGAGATCTCTCCTGCATGCAGTTGAATGAAAGAATTTTTCAAGGTTGGAAATGCAAAAGAATCATATATATATATATTTGACAATTTATTACCTACATGGTTTTTGTTCTGTTTGTTTTAACAGGCAGATTGGCAGCACCAAGGCTGATGTGGACCTAGTCTTAGTTTGAACTTATATAATGTACAGAGATCAGACTTCGTAGTTTCTACTTTCAAATGTGGGTGCAAAGTAGCATGAAACATCAATTTCTTTGCTTTAAATGCTAAATGTTAAGAGTATATTGTGGAAATGAAACAGGCTATAAATGCAGCCCCAAGGGATAAGTATGAAGAACATTGCACACATTTTCAGCTTGTTATTTGCAAATTATTTAATTTCAGAAAAATCCAATACAAACGGAGCAAGGAATACAAGTCCAATGGAGGTAGCTGCTGCCCCAAAAGCTGAAGCAAAGAGAAAAGATTTTGGTGACCCAATGCTTGATGATTTCAAAGATCATTATAATGTCATATTTATCGGGCATGTTGGTAGGTTGATATTTTATCTTTGTACATATGTACTGATTATGTAAGTCCCTTGCATCCCTGCAGCAAACCTTGCTCAGCAGGGACTCATAATGAAAGGGCGAAGAGATGACCCTGCTACGCCCATTCTCTGCTATCACCTCACAGAATTGAAATGATTTGAAGCAGATTGAAGATTGAAGCAGGGCATGAAAAATATTTTCCTTCCTGGGACCAGACAAAAGATGATACTTAAATTTGTTCCAGCAAATGAAAATTGTCGATCTTTCTTTAAAAGGGATCGGGATCCAAAGATAGCTTGCAATACTGTGTAAACAGAGGCGGCACCACGGGGAGGACTGGGGAGGACACTTCCTCCCCAATGTTTTTCAGGACCGATTTTTCAATTCGTCGAAATCCGAGGAGAAATATTTAGGGGGGGTACGATGGTGGCACATGAGAAAAATGAGAAAAAAGATCACTTTGTCAGTGACCTTCTGTTAAAAATATTACAATTTTACCCAGGTTTACTTTAATTGCTTTTTGCATGATTTATAGATGAAAACCTTATAAAGGCTCTTCTTTTTCCAAATGGGCGTGGCTTTCATGAAAAATGGGCGTGGTCCTAAAAATTTTTCTTGTCCTCCCCACTTTTTGAGGGCTGGTGCGGCCTCTGTGTGTAAATATGGCAAAGTTTTGAGAGATGGAGCTGGAACCCCAGTAAAGAAACCACTTTGTGATTCCTTAGAAGCTTGATGGAAATCCAGCTCTCATTGATTGTGTATTTGTTGTATTATATAATATGAATACAAATTTTGCTAGCCATGTATCAGATAACTTTGCTTGACTTTGCAAATTATGTTTAATTTTTTTTTGGCAAATAAGAAATGAAGTGACACATAATAGAACTTATTTCAGCAAAAATATATTCTGTTGGACATTATGAAATGAAAATTTCCTGCAACCGCCCAGTTGCATGGTCAGGTGGGTTTTTATGTCCTGGCTTGAAGGGGTAGATAAGTCCAACGACTGAGAGAATATCTCCATTAACTCCCTCCATATGATTTTTCTTTTTTTTGGTGTTTCATATTTGTATAATATTACAAATTATTAATAATACCATCATGAGTTTCATGTTGGGTCCCATGTAAAGGGGCTCTTTTTGTTTGATGAAAAAAGTACAAAAAGATTCTCACATGTGGACTCTTTCTTAGATGCTGGCAAGTCAACAATTGGAGGTCATTTACTGTAAGTTTGATTTTTAAGTTAAACCTGTGACTTGTTTTCTGCACGTTTATTTGATTGTGGTGCAGACTCTGTTGCAAACTCAGTGCAGAAACTCAGTGCAAACAACTGACAGTACATTAAGTTGAGATGTGATGAAAAATGAAAGCAGAAGAGTAGGGGGACAAAATATTGACCAATGACAACAAATAAAATGAAGCCCAGAAGGAATTCATTGTTGTAAAGGCAACAAAAGAGGAGGGATAGAAAGTAGTATTGTGATTTTATTCCTTTCTGCATTGAGAAAAGGTAATAGCTAGGCATAGATGTATCCTTTTTATTCTCTCCATTTATTGTTAGGTTTCTTACTGGGCAAGTTGACAAAAGAACACTTGAAAAATATGAAAGAGAAGCTAAAGAGAAAAACAGAGAGACATGGTAAGTGTATTTCTGTTCAGCCTCAGTTATAACTTTAGTTAAAATTTTACCATGAATATGACAACATCAAAAGTATCTGTTGATCTGCATGTTTATACCAAACGTTTTCAGTTGTCTTGAACTTGAAAATCACAGCTTGAACAACATCATTGTTAGTCAAAGATTTTGAAGGCCATCAAGAGTTTTACTGGCAGAATGAAAATGACAACTTTCCCAGCATATCTGAAGGGTCATTTAGGTTCTGAAGGACACAACTTGTACCATAGAAACTTCCATAATTCCCAGGCAGGGACTTCCGTAGTGTTAGTTTGAACAAGTTGTGAGTTGCGTTATTTGGCAATGGACCAACTTACTTAAAGGCTATGAGTCTGTATAAATAGCGTTCTCATGACCAATATCAACTTCTATTCAATCATGAAACAAGAGTTAACATTTAATCCAGTATTGAAATTAAACCAAAGAAATTCCTTAAGATAATGCAAGGATTAAGAAGTCTTTGGTCTCCACCGCAAATGACTTTAGCACTATTGTGCGATAACAAAAGGCCATCAGCGGTTTGTCAGCAAAAATTCAGGACTGCTTTAACGCTCAACTATTATTCAATTCCTTTAATATTCTGATCTTCACTTTTTATCCAGGTACCTATCGTGGGCTCTTGACACCAATTTGGAGGAAAGAGATAAGGTTAGTTATCAAATACAGTAGATATTAAGCGAAGATCTGAAATTATTGCTAAAACCATTTATGGCGACAAGAGTAGTTTGGCGTGCAAAATGTTTCAGTGTTTCATCTGAAGTTGTCCTGGTAATGACCAGCAGACCAGTTATTTGCTGGTGAAAAAGTCATTATGCTTGCGTTATCGTTTATGCCTGAAACTGTATTGATCCTCTAATCAGCTAATCGGCTAAATTCAAATATACTAACAAAAATGATAGATCATTTTGACAAAAGCCATTGGATGTGAAGTCTTGGCTACAGAGAAGGTCTCTCTTTTGTTACAAGTATATGAGCTGTTGGACTGCATTTTGATACATTTTGGGCAATTTAGCTCCGTATTTTTCATTGTGAATTTGAAACCAATATATATATACATTTTTACTTCAATTTATCGTCCATGAAAGCCCTGTGGCAATCATTTATCAGAAAAATATTGGTCTCCCCAGACCCTTTTCTAATTGTCAAAATGGTATGTTGATCACAAACTCCAATGCTAGTCAACGCAGTAAAAGATTTCCATTAGGTCCGGTCTAATCTTTTTGTGTCTTCTTTCTGATTCTTGATTTTTTTTCACTGTGTTATCAAGACTAAATTGTCCATACTACCGGGTGAGCCAGAAAAAAGTTCCCACTTTTGAAAATTCATAACACCAAGACTACTATACGAATTTGAATCATACAAATTGTAATTAAAAGTCGAAAGATCAAAGTATTTTTGTGATTTTTTTCGCTGTCCTACCAGCACTACAAATATTGGTAAATTCAACTTTATAAAAATTTCATGGTTGCAAAATCACGGAAAAAGGGCCTAAAACATTGATCAAATCGTAAGGATTCTATTCAAATCGAACAATAGGCCATTGGCGTTTCACCTCCTTCAAGAGTTATAAGACATCGATTTTCAAACAAATATGAAAGGTTTTCAATGCCAAGGAAATTAATGCCTAGAGGATATCTCTCACCCATGAGAAGTTGCATTTCCTTCATTATTCTGTGCGAGAAGTCATTTATTAATTGATCGATGTTTTGGGCCATTTTTCAGTAATCAATCAACCATGAAATTTTTGTAAAGTTGAATTTACCTATATTTGTAGTGCTGGTAGGACAGCGAGAAAAATCACAAAAATACTTTGATCTTTCGGCTTCTAACTAGAATTTGAATGATTCAAATCCATTGAGTAGCCTTGGTGTTATGAATTTTCAAAAGTGGGAACTTTTTTCTGGCTCACCCGGTATATTCAAGTACTATATGGACCATTCGACTCGTCAATTGACTATTAGCAGCCAGTTCTCCTCAATGATCATGGTTGATATTGGTTCCAGCGGCACCCAAAATGTTCTGCATAGGTCTTGTGATGATAATTGATAACTTTTTGAATTACATAATTGATTGATTAATTGATTGAGTGAGTGAGAGAAATGAAGCTTGAAACAGAAATATGTGTATTGTCGTCATCCTTGTTTTAAAACTTCTCATGAAGCAGTGCTTTTCTTCTGATGTGTAAACTTCTGTTCCATTCATTATTTTCAATTGTTTCTTCCTCACAGGGCAAAACAGTGGAAGTAGGGAGAGCTTCCTTCGACACACAGAACAAACATTTCGTTTTACTGGATGCACCTGGACACAAGAGTTTTGTACCCAATATGATTGGTGGAGCGGCTCAAGCTGATCTTGGTGTTTTGGTATGTTCATTCAACATCGCTTTTAGGGAGCGGTCATAAAGTATCTGCTATATGGGGGCGGATGATTTTCCAAACATCTAGCAAAAAGATTAATGTCCCCATCCCAGATTCCTATTCACTTATTTATGGCCCAATTGCAAGAACTAGGATATTTTTCATGACCCCATAAAATAATTCAGTTTTTAGAATGCAGGCTCGATGAGTTTACAGGCTGGGTAATTTCAGAGTTATAACTTAATCATGAAGCACTGGCTAGCCACTGAACTAAACGAGAAGGAAAAGAAAAGAAATGAACAGAAAAGCAAGTATCAAGTGGGAAAAAGTAACAGAAAACAATTTTTGCATTATTTGCAGCCGTTGCCAAACTTCAGAAATAACATTTTATGATAAAACTTTTATGGCCCCATAAAATACATCTGGTTATTTTTCATAGCCCCAAAAAGTCATGGTAGAATTTTTCATGGCCCATCCAAATATCGTCCACCCCCATATAGCAGATACTTTATGACTGCTCCCTTAGTACTACCGGGGGACTCAAAAAAATGCCCACCTTGTTTCGAAATTCTGGTGACAAGATTAGTTGCCTTTTAATCATATGGATTCATGTTTCTGAAGGCTAAAAGATTTCATTATTTTCTGTTTTTTTTTTGGTAAATTTCGAATTTCCAAAGAAGTGCACCCTTGTTAAATTAAAAAAATATTGAAAGTCAGACTTACTGAGCTGCCGGAAAATGGCTAAAGATGCACAATCAAACCTTCCAGTTCTTTTGAAATCAATTTGAAATTCTCTTGAGAATATTAGCATAACCAATAAGATGATAAACTGAAGCTGAGACACAAACCAAAATTGATATGCTATTCATTGCGCTGAAAAATATTGAAGAATTGTTAAACTGACTAGTTGTGTTTCTTTATTTGCAATATGCTTCTGATAGTGCATTTAGGTCATTTCTGGATGTTCAGCAGAGCTACTTTTTTAATCCTTCAAATTTACAACAGCACTATTATTTGAAATTTACCAAAACGTTACAAAAATATTTGAATCTCGTATCTACTAGAAAAAAGAAATTTTGATGATTATAGCGCTAGTAAATTTGATGGCTGATGCTATTATTTTCAAACAGCGGCTTTTTTCTGAGTCATCCAGTAACAGTAAAACGTTTTGAGAATTTTCACAGTGATAAAATATTGAAAATAGTAGAACTGGTCAATTATGTTTCATTTATTTGCAAAATGCTCTTGATTTTGCGTTTAGGTCATCTCCTGGATGTTCTGCAAAGCTGTTTTTCAATCTTTCAAATTCACAACTGGACTTTCATTTTATACAATTTACCAAAAAGTTACAAAAAATATTTCAAAATCGTAGCTACAAGAAAAAGCAACTTTGATGATTATAGTGCAAGTAAAATTTGATTTAATTATTTTCAAGCAGGAGGACATTTTTTCTGTGTCTCCCAGCAACAGCAAGGCTTTTTGAACATTTTCATCAGTTTATGTATTAAGTAGCCCCTATGATATTGATGATTAACAAATTCACAGATCAATTAACAAATTAACAAATTTTGAAATCTTAGGTCATCTCGGCAAGAAAAGGCGAATTTGAAACTGGCTTCGATAGAGGGGGTCAGACAAGGTAAGAAATTACTGTAAAAACCCATGTATGTGAATCCATGAATCATTACCATGTATGAGAGCCTAGTGGATTAAGATCCTAGAGGTTGAAATTATGCAATTAATACCGCATTCACACTGGCAAGCGAAATTATGCAATTAATACCGCATTCACACTTTATGGGGTGAGTGGCCGAGTGGCCTATACAGTCTTCGTCAGGTAACTGAAGTTAAGCTCGGTCGAGTAAGGTCAAACTCCGGATGGTGACCGTGGAGGCCTGACTTCACAACTCACTCCGTCGTCCTTCGGAAGGGATGTTAAACTAGGGGTCCCATGCCTGGATGCGGCATACACAGTGGGCCTAAATTAGCTTTCAGTAGCTAGAAATCCTGACAAGCCCACTCAAAACAAATTGAAAACAAACAAACAAAAACCAGCTCTTTCTAAGATAGGTTAGATTTCAACCAATCAAATCCATTTGATTTGTTGGATTGACCAATTAGAAGACTCCATTCGATTACCTGGTTTAGTTTCAACTGGTTTAGCTTGTCAGTGTGAATGGGTATAAGATGCTGCTTACACGATGCCAGTAGAATTTGAAAACGGCATAAAAAGTGCCGTGTTTGCCTCCCATCTTCACGATGCTGGCAGAATTTCAAAATTTTGCCGGCAGAATTTTGTGTCCGTTAGCAAAACAGCAAAGTTTGTAATTCTGCCTGCATCATGTAAGCACGCTTTGCCGGTAGAATTTTATACTGCTTTTGTCACGAGGCTAATATTTATAATGCTCCTTATTGTCCTTATTGTTGTCCTTGTTTTATCTATTTTGATTAAAGACCCATTGCTAACCATGATCCTTCGTGGCGCCAAAGTCGACTTTCGTATTATCTGAAAGTCCTTTTTGGCCTAAATTCCCTTTGTGTTGCTTTTCATTCGGCGCACAAAGGGTCATGGTTAGCAATGGGTCTTTAATCAATGACGTCAGCTGTTTTGTTTAGTCAGTTTTTGACTTATTTGATATCTGTTTTTCGATATATATTGGGCCTGTGATTTTTGTGGAATGAATTTGGTAAATCTGATTTATAACGTAGAGAGCATGCTATGTTAGCAAAGACAGCTGGTGTGAAACATTTGGTTGTTCTTGTTAACAAAATGGACGATTCGACAGTTAACTGGGAAGAAGCTCGGTAAGAATGTAATTCTTTTTGTCCCCCAAAAGACTACATAGGCAAAACTTTAAAATTAGATGTGTTAAAATTTCATTGCCCTAGTATTCTTTCAAATGAATTGTGCCAGAAGAAACGTTCCCTCGATTGACAATTCATAGCATCGAGAGTGCTTCACAGATTTGAATGATTCAAATTTAAGTTAAAAGCCGAACGATCAAAGTATTTTTTTGTAATTTTTTGATGTCTTACGAGCACTTTGTAGAAATATAGGTAAATTCAACTCTACAAAAATTCACGGTTGTAAAATGACTGAAAGAGGACCTAAAACATTGATCAAATCATTTATGATTCCTCGCACAGAACAATGAAGAACATGCAATTATTCACAGTTGAGAGATATCCACTGCAAATTTATTGCCATGGTATTCAAAATCTTTAGTGTCTGTTTCAAAGTCTATGTCTTACAACTCTTGAGAGAGGTGAAATGCCCATTGCGTATCGTTTTTTTGTGAGGAGAGTCGTTAAGATTTCGTCGATGATTTAGCCCATTTTTCAGTCATTTTACCATGATGAAATTTTGTAAAATTGAATTTACCTATGCTTCTAGTGCTGGCAAGACAACGAGAAGAATCACATAAATACTTCGATCTTTTGTGTTTTATCAATAATTTGAATCAAATATGTGAAGTGCTCTTTGTGCTATGAATTTTCAAAAGTTGGAACTATTTCTGGCTCACCCGGTAGAGAGAGAAATTTTGATATATATCATGACTTTTTTGGAATTACAGTATTTTTATCTTTTACAAAAGGATGTACGAGAGGAGATCCGAAACTTTCACAAATTTCCCCCTTATCTCTGGAAAAGTTGCAAATTTTCTATTTTTCATGGAAAACTTATTCACGTTGTAAGAGGAACGGTTTATTCAAAATATGTATTCACCGCACCATTCCTGTTGCTTCATCGTCAGTAAATTTCTTTTCACCCAGACAAAAGCACATTTACCGTTTTTTGATCGAAAGCTTACTGACATTGTAAGGGGAACGATTTATACTAAATATGTATGCACCGTTCCTGTTATTGCATGATAAGAAAATGCTTCTAGGATATTTATGTGTT
The DNA here is from genome assembly GCA_964020215.1 of Aurelia sp. 3 sensu Dawson et al. (2005). NCBI lineage: Eukaryota > Metazoa > Cnidaria > Scyphozoa > Semaeostomeae > Ulmaridae > Aurelia > Aurelia sp. 3 sensu Dawson et al. (2005). The sequence goes on along the minus strand of OZ026573.1, from coordinate 27,621,126 downwards.
TAGTTGTGTTTATCTGATATAAAGAAAAGACCAATTTTTGTGAAAAGGACACCCTTTGCTAGACTAGTTTCTAGGTCAAAACTGTCGTAATTTGCCATATTCAACACACAAATCACCAAAATTTAATCTTCTTTTGGCCAAATTGCCAAAAAAAGTATACCCTTAGCTGGACCAAACATCCAATAAAGTATAACCTTGCTGGTGGCACACTCCTACTGTAGGTACCTTTACTGGGGAAAAATACCCTTCCCCCCTCCGTGGTTTTTGAGTCCTGGATTTGGTTTGCTCTCGTAATTGAAAGGGACGAATGGTTCGAAATGCTCCGTGTGCGAGGTCTCGTTCATGTTCTTATTGCTTTCCATTGAACTGACATTTTATAGAATACAATCTCGAAAACTGGAAATTTTTATAGGCCTATATACAAGTGTAGGGGTACCATTTTAGCATTGTAATCCTTGCTAAATGGAAGAAATGGTCTTTTTTTAGAAGTCTTTGGTGATATTTAGAAGATTTTTTCAAACAAATGCTATAAGTTGTTATATATTTCTATTACAGATATAAAGATATTGAATCAAAATTGCAACCTTTCTTGAAGAAGATGGGCTTCAAATCAAGTGGTATGGTACTTATTTTACTACTTTGAAGTTGTTTTGGCGCCTTAGTGTAATCCTCTGACTTTGCAGCCAGGATAGTCAAGTGGAGTGGGGTCGGTACCGTGTAGGACCCCACCACATGAGCGTCATGACAAGGGGTCGTGGACTCGATTAGGTCTGTTGTTTTTCTGCGCTCTCAGTGCTTGGCGCTGAAAAACGCGACGTCACTTTCACCTTCTTTAATCAAAATTTTAGTTTACCTTGTTTTACTGGTTTACAGTAAATCCCCGCATATAAGAACCTACTTGTTTGAGAGCCAGACTGAAATAGGTTCTTATTTCAAAGACACTATGACTAATATCAGGGTAAAAAGGTTCTTATTTGAAGAGTGGCTCGTGTAGGCCCTTTCAGAGTCTTAACAATGATTTTCAGCCATATTATTTCTGTTTGAAGGGTTCTTATAGACCTATACCTAATTGGGGGCGGAGCATCAACATTTAACAGCCAACCCGGGCCAAAATTAACTGAGTAACATAGATCAAAAATGAATTTTGCTGTCCCTGCAATAAGAACCTGTGTTTCATCAGACTGAAACAAGTTCTTAATTGCCAGGTGCATAATTCAGGAAAATCAGCCTCTGGGTTCTTATTTTGGTAGGTTCTTATATGCGGGGATTTACTGTATATGAGGACTGTCTGTAAGAAGATAGAAAAAGATATTATCTCATCATCAATTTTGGCAACTATGCACAAAGATTAGAAATTCTTCTTGTTGCGTGTACATACATGATTTATACATACATGAATTATTTGGTCCTTGGAACAAGTACAGAAACATGGAACTTATAAAACCAGTATCACAATTGAATTTGGAGGAATTGTTCAAAAAGCAGAAGCAGTTTTCTACTCGCCCAGTGTGCCGCTAGTTTATAATTTTTGCTGAATTCAAAATCAACATATGACAATTTTAACGTCACGCCAGTTGTACTGGTCGGGGGATTTCCTTAATCATATCTTCCTTCAAATGTACATACCTTTCGCTAATTTTCTTTGGTTTTTAAGGTATCGTCTGTTCTTTTAGAGATGACATTCATGCCGTGTTCAGGATTTACTGGTGCAAATCTGAGAGATGTAGTTGACCCAAAAATATGCCCTTGGTACAAGTAAGTGTAAATATTTTTGAATAATTTTCATGTCATGGAGCTTTGATTTATGATCTCGGCAACGTAAGTCATAAATTATTCACGAAATGCAAACGCCTCGTGGTAGCACTTAGAAATCTTTCTCTGCTATTGGCCCTTCCCCCCATTCAATATTGGCTTATTTTGTGGGCAAAGCAGCAAACTGTAGTTCTTGATAATCAATATTGAAAGGGGGAGGAGGGTGCGTTTTTTACTGGACACTTTCTGTCCAAGATTGTAGGTCTCAATGTAGAAGAGAGAAATACGAGCCCCCCCCCATCCATTTTAAAAGTTGTTTATATTGGGTTACAATTGAAATCCCATTATATTATCTTGTTTGTCTACAGGGGTACATCATTCCTTGACTTACTAGACAAATTACCATCATTCAAACGCCCGTACGATGGACCTGTCAAAGTTTTGGTCAGTGACAGATATAAGGTAGGAATATCATTGCACTACGGAAGGAATTTTGTATATAACCACTGGACATCGTTTCAAGGAAAAATTTATATCGCACAATCAAATGTTAATTGATAATATGATGATACTTTTGTTAGCAGTTTTGCAAAAATATATACTTAATTAAGAATTATTATCTGTTGGGCATTAGAAAATTTAGGCCATGCAACCAATCGTCACAGGAAACTTTACGACCATATCTGATTGCAGGATTTATCCAAAAAATCCAGCATAGAGCTCAAATCTTTAAAAAGACGGGTGTAAAATTCTTTTACGTTTTTCTTTGAATCAAAGTGCTTGAAAGGAACTTTGGGCAATTTGCTGTAAATCTGCCGTGGCAATTTTTTGATATCGTGATTAGCTTTAAAATGGCGGCATTTATTGATTTTGAGGTTGTGACGTCATCAAATTTCTAAATCCCTAACCAGAAGAGCTACAAATTTCTGCTTGCAATCATGTTGTAGACCTTCATAAACTATGGTTTTCTTGAAGATTGTGTCAATTTTCCTCAAGTAATTTAAGGGTTACGATGGATTTAATTTTCTCAAAATTTTTGATGGATTTTTACAAAAATAATCCAAATGCCGCCATTTTGAAAATAATCAAGATATTAAGGAATTGCCACGGCAGATTTACAGCAAATTACCTAAAGTTTCTTCGAAGTCATTCAATTCATGGAAAAATTTGACACAATTTCACACCCACCTTTTTTAAGATTTGAAAGATTTGAGCTCTATGCTAAAAAATCCAGGATTTATCCCAAATCCATTTTTTATGGCAAAAGCTACTGCATCATTCTTTCGTTGAAAATGACATACTTTTCATGCCCTGATTATTACATGAAAATAGGTAGCAAGACCTTTGCAAAATACTGATACATGGACTTATCATATTTGTGTACCGCTTCTGAAGCTAAGACTGCGTTCACACGATGCCGGCAGATTTTGAAAACGGTGAAAAATGTGACGGATAGGCCTCCTGTTCACACGAAAACGGCACATTTTTTGCCGGCAGATTTCGAAAACGGTAGATTTTGAAAACGGAGCCCTAACCGGTATAAATTTGAAACAGCATCGTAAACAGATCATTTTTCAACGCTTTTGGATCGAGACTGGTCGATTCTTAGAGTGTAGGTACTTTTCTTTAGCATCAAAGTCCAGGAACGAGTTTTTACTGTCAATTTTCCTACCGTTTTCAAATTGTGCCGGCATCGTGTGAACGCTAGCCCAAATTTTTCTGCCGTCACATTTTTCACCGTTTTCAAAATGTGCCGGCATCGTGTGAACGCAGTCTAAATGTTTGCGCTGTCAAATGGCTAAAGAATGTCAACAATTCAAATATATGTGATATTATTAGAACATTACCCATGTCTCGTCAAGAAGAGCTCTCTAGGGTTGATGTACTTAACTCCTAATTTTTCTGTCCATTGCTAGGTAAAAACTTTCTAGAGAGATAGTTAGAACATTTGTGATGGCCTTAGAAATTTTCATCTGTCGTAAACTTCTCAAAATTATCCACTTTGTATTTCATTTAAATTCTTTCAAGGACATGGGTACGATAATTATTGGTAAAATAGAATCTGGGACAGTAAAAAGAGGAGAATCATTTACATTGATGCCGAATAAAGTAAGTCTTGCACTTTTAATAAGTAGTATCCTATCTTCAGCTTATAGCCGTTTTATTATGCGATGGTGGAAGTTTATGGTGTTTGCTTCAGATTTATCTTCAAGATCAACAGTGTCGTGCACTTATGAAACATAAAGATAGATGACAAGTCAGACTTTTCTACAATCATCATCAGCATTGATTGATTTACATTGTGCAAAGGTGACATGAAACTAGCAGAAATCACAGCTGATTGAGGCCTCGTCTATAATTTATGATATCCGTGGGTTATCAAAAAAATCATTACATGATAAAAAGCAATGTGTCTATCCGTTAAAAACCTAGGATCTAGTACATGGGCTTACAACTGCATTGATCACTTTTTCAGCACCTAATTTGTTCTCAAAATGTTGGAAGGGAGCTTGAATCTGTTATGTTTTGCTGTAGTGTATGCCATGGTCTATTTCCAAGAAAGTGTACAGTCTCATTTTAAAAGGATATTGTGTGTAACTGAAGGAGATGCACATAATGTAAATTGTTACGGTCGTTATTAGATGTGAGGCTGGATCTCAGCATTAGATCTCACTAGATCTCAGCATCAACGATTTTACTTGAAACATACATTTGTTTCCTTGGATGGTAGTCTATAAAGGTGGAGCTCCATTTGCCACTTTCCAGCCCATCAATATTTGGCAATTGTTTGTATGGTTTCACACGTTAATGTAAAGACTTGATAAAAGCGTCTTTGTTTGCAGATTTCTGTTGGACTCGGCTAACAGCTTTCAGAACAATCAATTTTACCTTTATCTCACAGCAAATAGTTAAAGTTATGAATATCATTGGTCCTGATGAATCAGAAAAGACATCATGTCGAGCTGGAGAAAATGTTAAATTGAAGTTATCTGGAGTCGAAGAAGAGGTACGTTTGGTCTATAGTCGTAAATTAAACGTGTACTGATGTTTCTTCCGAACAGTTCCTCTCAGGGCTTTTCGTAACTCTTTTCTCTGGCTCTTCATCAAATAAATGGGAAACAAAGACCTTTGCATTTTTTTGCTTATCTTATAATGATATCGGTTGGTCAAGTATGTGATTTGTCGTGAAGAGTAAGGCGATGATTTTACATAAATACCAGAGTGGATTCGATTTCGCAGTGATGAAGAGCTTTCTTGATTATCACTGAGCACAACATGTCATGGTCCTTGTTGGTGAAATGCAACGTGGTATTGCAATTTACTATTCCATATTGCAGTATTTCGCAACTTTTATTTCACGACAAACTATGCGTGCAATGATATGAATATCGGATTTTCTTGATGTACGAAAATTTTGTTGAATAAAATCAAGCTGCTTCAGATCACTGCTTGTTAACCTCTGAAACTGTACTTATCGGACCTTCTCTTTTGCTCCTCTTAGGAAGTTCTTCCTGGCTTTGTTATTTGCTCTGCCGATGCCTTATGCAGCACTGGGAGAATTTTTGAAGCGCAGGTAAATATATGATTATTTTTATGTATTCCATGTTTACTTTCTATCGACTAACTACGGGGCAGTATCAGATACGCACAGTCTTTCTTTAGTACAATAACGCCAAGGCCATTGTATATGTTGAGCTGGCACTACATGAGCAAGTTTGGTCAGAAATGTTTGTTTTGTGGAAATCCAAACAGCCAAAGCTATCACTAATTCATGTAGATGTATGGTTTTTATCCTTGGGTTTGATAAACAAATATTCATCCAATCTTTATGCGTTATCGTGAGTGAATTCAGATGTTTAGGCCGCCAGATATTTCAATCAAATCGATTGCTAATGAATCAACCAATGCACGTAAAGTCAAAAAACTTTTCATTTTGTGAAACTACCTTATATTTTGAATGGCAGAGGTTACTGACCTTTTGTTTTTCAGAATAATTTTAATTGTCTATCTGAATGAGAGACACCTTGAAATTTTCTTTCCATAGGTCGTTATTCTTGAGCACAAGTCGATCATATGTCCGGGATACAAAGCAGTTTTACATATACACAACGCAGTAGAAGAGGTCACTCTGATTGTGAGTACTATCTTAAAATTGTTTTTATTTGGTCATCATCTCGTTACTGCCTAATTCTGTTCCTGGCAGGTTCTGTTTGATAACAGATTTATTGTCAACCAGACTCCTATTTTAGAAAGAACTTCGTTTGGAACGTCATTTCTTGGATTCATTAGACCACATTCCTTACCATCATGTTCAACGGCCACGTTTCACATTCTGAGAGCAAGAATAAGATATACTCACGCTTGCTGTTATCAGCCCCAATGCTGTATCCCTACATTGTTTTCTTGCGAGCAAAGAGGTACTCCATTGCTGTTAATACACTGGCTACTCCTAAAATCCCTTCCTTCAAATTTTCGCTCCTTATCTATTGATGTATTAACTCCAAGAGCATAAGACGAATCTGATTCGATTTTCTTAGTTGTGTGCTATTTATGTTGTTTATTATTATGATTGTGACGTCAGATTTATTTGCAGCCACTAAAGATTTGTCGTCAGATGATCATGATGGCAATGATTATCAATGATCATACATCAGGTTTTGAATCTGGCGTCAGACCAGGTGTCTTCTTATCAGTTGGAGAACCCTTGCTCTCTTGCACTCTATTTCCTCCCGTATCCCATGTTTTTGAAGTCAGCTGTGCAAATTTTTTAATTTTTTTCAACTTTTGGACCTTGCTTGAAAAGTGAAAGGAACAGATCTATAAGAGAATAGAGTTATAAGTTTCATTTCCATCCTTGCCAAACTGTATTCCAATGTTTATGTTCTCCTTCAAGGCTTTGGTTGCAACAATAGATAAAAAGACTGGCGAAAAGAGCAAACAGAGGCCGAGGTAATTATAATTCTAAATTTCATTTAGAATTGATTCGTTTGGTCTCCTTCCTTGTCCTGGTATGGCTTTTAGTAGCTGTCATGTCACACGTCATCGGTTAAGAGCTCATCTCAAACCAACATTTTTTTACTCAAGATTTTCAAGCAGTTGAATCGCGATTTATGCCTTACACACTTGAAATTGTTATAACCGAAGAGGCTGCACGTTCTAATCTCAATTTTTTACGCAGTATTTAGGCATTGGTTTGCACAGGCTGTGAAAAATTTGAATGTGAGAATAAAGCGATCTTGTCACGTCTTTTTTTCTAAGTTCTTTTTCTCCTTATAACGACGTTTCCGTGAATCTAGAGGGCGTAGGTTCCAATCCTATAACCTAATTCTTTGAACTGAAACTTAGGCCCAACGTGACTTTCAGATACTTCACATACTATCACATACTTATAAAGCTCGTATGGGCTTAATAGAGCTTCTACGGTAGCTGAAGTTTGTTTCAAGTGCCATTCGGTTAAAAGAATCAGGTCACAGAACAAACATTCTTAGCAACTAATTAAATCATTTGATTTCTAGATTTGTAAAGCAAGACCAAGTATGCATAGCACGATTCAAGACTTCGAATCTTATTTGTATGGAAACTTTCGCAAAATTCCAACCAATGGGACGATTCACACTTCGAGACGAAGGTAACTTATAGATTTTTACGAGTTTAAGCATGTGTGCTTTCTCCACTTTTTTGGCAAATTTATTCACAAATCAAACTCTCTTATGGTTTGCTTGTAATCTGATCTGTTCTCTGAGTAATTTACCGAATGCTTGAGTGTTTGGGGTCAGACAAAAGGCCTCACAGATCAATGTTTATCTCACAATGAGCGCTAAAAAATTTGACTAAAACTTTGACTAATAAGACTAAAAGTGTTGTTTTATGATCGCATTCATACAATTCATTTATCTTTGCAATGTCAGTCACAAGCTGATTTTGAATACTCAAAAGTTCCTGTTGATGCATGTGGTGCAATTTTGCAAAAATAAACAAGTAATAGAGTAGAATGTAAGCACTTTGATACGAACTGAAATAAACACGATAATTCGAGCAAAGCCCGTTATCAAGACCATTATTATCTTCATGATGGTTTGTGCTTGCAACGTCTTACTAAATTTATTTCATATCAAGGTGCTTATTTTTGACTTAATTTACTTGTTTATATGTGTGATTTGGAATACGTTGTACTTGAAAATGGACGGAAGAAGGGAGACACTTGCGTCTTTTCAGCTGGCATTTGTCACAGTGAATTGCCAGGTAAATCCGAAAGGGCACAAGAGGGACTGTCAGACTTTCTTGCTAGTCAATGAAAATGCAATGGACGTTTTCACAGGGTATTGAGACAGGGTAATGAGGACAATTAAACGGGGATAATTACAAATTCTATATTGTAAAAAGTACTTGATTAATTCTGATGTGCACAGCGTGTAAGGTCCCTAGTGAAATAACTCTCTTTCTGCAGCAGTTATCCATTGGCCAATGCAATGTTCGAGTTTTCACAGCTTTTCTTTCTCCTTTTTTGCCAGGTAAATCAATTGCAATAGGAAAAGTTTTGAAAATCGCAGAAAAACGAGAACATGCATCGAATTAAACCATTCCAATTAGAATTATCATGATGATGTCATCTTGCTGAAACCGAAAAAAATTAAGTCATTTTACATTCATAAATCATGGATGCTGTTGTCATCATATTGTGGAAAGAACCACAGAAAGAAGACTATATCAACGTTGTAGCAATATTACTGCAAACTGCTGAAAGACAATCCCTAAGACCGTACGAACTCAGTGTCATGTCATCCTTCGTTTATTGACTGATATGCTAAAGGGGCAGTTGCACCGTTCTGGCATGTTTCTCACAACGTTGCATATTTTTATTGGTTTATCCTAAGATTCTGTGTGGGTAAGCAAGTACCGAAGAGCTTGCTCCGACCCTCAAATTTTTGATAGCTGCAGTAATGCTTGAGAGTAAGGCAGATTTGGGAGTATGTTTTATCAAGTTGCTTAGGCTAAGCATCCAAACGCTGCTGGGAAATCGCAGCTTCCTTCTTTCTACCAAATTAATCGAGGAATTTTACATTGAAATGATGATGAGGGATTTTACATTAAAATGATGATGAGGGATTTTACATTAAAATGATGATGAGGGATTTTACATTAAAATGATGATGAGGGATTTTACATTGAAATGATGATGTTGGATGGTGTAGCGCTATGTTTGCTTTCCTTTTCATGCAACTGCCCCTTTAAAAAACTCCAAGCTGCTTCTACAAAGCCCAGCCAAACGAGCACACATCGCAGTGGTGTCGAATATTTGCAAAACTTGAAAATTCAAGTTATAAGAAGTTATTACCTAATTCTTTCAGCTGAACTGATCGAAGCAAAAATTTGTCCAATTTTGCCATAATACCAAGGACAGATTTTTGATATCTTGATTATTTTTGGAATTATGCCGTGTTGTAAATTCTGCTCAATTACAGTTGTGGCATCATCAAATCGCTAAATCATAGACCAAAAAAGCAACAGATGTCTGCTTGCTACCATCTTGTAGACTTTCAAAAACTGAGTATATCTTGTATTGGTCATGTCGATTTTTCGTAGTCAGTTTGGAATCATTGAGCTCTTACTTTTTGTCAAAGCTTCAGAAAAGTAGTGGAAATCACTGTGCTATGGCCTATCAAAAAATACTGCCAAATCGTCGTTTCGAAAGAAGTTTGTTTACATTACATGACCCTGCCACTTTAACCCTTTCACGCCCGGCTAAAATTAAGCTCAACAGGAAAACTTGATGTAGATCGTTGTTTTCCAGGGGGTATCAGAATCAAAGATTGAATAAGCAATAGATAAATGCAATGTCCATAACCTTTCAAATCAATCAAAACTCTGAAAGCTTTACCCCCTGAAAAATTCGCAGTTCTCAATGAATAATGTTGGGCTATATGGCCCTTCCAGGGGTGAAAGGATTAAGCGGCGTCGTACTTTTTTCAAAGCCAGAATATTTCAAAGTCGATTTGCCAGTCTCCCATATCTTCTGAATAATTGTAATGAAAGATCAATGGGCCTGTGAAATTATATTTCTTAAGGAAGATGATATTCATTTTTAAAAAATCACTTATTTTTGTGAAGTGGTGCACAGTTTTCACACGTATCACACTTAGTATCGCACAGTAATCTACTGTTATTATATATTGTTGTTGTTAAGCGTGATGAAAAAATCTGCAGAACTCAGCTTAGTTTATTTCTCTTAACTCATACGGGGTGAGTGGCCGAGTGGCTTATACAGTCTTCGTCAGGTGACTGAAGTTAAGCCTGGTCGAGTGAGGTCAAACTCCGGATGGGTGACCTCGGAGGCCTAACCTCACAACTCACCTCGTCGTCCTTCGGAAAGGACGTTAAACTAGGGGTCCCATACCTGGATGCGGCATGCACAGTGGCCTAAATTAGCTTTCAGTAGCTAGAAATCCTGAGCAGCCCACGCAAAACAAATCGAAAGCAAACAAAACAAACTCAGAAATCCTTTTGATTTATGGCTATGCCCTAAGAATGACATTGCTGGATTCCCTGAAAATGCGAAAAGCCATCTTTTCATCCATATTTCGCGATGATTGGCCCAACTTCGTTAAATAGATATTGTATATAAATGTTGCTAAACCTCAAACCCGATATTGGATTGAGATTTATGGTTGTGAATAGAGTTCCTCACGTGCAAAATAGCTCCAGGTTTCTTGAGACTCCAAAAAGCCATACCCGAAAAGAGACGTGGGATCGCAATGGATTGCTTTCTTTTTGCGTAAGGCAAACTCGACATGAAATCAACGTGGGATCTTATAAAGACAAGAAATTTTTCTTGCTGCAGCTACATCTCTCGTCACTTCGTCTCATTTCCAAAATTGACTGTTGAATGATGTTACCACAAGCGTACTTTTTCACAAAAAAGTTGTCGGTTGATTTTCGTGATGTTTATGATTAACGAAATGTATATACCCGCAGCTATGATTTCCCAATTACCGTTTTGCTTTCGTTCATCAGAATTCTGATGAATCGAATGCGAAACGATCAGATCCCACAAAATAGAAACTTTTTTTCAAAACAGGCTGCTTAGTTTTCCATTAAAACTCATGCCATAGAAGTTTCTTATATGAGGGAACCATTTCTTAATAAAATCAGCCTGACGTTTCTTAAAAAGTGGTGTCCATTTTACGGGTTCTTATTATCGAGAAGGCTCATGATTTACCCGCAGCTATGTGCTTTTCTTCGCGTGGTATTAAAATGCATTAGCATGCGCGTTGAACCGTGTAACTACAATGGTCTTCCAAAGATATTTGTGTGCTGCAGAATATTTATCGAATCCCTTTCCTTGAACGTTGTCCAAAAAAGAGTGCAATAAAGAGGGTTAACTTTTTTGGAGTCACTTTTCAGAAAGTTCTTTGAAAGTATCAGCTGTTTGGCCCTCTCTCTTCAGATTTTCTTGGTTGCGATTGTACCAAATACAGGACTAGTCCCTTGGCGTACGAGCTACGTCACATAGACCAGAAAAAATTAGCGAATTTGATTGCTGCACCAAATCAGTCTCTGGAATAACATTCAGTTTTTGCCTTGGCCGGGATCTTGCCAAAAATCATAAATATCAACTGTTTGATCTTTCGTGCCGTGACGCAACTTGTGCGGTCATTCGGTCAGCAGTCTTCTTCATACGCATGCTCTATGGCCTCATGTTCAATTTTTTCAAAAGCAAAACAAACTCCGAAGCTTCAAGAATTCATGGCCAGCATGTAAGAGTCATCAAGGCATCAATCTTGGCGAATTCTAACCTTACAAAGACATTGAAGAGACGTGAGACAATTAAGCAACATCTTAAGATATCAACAGAACGAATCTTTGCCCTGAAAGGATATCTTAGATGATACAGAGTTGAAGCAGTTTAGGCCAACTTTTTAGGCCACTCAAATCAAGTTGCAAAATGAATCTTGCTGCCAATGGCGGGGATCCCCCTGGAGATCTGCTTTTCGTCAACTTCAATCAAGATAATACGTGAGTATGATGTACATGGCAATTGGCATGCCAATCGTTATACTCGAGTCAAGGGAGTACGATATTCCAGACTGACTGAAAAGTTTGCTAAGTACTCACGGAAGATGCGCGCAGTTTCAGTTTCAGTTTATTCATTCATCAATAGACCACTTTCACAATGACGTCAATTCTTTTGAAATACTTCCAAGAACATCACTTGCTTCGATATCATGTGGACCTAAATCTCAAAAGCGTGCATTGCTCTTGGCAACGCATAAAATAGTTTTGTACGTGTCTTTGCAACATAATGATATGATGTAGATTTCTTGCTGTACAGGGAATCACATCTCTTACCTCGAATTGAATTTAAATGTGAAACTGGTCTATCAATCCTAAATACAATTCTACACATTACATAACACCTAAATTCATACAAAAATACCATACCACACAAAAGTAAATTGAACTAAGATACACTACAAGACTAGGAATTAAATTAACAACAGTAATGAAATGGATGGAAAGAAAAGAATACTTTACATGATTGTATTTAAGATTGATTGATTCAGAAGGGGCTCTCTAAGGCTACGTTTCCATTACTCCGTTTTCAAATTTCTCCGTTTTCATATCACTCCGTTTTCGGATGATCTTAAACCGTTTCCATTACTCCATTTTCGCCAAGAGCGCCTGGCACGAAAAGGGGATGTTTCCATTACTCCGTTTTCGTTCGTTTTCATTTCCTTTGTTCGCACTTGTTTTGAAACCGAGGATGTTGTGTAGATTGTTGTTTTAGTGTTTTTGAATGACTCCGTTTTTGGTGTTTCCATTTAAAACGATGCGCTTTCAGATGTCTCGGTTTTCAAATCACTCCACTTTGAACAGCGTTTTCAAATGTCTCCGTTTTCGATTGTTTTTAATGGAAACACCAACGCGAAAACGGAGACATTCCACTTGCAAAAACGGAGTAATGGAAACGGGGCCTAAGTAGGTAGACTGCATGGAAAATTTGCGGTTGAGAAAAATAGATCCTTTGTTTATTGCCAACTGCGCGGCTCAGGTTGAAAACTGCGTACGTTTCTGAGCATGCAAGATATTGCCTGCGCAGTGCAACTTTCCAGTCTGGCATGTGAATCTGGCACGCCTCTAAGAGTTATACTACATCATTTTTCAAACAAATACTAAAATGTTTCAATCCCATGGGAATAAATGTGCAGTGGATATCTCTCATCCATGGGCTGTACTTTCTTTATTGATCCGTGCAAGGGGTCCTCTTTGATTTGATTGATGTTCTAGGCCATTTTTCAATCATTTTGCAACCATGAAAATTTTGTAAAGTCAAATTACCAATACTCTTAGTGCTGGTAAGGCAGCAAACAAAATCACAAAAAATACTTTGATCTTTTGGCTTTCAATTAGAACTTGAATCATTCCATTCTGTGCACTACTCTTGGTGCTATGAATTTTCAAAAGTGGGAACTTTTCTCTGGCTCACCAGGTAGACTTCTGCTTTGAAGATAAACAATAGAACAATAGAGAACAAAAGGAATTTCCTTGTGCACAATGGAAATCTCATCAAAAAGTGCCATACTCTGCAAACTAGTGTGCAAGCAAAGAAAGGAGGACACTTGAACTTTAATCCTTTTGCTAAGTATTGCCCAGTTTGCATCTTGCTCAAATATATAAGAAAGAATAAATTTGTCTTCACAACTGGTTGGATAAAGGTGAAGATGAAGGTGAAGTTGCTGTTTTTAGCACCAAGCGCTGGGATCACAGAAGTAGCCAAGTGCTAATCAAGTCCACAACTCCTTATTATGATACTTAAGTGGTGGGGTCCTACTTGGTATCAAACCCACTTCCTCTGACTGTCCTGACTCTATAGTCATATGATTTCACAACTGCAACACCTTTAAGAATGGATAAAGATTTTCTGTGAGGATAATTGGAAAATGGAATTGTGTAAAATAGTATTGTCCAGGAAATGAGCCTTGAGGTACCCCAAACTTTATTGATTCCATCACTTCACCACATGATCTACTTTGATTGAAGAAAACACTCAGATCAACCTGAATGGTTGAAATTGTTGTTTTCTGGATAGCCTATGAAGAAACTGTATATGCAGCTGCAATACCCAGCAAGCAGGAGAAAGATCAACAGATACTTTTTATAAAAAACTGGTTAATCATTACTTGATCTTATTTCATCACCAGGTCATTGGCTGTTGGCTCAAGACTGGGATATAAATTGTATTCATTGAGCTCAATTGAGAAACTTGAAGACATACATGACTATGGTCAGTATCACTGTGCATTATAATTACCTTCTACAGGGTTTTTGTTGCTGATGTCAGAAAATTGATGGGAATTCATGTCTGAGTTGCATAAGTTAGAAAAATGGGAGAAACCCAAATGTTCCAACCATACAACTGTGCCTGTGAGCAGCACTTTCTGCACATAGATAACACCTTGAAAATCCCGTTAGTAACTTGAGATCAAAGTAGCCTGAAGTAAACGTTTAACATCTTACTCTCATAGTGATAAGATGAAGAGAATGAAGCTTCAAATATTCTGCATTCAGTTGCACACTGTATTTAATTACCATTTTGTTTTTCAGACAAGGATGATGTTTGTATAGTGGAGAGGTTATTCTCAAGCAGCCTGGTGGCAATTGTAAGTTTATCAGCACCAAGAAAACTGAAAGTTTGTCACTTCAAGGTAAGCACTGTAATATGGGTCTTTATTCAGTATATACCATTAGTTTGTCTGTTTTTCTTCAGTATGTTGCTTGTCAGAGATCCCTCTATATTACATAAGATATGATAGAAAACATCTGAAAGAATATCAGTGTACAGTAGTAGTCTGGAGGCTATCCCTCCAGATAATTGAATAACCTCCATCTTGCTGCATGTTATCCCCTGACACAATGTTACTCCTCTGTGTTACTGTAATGTTATCCAAATGAATAGCCTCCTAATAATTGCATGTTATCCCCCAACAACATGATGTGGTTCACACCATATTCACACAGAACAATGTCTGCCTTTTTGAATAACCTACTACACAGATGTCCTATGAATGGGGTGGAAAAATGATTCACACATATTTGTAGAGAATTTATTTTGTTGATATGCTGTTTCAGTCTGTTAAATGAAGAGAAATGCATGTAGCAACTGATTGATTTTTTCACCTCCATTGAATGATTCTCTTTTTAGTAGTCTGGCATAGTAAGTGTCTGTCTCCTCAGATGAATTGTTATTGTTTTATTTTCTAGAAAGGAACAGAAATATGCAACTACAGTTATCCAAACACAATTCTGGCTGTCAAGCTCAACAGAGTGGTATATTTTCAACTTAAGCTACAAACCTTGTGACTAAGTAATATCCTCCTGTTTGAAACAGATATGCAGCAAAGTTAACTGTGCCACAGTTATATGAATTAAGTTTTCTGATAGCTAGAAGATTGAAGTATTTGTCATACTTTTTATTTATTTCCAAAATAGTAGTTCCTATGGTAAACTCGAAAGTTAAAGCAGCCAGTCAGTTGCTTAGAATGCATGATCAAGGTTTCCCGATCTTGTGAGATCTATTTGAAATTCTTTTAAGGCTTAGCATAACAAATAGAATGATAAACTGAAATTGAGACTTAAACTGAAGATTCTTGTTTAGTATTCTGATGGAGTATTGAGTATAGTAAAACTGAATGGCATCATTTCTTTTATTTTAAGATGTCTTTGATCATGGTTTTAGGCTATCTTCTGGATGTTCTGCAATGTGCAAAAGTAACTTTGCAGAATAATTTAAATTTGCCAGGGAACTACATTATTTTGAAAGTCAGTGAAAGCATACCATGATACTTTCATCTTGCAGCCTTCGAAACAATCAATTGTATGATTAGACTGTAATTACTTTTCAAACAGGGGGACTATCTAGTCACCTGGTATATTTTCTTGTTATGTTTTGAAAAATTTTTGTTGGCATATTGCCGTAGAGCAGCAGATTCTTTTGTTGTTGAAGATTAAGAGACAAATGCATTTATGAGTCTGATCAGTCTTTAGTCACAGTCTGAAAATGCAAACGGGGAATGAGGGAGCCTCCATATTGACAACTTTTTACATACTGTACTGTATTTTACACCATTTTTCCCCAGCAAGTGTTAGTGATGCTGAATCTGCATCATAAAATGCCCTTGGTAACATTTTAAAGGAAATACTATGAGGTATTTCCACGCAGGCAATAATGAATGTAAATTTTATGTCAATCTTATTTTTCAGAGGCTTCTAGTGACACTGGAAGAGAGTTTGTACATCCATAATATCAGAGATATGAAGGTACTTGACTTTTTATCAAAAGCAACACCCATGCAATAATAAATCTATGATTTGCTTTGGTGTAAAGCATCCTGATTCCTGACCTTATCACATTACTGTAAGTGGAAATCACAAAGCCCCATATAATGTACTTATTTGAGATGAGATTTAGGAATGCTGGATAGGACATTGTAATCAAGAGTCTTTACAATGATTAATTCTGTGAGGAATATTTGACCAGGGCTGCTTAAAGAAAAACACAAATTATCAACGACTGGTATTAGAAATTTGAAACTTAATGCTGGTTTAGCTTATAGGATAGTCCATTTCCATTAGTAAATCAATTTTTTTGTTCCTCAGGTACTACATACGATAAGGGACACACCTCCAAATCCCAACGGTAGGCCATTTTAATGTTTATCATACCGCACTTCTTGTTAATTTAAAGTGAAAAGGCAAAATTCTCTCGGTTTGAAAGCAGAAATATATGGACAAGATTTTTACAGGATGTCATTAAACTGACAGATATAACATTTGCAGTTAGGGCCATCCCACAGTTTGATCATATTCTTGAAGCTATTTAAGTTTTTAACTGATTTTAATTCCTTTGGCAAAACATTCCATATCTGAGTTCCATGACTTTAAAGCTGTTGGAACCAAAGGTTAAGGCTGCGTTCACACGATGCCGGGACATTTTGAAAACGGTGAAAAATGTGACGGACGGGCCTCCCAATCACACGAAAATGGCCCAGTTTTTGCCGGCAGATTTTGAAAATGGTAGATTTAGAAAACGGAACTCTAACCAGCACAGTTTGAAAAGTTTTGTGTGAACACTCGAAAATGACGAAAACAGAACACTTTGCAACCATTTCAAAATGGAGCGAACCTGTTCTTAAGGTGTAGGTACTTCTCCTTGGCATCAAGTTCTATGCACCGAGTTTGCTACTGTCAAATCTTCTATCTTTTTCAAATTGTAAAGGTATCGTGTGAATGCTAGCTCTTATTTTGCCATCGTTACATTTTTCACCGTTTTCAAATTGTGCCGGCATCGTGCGAACATAGTATAAAGACTAAAAGTTATATTTCTAACCAATTCATTTATTTCAGGCCTTTGTGCATTATCATCACATTCAGATAATTGCTATCTAGCTTACCCAGGCAGCAATCAGGTAATATATAAAGCTTGATCATTTAGTATCTCTTTCTTAATATATTGTCAAAGTGTAAAATTGTAGCTGTGTCAATAGGACATTCGGGTGGAAAGCGCAATTTGACCAGAAATCGAAGGATGATGCAAGCGACGACAATCATGATAAATTTATTCATCATTCAGAAAGACATATCCAGTTGAAGTGTCAGTTCAACAAATCCATTAAATTAAAATAATACTAGGACAAAATCGGTGGGACATAATCAGTGGTACGTTTCGAACCATACTTGGTTCATCTTCAGCAATTGGTTAGGCGTTAAACGGTAATTTATACCCTAAGACAAACAAGTAATTAAAGGTGAACAAGCGTGAGTTACATTTTCTACGCGAGAGGGAACCCGGAACCTAAGTCCTAAGTGGCTAGAAGAGTGTAGCTGTGTCGTTACCAGTGACATTATTAAATTGTTAAAAAGTGGGACGCCCACGAAGGAGCTATTCACATTAAGAGAAGCCACATACAAACTTGAGCTTCGGTAATCCGAACTCCGAAAAGAGACAACATTGTTTCAGTTAGAAATGAAGAGTTTTGGCGGTCCGAAGTTATGATATGACCGTACTAAATTTATTGAAAGAGAATCGTTATATTTTTGAGATATCTTCACTGCAGATTACGCCATTTTGGATTTACAGTAGTGTCCCGCATATAAGAAACACAAGTTTAAGAAACACCAGCCCTGATTTTGAAAATGATAGCCCCAATGATAAGAAACAGGCTCGCTTGTTTCTTATTTAATGATTATTGACATGAGAATGGTTTTTATTTTCAGCTTTCCAATTGAATCAAACTGTATCTATATTCAGGATAAAATCAAGAGTTTTGCTTGCAAATGAAGCAAAAAGGACCTGCCAGGAATGATTTCAGTTTTTCTTGAATGTGAAAATTTACAAATACCAATCAAAATAGTTTGTTTGCATCACAATGTATCTGAGTAGTTCATTGATAGTACATGATTTTTCTAACAAGAAACTTAAGAAACTTCCCCTGATTTGAACTTTATATCTCCAGACCTGAAACTGAAAACGTTGTTTTTATATGGGGGACACTACTGTATCCAGTGTTTGCTAAAAGTCTTGAACACCTCAGCTAATTTTGCCTTTTGTTGCGATTTTCTCTTCCCCATAGTACAATGTTGCTCTGCAACCTTAAGATGAGATGGACAGGGCAGCTCGCAACTCTGATGGAATATTAAAACAGTAATCTTTCAAATCAACATTGTTCCGGGGGGAATGTTGCTTCAATTTATCGCTATGGATTGAAAATGTGAAGAAGTGTGTCTGAAGCAGGATATGATCTAAGTAACATTCCGAGGACCTTTTGGATGCGTTTTAGCTTAGACAATTCATTAATTCTGCATGTAAAGCAAATAAGATATCTTCTAAAATGCATGTTTAGACCAGAGTAAAATTTTTAAAATAGTGATATAAATTATAGGTTGTGTGTTCTGATTTGTATGTTCGTGAGGTTTAATATATTTAGATTACATCATAAAGTATCTCATTTTCCTCATGCAGATTGGAGAGATTCAGATATTTGATGCGGTAAATCTGGTGAGTTATCTGTTCTTTGTCTTCTAAGCTCATACCTGTAATCATATTTTCTGAGCTAGTTACCGTTCCTGTATGATTCTGGACGTTAGGATTTTTATGTTTATTGAAAGTTTATAGTATGCTCACCAAATTAGGTAGAGCTTTTCCCCTTCGTAGTTTTTGGCAACTGCGATATTTTCTGCTTTGAATTAGTATGAATTTGATTTTATCTTTAGATTTTAGCAAATTGCCGCATTATTCTGATGAAGTTTTAATATTTTACTTTCATCGTTCTTTGTGATAGACTGATTGCATGTTCATAGTTATCGCTATTGGTAGATTGATGGACGCGCAAACTATGACTCATGGACTTCACATTGAAAATTGGGACGAAGCTTTCCCCTATTGATTTCATAACTAGATATGAAAACCATAGCAACACTGTACGAATTCCAGGCAATGGTGGAAGGGCTCAAGTTGCCGGCTCGAACCTCCAGTGCTGAAACATTTTAAAGTTCCAGTTTACAGTGATATTAGCCATGAACAAAAGCCGCAGGTATCCAGGTGAATGTTTCCTTGACGCAAGAATCAACAAACCTTTCACTGTGAAGCAGGAGCTCCTCATTTTTAAGACCAATCAGCTTCCACGCTCTTCACCGCAGCAATGAGAATTTCCAACTGTTGAGGGTGGCTTGCCTCGCTTCAGAGGCTACACCTTAGCCTCGTTTCAGAGTGCACACCCAAACGTGTTCATTTTCGTCTCAACTTTTTATATGTATGTCCATAAGTCCCAGTTTGAGCAAAAATAAAAAAGGTTGCTGTTGTCATCATTGTTGTTGCTGTTGCTGTTGTTGTTGTTGCGATAACTGGGAATTTTTCTTGAGTCTAATGCAGGGACTCTCATTTCACCAGTTGTAATTGATTTGGAATATTCATATTTGACTGTTAAAACAGAACCATTTCTCTTCAGCGTGCTGTAACGATGATTCCAGCTCATGATTCGCCAGTTGCAAGCCTGTCTTTTAACTCATCCGCTAATTTACTTGCCTCTGCTTCTGAAAAGGTACGTTACCCTTCAGTTGGGAAGTCCGAGAGACGAATGAATCATTAAATTTCTGAAAGTGCTTCCACGGAGGGTAGCCGTAGCTTAAACTGACCAATCAACATCTTAAAATATAACTAGGCCTTTCAGCTACATGCTGATACCCAGTTTGTATAACATTTGCTTTTGAGATGATAGGCATGATCTAGCTCCTGAAGTTGTTTTGGGTCACGAGATAGAGAATTTGTGGCCTAGGTGGCATAGTGGTAAGGCGTTGGGCTCATGATCCAAGGGCCAGATTTGTGGAAAGTATCCTTGGGCAAGATGTTAACACAAATTGTCCCTCTTTCCACCAAAGAGTATAAATGGGTACCTGGACCGTAGTTATTAGGGCCGTCTGTAGCTGCACCCAGCTATATGCTGCTAAGCATAGTGCCCATGGGATAAGGTGTAAAGTCGGTTGAGTAGCCTTTGGCTAGATATGGCTAAGACTATAAAACTGCTTTTACTTTACTTTACTTTACTTTACTTTACCTTACTTTACTTTACCTTACTTTGCTTTACTTTGCTTTGCTTTGCTTTACTTTACTTTACCTTACTTTACTTTACCTTACTTTACTTTACTTTACCTTACTTTGCTTTGCTTTGCTTTGCTTTACTTTACTTTACTTTCCTTTACTTTACTTTACTTTCCTTTACTTTACTTTACTTTACTTTCCTTTACTTTACTTTACTTTACTTTACTTTACTTTACTTTACTTTACTTTATCTTACTTTACCTTACTTTACTTTACCTTACTTTACTTTACTTTACTTTACTTTACCTTACTTTACTTTACTTTACTTTACCTTACTTTACTTTACTTTGCTTTGCTTTGCTTTACTTTACTTTACTTTACCTTACTTTACTTTACTTTACTTTACCTTACTTTACTTTACCTTACTTTACTTTACTTTGCTTTGCTTTGCTTTACTTTACTTTACTTTACCTTACTTTACCTTACTTTACTTTACCTTACTTTACTTTACTTTGCTTTGCTTTGCTTTGCTTTACTTTACTTTACCTTACTTTACTTTACTTTACTTTACCTTACTTTACTTTACCTTACTTTACTTTACTTTACTTTACCTTACTTTACTTTACTTTGCTTTGCTTTGCTTTACTTTACTTTACTTTACTTTACTTTACCTTACTTTACTTTACCTTACTTTACTTTACCTTACTTTACCTTACTTTACTTTACCTTACTTTACTTTACTTTGCTTTGCTTTGCTTTGCTTTACTTTACTTTACCTTACTTTACTTTACTTTACTTTACTTTACTTTACCTTACTTTACCTTACTTTACTTTACTTTACCTTACTTTACTTTACTTTACTTTACTTTACTTTGCTTTGCTTTGCTTTACTTTACTTTACTTTACTTTTGCTTTACTTTACTTTACTTTACCTTACTTTACCTTACTTTACTTTACTTTACCTTACTTTACTTTACTTTACTTTACTTTACTTTGCTTTGCTTTGCTTTACTTTACTTTACTTTACTTTACTTTACCTTACTTTACCTTACTTTACTTTACTTTACCTTACTTTACTTTACCTTACTTTACTTTACTTTGCTTTGCTTTGCTTTACTTTACCTTACTTTACTTTACTTTACTTTACTTTACTTTGCTTTGCTTTGCTTTACTTTACCTTACTTTACTTTACTTTACTTTACTTTACTTTACCTTACTTTACCTTACTTTACTTTACTTTACCTTACTTTACTTTACTTTACTTTACTTTACTTTGCTTTGCTTTGCTTTACTTTACTTTACTTTACTTTACTTTACCTTACTTTACCTTACTTTACTTTACTTTACCTTACTTTACTTTACCTTACTTTACTTTACTTTGCTTTGCTTTGCTTTACTTTACTTTACTTTACTTTTGCTTTACTTTCCTTTACTTTACTTTACTTTACCTTACTTTACTTTACCTTACTTTACTTTACTTTACCTTACTTTACTTTACCTTACTTTACTTTGCTTTACTTTACTTTCCTTTACTTTACTTTACTTTCCTTTACTTTACTTTACCTTACTTTACTTTACCTTACTTTACTTTACTTTACTTTACCTTACTTTACTTTACTTTACCTTACTTTACTTTACTTTGCTTTGCTTTGCTTTACTTTACTCTCCTTTACTTTACTTTACTTTACCTTACTTTACTTTACTTTACCTTACTTTGCTTTGCTTTGCTTTGCTTTACTTTACTTTACTTTCCTTTACTTTACTTTACTTTCCTTTACTTTACTTTACTTTACTTTCCTTTACTTTACTTTACTTTACTTTACTTTACTTTACTTTACTTTACTTTATCTTACTTTACTTTACTTTACTTTACCTTACTTTACTTTACTTTACTTTACTTTACTTTACTTTACCTTACTTTACTTTACTTTGCTTTGCTTTACTTTACTTTCCTTTACTTTACTTTACTTTTCTTTACTTTCCTTTACTTTCCTTTACTTTACTTTCCTTGACTTTACCTTACTTTACCTTACTTTACTTTACTTTACCTTACTTTACTTTACCTTACTTTACTTTGCTTTGCTTTGCTTTGCTTTACTTTACTTTCCTTTACTTTACTTTCCTTTACTTTACTTTACTTTACTTTACCTTACTTTACTTTACCTTACTTTACTTTACTTTGCTTTGCTTTGCTTTGCTTTACTTTACTTTACTTTACTTTCCTTTACTTTACTTTACTTTCCTTTACTTTACTTTACTTTACTTTACCTTACTTTACTTTACTTTACTTTACTTTACCTTACTTTACCTTACTTTACTTTACTTTACCTTACTTTACTTTACTTTACTTTACCTTACTTTACTTTACTTTACCTTACTTTACTTTACTTTACTTTACTTTACTTTACCTTACTTTACCTTACTTTACTTTACTTTACCTTACTTTACTTTACTTTACTTTACCTTACTTTACTTTACTTTACTTTACTTTGCTTTGCTTTGCTTTGCTTTACTTTACTTTACTTTACTTTACTTTACTTTACTTTACTTTACTTTACTTTACCTTACTTTACTTTACCTTACTTTACTTTACCTTACTTTACTTTACCTTACTTTACTTTACTTTACTTTACTTTACTTTACTTTACAACTGTACGTTACCTCCAAAATCAACGAGTACTTAGAAGATGTATTTCCCTGCATAAATTTATGGGGTTTGATGAGTAATGTAAATTTCAGCCCTTTTCAAACGCTTTAAAGGTCGGGTTTTCAACGGTTTTTAGTGATACACGATTCTTTTGTAACTTCCGTTCATTACACCATCTGTCTTTGCTGTTTTTCACATGCACTCTGACAATTGTCCTACATTAAGCATGAACTGAATCTATTTTCCACCCAAGGGCACGGTTATCCGAGTATTTTCGATACCTGGAGGACAAAAGCTATTTGAATTCCGAAGAGGAGTCAAAAGGTATGCTGTTTTCATCTGTAATGTCAATAGCTATCAATTAGCTTTCTCGAACAGGCGTTGAAAATCTTTTTCGTTTGTCGTCTCTTCGAATGGCCTATGAGGAGCCCTGTGGTGAAGCCGATCAGAACATCCCTACTTGCAACTTTAAGCTTTTCACCGAGGATGAGCAGTAGTCCTTACCCAGGTGCACAGCCAGGGGCTGGAACTCGTGGTCTGCAGCACAGAAGGTGAGAGCACTGATCACTAGGCCAATCTACCACCTCAATAACCACTAGGACAATACGTCGCTAGATATAGTGCGATGAAACCCTTGTTTGACCAGACCAGACATTTCCCTAAGCTGTTGACTGAACAGAAAGGCGCTGAGCTTTTGATATCCCGTTGAAATTGCGGTACGATCAGTTCATATTTATGAATTGGTAGGGCGAAAGTGGATGGACGTAGCTCGCTGGCAATCTTGCAGTGGGAAGCAAGGAAAATAAGGCCGACGCCGGCTAGGGTGGGCGTGGCAAATCTAGTACCTCCTAGTGACATCTATGCTGTACTAGCTACTTTGTAGATCGGTTAATTTCGCATCCTTTTTCGGATAGAAATTCTGAGATAGATTTCATTTATAGTACGTCTGCGTTTGCTAAAGTCATGGACATTTTGCTTGTAGCTGTTTCTGAAATTTCTTTAAGAACAGTGAATTATCGGCAAAATGTATATTTTTAAGCTTGAAAATAATGGCATGCTGCCTGCCGTCTTGCATCTAAGTAAGAAGTGATGTTTTTCATAAATATTATTACTCGTTGTAAATTACGATCAGCTTTGGACTCTGTTCATTTCGTCGGATTAATGAAAAGCTCCAAGTAAAAGTTCGGGTTTGTTTAAATCCTCGTGTACAAATATTAGACCATGAAAACATGGCATTCTCCTACCCCCAAGCTTTCATAAAGATAACAGTTTTTCATATTTCTTTTACTTTTCAGGTGTGCACACATCTACTCCCTGTCATTTAGCGCCGATTCGCTGTTCTTAGCTGCATCCAGTAACACAGAAACAGTTCATATCTTTAAACTAGAACCACCGAAGGAAAAGTAAGTATGACTAATGTGTGTTTTATGTCCACTTTGAATTAGAGAACATTTTAAAGGCATATGCAAATGAAGGCACAATGTTGTGGGTGTGTGCATTGTCTATGACTCATTGAATTTGGAAAATGTTCAAGTTTCCTCTCGAATTCGTTGTTTTCTCTCTCTTGTTCTCCCCCGTTCCCTGTCCGTCTGCTTCCCCCCTCTCTATATTTTCTTTTTCTTTTTTTGTATTCGCTTCGTTTGTTATTGTCTTGTGTACAGTACTGTCCCGCATATAAGAAACAACATTTTCAATTTGAGGTCTGATACAGTAAATCCCCGCATATAAGAACCTACTTTTTTGAGAGCCAGGCTGAAATAGGTTCTTATTTCAAAGACACTATGACTAATATCAGGGTAAAAAGGTTCTTATTTGAAGAGTGGCTTTTGTAGGCCCTTTCAGAGTCTTAACAATGATTTTCAGCCATATTATTTCTGTTTGAAGGGTTCTTATAGACCTATACCTAATTGGGGGAAGAGCATCAACATTTAACAGACAACCTGGGCCAAAATTAACTGAGTAACATAGATCAAAAATCAATTTTGCTATCCCTGCAATAAGAACCTGTGTTTCATCAGACTGAAACAGGTTCTTAATTGCCAGGTGTATAATTCAGGAAAATCAGCCTCTGGGTTCTTATTTTGGTAGGTTCTTATATGTGGGGCTTTACTGTAATATTTCTTATAAAATGAGATATAAACTTCAGATCAGGGTAAAGTTTCTTATCAGAAAAATCATGTACTATCAATGAACTAATCAGACACGAGCTTTATGATTGTCATACAAAACATAATGGTTTCTTTTGTATTTGTAAATCTTCACTACCAAGAAAAGTCACATTTATTCAAGGAATTTTTGCTTCATTCGAATGCACATTTCTTGTTTTCAATTGAATAGGCACAGGCTGATTCAACTACAAAAGCTGAATTTATCATGTTTTTCAAATTTCTATCGTACACATAGTTTTTTGAATAAGAAACAAGTCTTTTTCAGACCTGCATCAGTTTCTTATAAGAGGGGATATTATTTTGAAAATCAAGGTCTGGTGTTTCTTAAATCAATGTTTCTTATATGCGGGATACTACTGTATTCTTTGTTTTGTTTTATTTCTCAATGTTGGCTGTAGAGGAGAGGTGCTGCTTCTCACTCCATGCAGTTTCGTTTCGTGTGATTGTGCAGTTTTCTTATGCTGTAGGCCCAGTTTGTAGTTCTCTATTCTTATAGCTGGTAGGTTTTTATGGTATATGCTTGATGATGTAAAAAAACTGAAAAATTTCACACATTTCAAAATATGAGAATTCATTTGCAATCTTGTGTTTCGAAATAGGAATTAGTTTCAGGAAATATACTGAATTTCGTTGTTTACAAATTCACTAAAAAGGTAGGATCGCCACCGGTGTGATATTTCTCATATTTTGAAATGTGTGAAATTTTTCAGTTTTTTTTACATCATCAAGGATATACCATAAAAACCTACCAGCTATAAGAATAGAGAACTACAAACTGGGCCTACAGCATAAGAAAACTGCACAATCACACGAAACGAAACTGCATGGAGTGGGAAGCAGCACCTCTCCTCTACAGCCAACATTGAGAAATAAAACAAAACAAAGAATACAGTAGTATCCCGCATATAAGAAACATTGATTTAAGAAATACCAGACCTTGATTTTCAAAATAATATCACCCAGAATTCTCAATTCATTTTTTCATGTGGGAACATGAGATTCGCCATCTTGTCTCGGTAGTCTCTCCACTTATCTCGTAAAAATAACTAAACTAGGTCCCAGCTCTCTAGTGTCTGAAATCGTCCACTGTAGTCCACTACTGATAAACATAACGAGATAATAGTGATAAAGTACCGTACAATTCGTGTATGGAAAACGTTGAAATTTTGAATATGCTCCATGAAGATATTTCGTCCTCTTTTACAATGATTCATTTTCTTTTTCAAAGTTTGCACTCTCAATCGTTTTATTTTAGACACACAGACGAGCCACAAAGTTGGGTTGGTTATTTTGGAAAAGCTTTGATGACTCCCTCAAACTATCTTCCATCGCAAGTTACTGAAGTTTTAGCACAAGAAAGAGCTTTTGCGACGATAAAATTATCCCATGGAGGTAATTTCTTGACTTGTTAGAAGACAGGAAGCCTAGGCAGTAAAATGAACAATAGTATAGCCTTGGTCAAACGAGCATAGGTTCCAAATCTTCAAATCAGTGTAAAAGGGCGGGTGTAAAATTCAATGACCTATTTCTTTAAACTGAATGACTTGAAAGAAACTTTAGCCACTTTTTTATGATTCTACCGTTGGACTTTTCAGAAATCTTGAGTATTTGTCGAAATTACAGCCTATTCTATATTTCAGCTCATTTTACGATGTGACGTCATCAAATTTCTAAATCACAACCAGAAGAGTGAAAGAGTTTTGCTTGATACCATATTGTAGGCATCCATAAACTATGGTTTTCTTGAAAATTATTTGATGTTTGTTCAACAGGTTTAGAAATTACGATGGTTTAAGTATTCTTCAAAAATTTTCTTGAATTCTTAAAAAAGAAAAAAAACCACTGTAAGTCTAAAAATATTGAAGATTTCAGAAAAGTCCAAGTTTCTTTGAGGTCATTCAGTTAAAAGAAATAGGTCATAGAATTTTACATCCACCTTTTTAAAGATTTGAAACCTATGCTGGTCATTAGCATCCAACATTCCATCCAACATTTGAAAACAAAATTTGTTTTTATCTCGATCAAACTTCATCCAGCATCAATTTGAAAATGTTTGATGATCCAACATGGGTGGTCAAATGCATCCAACATTTCATTCAACTTTAGTTTTCAGCATGTTGGATGAAATGTTAGATGCATTTGACCAGGGCTTAAGTTTACAATCTTAAAATCGTAAATTGTATAATACCTTTGTGTGTTATTTGTTGCACCTCTCCACAGCTGTGTTATGTTTCATTGACTTTGCATTGCACCTCATAATTGTTGGAGTGCGAGAGTTCGATATGAAGTAACTTGCTGGTATTCTAATTTAGTTTAATTTAGCACACAAAGGTACTATATAATTAACGATTTTAAGATTGTAAACTTATTATTGTTCAGTTCCTCGGCTTCCCGTGGTTAGAATATTTGCAATGAGGAGTTTTAAAAATGGTATGAAATATGTAGTGTTTACATGCTTGATTTTGAAGCATCAATCCTTAAAAGTATTGTTTAATTTTGATTCTTCGGAGAAATTGTTTCAGAAACCAAGGAATACTTTTCGCTTTTCCGTTAGAATTCCTTTTTGTTAAGAAAATCAATGCTCCTTTTTTCAGGACATCGAAACATCTGCGGACTGTCGATGTAAGCAAAACATTCTCTTTACTTTGATTCTTTGAAACTGTTTAGGTTAGTTTTTCTATAATTGATTATGGAACAGTAAGAACACATTGATTCATAAATATCAATGATTGTAAGGCAGTTGAAAGTTTCCCTTCTGTGCTATGAACAAAAGATCATGTTCAAATCACCTCCAATGAAGCTTTTGAATAGAAACATTTCCTCCGCAAAAGTTTTTTAAAAATGTATCCTTTGGACAAGAAAAAATCATTTGGAAATATCTTGTCGCTTGTTTTAGAACAACATGAGGAGGCATTTGTTACTCCAGAAACAAAGTTTTCTTGGTTTCGATCTTTTTTATCTACATTAAAGGCGCAGGGTCACTTAAACGTAAACAAACCTGTTTTCTCTATGATCTATGTTGTTGCCCACACGTTGCCATTGTGTTCCGCTCAGATTTTGGTGGATGGGGTGAATCCACAATAAAGTTACTTCTAAAAATCCACCAACATCTCTGCAGTTCTACAACGTATGAGTATTTGGTTTATTTCTCTAGAAAATTCAAGAGTCCATCTTCAAAATTGCACCTGTATTTTGAGAAAAGTAGTGGAAAATCTCTGTGATGTGGACTGTCAAAAATACTGAAAAATCATCGTTTCAAAAGAAGTTTGTTTACATTACGTGACCCTGCCCCTTTAATGCATATTGTTTAATCAAAATAGGAAACCTTTTTTATTGCTGGTATAAGAAGAGATCATTATGCGCAAGAGCAGATTGTTGTTTATACCGTAAAAGCTCTATTAAGCCCCCCCTCTCTATTAAGCCCCCCTCTCTAATAAGCCCCTCCTCTCTGAGTCAAAATTTCAAATAAGCCCCCCCTCTCTATTAAGCCCCCCCCCCACTTATACAAAATTCTAGAATTTACAAATTTTTCCGTTTATTTAGCTATACAACCTTACATTTTAATTTTAGTATGATATGAGATAAAAACTGAGTCGAATCTGTGTATTTGAGTCGGAAAATTGTGTATTGAATCCCGCAAAATATGGAATAAAGGAACTGAAAAGCTACCAAATATATCCTTTTCGCTTGATTTTGTGAATAAGCCCCCCCTCTCTAATAAGCCCCCCTCTCTATTAAGCCCCCCCTCTGGAAGGTCCAAAATTAAATAAGCCCCCCGGGGCTTAATAGAGCTTTTACGGTAATCATGTTTTGTTTTTTCACCAATTCACTTTTCTTTTTTTTTTTTTTTTTTTTTTATTCATATAAAATTTTACAATAAATCTTACATTAAACTATACGTTTCTAATTACTATACAATACTACAGGGACGATACCATGGGGAGCGAAATACAATGACTACCCCATGGCCAATATAAAAGCACATGCAATGTTAAACTAAAATACAACAATACAATGAATGATTTAATGTCTAATGGATACTATACTAAACTAAACTAAACTATATTCCGTCCCACATTAGATGTAAGTTCAGGGTTGGAATAGTCAACAAGGACAACTCATTACATGTAATGAGTTATTTTGATGGAATGTCTAATGTAAATCAAATGTCAGACATCTAATGTGAGGCGGAATTTACAAGGCATACGAAACATTTACTCTAACGGATGTGGTGGTTGCGTTGTTACGTTTCACTTTTCTTCTCCAGGATCAACAAACTGCCACGATTATTAGTAGCTAGTGAAGATGGATTTTTATATGTTTACAATCTCAATCCAGAAGAAGGTGGTGAATGCTCATTAGTGAGGCAACACAGGTTTGTTCGTTGAAGATCTTTCAGATTCAACTGAAGTACAAAATGGCAGCAACATTTCAGTTTTATTTGTGTTATTTCTTTACCAAGTGTCGTGTAAACAAGTACCCCCATTTGTATCATGAATAATATAGCAGATGCAGCACACTAGAATTTATTTTTATTTGCCACATTGCTCGGAGAAAGAATGAAGTTATTCGTTCCTAATTTTTTTTCAGTGTTTGTGCCAGAGTCGCTAGAAAGATCCAATGCAGCGCTGAGGCTTATGCCCCATTCACACTGCAAGTTACACAAGTTTCAATAAAACCAGGTTATCGAATAGGGCTTTCTGATTGGTCAATCCAACAAATCCAATCATTTGATTGGTTGCGATTTAAGCTGGCTTAGATAAAGCTGATTTAGAAAAGTGTCAGTGTGAATGCAGTATAAAAGATGTGCAAATTCGTCTGTGGGAAGAACGATGACAAAGGAATCATTTTCCATAGATCTTTTTCAGCATAGCTTTTCAATTAAAATCGCATCTGTTCTTTTTACATAGAGGCTCATTTACAATACTGAACATTTGAATAGTCCCCATGGCTTTTCTACTTGGGAATTTGTGTAATCATCATTCCTTTTGCATTCTCATTCGTCAAAAGTATATGCCTATTTTGAAAAAAATCATTCGCAGTATTGACCGTTTCTTTGCAGGTTACTTCCAGATGGAAGAGAAAGGTCGGAATCTTCAGTAAGTACACAAATACGAAATTTGACGACCTCGAACTTAAGTGAAAGACCCCAAAAAACCCTGAAAAATGATTCACAGATACAAACAAGACATGTCAGGTTTCTCGACACTTCGTCTCATCGTAACATTAATCCTGCGTACTTACTAGGAGTTAGTACCAGAGCCTACAAGAAATCATGAAAAGGAAATGAAATATAAAAGAAGAAAGAAGAAAGAAGACCCTCTTCATTTTCTTCTCTGTTTTTCTTTTTTTCCGTTTTATAACCTAACCTCTTTCATGATTTCCTGTAAGCTCGGGTACCGAGGGTACAAGTGTCCTCCCGCCCCCCAGACATTCAAGCGCTATCTACAGTGTCCCAAAAAACTGTGCCCTTTTTGTGTTGCTGCTGTGGAGGAGCTGGAGATTCAATCATCTCTGTTTTTACACAGTTGGATAAGTCAGGCTTCAACTTAGAGTTTGAGACTTCGTATGAGTCAATCTGACAAGCAGTTAAGTGGTTGCTGGTTTATGGCAGAGAAAAGGCAAAGTAAGTGGTTGCTTCAAAAACAACACTTCTATTGTTCTCCAGCAATGTCAAAATAAAGTAAATTTTCAAAGAAAGGGTTCTAGCGTTGTAGTAAAACTTTTGTTAAATCTTTTAAAGGGTTAGCACTTAGCAGAGTTGTCTGTTCATAAGAGAGCACTTCCTACCTTTTAGAAATATAGTGAAAATTTAGTACATATTGAAAGTGCTAATTTCCTCATCTTGCAGGACTCTGGACGAGGATCAAGTGGTTTAGCCATCAGTTCATCCAAGTCAAACCAAGGAGCAGGTGCAGCAGTATGTCATTCGTCGCCACGCTCAGTCGAACTTTCAGGCCAATCTCCGCAAAGTGCAAGGGGATCCAGTTTTAACGAAGGAAATTTGAAACTGAACGATGAAACAGAGTACCCGCCGCTGACGGTCCAAAACGAGTAACCAATCAGCCAGTATGACGTCCGTTCCCCGGGTCTGTTACCCTGAATGCATGTGCAATTTATAAGTACGCGGGGAAAGAATTCCCTTTGAGATACTAGACAATGTTTTCATACTTGACCGTGGCAAAGTTTGCTCCTTCGCTGCTACTGACATGTTGATAAGACACACTATATCTCTTTAGAAGTTTTAGCAATATTTCAATTTTGAATGCATGATACCCTAAGGTTTTTTTACGAAATCTGAGGCAAACTAAAGCAAATTCACCGTTTTTGACAAGTAATTTTAAAATTGGTCCATCTAAAAAATGGCTTGATGATTGTAACATGTGTTTCATCTTGAAATAGATGTTCCTGAGTTCAAAATCTCATCCACCTTACATCATTTGCCTACTCGATGCTTTTTTGTCGTTTCCATCATGTTTCCATTTTATGTAGGATATCTTCCTTGCTTTTGTCGTTTGAAAATAGAACTCCAGTTTGTTTCTTTTGTTGCTTTTGGATTTCCGTCAATTGTTATTTCAACAAGCAAGTTCATGCAGGGTTATCAGATTTTTAAATCTTTACCTTGAAGTTCTATGATTCCATTTAGACTTCGGGTGCTACACAAGGTAGTTTGACGCTAGCCCTCTTCTACCCTGGGTGCCAGAGTCAACCAGAAAGATATTGCCTCTGGTTGGGTTTTATTCTTACACCAAGGGTAGAGACCGCTTCTTGCTTAGGCTGGTATGCTCGTCTAGTGTTTAATTATGGATATTTTAAACATTAATTTTATCGATTTCTATTAAATTCAATGTATCATAAATTACTTCTTTGGTTATTTTCTATATTCTTAGAAATAAATAAGAGTGTTAATTTGAGATTATTCTTAATGCCATTCGTATCTAGTGAATGTTTGTTTCATTTTTGTTTCCTCTTTCTGAAAACTTGCTACTACATTAAAATCGAAAACTTTCGGACGATCAAACTTTCGGACAAAAGTTTGTCCGAAATATGGTGATGTCCGAAAGCTTTTCGTGCAAAAGTTTTAAATTCATTGAAAATAGAAAAGCACAAAGAAGCATAACGTAAAAAGTTAATTAATCATTGTTTTGCTAGTAGGCCTTAGGTTTCTTGAATTTTTATCTAAGACTGCGTTCACACGATGCCGGCACATTTTGAAAACGGTGAAAAATTCGACGGATAGACCTCCCGTTCACACGAAAACGGCCCTTTTTTGCCGGCAGATTTTGAAAACGGTAGATTTTGAAAACAGAACTCTAACCGACACATTTTGGAAACGGCATCGTGTAAACACTTAGAAATAACGGGAACAGAACATTTTTAGACACTTGGAACGAGACTGATCGATTAGGGTGTATGTAAGCTTCTTTGGCATCAAAGTGTTGCAACGAGTTTTTGCCGTCCAAGTTCCTACCGTTTTCAAATTGTTCCGGTATCGCGTGAGCGCTAGCTCAAATTTTGCAGCGGTCACATTTTTCACCGTTTTCAAAATGTGCCGGCATCGTGTGAACGCAGTCTAAATGTTTGGTTCCTAGAAGCGTTCCTTGAAAATAGTTCCCGTATGACAGGACCTTTTAATTTGGTTGCAGTTGGTTTTACCATTGTTCGATCCAACGAAAGTTACATTCAAATGTCCTTGTAGATGTGATGATCACCATGTACCTACTGTAAGTTGATATTCATGATAGAATCACAATTTTTTTAAAACATATATCCTGATATCATGCTTGTTTTTATGTCATGATTGTCCGAACGTTTTTGTCTGAAATCCCAGAAAAAGCATCCGAAAGTTTTTGTCTGGAATTTTTTTGCCGAAACTTTTCAGCCCGATTGTTTTCGACTTTAATGTAACATCTCACAGAATTATGACAAAGAAGACAAAGAAAAACATTTGAAAATAAACAGGATGCTCTTCAGCGTTACTTGGATTGTGTTGTAATGACGTAAAAAGTCCACGTGTTTTGGGTTGGACCCAGTCCCCTTTCCGGCCGGTCATCGTACCAGCCATTCCCACCTTTGCTTCGGATTCTTTACATTACGCGCATTCAGCGGTTTGGTAGGATTCGATTAGAAACGTATATCGAGGTTAGACGCACGAAGCAATATGGTCACGTAACTTTTGTAAATAGTATATCGTTCTGTTTGGTTTGATAGAAAAGAGAAAACGTCAAGAGTGTCTCTCTGTCCAAGAACTCAACTTCTAAAACAGATTGGTAAAACGTCGCAACTCGTAACCAAAGATTCAGAAGGTTTATTTTCTAATCCACCACTTCGTGGTGGAAACGAAAATAAATTATTTACCATTTAATTTTCCGGAGAACTGAGACAAAAAACAGACGTATTTAGGTGCATTGGCGAGCTCGTCATACACAGCCAACAAAACTAATTAACTAATCAACACAACTGTAACGAGCGATCAGATATACTCTCCAAAAAATTCTGCAATGTACCTATTCCTTCAGAAAACAACTGCCATAAAATTCTGTCCTGGGAAAATTAACCTGGCTGTGTATGAGCTTAGGCCAAGATGGAAAACTGTCTGGTCACTCTCATTTATATCGATGCGTGCAAGAGAGAGTGTTGCAAGCATTCGTGTGTTGAACTCGCAAGGGAAAAGGAGGAAAAGCAAAATATCATTTCAACCCAATAAAATCCTACAAAAACAATAGTAAATTTATTTCTTTAGCTTGGAATAGCTTCGAAGAAATTGAGTGAAACGACATTTTGACATAGGAAAGGGGGTAAAGGATTGTGCAAGGTTTATTTTATGCCTTTCATAACATGGCCGGTGCAAAACATAACGGGGCAATTACTTTTTTGCGCCTGTACACATCTGGGTAAACACTATTTATTAAGCAAATGTGAACGGGCTTAAACGGGGCAGTAACTTTTTATGAGTGCAAGATAGGATGAACTTGAACTACAAAATGGCTCACCTTTAGGAAAAAATTGTGAATCATGGAAGTTGAGAAATGCACGCAAAGATGTGTTCAAATGACGCCAAATTTCCTTGTTAGTTTCATGCAAGAAGGATTCATCAGTCATTGACAAAGACTCTTATAGAGATGAACTACCTTTCTTCCCCGAGGGGGGGGGGGTACATGACTTGCGGATGGACGGGGGTCTGCCGCCCGGTTCTCAGAAAGGTACCCTCTCCTAATTACCGAAAGTTGCCGTCATACCCACTTTTATGATGAATTTTGGCGGAAAACCACCCATTTTTTGCTATTTTTCGCCAATTTCTGGATAGCCCACCCTTTTTTATGGAAAATCTGCCGAAAGGGGACCCTTGTTTAGAGAATTTGGGGCCCAAAAACCCACCCATATGGGTGGCACATACCCGTACCCTCAACATGTTATGTACCCCCCCCCCCCCGGGCCTTTCTTATGGTCTTTGGCTAATTCATCAATAATACTACAGTACAATACAACATCTGTTGTTCATGAATACGGGGCAGATGCATTTGTTGAGGAAAAAGTAACTGGGCAGTTGTATTTTTGCCTATTTTTGCAATGATTTTCTACGGGGGCGAGCAGATTTTTTGCTACAAGTTTTCTTCTCCACCGGCCATGTTATATGTATAATAAATTTTGTGCTGTCCCTAATCTTTTTGCAAGCGTCATAGGAAAAGGCAATTTTTGACTTCACATGATCCAGAGTATCGAGTGCGCAGTTTTTCGTTTTTCACGTTGCATGGTATTTTTATTCATTTCTTACAAAAAGGCCCAAATGTAGCACAAAGAAAAATGTCTTTCACACGGATCTTGAACTCGTTGCGATCATTGCGTGTCCCAGTAAAAAGTTTGGATTCCCTGTTATTCCCACAATTCAAAGCTTACCCATGAACCATCGCGAAGTTATAAATTCTTTGAGCACATGGCTTCTCACGTGGACACAGCGAAGACTCACCAGCGGAGGGACAGACGTGGAAGCTGGCTTGCTTGTCTTCCAATTTCACCTCTGGGAAAAGTCCCCGGACCTTTGGCAGAGAGTGTCATCCATGATGGAATACAATCTCACTTTGCTTCGCCTGAGCAGAGACTCCAGATGCTGGAAGAGCGAGAAGACGAAGAGAGGTTGGTCGTCGTAGCACAGTCATGTGAGGTAAAGCTGCTGATGGCGTGGCTTCAACACGACGGGGCTTACTCTTGCTGTGTCCACCAACATTTTTAACTTTGCCAGGGACATGAAGACCGATTGCTTCTCACACAACTTCATTTTTTGTGTCTTATTCTGCAAGGGCTGTATTTGTGCGCCGGAAGGGTAATGAAAGATAGATAGGTGCCGGTAGAATAGGCCATTCGATCGTGTTAAGGCCAATGCTTGAGAACGGGAGGGAATCTAATTCCAAATAAGCACGACAGATGCATGTCAGGTGACATTCTCAAAAGTCCTTCTAATTTTAACCACTGACACCCGTGCATCTGAGAACCTCACAAAAAAAAATTTCAGCAAGATATCTCATTTGGTTCCGGTTTTATGATCAATTGAATGTTTAGCTATTTGATGTAAAAATGTGTTTTTTCATGAGATGGCAAATTCAAGTTCAAATATTTGAAAAACAAAATTTCCTATCCCAACTTAATCTGCATTTACTGATCGTACATTATGAATGATTGTAGAAATTTAAAGTTTGGTGTAATTGAAGACCAACGTACTTAAAGAATATTGCACAGTGATCCAGCCAAAGGAAAAAATACAAAATTTCGGAAAAATCAAATTTGGTCAAAACTTTTATCGTGATATATGGTCTTAAAGAGGATATATTGAGGATCAAAATAAAGCAAAAATCAGACTTTGTGACTTCTGAGTCCGGAGATATTTGCTTGCAAAGCTGGATGAAATTGACATTGTTTACTTTTCGTGTAATTTTTGGTAGATTTCTACAGAATGCTCTCTTCAACAACAAATTCATTTGCTAATATCTCTGCCCAGGGTTATCCGATTTTAG
The DNA here is from genome assembly GCA_964020215.1 of Aurelia sp. 3 sensu Dawson et al. (2005). Taxonomy (NCBI): domain Eukaryota; kingdom Metazoa; phylum Cnidaria; class Scyphozoa; order Semaeostomeae; family Ulmaridae; genus Aurelia; species Aurelia sp. 3 sensu Dawson et al. (2005). The sequence goes on along the minus strand of OZ026573.1, from coordinate 27,584,958 downwards.
CTCTGTTTGTTTTAATTGATAGAACTACATGTCAGCTTACAAAGAAGTTGGCCATTGCCTCTTCTGGCACGCATTTTTTTGTTTTCTTGTTATTTTTCTTAAATGTGCTTATTTTCCTGAAATTGACACCAAAAAATGCGTAATTTGAAATTTAAAGTACAAAATGAAAAAATTACGGAAGAATATGTCTGCCAAACCTAGATTTTATTAAAGTAGCACATTTCAGCAGCTAGTCTGCCAAAGCAATCATTTCGGATCATACAGGGAACAAAACTGTGTTATTTTCAATGTGTCCACTACCATTCCTTTGCTACTTTTGACCCCCCATTATTTTGATGTTCACCCTCAGACAAACGCAAACCCTGTAACCCAGACTTAAAATATACAATCCTGAATGGTTTTATCCTTTTTAACAAGTGTTCTGACATAAGTGGGAGAAAATTTGAATTCACTGCCTCCTCCGCAGAGGCCTTTTGTGGCTTTTTTAAAGAACAGTCTTAAGCCCTGGGAAAGCATGGTCTGAAAATGCAATTTTAGCCTTGAAAATGTACATCAGGAACATTTTGTAGGCAACCAGCTTCAAGACAAGGCAATATTATGTGAAAAATGTTATTTCTGATGTTTTTGTATGCAAGCTGATCATCATACTTCAGTAATTGCCATAAAATGAGTTCTTATGGTGTCAAACTGACGAAACTTCGCAGTTCCAACTCTACCGGTTTTGAGGAGCCATTCCTGATGACTTCTACAACTTTGTATGGATCATTTCTATTAATAAGAGTCGAAAGAACAATAACTATATCATTTTTACAATGTTTTTTTCAATTGTATACAAATAGGAGTCTCAATGCTTAAAAGGGTTCAACTAAAAAACTGCAAAAGGCCTCTGCGGAGGAGGCAGTGAATTCAAATTTTCTCTCACTTATGTCAGAACACTTGCTAAAAAGGATAAAACCATTCAGGATTGTATATTTTAAGTCTGGGTTACAGGGTTTGCGTTTGTCTGAAGGTGAACATCAAAATAATGGGAGGTCAAAAGTGAGGGGACACATTGAAAATAACACAGTTTTGTTCCCTGTACGATCCTAAATGATTGCTTTGGCAGACTACCTGCTGAAATGTGCTACTTTAATAAAATCTAGGTTTGGCAGACATATTCTTCCTTAATTTTTTATTTTGTACTTTAAATTTCAAATTACGCATTTTTGGTGTCAATTTCAGGAAAATAAGCACATTTAAGAAAAATAACAAGAAAACAAAAAAATGCGTGCCAGAAGAGGCAATGGCCAACTTCTTTGTAAGCTGACATGTAGTTCTATCAATTAAAACAAACAGAGCTAAAATCCGATAACCCTGGGCAGAGATATTAGCAAATGAATTTGTTGTTGAAGAGAGCATTCTGTAGAAATCTACCAAAAAATTACACGAAAAGTAAACAATGTCAATTTCATCCAACTTTGCAAGCAAATATCTCCGGACTCAGAAGTCACAAAAGTCTGATTTTTGCTTTATTTTGATCCTCAATATATCCTCTTTAAGACCACATATCACGATAAAAGTTTGACAAAATTTGATTTCGATATTTTGTATTTTTTCCTTAATTTTCGTATTCTGGATCACTGTGTATTGCTTTAAAGTTTGAACCAAATTTGATTTTGCCCCAAAATGTGTCTGGGGAAAGGATTTTGGTGTTGGCTTTCTGATCGATAAAAGCCATGATGCTTTTCAATTTTACGGAATAGAATACTGATCTACCCCAGATGCTATATTTTAATCAACCGAATGCTTTTCGCAAAATTCTGTTGTCCAGGGGGGTTTCAAAATCTCTCAATTTTTGCCAAAAAGTCTATTTTTCCATACTTTCAGATGGTATCTTGCAAAAATCCTGCAACGCTCAAGATAGCTATTTATATCATCCAAATGTGCACATGCAGAAGTTCTGAAAAAGTGTCAAAACCAAGGAAATTTTGTTCTGACATGAGGACAATAGCTCTGTCAAATTGGATGCACGCTCAAAACGGTCAAATTTGGCCAACTTCAACGGGCTAGAAATCTTGTGTCCCAAGGTGGTACATTCTTGCAATTTTTTACATGGACTCCTACACCTTATAACTTATTTACCTGCAAATATGGAATCGAAACAGAGTTTGGAAGGGTGTCAAATAGCAGCACTTGCCAACAGGGGGGGGGTAGCATGATAACTAAAGGGTTTTTTGGCCGGTTTTTTTTATTGTGCAATTTATTTGCGCTCTTTATTCCAAAAAAACAGTTCATAATGAAATGCATTCTATCCTTATAGAGATGCATTTTACGGTTGTGCCATATTTGCCATATAACAATATCTGGTATAACAATGCCTCCATATAGATAACAGCAGAGTCACATAATCCTTTGTGTGTCTTTTAACCATGTTTTACTCATTTGTTATCCTGTTACCCATGACTATAGTTTTAAAAATATTTTTATTGTGTGTCCTTGTGCCCATGATTACATACCGTAGAACATCTTCCCGTTTCTCTGAAATCCACTTGATGATCATGAGCAAAACGATACACAAAAATAGAGATACTTTGTATTAAAGTCATGGGCAAAATGACATGCTAAGAAAAAATGTTTTTGCATTGGTAAAGGGCACTTTAAGTGTAAGCTCCTCATCTTTAAGGCAATCTGTCCCCAAATGTCATGGTATTAGTTACGGCTTTATTTACCTTATTTACGCTGGAGCTAAATTTGCATCACAGAGTCCCTATCACCCTGATTTCATTGGATAAAGTGAATTAGCACAAACTTCTGGAATACACGTTTTTTTTTATAAGAAACTGGTTTATAAGAAACTAGTACTAAGATGGCCAAAATTTTAAGAAACTCTAGTACTATGTCTGAGATGTACTAAGAAACTTTTCAAAGTTAAAAACATGAATTTTATAGCAAATGGATCGTTGAACCTTTATCATTGGGCAATGTTATCTAACCATTTGTGTTTTCAACATAACAGAACACTGTTTATTCCTATATGATGTTTTAAACATCAAGAAACATATCTGCAGCAGTGTTAGCGACCACATTGACAATTCATGCATTCAAAAAATAAGAAACCAATTAAGAAACTTTAAGTACTAAAATGGACAATATTTCATGTTAAATTAAGAAACTTCTAGTACTATGGCCTGATCCTAGTTTCTTATAAAAAAACGTGTATACTAAAAAATTCTTTAAAAAGTGAAAGGGAACAATGGGATTAAAAGAAAAGAGTAGAAGAACTCCAAGTCGTCTTTTTCTTGTATTCATCTTTTCAAAAGAATTCTTTTTGATGTTTTGATGAACAATTATTTCCCACCACAGTGCAATACCTCCTCCGCAGAAATATACTAGAAATAGCTCTCGCTACACATGCCCGCTTACTCCAAGTTCATTGAAGTGTAGGTTTGTGAATGTTACCCGACACTGGGAAGATTTTGGAAAGATGGGAAGATTTGATTGTCAATGTATTTTGGAAAAATCTCAATCCAGGAGATTTTCGTTATAAAGCTACACTGGGGCTTCCAATCAAGAGTAGCATGTTTTTTAATTTTAACAGAAGAATACTGATAAACAGATTTTATATTTCATACAGACTTTGGCACTATCGTCGAATTTAAAATTCCTAGAACGAACAATGGACAAAAATCATTTGCATATCGAGGGGCAACCGTTAGGAATAGTCTAGATTACCGCATCAAATGTTTTCCTTGCTATCAAATTTCAAATTAAAGGGTTACAAAACAATTTCACATACTTCCTTGTACATAGACCAAAGTCTATTGATTTTCTTTTCCGTAGAAAAGATTTGGTTTTTGTTTTGGATAGGACTAGTTAAATAAGGTTTTCTTTTGTTATTCATCTGACAGTGAATTCCTAGTATTAGATATTTATTAATCAATTCATTTATTGTTACATTTTGCTTTTTCACAGGACACATTGTAAGACAGTTTTATAAATTAACTGCATGTTTTCACCCCGTATGATAATTCAAAGCGAATGAATGACTTTTGTCCCAGCACAGCAAAGCAAGTGGCAAAAAGCCGTAAAGTCGATTCATGGCAACCAGAGCCTATATTTTCCTGGTAAAATCACTGACAAGATATGGTTGTGAGTGTTCTATTTGACAATGCAAGTGGCAAGACTAAATTGGATTTTGTTTTCTTTGCGTGATAAATCTTTGAATGTTCTCATTCAATGTGGTTTCTAGGGAAAATAACTCCTATTGTAATCCAATAAGCAACGAAAATCTATTTTCAGACACATGGTACATTTCTTCCGCCTTTTTACTGTGAAATTACCTGTAAAATACTTACTGTTCGAAACTCAAGCGCAGAGGGCCTAAATGAGCAGCGAGAGTTTCTACCATGCAGCCAGGCCCTGTATCTTTTCATCATGGTTGCATAAAAACCCCATAAAAACACAGCTTACTTATAAATCAACGTACAATTCATTCCTAGCAAGAACGTGATAACCAAAACAACACATAGGCAGCTTTCACACGATCTCATTGCCCATTTGTTGTATGCTATGTTTGCACTGCAGCTCTCTTATTTCTCGCCGCCATTACTCCAACGGGCCAAATAGAACATTTGATTGACAGTTGTCATGACAGTAAAAGCTGCAAAAATCTGCTGACATTCTGCTGACTTTCCAACCAGATCAAACTGCTGGTTCGTACAGCACCATGTACGCGGGGCAGACTAGAAGCCCTCCAGTCGCGCGCTTTCGCGCGCGACATGCGGGCAATAAATTTTCCGTCGCAGCAGCATACATGCTGAAAGTAACAGCGATGTCTAACTACAAATGAATTGGGTCTTTTTGTTATTCCATGACGTCATAAGTTATCATTCTTCTGCTCAATGACTCACAATTCTGATCAACTGCCTGTCCTCCCAGCCCATTCGTATCTTCAAACATTCATTATGACGTTCAATGTTTTATTTACATTGCATGCGATGCTCTTTTCAAGTTGTTGAGACCTCAGACCAACATTTCCCAAGCTCCTGGCGAATCCACGGGCCTTGTGTAGGTCCAAGGCGCTATTACTATGGAAACAAATCAAAAGGTATCCGCATATCTTTAGAGTTTGAAAGCAAACAACTGAGGCATAAATTTTCTCTATTATTCCTCACCATCAATGTAGCCACATGTTTTCTATAGATGTTTTTAAGACTTTATTCACTGTGTTGAGATTCTTGTTAAAAATTCATCAGTTCAACGAATGTGCTTCAATTCCTGAGCTTTGAATACGGTAACTCTTGGATACTAGCCGAGTACATTAATTTCATATTTACTGCATAAAAGTCAATATTTTTGCTGCAATTTCACTGTTTATTACGACCAAATTTGTTTGTTTTGTTGCAGAAGAAGCTGCTTTAGGCCCGTTGAGAAACGTGATGCTATCTGGAGAAAGGTACCATTGGTGCAATCGTCATGAAGATTAGGTAGTTGATTTGAAGATGGCGGTTGATTACTACAAAGCAGCAAGGGAAGGGTATTCCGATCATTTGCGTTTCATCACCAAGAAGGATGCTAACAAGGCAGCCGAAGACGATGGTATGACCCCAGTTCACTGGGCGGCGAGTTATGGAAACTTAGAAGGATTGCGGATTCTCATGAGGAAAGGGTATGTTGCATTTACTTCATCATGGTTTACTTTTGGCGTGATTTGGAGTCGCGGTTGAGCTGGTGCGAAATTTACCGCACCCGTGCAGGCAACAAGGCTCATAAGCGTACAAGACACAACGTTATGGACAACTTTGTAAAAGTTAACCTCTTCCGGGCAAAAATCTACACTACAACTCGGACAAAATTGTTGGTTAAAATGGAGTTTTTATTGGCAGCTCCCTCAGTCTTTATCTTTCGTAAGCTTATATGCCTGCCTACAGAATTGGCCGAACTTAGCTTCGCTTTAGTTTTAGGAAGCCTAATATATGAAGTTCAAAAAAGCTACGACCGTCCAATTTGAAGATTGTGATTGTTTATTCTACAGACCAATCGTTTTGCATGCTGCAGAGGGGGCAGAGACGAAGAGGGTGGTTTTGTTTTGAGTACCTGTTGCCTGATTACTCAGCGTGATTTCCCAAAAGCTGCAGATAGAAAATGAATTGTTTCACATATCTTTGTCATTGTCTGAAAGCAATGTTACCTTTGATGGCAAGATAAAAAGAACAGATTGTGATTTTGATAGAAAGAAAACGGAGATCTTTATCAGTTTAAATGAATAAGGACTGATAAAGGCTCTAAAAAATTCTGAATTTGTACTGTAGTCTCCATCACTGATCAGTGAGTTTCCACATTTTTCTAACCAGACGATGTATGACATCATGAAATTTGCAGTTAATAAAAGGTAGGGAGGAAAGGAAGTTGACTTGCTGAAGGTTTCAGTTCTGGTCTTAAGCCATTCGTTTTTGGCCTAAATTCTCTTTGTCTTGCTTTCCATTCGGCGCACAAAGGATCATGGTTGACAACTGGTCTTAAAAGAGCGTAATGGAGAAGCCAGAATGAGGGTACCCCACGTAACAGAGTCTTGGAAAAAGAAAGAGAGAAGGAGCAGAAACTTCTCCTTTTTCTCCTTCTGTTTGCTCAGATGCTTTGCTACTCAGGGTAGAAGGAAGCCGAAGAAGCTGTTCAAGAGAAAGAAAGCTGCCTTCCAAAGAAATATGCTTCCTTCCCCCTCTCCATTCTCTCCGTTCGGGGTTGTATATTCAGTCTTCGTCTTTGTCTGACGCATTGTCATTGAACGTCAGACGAGCAGCAAGTCAGGGATACAAGAAGATTTAAAATCAGACAATCATTCGATCCCCTTTCGGTCTTTCGCTTTAATGTGAAGAAACCCTAACATTGAAGGGACATTTTGCGTTGTTGTCTTGCTAGCATTCGTTTTAAATGAAATTCAGGCTGTTGTCTTTATCTTGCACGTTATTATGGACTGCATGACCTTTCACGAAAGGCTTTTTACAAAAACTGAAAGTAAAACTGCTCCGTAGGTCATTTGAAAAAGCAGGCTGTTTGGTGGTAGGCTACATCATGGGGAAGATACCATGCAACTGTGATTCATTGAAACTTTTATTGTGTTGAGGAGTAGACATGCCTGGCCTACGTTATGCGAGTGAAGAGTGAAAGATTCAGAACTTGCAATTTTTAGGGCCTTTTGAGGCAGTAGTCGCATATCACTACCACGTAGCAAGGTTTGTGAGGTTTCCAAAAGGGTAAAAGGATTTCAAGAAGATTTCAGGGATTTATCACAAAATTTAAAGGATTTCCTTGGGAAATGTACAAGACTTCCTGGGAGTGGTATTTAATGATAGGTTATGTGACGATAGGTAGTTAAGCATAGGTCATGTGACGATAGATGGGAGTTAATGAAGGCTTGATATGTTTAGGTTTTGCACTGAGGCTATGTTTGGATTCAAGTGTGAGGCGTCGTTTATTTAGGCATATGTCCTCATTTTTGCAGAATTATCGTGAGGACTGGATCCTAATAACAAGCAGTTTAGTCCGTTCTTCAGACAGTTGTAATGTAGGTTCTAAAATAGTATCAGATGAATAGGACCACCGGTTCAGAGACTACCAACATTCATTTATGCAGCTTACAGTATTACGTCGTTATTTATCCTTTGCTTGTTATCGTACTTTGATGTCTGTAAATTACTTTTATTCATAATTTAAGTTTGTTTGTTTGTTAACGTAGCGTAAAACATAAACGTGACAGTTCTCATTAGACTTGTGACGATGAATCTCTTGTTTCCCTGTGCTCTTTGACTTCAGTCAACAGAGACTCATGATATTACTCTGAAAACCTGGCCCTAGTTAGGCACAAACAGCGCAATTCCTACAGTACCAATCAGATTACGAGATTTGTGAATTTCCATTGTTACAGTGTAAATGTGATAGAATTTTCCATTCGATTGAAGAATTGAAAACACTCCCACGGGATTGAGATTCGAAGCCGTGATTCCATCATAATTCGATTGATGATTGAAGAAAACAGGGCCAGGTTTTTCACTGTTCCATTATGAGTCCCTCTTGAGCAACGTTTACCGCAGGGATATAAGGGACTCATCGTCATAAGTCTAAGTTCTCATAGCGTGCTTCATGTGAATGTTTGTTTGTTATATGACCGAAGAAATACGCAGGGGCAGGTTGTATGATACCATGCATTTTGCTCCTCAAGTATCGGTTATAGCTCTGATCATATTCATTGTTGGTGTTGTGACATTACAATTGACATGAGCAGAGAACCTTACTGATCATACGAATAAGCCCCAACTAGGAACGATTTCCTGAAAACAATGTTACAGATGGAGGAGAGAATTTATACGTGAAAGGGAGGTAACTGCAAGATTTTTTAAACGTCACAAGGATATGATGCTTTCATGCAATCACACTTACTACCTTTTACCTTAACACCTGTTTGATGGTTTCTCGAAATGTTTATTTCTACATAGAAATATTGTCATATCATGGATCATAGATAAGGAGAGGAGATAAAAAATCCTACGTGAACACTTCTGAAGTTCAGGAAGTCGAAAGATTTCCTAAATTTAGAGCGTTTCTTAAGGTTTTGTATTTTGATCGTGCCCCTTCCAGCTCTCGATGAAATAATGTCAGCATGGGGCTTGATTTAATCGTAGAGAACAGTTAGAGGTTCATGCTTCAAAAAATCTTAATTACAAAAAATGCAACGGCGTTTAGAATGCCCTGCACCGTGCTCTAAAGCTGGAATTAAGAGAGGAATTAAGTTGAAAAAAGTATGTTATAAAGACTATTGGTAGATTTAGTGTTAAGAACAGACATGTTGAAGGACCATAAAAAGGACTGTACTATCGTCCATCGACCACCGCTCAGGTAGCTTGCCTCAAGTCTATAAAAATAGCTAAACTGGGCAGTATTCCGCCAAATTTCATGTTAAAAGAGGGTACGGAGACAAGTTTCGGTAATTTTAAAAGAGGGTACCGTTCTGAAAATCGGGTGGCAGACCCCCATTCATCTGCAAGTCATGTACCCCCAAGGGTGGAAATTGATGTATCAAAATTAGGTCACTCTTTAATATTTTAGCAAAGTCAATCAAATGTTGAGAAATATTGCTTTGAAACACAGCAAAAAATGAAAATTTTCATTTGTTATCCAATTACACAGCTAGCCATAAAGCATTTAGTTTCTAGGTAGTTTATGTAAACATCATTCACCGATTGTATCCCATTGATTTACCTTATGCAAGTCACAGCAACGAACTTGAATGAATTTTACGTGGATTTAAACTGAAGGTCAAGCTATTCATCAAGCAGGGGCATAGCACGGATCCATGCAGGAGGGTCTGTTTAACATTCATTAGTTAGCAGTGTTTATTCAAAATTTCATTGATATCGATGATATGACAATATCCTCACCCTGAATAGCCCAGAGAGATATCATTTGGTTCTACCAAAAGTCATCCCTCGATCAGTGACCGCAATTGACAGGAGATAGATTACCGTTTTTGTCTGTATGCAAGTTTGTATCCTGCCCAAAAGGCAGAACTTGCAGGTATATGTGGGTTCGGAAGCCTTTTATTCAATTCTTTGCATTTTGTAAACTATGTGTATTGGTATAGTGCCCACAGCTACCTTATTATCAAAATAAAAAGGCACTTTGCTGCAGTACCATCATGTCTTCAGCTTCATAAACGTACGTGAAGAAATAATCAGTAGAAACTGCTTATTTCGGAGGCAATAGACCTTTTAGGTATTCTGTAAAAAGAGCCTGGATCGAGCGGTATTTTTATACATTTTTGTAACCGATGTTCCATTGAGTGGCGTTGGAGCTTTTTTCACTTTTCTTCGCATTAGAAAATGTCTACGAAATCTACACAAAAATCGTTCAATTCAGGTTCCCTTCCTCGAGTCATTTCAACATTTTTGGTCTGCCCTCCCCCGTCTCTCCGCACAGCCTTCGATTTTCCAAGGCTATCATTGGTTAGCTTCAGACTTCAAAGGAGTTGCCGGCGGACAATATTTCGTCCGTCAGATAGAAACAAACATATCCAGCCTCGCTTTGGTGGACGAGTATTACAAGTCTTTCTCTCCCTCTCTCCCTTTCCTTTTTTCTTTTTCTCTGTATTTTTTTCAGTTTTCGCATTTTCCGGACTATTTCGGACTAAAAAGAGAGAGAGGCTTGTAGCAAGTCCAGGTTCCTTTTACAAAGGTCTACTGTGTGCGAACATTAATTTCTGCCCCAACTTACGAGATATTTTACCAGGTTTAGGTGAGATTCAACCTCCCTGGTCCCTAGTTAGTACCCTTATGCTTTGCTTATTTTGTGTTGTCTTCCATAGCATCCATACAGTATTAGTAACTAGCCTTAAGCTGTGTAGTTTTTCTGGATCCACTGAAACTTTGAGCAAGTTGCCCGTGGGTCTTTCAAGTGCAAGAACTGTAAGAACACTGGTGCCATCCTTTGTTTCGGTAGCGAATTGGCCACTTTTTTGTATATTGGTCTGCCACATTTAGCCCATTTACGCAGTGGAATGATGAACCCGGATCCTTCAGTTGTTATCCGGACTGAATTCCCCAGTCCCAGGACCCTGCCAGCCCCAGAAAAAGAGGAGTTATTAGAAATCGTGACCAGTCTCAAATCACATCCTCTCAACATGGACAAAGTCTGAAGCACACTTTAATGGAAAAGCAAGCCCACGACCACTCACAGGCCCCTTGATATGTATTTACCCAGAATTAATGAAATCATCTACATAGTGTTTGGGAATGCATGGCGACACGCTCAGTTTAACCTGTTTCTATTGACTCTGCATTGCTTTACGCTGAATGCTTTATTTAGACAATTAGGTCAATCAGCATGATTCAGTTTGGTTATGAATTGATCATCAGTTTGAGATGATGAATAGCAATGAAATGCAAGATTGCTTTGTATAACAACACAAGACTTTACCCTAAACTTGCACAAATGTTATAGAAATAATTTGGAGCAAGTACAGTACAAACCCGCGTAAAAAGAACCAGTGATTTTATGTAGATGTTTATCAAGAGCAAACATGAACATATATAGCATAGGGCTCAAATTTTTGTAAAACTTTAGAATCGAACGTGTGTGTGAAATGTCATTGCCTAATGCTTGCAACTCAGTAGATCGAAGCGAACCTTGGGTCGGTTGCCATAATTCCAGAAAAAGCATTTTCGGTATCATCATTATTTTTGGAATTACTGCGATTCTAAACTTTATGAAAGGATGCACGAGAGAAGGTATCAGAAGCTTTAACAAAGACTAAAAGCACCATAACTTGTAAAAACTGATTGAGGAAAGTCAAAATGACAATACATGAAATACTAAGTAGCTTCTATCACTATTGTGCACATTCGAAGATTCCACAAATGGAATCAAAAAGTCGTTCGATTCAGATTCTTTCTCAGAATAGCTAAAAGGTCTATCTAGACTTATTACGTTGAGTCCTAGTAATCGCTACCACCCACCCACCCCTCGCTCCTAGTATGAGCGAGGGGTGGGTGGGTGGTAGTGATTACTAGGACTCAACGTAATAAGTCTAAGGTCTATCTAGCAATTTGATGACGTTACAACTTCAAAACTGGCAGAAATGTTTGAAATGCCGTAACTCTAAGAATATTGACGATACCAAAAATGCTCTTTCTGGAATTATTGCGAATGGCCTAAAGTTCTCTTCGATCCATTCAGTTGAAAGAATTAGGCAATAACATTTTACATATATAATTTCAAAGTTTTTGCAAAGATTCGAGCCCTGTGCTAACATATATCGAATGAAGAAGCGGTAGAGTGGTTGTATCTCTTTGGTTATATCTCTTGCAAGCGGTGTACCCCCCCCCCAAATGGTTATATCTCTTTGAGTGTAAGATTTTCGGGGCAAAAGCTTCGACAGAGACTTTTCATATCCTTGAATTTACCTCGAGGCCTCATTTCTCGCTTTTATCATCAGGGGCGATCCAGATAAGCCTAACAATGATGGTATGACGGCAGTTCACCTGGCAGCAAGTGCTGGACAGTTGCCATGCTTGGTCTTCCTCACAAATTTTGGTGCGAACATTTACGCTGTCGATGACAACGGCAACAACCCAATGCAAGAAGCATCAAACCGAGGCCGTATAGAATGCATTCGACATCTGGAGAATTTAGTTACCCATCAAATGACGGTTGACAGAAAAAATGTGGAGAAGATGCAGGCCCGGGCAAAACGCGAGGCTGAACGCAGGGTCAGCGAGAAAGCCCGGATACGACGAAAGCTTGATCGTGAATGGGAGAAGAAGGTCGAAAAGCAACGGAGATCAGCAATGGCGAATGAAATCAAACTGAAGAAGAAAGGTAAGATTTCGCAACATGATTTCAATCAGTACCGAAAGGAAACCGATTCTATTTCGGCTTCAGAATCAGACTCACTTGATCGTAAAAAGACGTTTTCGGAATTGATCGGTATTCGTTCTGATACTGAGAGCACCGATTATTCAAGCCCGAGAAGTAAACTGAATTCGCCTGACGAGCTTGGATTTTCTTCAACGAGCTTCAACACCGATCCTGGTGATTATAGAATGATGACGAACGGAAATGTGAAAACGAATGGTTACGTTTCAAAGATTTCTGAAGACATCGTTTTCGGTAAAAGAGATGGAAATGAACTTGAGTCGACGTATCCGTTTGTAAAGAAAAACGGTCATGCGAAAGTTAACGGCGCGGCAAATGGAAAAACGCCGCGTACAAATGGACGTGTGGATCATAATGGCAATCATGGAAATGGACGACTTGCTTCATCGTTTAATTCAACCGGACGTTCACATTCAAGGCGTCGACAAGGCAACGCTGACCCCGCGCGGACCAATTTTTCGTCGCTTGTGACATTTTTGAATTCACTCGAACTGGACGAGTTCAGGGAATTATTTGTTAAAGAGAAAATTGATTTACGCGCAGTGAGTCTGTGTAATGAAGACGATCTGAAAGAAATTGGCTTACCGTTAGGCCCAAGGAAGAAAATCTTGGATGCTGTTAGCAAACGGAATGCAGCAGTGAACGAGCCTGGAATCTTACAAGATACCCTTGTCTAATAAGTCAGATATTTATTGATATTCAAGCAAGGAGTGCCATTTAGACGGAAAGACTGTGCGTCACATAACTAAGTACCGCGATGTTCCATGTGCTACAAGACTGGCAAGTTCTAAATGATTTGATACGAAGGATTTATAAACATTTTGCGACACTATCTCTGACGATGCGGCACTCAAATCGATGCTCCAAAAGCTGGAATGACTTTCACGAAGAAGTGAAAAGATGCTGGGTCAGCTTGCTTATTATTTTCACTAATGTCCTCGCGTTCCCACCTTACAACATTAACCATCCCTTGTGCCCTAAAACCCTTTGAAGGCCCTTTGAAATGCTGCAAGGGTAGCCCTTACAACAAGGGCAGATTTTGTAATACAATAGCATCAGTCGCTTTGGTTCACACCTCAATTCAAAGCGATTAGTGAATGCAGACAAAAGAAATTCCCTCAAGCAGAAATTCAAAACAAACGAAGCCGCAAAGTTGCCCTGAAACCAGTAAGGCAAACTCTCGTTTGGTGCGGGCGAAGGGAGGTTTTTAAGAGAAGGTATGTGCTTATAACAAAAGAAGAAGGGTAAATCTAAAGTTCTGTCTCGCGGATTTTGTTTGTTTGATTCAGAAACCGAGCAGAGGGCATTACAATTTTTGCATATTTATTGCTCAGAAGTACGCAGTCACTCCTCAGCTCCTGAATCAAATAAACAAAATCCGCGAGACAAAACTTTAGATTTACCCTTCTTCTTTTGTTATAAGCACATACCTTCTCTTAAAAACCTCCCTTCGTCCGCACCAAACGAGAGTTCGTCGTACTGGTTTCAGGGCAACTTTGCGGCTTCGTTTGTTTTCAGTTTCTGCTTGAGGGAATTTCTTTTGTCTGCATTCGCTAATCGCTTTGAATTGAGGTGTGAACCAAAGCGACTGATGCTATTGTATTACAAAATCTGCCCTTGTTAGCCCTTACTAGATAGGATGTGACTATTGTCCCGGGGCGTGCACTACATATATTTTGGGTATGGGGACGCGCCATCAGGAAGGGTATCTATTTTCTGGATATTGTATTAAGAACAGTATCAATTTTCACAATTTTGGTATAAGGAACGGTACCAATTTTCAAGATTTGGGTATGAAATATCAGGTCGGATATCGTTTTTCAAAAAATTGGTATAAGGAACGGGTATGTTTTTGAAGACTCGATGGCACGTCCCCGACCAAAATCTGGTCAAGTGCACCCCCCTCGGGACTTTAGTACAGATACGGGACTGCAACGACCGTGGCATCTCAACTTCATTAAACGTCGCAACAGCATTTGCATGTATTATATGAAAAGGTCTTCACGCCAAGTATATGAAGTATATGAAGTATATGAAGTAAGATCAAGAGCACTACATATAGCTTTTCTAAACCTCAGTCATTTCCCTTTGGTCAAAGAGTCACAGACCAGACTTACAAATTGTGTAAAGGTATCAGCTTTTTGATGCTTTTTTATTAGATTGTTGATATGGACGTTTCTAGACATTTATAGATTTATGCCGGTGCGTCTTCGTAATTTGTAAATATTTGCAGTTTAGACTTCTGCATAAATCTTTAGATTTTCACGACATTTGGAAGTGAATAAAATCAGATTTTCACGACATTTTTGAAGAAAATCACTATTGGCGATTTTGCGGGAATTTTGTAAATTTTTCTTCGTTCGGAACAGAATAGTCCTCTTTTTGGAAATCGTAACAACGAAAGTATGCAACGGCTTCTATAGTTTTCGAAAAAGAAACTTTCCTATCGTTGCTCCTAATTTCAGAAAACTCCGTCTTTAAAAGTTCTTGAAAATGGTCTTCGATTGTTGATGAAATCTTCCGGCCTATGCATTAGTTTATAGCTGAAGCAGCATATCCCACTGACAGAAACAGATATCGCATGGATATCAAATTATCTAACTAACAAAATCTATGAAATTTTTCTTCGGTGCAACAGCTTTTGCTGATAAGCTTTATCGTTCATCTTCATGCTTCTCTTAAAGACTGACTACCTGTCGATTCGGAATAACTGAGATGATTTTCTCTTGATAAAGCAAGTAATTTGTAAAGCAATGCTTTGTTTTATTTACAACCGTCTTGAAAATATTGTGTAACTTTTTGACTAAAGCCAAACCTGAAAAATGTAAATATGCATCGAGAGGAGAAGGTTTGGAGCAGGAAAAGTGGACAGTAGAAGCCCAGGGGGGATAGCCTGCGTGCAGACCTTACTATGGTGGAGGAGTTTGAAGGCGAAAAGGCGAAAGGTAAAGTCTGCGCATTCACTCCAACTTTTCCGTTCCAGAGATAAATCCTATCCCCCGTCCTTATTGTATAAGGACCAATCACGTTCGGTCTTTGATTTCGCAAAAGTATTGTTCTCGCTAACCTTGCATCTGATTGGTTAGAACTAGGACAATAGACTATTTGGATTTTCGTGCTATCGTCATAGTTCTAACCAATCAGATGCAAGGTTAGTGAGAACAATACTTTTTAGAAATCAAAGACCGAACATGATTGGTCCTTATACAATGAAGACGGGGAATATAATTTATCTCTGGAACGGAAAAGTTGGAGTGAATGCGCAGACTTTACCTTTACCTTTCGCCCTTAAATTCCTCAACAATAGTAAAGTCTGCACGCAGGCTAAGGGGGGGGACTCTCTATCAGTAAGGGACGGGGGGTCAAACTTTTTTTTGGGTTTTGTAAAACGTTGTCTAGTATAGTGCATAATCAGTATATTTTTGGGGTTGCTGATGATGACAACATTTGGCAAGGTGAGTGCTAGCCCGAGTTTTTCACCAAACTATTGCAGGGCAGTTGCCAAAAATGCTATAAAACCTTTAATTTTCATGTACCATGAAGCTATGAGTATATCTAAAATATAGTATATTTTTGGGGTCTAAAATGTGCTAAATTTAGTTTAGTTTTGGGTTTTTCAAAAATATACTGTGTTTGCCCCCCCCGTCACATACTAATAGAAGTCCCCCCTGGGAGTAGAAGCTGTAACTGATATGAAAAGCACACAAATATTCAAGCACAGACCAATTCACCCGACGTTATTTATACCCTCTGCAGTTCAAAGGACCATACACTTATCAGCTGATTATCTTTTCCACGAGTTGCAAGCTGCAGCTGATTTAATGATACGAAGTTTTTATAGAAAGATAATTTCCTCAAGAGGAAAATCACATGATCTGAAGTGGATGTAAACAACTATCATAATGCCCGTCTCAGTATGCAAATGAAACAAACTTTCCGCAGAGGATATTTTGAGATGGACGTTTCTTTTCATGTTTGTACACAGCTAAAGAGAGAAAACTTCTTCAAACTAATCAGACAAAATTAAAACGATGTGAAAACAAACTGAAATATAAGCACATTGATATAGGATAAGAGACTGAATTAAGCATGATGTTTCGAGTATAGCGTCACCAAAGGTCAGCTACCGAAGTTAATCAAAATTACTGTTGGTTCCACGGGGATTTTTAGGGACACAGCTGACCTTGCTGCTCTATGCAGTGTTTGGTTTGTTACTTGATGGACCCTTTCGCTTGCAGCTCAGATGAGTTAGCCACCAAGACCTCAGGCTGTCTAACCAAGTTCGATTTATTTGCTTTCACGGCTTGGCTAATTGGCCGCAGAAATACCATGTTAGCTGCTTTTTATTGATGTGGCAGCAAAAATCGATGCTATTGATTAAAAATCAGCTATTTATTTAACGAGGGACCTATCAAGTCATCGATTGATATGATAGAACACTGATTGGGCAAAAAAACTTTCAGCTGTTTTCTGTCTCTGTGTTGAAACGGTGATCAATCTTATGTTGATGATCTTTTTCTTTTGGGTCTAAGCATTTATTTTGTTCAAGCGAAAGTCAAGGTCCGAATTTTTCCTATGGCATACACAACCCTTTCGTTTTCTCTAAGGGTCTAAGGCAATTCAAAACATAAAGAACAATAAGTTAAGGTGGCTCGCTACAGCTATAAATTTAAAACTGCTACACACTGGTTGTCCTATCGCTCATTGTCTCCAATGTATCATCCCTCAAGAGTCGGACGAGTTTCGTTTGCATACGTGGCACGTACGTTGGTTCAACTTTGGATAGGCAAGGCCTTTCGTCTCTACTTTTTGTATAACAGTTAAAAGATTCCCAGTTTGCCAGTAAGTACTTTGTGACTGAGATAACGAATATTGTCACTGGTAGCAAAATCTGTTTAATTTGTAAATTGTACTGTCTTACTGTAGATTTAATTTGTGTAGTTATCAGCTTTTAGACTATGAGAGTAACTCTTTGAATAATATCAAAAAATAAAGATCAACAGCTTTTGAATTCAATTACATCATTCATCTGCATGTGCAACAAGATGCAACAATTCAGTGTGTGAAGCATCAACTACACATTACTTTTTTCTAATTTTCCACCCTAAAGGAGCTGTTTTTGTACATGGCAAGCATATACATTATAATAACAAAAATTGCACCTCTGAAAGTGAACTTCAAGAATCAAACATACCCGCAATCAAACATACCCTGATGGTTTGTCTGATTGATAATTGCAAACCTACCAAATTCTGAAAGCAGTAGACTTGGCAGAGACAGAAATATATTTCCCCCATTCAAACACAAAAATCTTGAAACGGCTGGATCCACCAGTTAGAACTGAAAATTTGATAGCCTGCTGGTTTAGGTAAGCTGGTCTAAGCATGGTCTAAGCTTGAAAGTTTGAATGGGGATATAAATATCAAATAATATGATTGGGAAATGGTGCTAAATGTCTACAAACAGTTAATTTTCTTGGATTCTTTGAAGCAATTTACAAAGGCACCAGTTACATGTCAAACATATAGTTCTTGTTATTTGTTGAGTGCTCCTTCTGTGTAGGTCTGGTTAAAATCTTGAGAAACAATAAACACTGTTAATTTGAGTTAATCTTATATACCACAACTGAACATGATTTGATAAGTACATTTACTATCATATAAGCATTTTGCACCCTCTTAACTCAGCACACAGCAGATTGTTAATACTTAATTCAAAGTTGCGACCTTTCCACTTTGTTCCTGACACTTTCCAGAATAACAAATTAAGCTATCTTCAGATTACAGAAGACCTTTAAGCACTTCAACAATAAATTTCGAGCAAAGTATCATATCTGATATGTATAGTACATAAGCTCTTTTTCATTTGAATTATCACCAGCACCTTGTTCAGCATACCTACTGCATGTCCTTGCTTTTACTCTTGTTGGATATTAGTACTTGTTGATCATGAGTGCAGCTATTTATGATCATCTCCAAGCATGAAATGCTCCATAGAAATTCAAAGTTACTGGAAAGCAAATGTAGAAATGATTTAGTCATACATTAATCCTGGGAATTTTATGCAAAACTACATGTATCTTTTTGCCACCAATAAAAGTTTACAAGTTATTATAATACATTTAAAAATAGATACAATACAATATTTAAACATTAAGGCTAAAAACGTAAAAGGAAACACCCCCGGTTGCAGTGGCAGGGATAGCATTAAAGGGTCAAGCTGACCTTATTTCCATAATGGTCTACAATCTTAAAATGAGTTAACCAGAAAGACTAAAAGTACATAAAGCTTGTCCTGACTTCCTGTTATCAATTTAATGATAGCTCAAAAAGCATTTACGGCACCTTTAGCATCACATACTAAGGGCTTTATGAATCATAAAAAATTGGCCTTGAAAACAATCCACTATGGCCAATCAAAAATAAATAATTTCTGTCACTCTTGTAAACCTCATAGAAATTTGGAATTTCTGAACAGTGATGGCTTGTGAGCATAAACACCTCTATGGTTGATATAGGTTTTTTGAAACACGGGCGTTTTTAAAGATGGGCTCTTTGAAAAGGGAATTCTTCACAAATTTCACTAAAGTATTACAAAAAGCCAGATGTTTGGAAAAGCCTGTAAACTCGAGGCTGATAATGCTACTTACTAATTTCATTTCAGTCACAAGACCCATCAGCCCAACCATCTTTCCATCTTTCAAATACTTTTGAACAATCAAATTCTTTCTTCCCCAGTCTTCTGTTGACTTCATTATGATAATCACAAAACCAAAGAGACAATGCTTTGTTGCTTGATGTATCTGGGTCTTCAGTTCTCAGCCTAATTGAAAAAGGAGAATGAAAGGAAAAAATGAATAAATTTTGTAAATCATGTACTCGGACAAAACATCCTGATTCATGAAAATTATTCATCTCCGATTCAGCTGGAAGACCTACATTCTACTGGAAGACCCACCATTTTTCTTGGTGAACTTTTCATATGCATACATATGAAAAGTTTGCCAAGAAAAATGGTCAAACATACAGTAATAAAGCAATTGACCAAAGTGTGGAATTTAAACAGTAGCCAGTGGCAGTCCTTTATTTTCTGCTATTGGTAAGAATTATAGGCTTTCATTGAAGCAGTAAGCTTGCAATGATGTGTTAAAAGAGAACAAACACTTTCAGCCTTGCTCGCTCAGGAAAAGCTCTCATTGAATATAAAATATCTTACCTACAAATTGCTACAAAAGAGTCTCAATTAAGTGGCCTTTTTACAAATTTTGCAGAAATCTGATGAATTTTTGAACATGCACAACTGTGATTGAACTGCTAACAAGGCTCAGTTGAACCTTTCAAATAAAAACATTGCTCAATTCTAACTCTTTGTAGAATAGCTAAGTAAGAGGCCTATTAAAGAATCCCACCTTTCCCTCATATGGTATGAGCACCAGTCACATGGGTAGAACCTTGAAAAGAGTTTGATGAAATTATTCATATCTTTTTGTTGTTTTGCAGTTGGCTCCTCAGGGTAGTATGCTGCCATTGTATGTAAGAAGCTCCATGTATTGCGTCCAAGCTCATTTTTGTCTACTGGACAACCTTTCGGTGGTGCAGTGGCAACAGCTGTGGTAATGTTGGCAGAACCTGCATGAGGCTTCTGTAATTTGTCTGCTCCATTTGAATCTGTATTCTGTGAGAAGATAAAAAATTTAAGTTGATCAAAAATGCAAGAACAAACTTGGCCCAAACTACATACAAGATGATGAATTCTTTTTGAAACTGTGATTTCTTCATAGCACATGTGGCAGCTGTGCAAAGTATTTTGCTTTCCAAATTAACACTAGTTTTATTGCTATTGAAGCAGAAGCTCAAGGGTGCAAAGTTTTCTTCAAATTCTTTTTAATTGTTATCAGCCTTTCATGTAATGATCCCTATGGTTGATTCAGGCTTTTTGAACTGATCTGTTGCTGTTTTGAAAGACTTTGTAAAGATGTTCTGCTGTTTTGAAAACCTCACATTTAAAAAAGCCTGAATCGATTCTAGTGCTATGTAAGGGGCCGCACACAAATCGATTCTTTCACACATAACGTCCATTGGACGTTTTCAAAATACCCCCACCCCCCTCCCCCCAAAACGTCCAATTAAAAAATCGATGTAATTCTTCCGATCGTGAGAAAATTTCAAACCGTTGTTTTGCTGCGTATCAAATGGGCCTAACTAAAGTGCTCAAATGAAGTCGTCAGCGACGTGCTATGACCATGCTCCAAGATATGTCACTACTGTCGAAATTCTTGCACACTAAGAATATATATAAACAGCAAACGAAAGTGCAGAATAAAGTTTCTTGCAGAAAATTCTCGGGAAAAATGTTGATAAATTAAAAATTTTGAAAACGTCCAGTCCTTTTACCCCCTCCCCCCCAAATGTCCATTGGATGTTTTGCGTGAAAGAATCGATTTGTGTGCGGCCCCTAAGAACCACTGTAACATTGTGAGCATGTTAGGCAGCAGCCTCTATATTTTTACATAACTAAATGAAACCTTCCGCAAAATGATATTCAACTGTCTCCTTCATCCATCCATGGAGTTCCCTCCAGCCAGGGTGACAAAAAAACAAACTTTCCACATTTTGGGCAAGTCTGGACATGAAGGAGAAGTTTCCCTGTTTTATGAGTAGCGGATAACTTATTTTTCTAAGAGATTGAGATTGAAGTTTTTTAAGTAGTCCGCGGTTAGTTTATTATGGAACCTCTTCTAATTCTTGCTTATGGCATTCTCCAAGCTAGATTATAAACTTAGGGGCCATCGACTTTCGATTTTCATATTTTTTAACGGCATTTGGCCGTTAAGATCGGAACCCCCTCCCCCCCTCCCCGTTAACGGCCTTCTACCAAACGGGCCTCCGATCGGCCTAAAATCTTTGGCCTAAGTAAGACTTGGGGAGCAGCAAACAAATGTCTTGTGGAACATGCTGGACTTCAACCGAAAATACGCCATATCGGGAGGCATAGTAAAACTGTTCTATTCTACACTCTATATGTTATTTGTAAAGATTTTATCTACGCTTTTAAAAAAATTCTCTTACGGAGATTTCCGTACGATTTTTTATTTTCTTAACGGCCTAAGGGTAAGACCCCCTCCCCCCATAACGGCCAATTGCCGTTAAAAAATACAAAAATCGAAAGTCGATGGCCCCTTATTGTGCTTGCTGTCTGCAGTGGATTCATTTCTTTAAACTAGAATATGCAAGATATCTTACAGCACTCGCCATACTAGGGACAGCTTTCCCAGGATTACCACCTTTCATCTGTTGCGCCCAGGTCTTGAAATCTGTGCATGCCCTACATGGTTTTCCATCAGGGCCTAAAATTTGTTGTGGCTCATTCTCGGCATTCAACGGCAAGGGATCTTTCTTTTTAACTAGGAGAGAAGCAGGAACTTCTTCTTGACTCATTTAATAGCAATATTCAGTCGCTAACTCAGTGGATGATTTCTTTTTCAGGAGGAAATAAGCTTTTTCGGAACAATTTTCTTGCTTCAAATGACGCAATTTTGATCGAGCCTCTGTATCAGAGTGAGATCGACTAGAAGCTCCATCGCAGTTTCGAATCGAGGTCTCGCAGCACTTGAAGAAGTCCAAGATGGCGTCAAGACTGAGGCTATTTGGTGGACAACTAAAGACATTATGGGAAGAACAACCTGTCATCTTCATTTCAATAGCAATGGGAATATCAGGTACAGTATATGGAGCGATTGTAAATACTTTAAAATAGCAAGTTTTTTGTCTTTTTGATCCTGCCCTCTGATTAAAAAACAGACCCACAGTCTGTTGTCTGCGTACCTAGCCGTAATTTTAAAATTTTGCAAATGAAATGATAACATAAGGCTAAATAAGATACATTATTAGATTCTAAACACTCCTACATGGAAAATCAAAGGGATCTACATCGATGTGCATGCATCAATTGGGGAACATTTCGCATGGCCAGGGGCGGATCCAGACCGAAGTTGAAGGGGGGGCAACTTGGAGAGGGGGCGCCAAAAACACAGGGAGAGATTAGCGCGCCGAAGGCGCGCGAAAATTTTTGGGGCTTTATTCGAGAAAATTCTCTGGTTTTTCTATTGAATAACGCCTTAGTTTATATGTTTCGCCGCATTCAGAACGAATCACTGAAGAAAGACTGCATTTGGGTCAGGATAAGGGGCGCTTTTCTTGCCAAAAAGGGGGCGCCAAAGCTGAATTTTCATCGTGAAGGGGGGGCAGTTGCCCCCATCTGCCCCCCCCCTAAATCCGCCACTGCGCATGGCCAAAATCTCTTTTAAAAGGACAAGTCCAGGTTGATAAAGTTATTTGTTAAAAAGCAACCTTACCAACTGCGAAATACCAATCGTGAGTTCTCTCCATGTTTTGATGCCTCCAATATTCATAGTGGTCAGTGAGTTGTTGTAAGTTAGGCCAAATATCGTTGCCATTTTGTATTTTGTATGAGTTTGCGAAGGCACGATAAGTCGGCCAGCAATGTGAGTTGTATAATATCAACACATTTGGCAGCCTCATTCAGGTCAACGTGAAATGACATCATAGAAAATGATGTCATTTTGCACTTCTTAGCAGATTGGAACATGTAGTTTCGCAGATTAAAAGAGAATAAAATTGAAAAAAAGTACTCACACCATTCACAACAGTGTAATCTCTTTTGAATAATCAACAATTATACCAACCACGGACTTGCCCTTTAAGGGAAAAAAGTTTCGTCTTTTTCATCATACCAATCTTTGGAAAACTTTAAAATCAAATGTGTAAAATGTTATTGCCTAATTCTTTCAACTGAATAGATCAAAGAGAACTTCAGGTCATTTGCCATTATTCCAGAAAGAGCATAGAAATTTCAAGCGTTAGAGCATTTTTAAGCTTTTTGGTAGTTTTTAAGTTGTGACGTTATCAAGTTGCTAAATCATAAACCATGAAAGCTAACAGATTTTTGCTTGCTACCGTTTTGTAGATCTTCAAACACTGAGTATTTCTTGCATTGGATATTTTGATTTTCCTCAATCAGTTTAGATTTTATGGGGCTTTTACTGTTTATCAAAGCTTCAGACACCTCATCCGGTGCAACCATTCATAAAACGTAAAAATTCCTGTTATTCCTAAAAATAATTAGCCTGTTAAAAATCCTTTTGGAAAAATAATGATCATATCAAAAATGCTCTTTCTGGAGTTATAGCAAATGACCTAAAGTTTCTTTTGACCAATTCAGCTGAAAGAATTAGGCAATAGCATTCTACACATTTGATTTCAAAGTTTTCCAAAGATTCAAGTCCTATGCTTACATGGCCAGATGAATCAAGATGTTTCTTTTTACATATACATGCAGGGACGTAGGAAGCATCTCAAACTTCAGGGGCATGACACTTTGAGGGCACTGTTTCCTTAAGAAAGAGGCATTTTCTGAGAATAAAAAGGGCACTTCTTTGTTTACTGCAAAACCTTGGGGAGCACATGCCCCCAGCACCCCCAGTTCCTACGTCTATGTATATATGCAAGGACCGCAGAGCGATCCAAAAAGTGGATGGGCTGGGCAGTGAGCGCTAAGCGAGTGTAATTTGGGGAGCTCATTGGATGGCTGGAAAATGCCCTTTTCATAATAACATGCAGAAACTACTGTATCACCAACATAGTAAGTATTCAATTTCATCTGCAAAATCATTGGATGCAAATACCGCCGATGCCTCAAGGAGTAGCGATTCGAGCTGTTTGTATGCTTTAAAATTTGGCTGATTGAATCACATATCTACAAGTGCGCTACAAAATCCTGAGCTTCAATGTTTATTGTTCTGAATTTCCCTTTGATGGTTCCAATTTCAGCTTCTCTCTCAGCCGACTAAGTGCTAATTCTTTTCAAAATGTTGTCAACAAAAGTAAAGCGATATTTTTGCCAAAAAGTGGGTAGGCTGTAGCCCACCTAGCCTACCCTGCTCCGCGGTTCCTAATATGTTCTTAAAAATTGAAATCTTTGCGCATTTTCTTCTTAGCACCACTGATGCTGTATTTTAGTCCACTAACGAAACCACACTATGAAGAAATGGAGAAAATTCCTCGTACCTATCCTTGTAAGTAAAAATCCCATTTCTGCAGTCAATGTTTTGATGCAAATGTTGAAAATGATCCAGTTTGATTCTATCCATCAATACACCATCAGTGTGATGAAGGCACAGGGTGTCCCAATAAAATTGTTTGATTTTTGACTTATATCGAAAAATATATGATATTATGAATACAAGCTTTTAGGTACATGCAAGCCCTGAAATAAATGTGGTTCTGACTCATTTTGTGGTTTTGTTAATTGAAACTGTGGTTCTGTAATTGGGGAAAGTGTGGATTTGAAAAAAGGGCAAAATTTGAGGACATTGCAGGGGGGGGTAAGAAAATAGAATTCACTGATAGTGTGATAATAGAAATAGAGTTAGCTTACACATAGACCCATTATCCTAAAGAATAGAGTGTCTACCAAACAAAGGGAAAAGCTTGCTCCAGCCGCCAAATTGATTATGCTATTCAAATTCTGTGCCAAAGTCTGCTCAACAAAGGCAGCATAATTTAACAGCAAAAATCTCGATATGGCAGTAGCAAGTTTTGATTTTATTTTTCAGACCCTTAGATAGAGCCTAAATTGATCAGAAAACATTGATCAAATTTTTGTGAAGACTGAAAAGGACAAAACTACGGACGAAGGCTTTATCGCTCTTTGGTCCACAAGGTTGATATAAGTTGTAAAAGCAAATGATTTTGAAACAGAAAACTTGGATCAGAATTGTGCAACGTACAGCCGTAAGCTGCCAAAAGACTGTTGGTGATGGTCTATTACCATATCATGGCCCCTCGTACCACAGTTGAACTATTTACAGAGAAACGTCTGAATCTGGTGATGCCGGTCACAACATTTTACACCTGCCTTTTCAAAGATTTGGAACCTATGCTGTTTTGAACAGTTTTGTCATTGTCTAGCTCAATCTTTTCAAAAATTTGATCGATATTTTCCATCGATTTATGCTGTATTCCCAATGATAACTTCTATGAAATAGCTTGCAACACGAAAATCGGGAAGCCCCAACACTGATAAAAATTGCTGAATATCTTTTCTGATTTTGACTAACGGCAAAATGTACCAAAATTGGAAGATACCAACAAAACGAAAATTCTATTATGTGTTATTGTTTATAATTCTCCTATCTGTTTTCAGGGCATTTAGTGGAAAATTGGAAAAGAAAAGAGAGAGTAGATTCAAGTTGACGAATGAAAGAAACACCTTAAAAACGATGGCTCCATGGTACAAATGTTTGTGAGCTTTATTCTTTGTCACGTTTGCTTGGAAATGGATGGACTGTGATTTATCAGCTTGTAGAAAAGAGACAATAGTTGTATCTGATTGCCTTACTCGCCAAATTGATATAACAAGACTTTTTATTCAGCGAATGACTGTTTTATCTACCTGTTAAATGAGAATAATACTGGACGCTCGAAAGCCCCATTGGTTGGATTGCCACAAACGGCTAATATTGTTTAACTAAGGGAGTGGTCATTGTTAACCCTGGGTACCAGGGAGGAGGACAATTTTCCACAATCAGAGAAAATTTCATACCCCATCTTGAACATAGGAACAGTTTTCATACGCCACTATCTTTCAGCAAAATGGTTTAGCACTTCATCTAGAAGTCTTCGTGCAAAGAACATACAGTAAAGTCCCGCCTTTAAGAAACTCGTTACACAAGGACAGCCTGATTGGTTTCTTATGTCAAGATATACTTCTTCAAAACAGGCTATGTATACCATGGTACAAGAAACACTTTTATACTCTAAACCATAAGCGTACGGGAAGAAAAAATCTAGGGGGGCTGCCCAACACAAAGCCCATTGTTTGCCAGCATTTTTGCCCGACTAAGGGCAAAAATTTGCCCGAATGGGGCTGATTTTTGAAAATTTCTCCAAAGTTGGGGGAGCTGCCGCCCCCCCGGCCCCCCGCCTCGTACGCTTATGCTCTAAACAGCTGTCAAAATACCCAGGGTACTGTCAAAATTGCTAAGAAAAATCTTTTTGAAATATGCACTGTTGTGCAATGATCCAATGGTTTTGAGCCAGTACTGAGGGTTTCTTGAAATTATGACAATTTTGGCTTGAAACTTTAATTCTTGTTTCTAGAGATTTGAGACGTTCTGGAGACATTCAAATGCACACCTTATGATATTGCTATGTACCATTGTACAAGAAACTGGACATGAATCAGCCTGGATAGTTTCTTGTAAAGGGGTATTTTATTTAGCAAAATCAGGTCTGAGTTTCTTATAACGTAGTTTCTTAAAGGCGAGACTTTACTGTAGATCTATGGAAAGATACCAAGTTGTTCGAGGCGATTTTCATACCGCTCAAGTGATTCATCATTTCCAAGTGTCTGTTAAAATTTTTTTCCAATCTTTCATCAATGACCTTAGCCAAAATTTTTTCAAGCTAAATAGTTTTGTACCCCATAAAATTGCTCTTGATGTTTTCATACCCCCACCAAATAGTGGAAAAAGTATCATACCCCTGTCAAACATCCTCCGCACCAGTACCCAGGATTAAAACTGACCGCTGCCTTACGTGCCAACCTCGATGCAAATAACATACATTCACACGATGTCGGCACATTTTGAAAACGTTGAAAACGTGACTGTAGCAAAATTTGAGCTGGCACTCTCACGATACCGCCGGGACAATTTGAAAACGGTCAAACGGTAGGAAATTTTAGCGTTACCAAACTCGCTGCAATACTTTGATGCCAAAGAAATGACATACACCCTATTAAGAATCGATCAGTCGCAATCCGGAGGCATCAATAAATGTTCAGTTTCATCATTTTCGAGTGTTCACATGATGCCGTTTTCAAAATGTACTGGATAGAGCATGAGCGATAGGACACCCAGTGTGTAGCAGTTAAAAGTTATATCAGTAGCGAGCCACCTTAACTTATTGTTTTTTTTTTGTGTCTTGAACTTGTTTTTACTTCGTACAAATTCAAGGCAAAAAAAACACTAAGTTGAGGTGGCTCGCTACAGATATAAATTTTGACTGCTACACACTGGGTGTCCTATCGCTCATGATGTTATCTGTTTACAGGAATACAAAGCTAATGAAGAAAATCAGGAAATTTCCGAAAAAAGCTTTCGTACTTTTGGGTTTTCAAACACTCGTTCCTCCTTCACCTGCTTTCCCTTTGCCCTTGTCTGAGGGGAGAAAACGAACGCCTACACATTCGTTTGCTTTGGACATTGTAACTGAACATTAGAGATCTACCAGATTTTAGTAGCGGAAACTTTAACTAAACTAAAGGATTAGTTCCTCGCCTATCAATTAATCAATAGACTTTAGACTCCATTCAGTGAAAGAAGTTATGTCGTTTCTTCCATATATTCAAGATCAAAAGATTGAAATTATTAATGAAATCAAGAAAATTCAAGAAAAAGCGAAGCGCATATCAGATGTTAGATTAACCGAGCCTAAACTTCTATGAAACAGTTGTATTTATTTCAATGATTCCAACTGTCAATAAGGTACCCTTTGTTAGCTCATGGAGACATTCACAGGCCACAACGTAATTGCTCGGGGGAAGACTGATCAGTCTATTTCATTTTCATTTCAGCGCTGTTGATATCACGGGCTGTAGGAAACGCTGAATTTAGAAGAAAGACTTACGTATTATAAATAGAGTTCAGCGATAAAAATTCAGCGTTTGTTGATGTTATAAATCGAGCCTATTGGAGAACATTTTGGGATGTATGATTTATTCTAGAACGATCACAAATTAATCACTTAAATCATCAAAAAATCAAATTAATCACAAAATAATCTCTTGTGATTTTCATTCTCGTACCGAGAATGCCATTTTCAGGAGTGATTCGGAGTGATTTGCCTCTCGGGTCTGTGAGTCGGTGAGTTCCTGGCACTGTGAGGTGCAACTGGCAACAGACCGCTTCTCTTGCTGGGTGGGCGCACGGTGATTCCCTCCTTAAAGAAAACGACAGCACGACAACAACAGTCATGGAATCCCCATGACAATAAGATTGCAGCAAAGACATTTGTCGGTTCTTCTTTGCAAGGTGCGAAGTTTTCACTTGCAAGAAGAGGATAATTTAATTTCACTAAAGGCAGATGATCGGCGAGCTGCTATTCTTTAAACATGTGATTAAAATCAAGACGATCCTATCAGAGTAAAGATAAACACGGCTTATCAAAACTAGTAGAACGGGAAGGGGAAAGCCAAGCACTTCCATTCAGTCTTGCACAGCCCGGAAGAAATTGCTTTGCATCACAACCAAAAGATGGTCGATTCTAACAGCTTTGACGTGGATGGAATCATAGAGCAGCTTTTGCAGTCAAAAGAAACAGGAAAGCAGGTAAGAGATTCTTGATATCAGTTGTTCGTGGTATCACAACAGCTTTCCAACATGATGCACTTTCTCATATATCCAAACTGTGTGTTACCCGATGATGAGGTCTTGCCAGCTGCTCATCAATCAGGTAGGCCCACCCATGGCAAATCTCTGTTTTGCAAAAGAAATGCGTGCCGATTTTAAACAACTTATCATGGATAGTTCTCTGCATTGTTTGGCATTGTTGGTTATCGCAGTAGTTTTGAAATATTGTTGGTTGAACGTCAATCTTTCTTTGTAAAATGAACGCATGAGGTGTACAACAGCATCTGAAGCTGCAACAACAAGGACAAAATAAATCAAATGTCCTGTGAAGCTTGTAGATATTACGATTAGAAGAATTTGAATTTTGAAGAATTATCATGGAGATTCCTTTTGATTTTTGGTTTCAAGTCCTGGTAAAGAAATCGCAGAACTATCTAGATAGGATGTTTTCATCAGTTTAAAACATGGAAAGTGTGACATTTTCAGAAACCAAACTTTAATCACAGTAAAACATTTCTGCCTTTGAAGAACTTATTAATTGCCACCAGTGAAATATTTAGTTATTTTAGCTATAATAGGGTAGACTGGCTGTTTGAGCACACTAAGAATTTGTGTATTTACATGTTGTCCACAGGACAACCCTTTCATAAAAATCCCTTTTGGTATCAGGGCTGAGAAAATGCATCAACCCAAAGAAAAGACCTTTTAGCTTTTACGCAAAAGAGCTTGGATTGAGCGATATTTTTATCCATTTTTATATGCAAGTTTCAATGGAATGGCGCTAGAGGCTCGGTCGCAATTGAGCACTTTCGAAAATTCTACAAAATGTAATGAAATTTAATTCAATCCACATTCTTTTTCATGGTCAACCCCTGAAGTCAAAACTAAAATAATGATCAAAGTGCTTTCTGCACTTTGTCTTCTGTAAAACCTTGCCAGTGGATTGTGCTAAAAGTCTCATGCAAGTAACTTACTTGAAATCCGATGGTTTTCTATGTGTTCAAAAAATTATGACCAAGCTGGATTGGAAGATCAGACAAAACACCTGGTCAAGACATTAAATACAAATTGATCCGTGACTCGATAGACTGTAAGATATATTTGATCAGCACTAAGAAACTCTGAAAAACTGAATTAAAGCTTCTTAACACAACAATTCCATTGAACCTTCAGTCATTTGCACCAAAGCAGACTTAGAGAAACTTTGACTAAAACGTTGAAACTATGTTATATTTGATATTTCTAAGGAAAGTAACTCTTTAGTGAGTGGCTGATTCCTCCAGGTCTCTTAGGAAAAGAAACATTTTGATGTTTGGTGTCTTTGAGCCCATTACTTTGTCTCCGTGACAATAGCCTCGTGTTGAAAACAGCCTCATTCATGCCCACGGTTTAGGAAATGGCGCGCAGTTTTCGGTTTGCACATCATTGCTTGTTTTTGTGGAAAATTTGAGTCAGAAGTGAAGGAAAAAAGCAAGAAGGAAGACTGAAACAGTGTTTGAATTTATACATATCATATCACCCCTTTGGAGATAAAGAGTAAGCCCCAGAATTTTGCTTGAAAAGGACCGTCGACGTAGAATCTTATGGCTAGGCTAGGCCCATCCAAAATGGCCCATCATTGATCACGACCAGCAACAATGTTAGCAGAAGAGTGCTATTCACTTCCTGTCTTATTCAGACACAGAAGTGTTCCAAGTGAACGAGAAGTTTAATGATTAGCAATCATTTAGAAGAATGGAAGTAGATACAAAGAGAAGAAGATCATATCATCAATTGAACAAATGATTTTTTAATTCGAATTTGAAGAGGCACTGGCACTGCAGAAAATGGAGGTCAAAACTGATACATGTGAAATTTCTGATATTTCAGCGATTGGTAAACTTGCCGAGAAAAAGGAGAAAGAATTGAATGAACTAAAAATCTTGCAACTTGCATCCTTACACAAAGAGCTTCAAGAAAAAGATAAGCTTTTGCAATTGGAGAGGAAAAGGTTTCATAATTTGAAAGATGATTTTGAATATAATTTAAAGATAATTGAACAGAGAGATGAAGAACTAAGGCAGTATGAAATGGTATTTATGGATGTCAAGGAAAGAGATATAGCAATAAATGCTGAGATTAGTGATGCTAAAATAAAGATTGAGGATATGAGATCAAAATTGGAGCAAACAGAAAAACAAAAGATTGAGCTGGAGGAATATTATAGAAAAAGAACAAATGATATGCAGAAAGAAATGAATAAATTCTTCGCAGAGAAGACTTCTGAGTTTCAAAAAGAAAAAGATGAGTATCTGAAATACAAGAGAAATGCAGGCAGGAAGATCCAGGATGCAGAAAATGAGATGGAAGCTCAGAAGAGGCAACAAATGTTTGAATTTGATGAAGAAGTAAAGAAGAAAGAAACAGAATTTAGAATGAAATTAGATGAGTTGAAAAATATTCTGCACACGAAAGAACTGCATGTTAAAATGGTAACAAAAGAGCTTGAACTGTTGAGAGAAAATGATAACAAACAAATGGCACAGAAAACAGATTTAGATGATCAAGTTATTTTACTCAAGAAAGAATTGCAGAAAAAGGACTGGGACATAAAGGATGTTGAAAATATGATGCAAATAAAGTTGCTGGAGATGAAACAGAAACTTGAATCATCTGAAAAAGAGAAGCACAATATGAGAGACGAGTTTAGTAGGAATTACACAAATTTAGACAAATTAAGCAAAGGTAAAGATCAACAGTTTGTTGCTTTGCAACAAGAGATGATGAAAAATGAACAATCTCTCAATAGTGAAATTGAACAACTAAGACAAAATCTACGAGAATCTGAAAACAAGCTGAAACAAACTGTTTGGGATTTTAATGACAGAATTAATGAAAGAGATCTAAAGCTGCAAAATCTGCTGTTGACATTCACTGATCTTGAAACAAAGGCTACACATCAACAAGGCAATTTGACGCAAGCTCTCGTTGCGAGAGATTTGGAGATTGAAAGTCTGAGATCTTCTGTGAATGAACTTTCAAATAGCAACAATAAATTGAGAACTGATATGAAAAAACTACAGAATGAAATGACTTTGTCATCAGAGAGGGAGAAGATGTTGGAAAAAGCCAAGGAGCAGCTTGAGTTAGATTGGCAAAAAAGGTATGAAGAAGCTAGTGTGAATGCTGAAATGAAATACAGGGGGTTGGTTGACAAGCTAAATGGCAAAATAATTGCAATGAATACTGAATTAGATGCAAAGCAGAAAGAATTGAGCCAGAGAGAGCAGCTTATCAAGGTCCTGAAGAGAGACAAAGATATTGCTTTTACTTTACTGAAGAGAAATGGAATAGATTTGTCAAGTATGTCTGGAAGTTTTGATGAGCTTGTTTTCAAAGAAGAGCTTGAAAGCTGTAGAGAACAAAATGAGCAGCTGAGAAGCATTATAAACCTCATGAGAAAAGAGATAGAGGCAATTGAAAACAAGCATAAAAAGGATGCAGCTGGTGTGGAGTATGCTAAAGATTTAGAAGAGCAAGTAAAGGATTTGAAAACTGATAAAAGAAAGCTCCAAGAAACTGTTGATGATTTGAATGATAAGGTTATAAGAGCAGAGAAGCACAAAAGAGTGTCATTTCTTGGCCCTGATATTGCAGGAGGAGCTTCTAGGGATTTGAAATTGCAGGCTAAACTGAAATCAGCTGCAAGTCAAATACAGAGTTTGATGTTGGAAAGAGACAGGCTGTTGAATCTTGGAAATAAATTAAGAGCAGAGATATCACAATTGAAGATAAGGTTAAGGGCAAATGAGGAATTTAGGCCAAGCAATGTAGAGTCAGATAAGGAAGGAAAATTGAGAGAAGATGTTTTAAAGGGTGCACAGAGGAAGTATGACAGTGGGCTGAAAAATATGGAGGATGCTCAGTATGAATTAATGATGGAGAAAATGCGTGAAAAACCGAAAGTTATAGAAGACATTGATGTGAGACTCGTATCATCTAGTGACAGCACTGTTGATGATGCAGACGGGGGTATGAATGTTGAAGAAGATTTTGTCAGGGAGGAGTTTGTTGAAAATGATCAGGACATCAAAAGCAACTTCCAAAATCATGCAACAGCTCCTAGAAACATCAAATCAAGTACTCCTACCAAAGAAAAAGCGAAAATGAACACCGGGAGTCAGAAATTAAACTCGCAAATCCAACAGAACGTAGCTTCATCATCAGAGCTTTCGTCACTTCAAGATCTTTGGAAGTTACTTGATGAAGCTGAAAGTCTAGCCAGTCAGACACCAAGGAATCTGTCTAGTAGGGGAGCTAGAAACGAGAAGCTTAGAGGAGAGAGAGACACGGATTTGGTGGATTTGTCAAAGGGTAAAGTCGAAGTAGCTGGACAGCAATTACAATTGAGGCAAAAAGAAGATCCAAAGGAGCCCAAATTAAGTAAAAAGGCGAAGGGAAAGTTTGTGGCATCGAAGAAGGTGCCAACTATCAGGAACTACAATGTTAAAGATGACTAGGAGGATACTCTAAAATCTCGCGTTAAGAGTGTTGAGTTGAATATTGCAAGTTCTTCTTTGGGATTCTTCGTTTTCCTAAGATTACTTAAATTCACAAACAGAGATACACTAGCAGTGATGGAAATACTAACTTATAAAGGGCAAAAAGGTTTTCTTTCCCTAATTTCTACGATACCTTCAGCATTTTATAAACCAGTGAAGAAGCAGTGAAATACACATCGAGTTAAAGGAGTAATCTAAGTTGTAGTCCTTTCAAATATAATCATGGTAAATTTCGGGGTTTTAAATTTTACAGTTGCAGTGAACTGAACCAAACAGTTGCAATATGTTGTCCAGTCGTATTGAAGCAATCTAACTGTCACTCGCAAATATTTTATTTCTAGTGGTTTATTTTATCTGTTGGGTTATAATGATCTAAATTCATTAAATCAAAGTGATGTCGTTTTTAGAGCAAGGTTCTTTCTGCAAAGGCCCGTTGTTTTGCAAATGAGGCTTCAAAGGGAAGCAACATTGAATACACGTATTTTTTGTAAGAAACTAAGAATTTGGGTCGGTACTGAAAGTTTCTTAAAAATAATCAGATTTTGAGTACTCAGACTTCCTTACGAGTTTCTTAAAATCTTCATGTTCACTTACTGCACCCTTCTGAACTTTGCAAAACAATGTTTTTTGACAACTCTCCGATGTTTAGACATCACTCAAGTACATTCCAAGTAATATGATAAGGACGATAAGGAAACAAGTGAAATAAAGTAAAATATGTTAAGGATTTCCTTTGTTAGAAATAAATAGTTTTGTAAGTTATATTTTCCCGGTACTAGAGGTTCTTATATTTTGGCGATCTGAGAGCTGAGTTTCTTATAAGCAGTTTCTTATAAAAAATTTTGTGTATTAAGACTTTTGTAAAGGAAGGCGCGTTTGAAAAATTCGTATTTCGTAGAGTTCTGATTGAAATAAGAGCTAAATTTGAAGCTGCTGGTGACTGAATTGTTGATTCTGTCGCTCTTTTTTTGGATTTTGTGTACATTTTTCACAAATTTAGAGATAAGCAAGGCATTGATTCGAAATTGACCAATCAGGAACTGGCTTAAGTTCCAAGCAATGACAATGAGAGAGGCGCAAAACATTGATATATTCATTCATTATGTATTCAGATATTGATATATTTATTCAATGCAAAGCATTATATATTCAATCTGTGTAGTTTAGTTATTTGTATGTACTGTAGAAATATAAATTTTATGAAGAGAATTTAAATACACCCCCCAGTAACGACCCCGCTGAAACATTGCCCCGCCAAGAAAACTCGTTTCCCCGCCAAGTTGTGAGTTTGAAGAGTTTCTCCGCCTTGTTTTTCTTGTTTCCCCGCTGAAATTTTTGCTTCCCCGTCAAAATTATGAAAGCTCCACCATAGATAATAGCCTAAAATTTCATTTCCCCGTCATGATATTTCTGATCCCCGCTGAAAATGT
Source organism: Aurelia sp. 3 sensu Dawson et al. (2005) (assembly GCA_964020215.1). Classification (NCBI taxonomy): domain Eukaryota; kingdom Metazoa; phylum Cnidaria; class Scyphozoa; order Semaeostomeae; family Ulmaridae; genus Aurelia; species Aurelia sp. 3 sensu Dawson et al. (2005). The sequence goes on along the minus strand of OZ026573.1, from coordinate 27,550,150 downwards.
ATGTTTTCATAATTTCCCCGCTGTATTTACGAGGTCCGGCGGGGTCGTTACTGGGGGGGGGGGTGTTTAAATCATATGTTGAAACTGAAACTAAATTGACATTAATGCTTTGCCCGCAAAGTGTTGGATTGTTATCTAGTGTACACATCTGCCATATTCTGCAAAAGATCTTCGGTCGAGCAACATTTTTGCACATTTACTGAAGCGGCACTACTTATCGGCCTTCGCGACAGCTTGGGCAGCTTTTCATTAGATTTTATAAACTTTCTGATTCTTCCACAAACTTCTGTTGTTGTGAACGAGACCTCATGAACTCAAATGCTCTTAATTGAAAGTAAATGACAGCCTTTAAAGGGAATCGACATACGTAAAAGCTGGCCCGGGTCCAGGTCAAAAATATAATCTATTGTACTCAACAACTTAGACACATCCGGTTTGATTGTGTGGCTAAAGAAACAATCGAGTTGTGGGCGTTTCTCTGGCCTATTTATAGCAGCTACGAGATATAGCCATGTCTATTCCCTTTAAGTTTGAATCTGAACAGAAGAAATTTCTGAAATCAAATACCCCGTAATATATGTAAGAACCGAGTCAGGCTGACTTGCAAAATTTCAGGTTCAGTTGTTTAGTACTTGTTGTTAGTTTATTTTGTTTTAGTTTTTGTTGTTTTCTTTTACCAGTGTTACTAGCTAGCTAAAACTTTGTAACTGCTCCAAAATGGAGATTTGGTAGTTGATATTATGATTATTATTTTGGTTCCTATTCGCGGGTTTTTACTGTAGGTCATACCTGACTTATAGACCAGGGACCGCGGAGCCGGGGGGCTGGGGGGGGGGGGGGGTAGACCAGGGACCGCGGAGCCGGGGCGCTGGGGGGGCTTTAGCCCCCCCAATAATTTTCAAGGGATAGCTTTTAGCCTTTCCACAATTGTTTTTATGATTAAATATCGCCACTTGCTTTGTTACGTTGATAACGCTCTTATATGCGAGTGTCTGTATACCCCCTCAGGTTCTCGTTTACTTTTTAGCCCCCCCAATCCAAAATGTGCTCCGCGGTCCTTGTTATAGACAGTTTGAAATTGCAGAATGCCCGCAAAAGGCCCTGGGGGACAATGACTGTTTAAACCTTATATGATCTTACATCGATATTTCTCATTACCAGGTTCAAATACCAGAGACCAAAATACGACAGCTCTGTCAACAATCTCGGAGCATTTTCATGAGAGAGAAGACGCTGATTGAAGTGCAGACCCCCGTCAATATTTGTGGAGATATTCATGGACAATTTGAAGATCTACTGAGACATTTTGAAGAAGCTGGATATCCCGGGGAGTTCAGTTACTTGTTTATGGGTGATTATGTCGACAGGTTAGTTTTATCAGCTACATTTTGATATGTCTTTTGCATAAATTGGAGAGGTCTTTTGTCTTGAGATTATTGAAGAATTTGTTGCCGATGTGTTGTGATAGCTGAATTATTTAGGTTCCCGTTTCTGAAAGTCTAATTTGAAGCTAGATTTTCTTTTATTTACAGAAGGTTTAAAACACGGGGGGGGGGGGGTGTTCTTCCAATTCAATTCAATTCAATTTATATAAACATAACTTGCTACACTTTTATAAGGAGCGTCGTTACTAGCATCGATACTAACAGCAAAAAACAAAACAAAAGAAAGCTAAACTACGATATACTAAATAGCACGATCGAAAAAGAAATAAACGAATTATGGTAAACGAATCATAGTGAAAGATCACTAATGACACCGATAATGGTGCAGGAAATGTGATCAGATCATGTCGTACTTGAAGTGGATCGTGTTTCAAAGGCACATTTAATAAAGCACGTAACCCATTGGACTGTATGTGGGCTTTCACTTGACATCATATAGATGAATCTTTGTTCTGCCGAGAGAGAGTTGAAATTTGGAACTGAATGTCCAATTTTTTCGTAGAGTTGGGTGCGTTGTGTCCCATATTTTGGACAGGTAGTTAAAAAATGTTGCTCATCTTCAATGACGTTCTCGTTGCACATGAGACATTTTCTCTCCTCTACAAGGATTTTCTCTCTTCTGCCGACTTCAATTCGCAGTCTGTGGTCACTACATCGGAATTTTGCCAAGCACCTGCTCAAAGATTTGTCTTTTATTTTAGTATAGGGCTCACGTTGAATGCGTGTTTTAAATGTTGCATAGGTCCTTAATTTATTACCTCCTGTATTTGAAGGACCAGGTACCTCTTCCATAGTAAAGGTACCTGGGGATGTGCCGCCCGCGAGGGTATACTTTTTCGGCCTTCTAGTCTAGCCAAGGGTGTACTTTTTGGCAATTTTAATCGAGTTAAGTCTAGGCAAGGGTATGCTTCTTGGGAATTTTGGTCAAAGAGATGTTAAAATTCGGTAATTTTGGTAAAAAACCCAACTTTTTTGGAATTTTGGTCGAGAAAATGCGAAAATTTGGCAAGTTTTGCCTAGAAAATGCCAATTCAGAGCACTTCTGAAGGAAAAATTAGTCTAGCCAAGGGTGTCATTTTCACAAAAATTGGTCTAGCCAACGGTTACATTTTGAAACTGTGGGCGGCACCCCCCTAACCGAAATTTAGGCGAGAACCCCCCCCCCGTGGTTTAAAACTCTACGATTTATGTACTAAAATGTCGGGGTGGGGGGGTACATAACATGTTGAGGGTACGGGTATGTGCCGCTCATATGGGTGGCTTTTTGGCTCCCAAATTCTCTAAACAATGGTCCCTTTTCGGCAGATTTCCCTTAAACATAGGCGGGTTATCCAGAAATTGGCGAAAAATAGTCAAAAATGGTTGGTTTTCCGCTAAAATTCATTATAGCAGTGGGTATGACGGCAAGTTTCAGTGATTAGAAGAGGATACCATTCTGAAAACCGGGCGGCAGACTCCCGTCCATCCGCTAGTCATGTACCTCCCCCCGGGGTTTTATCGGGTCCGGCATTGCATTCTGATGATATGGAAACTTTTGAATTGTAATTTTGCGATGCTTCCTCGTCATTGCCGAGTAGCAAAGGGTAAAAATTTGCACGACAGTGAAAAGCCTGTTTTTGGCTGTTTTTGGGTAATCAAGATGTAGCATGTTTGGGTGAATCCCGTAATGCGCCAAGAACTATGCGAAAAATCTCACGAATTAAAATGGAGCGTCAGTAGGATGAAAGAATTGCAAGTGAGATGACACAATATTTGCAAGACAGTTTGATTCTAAGATTCACAGCTGATTTCGAAAGCTTAATACGTCACAGAGATGGAAGAGTTTCGAGAATTTAGAAACATGTTTAGCAAAACACTTGCATTTTCAGAAATTTAAAAACACGGGATTTTTAAATGCGTGTCTGACCGTCTAATCAGTGACAGAAAATTTAGTCACAAATGAAGCTTTTAAATTACAGATTTACAAAAAGTGTCCGAAATACTCGTTGTTTTTACAAAATGGATTAGGACTTGATCAAGAGGCTTTGAAAGATGAAAGATTTTATTCCGCAGTTGCTATAGTATTAAGGGCGTAAAAATGTGTTTTGCACTGTCTTAGATCAGAGAAAATTGTCTCTTATTACCGTTGGTTGAAAGCACTATGTTTTGCAGGTGTCATAGCCAGCTTGAGAGAGATTTGTTTTGTTTCCGGAAAGAAGATATTTCTATTTTTTCTGAACAAGGTAATTTTGCGTTATGAAATCATTTAAAATCTTGTTTTCAATTGCCAGGCTACAGGAGAAAAGTGATGCTTTCGGAGAATGACCAAAAATTTGATTACATTTTCGTCAGTTTAACGAACTCTGAAGGAACCAGAAAACAGGTCGTTAAAGGCTCTTATTCAACCAGCATGCCTTGTGCGCACCATCTCTCTTGAATGGCCTTTATGAAAATGACGGCAACGGAAGCCAACCAAGAGATGACACGTGCAAGATTTGCTGGTTAAAAAGCGTACAAGTCAAACCTTTCAATAGGGCACAGGGAAAAGTAAATTGGCCTACCTTCATCCGCAGCAGAATCCCGCTAATCCACATTAAATCGGTTTCTTCCACCATAATAAGGCAGCAGTTACATTTACTAATAAGGTGATTGCAAGTCCAATTTCTTTCCAACATTTTATCATCGTTAATTTCACCAAATGCGATCAAATTTTGAGGTCTCCGCAGCGAACTTACCATTCCAAGTTTTCTTGTCGCAAACGCCTGGAAAGAGCTGCGTTAAACAAAAGATTGTCCAAATCTCAGGCCTCCCATATGACACGGTAAAAGCTCTGTTTCACCCGTTAACATAACACAACAATAGGAAAACGGCATTTCCAAAAAGATGTGCTTTGAGAGCGTTTTCGAAAAGGATCGTTTTCGGTGACCGAAAACACCGTCTATTTGTGGCGCGAAGCCAAAACGGATAAAAAAGATGCGTTCTCGGACATATCCCTATCCGGATACGTGTGGAGAGGGCTGTACACATTTTAGTTTAATAAATCTGTTGAATATTCACGAAGGCATTAAAAGTTTGCAGGACACCCTGTGTCTAATTTGTAAATTTCAAAAGTTCTCAAGATTTCAGCTACAATTGATTATATCATTGTGTTATATAAGACAAATTCTATTTTAAATCAAATCTGACTTGCCATGATTAGCCATATGCACCACAAAGCTCTCTCTTTGAAAAGAAATTTAAGGTTTATTCTTAATTCTCTTTAATTTTATTTCAGAGGCAAGAGATCTTTGGAGACCATCTGCTTGCTGTTAGCATATAAAGTTAAATATCCCAACAAATTGTTTTTGCTTCGTGGAAACCATGAATGTGCGAGTATAAACAGGTTTGAGATTTGAATATCTTAGACTAAACATTGCACGATTCCAGCATGATTTACTGTATAAACGATAACAATTTCTACGGTACCAATCTATTTGTAATGTCCGGGGGGGGGGGGACTTCAACATGCGGATGAAGGGGGTGTGTCATTTGACGTCTTAAGTCACACCCTAAAATTCATAAATTTTCGCAAAGACGATACTCGAACATTTACAGGCCATTGAAAATGTATACCCTAAGGTTGTGACAACTATCCAAAATTTAGCCAAGTAAGTGAAATTTGATCAAACTCAATACCCTAAAGAGTTATTTTTCCAAAATGACACCCCAACATTTTGACTGCTTGTGATTTTATCAAAAGAAAAAAATGGTACCCCAAAATTTATTTCCTGCCCGAAAATTTTGATTTTTACAAAATTCAATCTTGCTAGAATAATAAACCATTACGCTAAAAGCGGCAGCGAGGAGAATTGAATAGAATTCTAGAAGTAAAGTTTTCTAAGCCTTGGGCCATTGGGATTTAAATTTATGATTTCCTTTTCAGAATTTATGGATTTTATGACGAATGCAAGAGACGATATAACATCAAACTGTGGAAAATATTCACTGATTGTTTCAACTGCCTTCCAATTGGTAAGTGTCTTGTCCTTTTCTTTCTAATTTGTCTCCACAGAAAGGCTTATTTCCAACGAACTGCATTTTCTGCTTGGGTAGAAAATGCTTGATAGCATTTCTGCGAAGCATTGCACTTTTAAGACGAAACACCGCTGACCTCAGAGACTTCTTACGCCAATAAGCTGCTCGTGAGCCCCCCTCCCCCCCCCCGTGAGCGAGAGAAAAAAGTTAGCATCGTTCGACTTTTGCAGTGCATCATTTTGCTCTCTATCTCTAGTCACAAATCATCAATCAATATTCTATGAAATGACATCGTCAGTGGATTCATTGTGTTGATGTTTATAGCAGCCATGTTTGACTTCAAATAGACACATGGACGTGCTACAAGTCTCGAGAAAAGAGAAAGTGACAAGGAAAACGAGAAAAAAGAAAAGGTTAAAAAAGAAAAAAAGAAAAAGGAGGAGGAAGGAGGAGGAGGAGGTTGACTTGCTTCAAGTCTCCTCCTCCTGTTTTCTGATTTCGTTTTTCCTTATTTTCTTTGTTCTCATATTTTTCTTCTCACTCTCCCTTTTCTGGAGAAATCAGAGGATGAGACTTGGAGCAAGTCCAATAGACACACCAAAGCGAAAAATCTGGTCATTGAAGGTCATTTCGTTCTCAAGCTCAAGTTGGTCTCAAGCCTTCTCTGCTCGAGCGGAAAATGCAGCTCCATAGAAACACACAGATAGCAGTATTCATTATCTTTATAATGTAAGTCAAGACTGTGTTTACGGTGTAATTCTTACAGTAAAAATCTTGCAAACTTTTTTTGAAAGTCTGAATCTGAGCTTGTTTCTTTTGATTTAGATCGCAATTTTCGATGCGTAGTTTCAATCGTATGCCACGAAGTAGTGCATAAACTGTTCAGCTCGATAAATTTTTTGTTAAATAGTTTATTTTTGGTGCAAAGGGTAGCGTTATGCTTCCCTGAGTCTCCTATCGTCTAACAATAGTAAAAATTAAACTGCTCATGTAAAGTACCGGGTGAGCCAAAAAAAACTTCCTACTTTTGAAAATTCATAGCATTAAGAGTACTTGACAGATTTGAATAATTCAAATTCTAGTTAAAAGCCAGAAGATCGGAGTATTTTGGTGATTTTTCTCGCTGTCTCAAGAGCACTAGAAATATAGGTAAATTGAACTTTACAAAAATTTCATAGTTGCAAAATGACTAAAAAATGGCCTAAAGCATTGATCAAATCATAACTGACTCCTCGCACAGATCAATAAAGAAACGCAATTTTGCATGGGTGAGAGATATCCACTTTCGTTGGGACTGAAAATCTTTAGTATTTGTTTGATAATTGATCTCGTTTAACTCTTGAGAGACGTGAAACGCCCATTGCGTAATGTCCTATGTAAGGAGTGTCCTTACAATTGGATCGATGTTTTAGGCCCTTTTTCAGTCACTTTGCAACCATGAAATTTTCATCAAGTTAAACTTACCGAGGCTTCTAGTGCTAGTAAAACAGCGAGAAAAATCACTAAAATACTGCGATCTTTGGCTTTTAACTGGAAAATTTTGAATTATTCAAATCTTTGCAATATGCATGGTGTTATGAATTTTTAAAGGTGGAAACTTTTTTGGTTCACCCGGCATATTAGAAACAGCTTATGGAAAACTATTTTGGTATGATTCTAGATCTGTGAACAAAGTAGCGTTCTGCAAACATTACATCGCATGAGTTGAAACCGTTGAAACCTCAAAATCTGTCTCCAGCTTTTGCCATATGATTTTTTGCAACAATGAATGCGTCTTGAGTGAATGAAGACTGTTAGAAAGGCTCGAATTCTTTACCTGAAGAAAGCTTCGTCTGTAACCTGTTGGCTCAGCATTTAACCAAAGATCACAGTAGAAATGATCTTTTGTAGTCCTTATGAAATTGTTCGTCATAAAGCAATACTGTTTTTGCATAAAATGTGAATATCAATTTAAAAGTGAGCTGAAGTGAAAATTTTTAATGCAGATGAATAACCCCGGTGAGAGATACAGAATGTCATTCAAAATCTTTGGATACCTTGTTTCATTTTCGAGTTATCTACTATTTCGTGCGATTGGCTGATGGCATCATTTTGTTTTGCAAAAAGTACTATATTTCCAGAGAGAAATCGACTAAAAGAAGTTTTCTTCAAGTTTTTCTTTCTTTCCCTTCAAAACATCGTATCAATTCCTGAGGCAATTTTCATTACTTCATTCAGCTCAGCTGAAATGTTTCCTTCAACTGTAACCTTTCAAAGATCAGATACACCTAAATTTCCAAAAATCATACTAGTAATTTGCAAACAAATGAGGTTATCAGCTGATTCTCAAATAAGTGGATAACTTGAAGGCAAAATGCGACATAAATGAAAGACGTAAATACGACATAAATGATAATTTGCATCAACAAAAATTTTAGCTTCAGTTCACCTTTAAGACATGAAAATTTGACTACATCTGTGCCAATGAGTTCTATATTGAATCTGCAGCTGCAATCGTCGATTCAACAATATTTTGTGTTCACGGAGGACTGTCACCCGACCTCGAACATTTAGATCAGGTAAGCCTTGTTTCTTTTTAGCTATGAAATTGCATCTTCAAAGCGGAATTAACGAATGTCGGACGACCAATCTGTTACAGACTTGATCGAGTGTAGCGCTGCCGACATAGCCTCGATCAATTTTAAATTTAATGGGTTACATTCTTCGATAGTCAACTTAACCTTGCTTGTCATTTTCTGTGTCTTTATTGTTATAGATTCCTATTAACTCTTTGGTGCTTATTTACCTCGTTTTGAGCAATCCTTCAACGTCCTTTAAAATCCCAAAATTTCTTTCAGAATCGTAGACTTACAACGTGATTCATTGTTTTTTCGAAATCTGAAAAAAATGAGCTTCGTGTATCCTTCTAAACTTGAACGAAATATCTTGTACTTGTGTGATCGTCTTACGAAAAATCGCTGGAAATCGTAGAATCACTTATCAAAGAGCAACAGGATATTGAAATCCCTAAAGATATTTTCGGGGGTTCTGCATCGGCTCTCGCACCTGACAAATCAATGTGATATGTGTCTTTTGGGCTTTCTTTGTATCTTTTAGATAAGATCACTGAATCGACCAATGGATATTCCGGACACCGGCCTCGTTGCAGATTTATTATGGTCAGATCCAGATGAGGTACTATGTTGTTATTGTTGTTGTTGCTGTTGTTGTTGTTGTTGTTGTTGTTGTTGTTGTTGTTGTTGTCACGTAATTTCAATTTAAGATTAGAATGTGTGGCTAATATTTGCATGACAAATTATAATCAAGATTGACAATCTGAACGGACTTACAACACAATATCTTTTAGTATTTTCACTTTTTAGTATGTCTTGGTATATTTTGAAAATTTAAATGATTATAAAAAGGCAAAGAGAAAGAAAAAGGGAAAAGGAAAGATTGATCTCCTTATTCCTATTTTTGCTTCTATTATCCTTTTATTTCTTTTAAATTTCCAACAAATGTTAAAGAATACTGCCTTTCAGGGTACAAACAGATCGAATTATAATGAATACAACAGTCGGTTAGTTTCTTATTAAAATTAGCATTTGGTACGAAATGCCATCATTTAGTGTTTGCTGAGAATTTGAAAGCTGCGTTTATTTAATTCATACTTCTGTTCCACTTGAATATTGTTGCTATACACTACATCCGATCTCACGTATCTTTATGTTACAATTTCCGCCAATAAATCAGTTGATATGGCTGAATTTTCTCCAGGACATCACTGGCTGGGGTGAAAATGATCGAGGAGTTTCATGGACCTTTGGTGGTGACGTCGTTTGCTCGTTTCTGAAGAGATACGACCTCAGTTTGATTGCGAGGGCACACCAGGTTTGCATCAAATCATATTTCCGAGAAAGCTATATTCTATACCAAGTATTTTCATTTCAGTGTTTCTCCTACACTTATAACTTTTGTCTAGAGTCTTTTCGCATTTATGAATTCTGGCATTCATTCATTTATCATCTCTGTTCCGTTAGTTCTTTGACATAGACATTGGAAGCGGTGGGCACTGGGGGCACGGGCCCCCCAAGATTTTGCAATAAACAAAGAAGCGCCCTTTCTATTTTAGAAAATGCCCCTTCTTTCTTAAGGAATAAGTGGCCTCGAAGCGTCCTACCCCCCCAGGTTTGAGATGCTTCCTACGTCCCTGTTCTTTGACCCAGTGCTGTTTATATTTAAGTAACTCTGATTTTTCCATATACTTGATTATAGGTTGTCGAAGATGGCTATCAATTCTTTCAACAGCGAAAGGTGAGTTAATTCGTAAGCACCCTAAATGAAAAGTGACTTTTTCAAATGTAATTTTCTTTAAAACGAGTAAAGCGATTAAGTCTGATATTTTCCCACAAATTATCTTCGTAAAGTGTATATTCATTCAGCAAAGACTATTCAACATTGCCGATTTTTCCTGTTATTTCTTTCAGCTTGTCACGTTATTTAGTGCACCAAATTACTGCGGTGAATTCGACAATGCTGCAGCTTTAATGAAAGTTTCAGAGAATCTTCTTTGTTCATTCAGTATTCTTAAGGTGAGGAAAGTTTCATGTGGGGCAACTATTTCATTTAAGCCCTAAATACCTGAAATTATAATGCCTTCTGCTCGTCTTCTGGATCAAATAAACGAAGTCCGCGAGACAGAACTTTAAAGATGTACCCTTCTGCTTTCGTTGTAAGCACATATCTTCTCTTAAAAGTCACCTTTCGCTTGCACAAGGCGAGAGTTTGCCCTACTTATTTCGGGGCAACTTTTGCGGCCGTGTTTGTTTTGATTTACTGGTTGAAAGAATTCCTTTTTCTGAAGTCACTGATCGCTTGAATTGAGGTGTCAGTTACTGTAAAGCAACTGTTGCTATTGTATTGCAAAATCTTTCCTTGTTTTGACAGTAGCCTTTTGACTGATTCGACGATTGTTTTCTTGTAGCCACACTGCAAGACGCACATTGAAATCAAAGAATCAAGTAAAAAGGGAGGTTTCTTCAAAAAGAAAGGAAATAGCAAGAAAGTCAATGCAGTAGAATAAAGAAACTATAAGGTGTAAATATTATTTGAATATTAGTCAAAAGGGTCCACTGTTTATACTAGTTATTTTGCTCCAAAGAGCTTGACGGTATCCCCCCCAGAAGAAGATTATATTTTATCCGCCAGTGCACGTGAAGAAGGCTTGATTTAAAGGGAATACAAATCGACTTGCTCTCCCCAGCTTCCCGAATAACTGACTGTACGAAATTCACAAAAGCAAAACAAACGATCGCAAAGGCTGCTGGTCTTTGTTCTCCCTTAAATGAGCCTGCAGAAAAGGCATCGGCTTATGCAGTGGTGGATGTAGGGGGCAAACAGGGGCAGGAACCCCGTTCATGATTTCAGCACAGGTAAGCACCCCATTCTTTGCAAGGTGTGCCCTTCTAAACAAGGCAAGAAACTATTCTTGGAGCTGAACGCGTCGAACGGAATGTTGGAAAACAGATCTGCGGCGTTTTCAACATGAAAATTAAACTAGTTTGCGTCTTGTGAAGCACAATTCCTTTTCTACAAAAGCGAAAACCCTTTCTTTCTACATGCTATGCCCATTTCATCTTCTTATGGTGCTACGGGGGCTGCTTTCTTCAAGTAAACTGGTGAAAATGCAGAGATGAATATTTGCTTTCCTTTTTCTGAATTTAGGCTCAGACTTTATTATGAACGTCTGATGAAAATTCACAAAGTTACCAGATGATTAACGATAAACGTTAATCACTTTCCACCTCAATTCAAACCTGACAATTTCTGGCAAATAGCAGGAATTGATCTAACAACCCGATTGTATAGATTGTTGCTTGTTTATCTTGATAAGAATTAAAAATGTTGGTGGGGGTCAGGCATATAGTTTGTCACAAATTTTGATGTCACTTGAGATTTGCGATGACTCGAAATTACTCATGTAAAGTCCTTCAATTACCATTTTTCGCAGGCAATTTTACGTGGCATATAGTTTTATGTGGATTATAGATTTAGAGACAGAGTGTAAGTATTTATGTCAACATTTTGTTGTGGGGATAGCAAAGGCTTTCTTCGGGCCTAAACCAGAGGCTGGTCATCAGCCTTGTTTATCATGGGAGATAAAAGCAATGAATGATTTAAGATTGGTTTGGTTTCAGTTCCCTCTTGTTTTAGACAGTGTTCACGCGATGCCGGCACATTTTGAAAACGATGAAAAATGTGATGGATTAGGCCTCCTGTTCACACGAAAAGAGCACGTTTTTTCGGGCAGATTTTGAAAACGGTAGATTTTAGAAATGGAACTCCATCCAGCACATTTTAAAAACGGCATCGTGTGAACGCTAGCTCAAATTTTGCTACCATCACAATTTCATCGTTTTCAAAATGTGCCAGCTTCGCGTAAACGAACTCTTAGTTTGCAATAGTTTGCCTTTCTTTGAGTCAGAAAGTTAATATAGGCTCGCTCTGGTAGCTATAGGTCAAGCAAACACTTCAAATCAAGAAGCCAATATTTCATAGAGGTCAACTTTATGACACCTCAATGCCAATTAATCCGAACCTAGTTTGAATGTCTTTTGTTGTTGTTAGAAACTTATTTTTGATCATCGATAAGCTGTGCAAAAGGAAAGTTTTTTGACAGGCATGGCTATTGAATTTTGGTTTTTGTGACTTTAAACGTGTAAGTTTTTTTGTCAAAAAAAAAATGTTCACCTCTCTTGTTTATAACTGTAGTCGCAGGTCCACATCGGAGAAAGTTGCCCTGGTTTTAACCCGCGTTAAAAAATATTTGATGATGATGATGATGATGATGATGATGATGATGATGATGATGATGATGATGATGATGATGATGATGATGATGATGATGATGATGATGATGATGATGATGATGATGATGATGATGATGATGATGATGATGATGATGATGATGATGATGATGATGATGATGATGATGATGATGATGATGATGATGATGATGATGATGATGATGATGATGATGATGATGATGATGATGATGATGATGATGATGATGATGATGATGATGATGATGATGATGATGATGATGATGATGATGATGATGATGATGATGATGATGATGATGATGATGATGATGATGATGATGAAAAAAGTGCTATAGGGTTTACCTTACCATCTAGATAGTTTATTTTGAATTTACTGAACTGTATGTTGGAAATATTTTTTATGGCTGTAAACTGCATCTGTATTTACTTTACAGTATGTATGCATAAGATAATATTTGTTTTAAAATATTTGTTATATTTTGTAAGGGCAGTCGGAAAAGCAAAGGATGGCCTGTTTTTTTTAATTGGATGGCTTGAAAGAAACATTAACCAGTTTGCTGTAATTATGCCGTTGCATTTTTAACAATCCTGCAGAATTGGAGGGCTTTGTTCTTTTTTAGAATTCAAACAAGTGCTCGAAAAAATTAATGCCCTTGTGATTTCTAAACATTTTGAAGAAACTTGTTTTTAAGAAAGTCTCAGTTTATGAATGTCTGTAATATGGTACAGTATCAAGCACAGTATTGCATTCTTTTGGTTTACAATTCAGAGGTTTGATTCACGTTGCATTATGGGCGATGATGCACCGGCTCTTTGGGAAGGAGGGAGGACAATAATAAAAATGTTTCTTACCTATTAGTTGCCTAGTTCTCTCGTCTGCATCTCTGTTGATCAACGTGAGTGACAAAGACCCGCGCAAAGACCATTAATCTTGCATATGTGGTTCAATTCCCTGTTTCTCTCTTGGCTGATGGCTCAACAACATATGCGACTTTAATGGTCTTTGCCACTCAAATTGATCAACATAGATGCAGACGATAGAACTGGGCCACTGATAGGTAAGAAATTTTTTATTATTGTCTTCCTAAAGAGCCTGTGCATCGTCGCCAATCGCATCCACAACCTCGTCCCTATTGCTATGACAAAAGGCCCTGGGGAAGAGGTTATTGCGTCCTCAGATAAGTAGAAATAGAAAATGCGGTGTAACTTCGAAAATGTTAAAGATTTCTGAAAAGCCTAACGATAAATCACTCAGCTAAAGTTTCATTGAAGGATTGAAGCTTGGTGCAAACCATTCAACGGACGCTGTAGCTATTCTACAAGGAATCTCGATAAAATATGTGAAAATGCGTCGCTCGATCCAGACTCTTTTGTATAATGACTAAAAGGCTTACACGTATTTCTTTATCAGAAAGAATCTCAAAATTCGCAGAAGGAAATCACGAAGGAAATCGTTAAGATATTCTTATTTTCTTGACACTTGTTTCCTGTTTCAAATTACTAGGAAGGTACTTGAGGAATGTTCGAGCATGCGAAAGGCTTCCCGAAAGGCTTCAGAAAAAACCTTGTTTTGAAATGTTCACGAGGCAGTTGATATGAAGATTGTTATGGAAACTTTAAAATACTCATAAGAAACTCTGAGTACTGAAAACTGATAGTTTTAAGTAGTTTTCAGTACAGGCCTAATTCTTTGTATCATGTAAAAAATACGTGCATTCAGAGACAATGTTACCGAATTTCACACCGACGTTTTAAATGAGTTTGGATCTAGGCTGTTCAGTGTAATACCGATATGTTGGTAAAATGAGGGTATGAAAACCTATTATTTCAATTCATTCACTTCAACAATCAGTGATTTCCTCTGGTATGATCTTCACTTCGTGTTAATGTTAACATATTTCTACAGAGGAACCTGAGAAGTTTCTTAAAATTGTCTCTCTCATTTTTCATAAAGAACTGTTCTGCTTGTAAGAAACTGACGAAGATTAAATTTTCCAGAAATTAAGGAACTAACTGTGCTACCTGGATTGAACAAACAAAGAAACATTTGTAATTTGGATCTTTATTCTATTTAATTTTGCCATACCACTTACAATTGTGTTTCCATTCACAGTATTGACAAATGTTTTGGCATGATTTGAGTGCGATTTCTGTAAATACTTGGGGCTATATGGCAAAAATAGGTCAAATATTTAGATATCAATTAATTTAATGTCTTTAATTCACAAGACGTCACGTGTGAATACCTGTTAAAAGCAAGAATTTTGGGTGAGAATTTCTGGTTATCGCAAATCCCCCCCCCCCCCTCCCCCGCCATTTTCGCGCGTTCGCATAATGCACCTTTCATGCCTCGCTTCCCTGTGCTTCTTGTTTTTGAGTACCTTTGCCTTGACAACAACAATGCTTAGCAGCTAAACCGTGGAAGCAGCAAAGATGGCCGACAGATCACCATCTCGAGAAGATATCTCTAACTCGACACCTTCCACCAAGGGATCAAAGAGATCTGCTGTAGGTGCTGCAGTATCAAAGCTAACAATCACTGCATTGAAAGAATACAGACTGAGTGATGAAGAAAGCCAGGATGAGAATCCAAGGGCTGCGGGCAGTGGTGCAGGTAAGAGGAAAAAATTCAAAAATGGCCTAGTAAGATACCGCCAATTAAAATGGAACTTTAGGGTAGCAGTTACGTTAGTTTAGTCGTGTTGTGGACTAGAAGGTTTATGTTATCTTATGGAGATATATGCAGTATTATATAGAAGACAGATAATAAGCTAGCTAGACTTTCATCAGAGGCCCAGCAGGGAGGGCAAATCCTAAATCCGTGTGATCAGTTCACAGTTTAAACGGCATGCCATAGGCTACTAATTTCTCTTGACACCCCTCCTCCCACTCAGTGGGCATACATATTCTTTATTACCTCATTCTGATGGTACAATTTCTGTTAACTGATTACAAGTAGACTTCTGAATGACTACAAAGGGATCATATCGTGGTTGGAAAGTTTCCTGGATGTGCGGGGAATCTCACCTTCATAAAAATTGCGTTAGCAGCTGTATTCGTGTCACTAAACAATACACCTATTAATTTCTTTTGTTGTTTCACAAAATTTTATGGCTGGAACCTCAGCTGAAATTTAAATTGCATGGCATAGAAATTGTTGTGTGCAAGACAAACCTTCCAACCCGGGATCAAATAAATGTACCTGTTTTTAGTTTTTATTTGACTAGAAATGCAGTAACAAAATTTTTAAAAAGACATTGAAAGAATGCAAACTGACTTATAAAAATGGCCAAGTGAAATCCTGAATCAAGAGATAGAAAATCTGCTGTCTGTCGTACTGTCCCAGACTGGAAAGTTTGACATGCACAGGAGATTAATCCCCTGCGCACTTGTATGCTACCTGCACAGCCATCCGAACATTTGCAAAATTTGTACTAATAGGAGTGCATATTTACTTGTATTGTATGTAAAAGTTAGAGCTGATATGCGCATTTTCAATTCAAATTGGAATACAATCTGCGCCATTTCCATCCCTGCTTAAAAATCCGCCACGCAGTTTTCAAACTTTCCAATCTGGCTACTGTCTTACAGGTAAGAAAATTTAAAAGTAGTCTGAAAAAAGAAACTGGTGTAGACGGAACTGTAGTGCAGCCATTGCATTGTTTAGTCTTGTTTGTGACTAGAAGAGTTCTTTTTTGTATATAGTATTAGAAGCAGACAAGATGTCTGATCAGAGACCACCAGCTAAACTATCTGCTGTAAGTGTTGCAGCATCACGGCTAACAGTTGATGCATCAATGGAATACAGGCTGAATGATGGAAGTGATCAGAGTGAAAATCCTGAACCAACAGATACAAGAGCTGCTGGCAGTTCTGCAGGTAAGAAAAGAGTAAAAAAAGTGGCCAAAAAAGGTGCTGTTAAATTAAATGAAACTGTAGTGCAGCATGTATGTTAGTGTGATATTTTCTCTGACCAGAAGGATTGTGTTTCTTTTGCATGCAGTTGTAGAGTAAGTAGACAAGATTGCTGCCCAAAGGCAACTGTCAAGAGAAATAATGACCTTCCAAGGGGTGAAAGAGGTCTGCTGTAAGTGTTGCAGCACCAAAGAATATATTTAAAGAATCCAGTCTTAAAGATGGAAATGACCAAGGGTGAAAATCCTGAATTATAAACGACATAAGGGCCTTTTTCTGTGCTGAAAGTCTGAGATATAGCACCCTCTCAATATTTTGCAATCACAACCAAGTGCCCTTTTAGGAAGTGCCTCTTTAAGACCTTCATCTTAATAAAAGACCTCTTGGTGCATCATACCCCCAGGTTTTGGAGCTTCCTGCCACCCAGCTGAAGGTTAGAAAAGATAAATATTGCCTCCTCCTTAACATAATGACAATTGTAGTCAGTAGCCATTATATTAGTTTAGTCCTATTTGTGACTACTGTGAAATAGTTATGTTGTTGTTTGTATACAGTATTAGAAGCAGACCAGATGACCGACCAAAGAACATCGTCTAGAGAAAATCTCTCCAGACCTTCCACCAA
This sequence comes from Aurelia sp. 3 sensu Dawson et al. (2005), assembly GCA_964020215.1. NCBI lineage: Eukaryota > Metazoa > Cnidaria > Scyphozoa > Semaeostomeae > Ulmaridae > Aurelia > Aurelia sp. 3 sensu Dawson et al. (2005). The sequence goes on along the minus strand of OZ026573.1, from coordinate 27,533,352 downwards.
AACATCAAAAAGATCTGGTATAAGTGATGCAGTAGTACAGTTAACTGTCAAGGCATTGAGGGAATATAGAATTTCAAGTGATGAAAATGAGCAAAGTGAAACTCCTGCACCAAGATATTCAAAGGTTGCTGTTATTGCTGAAGGTAAGAAATAAAAAGGTGCCACTAAATTATATGAAACTGTGGTCCAGCCATGACATTAGTTTAGTCTTGTTTGTAACCAGAAGGGTTATAGTATCCTTTGTATACAGTGTTAGAAACAGACAGAATAGCACGTCAAGCAGATACAGTTTGAAGGTTTGCCCCCAACTTGCTCTGATATTATGAAACAATGTCAAAAACTTTCCATGTTCTTGTTTGGATGGGCCCTTGACCAGATTTTGGTCAGGAACATCCATCCAAGGCTTAAAAAGTATAGTATGGGCATTACCCTTAAAAAGAGTGTTACCCTTTTTAATTGTTGCAACTTATGTGTAAATCAGCTATTTCCAATGTGTTGAATCTATACCTAATTTCAAAACAAGCTTGCAGCTAGGAAATTTTAAGGGATGTTGCTTGGTAGAGACTGGAAGATTCTGGCTTTCCAAATGAGACCTTCATGATTATCAAGGTCCAGGTTGGGCCCTGGAGTGATTCACAGGATTGAGCCCAAAGGGGATTTGGGGGGCAAAGACACCCCCCAGTAACGACCCCGCTGGATATTGAAAATACAGCGGGGAAATTATGCAACTATACATTTTCAGCGGGGATTGAAAATATCGTGACAGGGAAATAAACCTTTGGCTATTACCTGAGATAGAACTTACGGAATTTTTGACAGGGAAACAAAAATTTCAATGGGGAAGCAACAGAAACAAAGCGGGGAGAATGCTTTAAACTCAAACTTGGCGGGGAAACACATTTTCCTGCCGGGTCATCATTTTATCTCGGCGGGGCAGCGTTTCAGTGGGGTCGTTACTGGGGGGTGTGCAAAGCGTAGGATATTTCAAGGCATGATGTTGCTTGGTAGAGACTGGAAGATTTTGGCTTTCCGAATGAGACCTTCATGATTATCAAGGTCCAGGTTGGGCCCTGGAGTGATTCACAGGATTGAGCTCAAAGGGGATTTGGGGGGCAAAGCCTTCAAGTACATCTTGAGGGACAACACCCTTCAGATGCTTGGATAATGAAAGAATTGTCTTTGCTAAGAAAAATAAAAGTTTAAAACAGTCTTTGCTGAAAAAGGCAAGGGCCGCAACCCCCACAAGCCCCCTTAGATGCACCACTACTGTAAAAAATTTGCTTTTTTCCCAGCTCATGAAACTTTCTTTGTCCCTGAAAATCTTGTTAAACAACCAACGTTTCAGACAACTTCTACAAGGAAAGGTATGGAATATTTGAGAGAGCCTATGAAGAGTCAAGCAACATTGCATTGGAGACTTTACAAAACGTCATGAGACCGACCCGCCCTGCAGAAGTTTATTTTGGAAAAATTTCCCATTTTGGCCTATTTGCAACAGTTGGTTATTATTTCATGCTTTTGCCAGCTTGCCAATGTTTCTTTCCATGCAGTTTCTTCCCTTAATGAAAGTACATCTTTTTGTGCCTGACAAACATTATCTGCATTTCACAGCACGAAACATGGCACAACCACAAGTCACAGGATCACAGGTTGATTTCCAAGACTTCACATCATTACCTGACACGGCTGATAATGATGATGTTGATGAAGAAGACAATGCAGATGAAGTTCAAGATAGTGGTATGGATGTTGGGATTGATAGTGGTTCTGATGATGATGCTGATGATGACATGATTGTTTTGGATCCTGAGCATGTAAGTGAAATAAAGTTAGGTAATTCAGGTGTCAATACCAAATTTCTGACCCCCATAAATATTTAAGAGCATAGAGCTCAAATCTTTCAAATCTTCAAAAAGGTGGGTGTGAAATTGTATCAAATTTTTCCATGAATTGAATGACTTCAAAGAAACTTCTGGTAATTTGCCGTAAATCTGCCGTGGCAATTCTTTAATATCTTGATTATTTTCAAAATGGCGGCATTTTAATCATTTTTGTAAAAATTCATCAAAAATTTTGAAGAAATTAAAATCATCGTAACTTCTAAATTACTTGAGGAAAATTGACACAATCTTCAAGAAAACCATAGTTTATGAAGATCTACAACATGATTGCAAGCAGAAATTTGTAGCTCTTCTGGCTAGGGATTTAGAAATTTGATGACGTCACAACCTCAAAATCAATAAATGCCGCCATTTTAAAGCTAATCACGATATCAAAAAATTGCCATGGCAGATTTACAGCAAATTGCCCAAAGTTCCTTTCAAGCACTTTGATTCAAAGAAAAATGTAAAAGAATTTTACACCCGTCTTTTTAAAGATTTGAGCTCTATGCTTTATACTTAGCTTCATTTGATTTATAGATGATATGTAACAGCCATACAGTTAAGTCCTAGCAGGACCGTCGAGAAGGGGGGTAGAGGGGGTAAAAGGTCCAGGGCCCGGAACCCGAGGGGGCCCGTAAATATTTTGTGCCATACAATTTTGTTATTGCTTTATATCTCTTCAGTGCTGACAGTTTTCATGTCCGAAACCAAACTGTCGTATCGATATTTCTAATCTATCAAAACTGTTTCTATCCCAGCGAGTCACTCGTAGGTGTCGTAGGGTCATTGAGTTTCCGTTCACATTCATTTTTTCGGCCTTTGAGTCGCTCATTCCTTCTAGCACCTCCAGCGACTGCAACCACCTTGTGTGAACAAGGCATTACTAGCATAAAACGACGTCCTTGATTCATAAATACAATTTTTCGTATAGCCTTTACACGGAATGTTTAAGCAATTTTTTAGAATAATTAGTCACAAAAAGGGGCGTTTCCCTCATTTTCCGGGAGACTAAAGGGCGTGGTCTTAAAAAATTTTCTTGGGAGCTGCGCCCCCAAACCCCCTAGGGCCCGTCGCAATAGATCACTCCAGGGCCCGAGCTGGCTCTCGACGGCCCTGAGTCCTAGTAAATTTTCTTCTTATCTTGTTGACAGCCTCTGATGAAAAGGTTCCAAACTGCATATAAAGCACACTTATTGAAGCAGATAGAGAAAGTCACATTGCAATATCGAGAACTGGTAGGTTTAAGAATTTCTTAACTTCTAATTGTGCTGTTTCACTTTTGTGGTGAAAGATAGCCTGATATTTTTCATTCATACTACAATGACAATCTTACAGATGTGACATGTCTTGCAAAATTTTACCAAATTTGCTATATATATGTACCAAGTGTCTCACAGGCCCATAGAAAGCAGCTGGGCAATTGTTCTTAAAACAATGGAGAATAATACATCTAGTTCATGCTTGTAACGTAGCACCATTGTTTGCAAAATGATTGCCAGGCTCGAGTGCTCCTGCCTCCCCACTTCCTATGGGCCTAATGTCTCTAAAAAGTGATGTATCAATGTTTTGGGAACTGCACAATGCATAAGATCTGAAAATACTGCCTGCAGTTTTGAAGCTAAAGGCTGCCTTAGATCAAGGAATTTAATTCACAAAAATTGGTGAAATCATTTAAGTGTTGTGGAAAATCTACTTCAAATCTTTTTTTCAACATTCTTGAGAGTTGCTAGCACTTTTCACAGGCCATGGTGAATATTGCTCAAGTTAAAAATCTGATGATGTAATCACTAACCATTGCTAACCACAACCCTTTATGATGCCAAAGTCGACTCTTTGTATTTTATGAAAGTCATTTCTTGCCTAGGTTTTATTTTCTTGCTTTTCATTTGATGTGTTAATAATCATGGTTAAATCATATTGATCATATTGGTCATATTGATAAACAAATAATTTGCAGGGAGAAGAACATGTTAGAAGGAAGAAGGAAAGAGAAGAACTGGGTGTTGAATTATATGGGGTTCAGCAAGAACTTGCAAGACATCAAATGAACTTAGAACGAGAACATGACAAATTAAATGAGCTGGAGCAAATAAGAAGGAAGGCAGAGATGCTTGAAAATGAAGCTAAATCAAATTATAACCAGACACAGCAAGATTATGCCCAGCAGAGAAAAAACAGTGAGTTTTATTACAGGAAAACCATGAAATGATTGTTGCTAAGATTTGATTGTCTATCTTTGTCTACTGTGCCAATTAAATTATCTTTCTATGCCTCCTGTACCCTTGGTAATTTACCTTAGTCCCTTGTACTCCACAAAAGAGTGGGATAATGAACAACAGAATTCTTTTCTTTTTCTCTCTCTCCCTCTTGAGCAACCGATTGATATGCAACTAGAACACAGGGAACTAAGGTAACGATGAGCTTTTGCTTTGGGGACAAGGAGAGATAATAGTACAGGTCAACGACAAACAACTTTCTTTTTTAGCAATTATTTTGTGAAGATTTCGCGTGGTTTTATCTGCAATTTTTCATTCTCTGATATCTTAAATCAAAACAAAACTTTGAACAAGATCTCTAGAGGATTTAATCTCGAAGTGCTGCTTTCATTTTAAAAGAGATAAAAAGTCAGTGATATGTCACCTTTCAAGAAACTTCAAAATAACTATTTCGACAAAATATTGATATGGAGCCTGGGAACTTAATCTTGAAACATGTGGTACATTTCTAAGCTAACAAATTTGAATTGCAGCAAATGAGCTCCAGCTAGAAGTAGAGAACCTTGCAGCAAAACTGAGGTACATGGAAGATGCGAAGAAAGATGTACGATCAGATATTGCAGTCATGAAGAGAGCAACTGAAAAAGCTGGCGTCGAGATGGCAAAAGCAGAGGAGGAAAAGAAAAAACAGGTTAGACTTCCTCTGGAGTTGTAACTAAGGAACAGAACAACACTACTAAAACAACAGTAAATATTGCAGAGACAGAGTCTCTCAAATTAGATATCACTTAAAAAGGTCCGCGGACTAAAACAAACGAAATGTGCTGCATCAGTAATTTGCGTTATCACAAATCTTATGTGACATTTAATTTGATACAGACCTTGATGGTGATAAGAGAAACTGCCGATGGATCGTACTGCCAATCACGGCTTACTCATGACTGTGCGCACAACCCTGAGAAAGTCTTGCATGGCAAGACGAAATATGAGTATTTAATATTGTCACTTTAAATCTTTTTGTCTTGTTGCAGTATTTCAAAGCTGTTTGGTAATTCGTACTTACATCATCGTAAGCATGTAAGCATCTATTGGATCCGACTGAAGCCGTTGATAAAATGGCCTGCTCAGTTTATATTTGCTAAATTTCATATTATTGTTGTAAATACTAGAGTATATAGCATGCTACATAAACGGAAATGAATTTCCCAGTTTCCACTTGTTATTTATCTCAAACATTGCTATCTTGTATTTTTTTCAAACAAATTGTTAGTTTTCGTCCCATCATTGGAACTAGCCGCACCTCCACATCTCCTCCAGTGTCTGCCACTGCTCGTTACGTCTGACTTAGAAATGAAACTGTTTGAAGAAAGAAGTTAAGTGCTGGTGCCTTATTTTCTAGCCTTAAAAAGGTCATAGTTAGATTATTTTGTTTGATGTTTCCAGGATTTGTTGGTGAATACATTGATTCAAGCTGTGGATCATTTGAGAGAAGATATACAACTTTATGAATCGCAAATGTCGGCACAAAAAGATGAAACAAGAGCTGCACTTAAAACGCTTACAGAAGCATCTACCGAGCTGGAGGTATGTTGAAGTGGTATCTCACAAAGCATACGAGAGAGAGGATATTTAGGATTTTAGTAGGAAGTGTAGGAGATTTCCAGGGAGCGATACAACCGTCGAATATTTTAACAAACAAGTAAATAGCATAGAATGTAAGCACTTTGATGCGAATTGAAACAAGCGACGTTTTGTGCATAGCCCGTTATCAAGCAAACAGATTGTGTTCTATTTAGAGAGTCTGGTATCCAGGGTATCTAAAGAAAGCAAGAACCACGGAACAAAATGAGGCAAGAAAGACAGCAGTAGAACAATAAATCGCTGTAGGAGAAAGGAAATAGCATCATGAATGAAAACGAATGAGAATGAAATTGTCTGTAAGGTCAAATGACATTTTAAATTGTGACATCAGAAGGACAAACCAGGAATAAAACTGCAGACTTGACGTCCTTAAACCATTAGGAAGTGAAATGAGAAAAGATTTATTCCTAACTACCACTTGAAAAGAAGACTAATTAGCAAATCAATCAGATTTTTTAAATCTGGTGGTGGATATCAGAAAACTCAAGCGATTAAACAATACACTTTCGATTGATTCCTTCCGCCCAGATATAACATTTTGTCAGGAAAACTGGCCTTATGTACACACAGGCTACCATAATCCAGCCTGGACATTGCAATGAGCTTTGCTGCATCAAAACCTTTGCTGTTGCCAAATTGTGCTGGTATTGTGTGAAAACTAGCTACCACTTGGCAACGTTACATTTTCTCCGTTTGAAATTGTTGCGGCATGTTGTTAGCTTTGTCATGATGACCAGTTGTGAATTCGAATGTCAGGTCGTCATCTGGTAACTGTAATTATTGATTTGGTATTACTCCTAGGCAATCCAACTTGAAAAGAAACAGTTACTTCGGCAATGGAACAGCAGCCTTACTGGAATGCGAAGAAGAGATGAAGCGTATGCTGCGATGCAGGAAGCTGTAAGGTGTGAATTTTTCGTGTTTGAAAAACTTCTTGTAATAGCAAACCTAAAAATTGTATCAGACGAGACAACCATGTGCTGAATATTTCCCTCTGAAATTGGTCTCAGAAGGTAGCCATACAAGATCCAAAAGAATATGTCTCTGTTTGTGTTTCAATCTTCAAAGACATTGATTTGCGTGTTCACTGTTCCTGTGCAACAGAAAATATAGACACTTTCACGAAGGTTTCAGCCAGTTTACAAGACACAATTTTTTCATAATATCTTTTTTGATTTTGGCACGAAAGGTCCAATTTCTACGGAGTGAACTTTGGAGGCTATTTAAGATCTCGCCTGTTTACAAAACATCTACAAAGATAGGTAAAAAGGAATATGAGGTTTTAGGCTTTCAAAGGGAAACTGCTTTTTACTCTCGTGGTATTTATTGCGATTGCATTCATTCTTTTATGATAAAATATCTACAAGTTTCCAACTGTTTGAATTTTTAGCTTGCAGAATCAGAGAATTATGGCGATTGAAACCGAACTTGAAGGGTATCGAAGGCAAATAAAGAAAGCCCAAGAGCAGAACGAACAACTAACATATATGCAAAATAGAATAGAAGGAGATATTGCAATGCTGAAGAAACAAATTGCCATTTGCCAAAATAAACACGAAGCATTGAAAATACAGTACAGTACTTACAGCAGAACACTGCATGAAACTGAACAGCAGCTCAATCGGACAACAACGGTATGCTATGATGCACCAAAGTTACTGTTATTTTTTTATACCGGACGAGTCAATAAAAACGCCCGGCGTTTGAAAAAATCCTGCTCCCTGAATATCAAAGCAATGATGTTGAAAACTGTTTTGTTTTATCCCCGATATGTCAAATTAGGTTCAGTAATTTACCCAGCTTTAATCGGTCATTCCTTCCCGTCGAAATAGGAGATTTTCCGCGGAAAGCCCCTTTCGAAAACCTGCAAAAACGAGCGAAAACAGCAAGCAAAATTTCCCTTTGTTCTCCTTCCTAGCAATAATGACTCTTGGATGTGCTCATGTATTTTGTCCTCATGGGAGAATGGACTCCCTCTGAATAAGTAATTCACACTAGGGGGAAGACTTTTGAACCGGCCAAAATGAAAGCACGTGCTAAGGCGTGCTGAAAGTCATCGCCGTGAGGTAAACACATTAGGGACTTTTTCTTGTAATTTTTAGCCAGGAAAATTTCTAAAAATAATTGAACATGTTAGCTATTTAATCAGATATTGCAATATATCATTGCTTATGTATTCAGGGAGCAGTAGCCTATCAAACGCCGGCCGTTTTTTCTGATTCACCCGGTATATTCCAATAAAATTTTACAATAAACAAACAAAGGTTACAAGACGATTCCACGAGGAGCATGGAAGTACATAGCAACCCTGTGACCATAACATTTAACATAGATATTCAAATTGGTATTACATTTAAATATTACAAATAACATATTACAAATAGCAAACAAAAATAACAATTACAAATAATTCCGACACAAAGATCACAAAAAATAAATGTACGAAAGAACAAATTACATGAGAGAGGAGACAACGAAGCTAGGAAGTTAGTTACTAATACAGGAAGTTACTAATATGTCCGTAAGCATAAGTTCTCTACTCCTCTCTGTCCATTGCTATTCTTGTTACCCATTCACGTTGCATACCAGCCCGCTTCTCGACCTTGTCATACCAACTCATCCTTCTAAGAGTGTTCTGTATGCATAGGTGTAGGAGACAGGGGGGATGGGGGGCTGCAGCCCTCCCATCTTGGGTGGAAAATTTTGCAAAAATCAGCCATAATCGGGCAGAAAATCGGCCTAAAGTCGGGCAAAATTTTCGTAAACAATGGATCTTTTATCGGGCAGCCCCCCCAACTTTTATTTCCCCCTACGCTTATGTCTGTATGCGTAAGTTAGCGGTATCAAATGCCTAGACTATCTTAAACTGCGCATTCTTTTTCCAGGAAGCAACGTTGAAAAAGAATGAAGCTGATGTGCTTAGAAAACAAATCGAGCGTGAATTTTCGGAAAAGGTTAAACTAGAAGATATGATAATGGAAAAGATGAGAGAACAGCTGACTGCAGATAAAGCGTCTCAGTACACCAAGAAAGTCACTGATAAAGTTCGACGAAGAGCCACAGAGCTGGTTAGTATGAATTAAGTACTACTGTTTCCGGATTATGTTATGTCTCGAATTAGATGCCAGATGAAATTGTCCGCGAATAATTACTATGAAAATAGTTTGCATGAGTAATTTTGCGTTATCGCAAATCTCACCTGACATCTTATTTGAGACAGCCTTTCAATTTTATTAATCTGGAGAAGGTATCCATTAAGCTTTTGGCTTCTTAAAAGTTCTATGTTGAGATTAAACTGCCTAGGATGCGTTTCTAGATGTTAGAATGCTTCCGCTCACAAAGGTCTGACAATTGATTAAATGCCACGCTGTTCACCTTCGTATTATGATCGCATCATTTAGTGAATTTCAAAATAATTTCTTCGGAATACTTTCAGTGAAGGTCTTTCAGATTTACTGCTTCTCTCTATGGTCTAAATTGATGCACACACGTGCCCATTGTGTTCTGGACAGATGTTAGTGGATCGGATGAATCCATAATAAAGTTACTTTTAAAGATCCACCAACATCTCTGCAATCGTACAACATATGAGTGTTTCGTTTGTTTCTCTACGAAATTCAAGAGTCGATCTTCAAAATAACACCTTCATTTTGAGAAAGGTAATCGAAAATTTTTGTAATATAGCCTATCAGAATACTGCAAAATCGTCGTTTCGAAAGAATTCTTTTTTACTTTACGCTACCCAGCCCCTTTAATGAATTTTAATCTTGAGTATGCTCGTAACAATTTACGATTGTATGCCCCCCTGCTTGCAAACGTTAAAAAACCATGGAAGTGTGTGCCTTCCGATGACGATCCAGAAATTGAAGTTTGTGTTCTAATAAAGACTTCTTTCTGGGAATTCTAAGATGTTTTACAAAGCATAGGTTCCAAATCTTTAAATCAGTGTTAAAAAGGCTGATGTGAAATTCAATGACCTATTTCTTTAAACTGAATGATTTGAAAGAAGCTTTAGCCATTTTTCTATGATTCTACCGTTGGACTTTTCAAAAATCTTGAATATTTGTCGAAATTACAGCCTATTTTATATTTCAGTTCATTTTATGTTATGACGTCATCAAATTTCTAAATCACAAACCGAAGAGTGAAAGAGTTTTGCTTGAAACCATATTGTTGGCATCCATAAACTATGGCTTTCTTGAAAATCATTTGATCTTTCGTCAAGAGGTTTAGAACTTATGCTAGTTTTAACTTTTTTCGAAAATTTTCTTGAATTCTTAAAAAAGAAGAAAAAGACTGTAATTCTGAAAATATTGAAGATTTCAGAAAAGTCCAACGGCAGATTTACTGTAAAATAGTTCAAGTTTCTGTGGAGCCGTTCGGTTCAAAGAAGTAGGTCATAGAATTTTACACCCAGCTTTTTAAAGATTTGAAATCTATGCTGTTTTGCAAAGGATAGAGCTAAACTAAATCAGTTCATCTATCAGTTGAAATCTCAAGCCAAACGGGGGAGATACTGAAAGTACATAAAGATAAACCTTCTCCTTTGCAGAATCTCAATTAAAAACGTCACTTCATGAGAAGTCTCGATTTCAGATCAATAGCTAAAATGTTAAATCACATTTTAACCATTTTCTATTGTCTAATAATCCATCATATGATCATTTCAGGAACGAGGCATGGCAGACGTCGAAAACGAGATTTCAGCGGACATCTTAGAAATTTCTAACACAACATCAAGAATTCGAAGGCTGCAAGAGACCCTGTCTGATATCAATGGAGAAATTCACCAGAAAAATGATACGATATCTCGTATTGAAAATGAAATTATGAAGAGAAATGCAGTGATTGAAAAGAAACAAGGTGCTGTTGATCAATATAACAAGAAAATTGATCAAATACTTTCAAAGGAAGGGGTGAGTATATTGCAGCTGGGACCGGTTTTATCGTGCAATGTCTATTAATCCCCTGGGGGGCTAATTTAATTTCGGATACTCCAGAGGGAATTTAAAAAGAGGGGGAGCTTATTAGAGAGGGGGGGGCTTAATCATGAATTCAAATACCAAGACTGTAAATAATGTCTTATTAGTTTTGTGTCCCTATATTTTGAGGGATCATCATATGATTGACTGAATGAAATATTCAAATTTGACACGGTTTTTATCCCAAATATCAAAATCAACATGCAAACTTGTTTAGCTAGATAATGGAAGAATTTTGTTAAGCTCTGGGATTTGATACTGGGACTCCGGTGAAGGGGCTTAAAGGCACACTGTCGTGGTTGTGATTGGCTAGTTGTGATGTTGAAATCAAAACAAAGCTCTGGCCTTTGAGTAATTACCCAGCCTTTATGCTCTTGGATCATACTTTGTTTTGAGAATAAAGGGAACGAGATCATTATCATCTTCGTGAATTTCACTGTGCAGCGAAATTACTGAGCCTTGCCTAATTCTTTTCTTCTTGATTGTCTTGCTTATCCAATCAGCACCACGAAAATGTGCCTTCAATAGAGTGGGAATCAGATAGAACTTTTACGGTACACAGCATAGGTTCCAAATCTTTAAAGAGATTGGAACATCAGGTGGAAATTACTGTCTCACGATAAATCGGACAGCAAGCACGACGATAAGAAGAATCATTTTGTCATAATACTTTCAGCACATCATATTATTGGTCCATTTTCAACGATGGCAGTCCAAGAATATAACAGTATAATTAAGACATTTGATTGATCAATCCAGGGGATTTGATTTTACTAATTAGGACGAATCCATTTGACTCTGCAGCTGATTTTTGATACGTTTGTCTTAGGATGAACGATATACAGGTCCTCTAGAATTCCAAGTGAAAACACTTCAGAAGCAAATCGATGCTACAGTAACTGAAAATTTATCTTTACAACAATATTGGTTACGACAACAAAATGAATTGGTGCGAATGATTAAAGATGTGACAAATGAAAGTAATGAAATTGAATCATTGAAGAAACAATCAACCATCCTTCTGCAAAAGAAGTTAAGAATCGAAGGTAAGCGTTTTCCTTGAGCTTGCTTTAGCAGCGTAGGATCGCCTGTAGTTATTCTTTTTATAAGAAACTAAGACTGCGTTCTTGCGATGCCAGCACATTTTAAGAACGATGAAAAATGCGGCGGATAGGCCGTTCACACGAAAACGGCACATTTTCGCCGTCAGGTTTTTTTATCCAATATAAAAGTTTACAATAACGAAAATACCTAGAACAGCACTTACAAACTACTTTACTACACTACAAGAACGATGCCATGAGGAGCAGAAGATCATGACTGCCCCATGGCCATAACATGGAGACAGATAACTACAGTTAAGCTAAATCTAAATATACAATCAAACATTAATGCAAAAGGCTACGCACAAACAATTTCGACTGATAAATACTATAGTCGGGTTCATATTGGCTGTCGGGCAATTGCCGTGTTTTGGATGTATCCGTTAAGTGTTACGTTGGATGGATATCATATTAATAGATGGACGCCGTCAGGCGATAATAGATCATAGATGGACGCCGTCAGGTTTCGAACACTGTAGATTTTGAAAATGGAACTCTCAGCGACACATTTTGAAAATGCACCGTGGATCTTGTCTGGACCATGTTAACGCTCAAACTTGATGAAAATGGAACATTTCTCGACGCTTTTAACACGAGGCTGTTCGATTCTTTAAGGAGAAAGTACATTTCTTTGGCATCAGATCGCTCTGCACCCGGTAGATTGATGATTACCTGTGCTTGCTTCTGTTGATGTCTTTTTCATTTTAGGCGAGATAAATTCGCAGAAATCTGTAATGAATGATATTGAAAGAAGCATACGTACAATGCAAAATGATATGACCAAATTAAACATACTGATACACAAGAACAAAGGAAAACAAGACTCTCTTTATCAAGGCAATATGCTACGGGAAAATGAGTTTATGGACAACCTTAAGGTATGCTCTTTTTATGTCAAAATTCTTACTTTGCTGTTGCGAATTGCTGAAACCCCCGGGGGGGAGGGGGTCACTTGACTTTCCAAGGTACGGGGTTGTGCCATTCAAATCGTAAAAGTGCCACCCATAAATCTGGAGAAATTTCTCAAACGTATACCCATAAATCCGGAAAATTTTCCGAAAATCATACCCATAAGTCTGGAAATGCCAAAACAGCTCACAAATAAATGATTTTTTACAGGAAACTATACCTATAAATCCGGAAAATGCAACAAATTGTTGAAAACCATATCCATAAATCCGGACTCTATCATGAAAAGGGTACCCTAAAAAATGGCACAACCCCGTACCATGGACAAGTTAAGTTACCCCCCCCCCCCCGGCCTTAAACCACAATAAAGTATTTTCAGTCATTAAAAGATTCCATTTCATTATAAAATATTCATTCAGGTATAAGTTTCATATATACATGTTTTACAAACTGACCTGTTTAAAATGAAAATTAAAGGAAAAGAATTCTTGATGGTGTGATTTCTAACTCCTTAAGATGGTATGAAACATTGAATAGCAGTCCAGAAGGATGTAAAAATATGTGTTGCGTGTGGTACTACGGTAATTAAACGACAATGTTATAAATAAATGATTAAAGTACCAAGTGAAGCGTAGATGTTAAAAAACACGACGTTTCGAGCGTATACTCGTTATCAAGTGACTCGAAATCAATCGAGCCGAGCAAAGAGAAGAAGAGAAGACAAGATACGACAGATAGGAGAGAATGTGAGATGCGACGTGACGTAGCCTGAATGAGGAGAAGGAAGCAATTAAGAACAGGTGGTGGAGGAGGGGCCTATTGCAGAAAAGTAAATTGCTTATTAAGTCCACTAGGATAGAGAGTTTTTAAGTTAAATATTAAGCGTTTCTCCAAGGTTTTGCGTTTGGTGGTGTCTTGAGGTGCATGTAACAAGCCAAGAATGGACATATCGGCAGTTGAATGATTAGCTGAATTGAAGTGTTTGGATATGTTGCTGTCAGGATCGTTTTGATGGTTTTCTTCGAGGTGAATCTTATTTCTTACATTGCGCTTGTGTTCTCCAAAACGGTTGTTGATTTGTCGGGAGGTTTCGCCGATGTAAAAGGATTGACATTTGGTGCAGATGATACAATAGATTACACAGGATGAAGAACAGGTTAAAGTGGGATCTGATGTTGAAGGAACGGTTTTGGTTGGTGATAGTTGTCGATTGGTTGATGTGGGTGCAGGTCTGACAGAGGCGATGTTGGCAGGGAGAAGTACCAGGCTGTTGTGTAGTAGTTAGGTTGGTTCTGACTAGGGAGTCCTTCAAATTCTTGTCTCTGCGAAAAGCCAACAGTGGAGGTGTGTCGAAGATGTTCTTTGTATGTGTGTCGTTGGTGAGGATGTTGAAGTTGCTGTATATTATGTCTTTTACGTTGTTGTTGAAAGGGTGATAGGTCAGTATGAAAGGGATGCGGTTGTTACTGGTTGCGTTGTTCGATGGAAGAAGGGCGTCATCTTGAGAAAGATCCTTAACTTTGTTCAGTGCTGTTTGAGTGATGTGTTCTGGATAGTTGTTTTGTTTAAAGAAGGAAGACATTTCCTCTGCTTTTGTATGGAAATCGTCATCATTAGAACAAATACGGCGGAGACGGCGGAGCTGGGAGTAGGGGATGGAGTCTTTGCATTTCTTCGGATGTGATGATTCATAGTTGAGGAGGCAGTGGGCATCTGTAGGTTTGTAGAAGATAGAAGTTGAGATTCGGTCGTTTGAGATGCTAAGGAGGATGTCCAGAAATGGCAAGCTTTCTTCGGTGATAGAATGGGTAAACTGCAAGGCTGGATGGAAGTTGTTTGTGTAGTTAATGAATCTTTGGAGATCAGCCAGAGGAAGAGAGGTTGCACCAACGATGTCGTCGATATACCTTCTAATGAGACAAGGTAAAGGACCATCATAGGACTCATAGATTAGCTGTTCTTGATGGCCAACGAAGAGGCAGGCATAACTTGGGCCAAGTTTACTACCCATGGCAACACCAGATTTCTGAAGATAATATTGACTGTGAAATGAAAAGGCATTAGTTGTAAGGACCAATTCTGCAAGGCGAAGAAGAGTGGTAGTTGGAGGACTTTGATGACGTCGTTTGTCAAGGAAGAACTTTAGTGCTTGTAGACCATCGTTGTGAGGGATGCATGTGTATAGTGATTTAACATCCATGGTGAAGAGATACTTGTTTGGTCCTGTGAATGTGAATTCTTTAAAGATGCGAAGGGCATGGGAAGAATCCTTGACATAGGTAGGAAGATCATGAACGATTGGTGTGAAGATCGAATCAAGGTAGACTGCTATTTGAGACGTGGGACAGGAAACGGCCGACACGATGGGGCGACCAGGATTGTTGGGCTTATGAATCTTGGGCAGCATATAGAAAACAGATGTTCGAGGATGTTGCAAAAACAGTGCAGAGGCATTGGATGGAAGATTTTCGTTGTTGATTTCTTCTTTGACAAAATTTATGATGGTTTTGTTGAAGGATTTGGTTGGATTCTTGTCAAGTTTTTGGTAGGAAGTGGTTTGCAGTTGAGAGTGACCTTCCTGGAGATACAGATCTTTACTCCAAACAACTATTCGTCCCCCTTTATCGGCTGGTTTGATGACAATGTCGTTTCGATTTCTTAATTGCTTTAAGGCATTCCATTCTTGAGATGTGAGATTAGATCGCGTTTGCTTAGATTTAAAATTAAGTCTAGAAATTTCATACCTGCACTTGTCAATGTATAGGTCCAGGGCTGCATACTTTCCTGCTTTGGGGGTCCATGTTGATTTTGAAGGGAAAAGTTTGGCTATTTTCTTTGCCTGAAGATCATTAAGAGTTTCTTCTTCAGCAGAATCTTGCGTTTCTTGGTCATCATTAATGTCGCTAAAATGGGCTTTCAGGCGAAGACGGCGAAAAAAGGATTCAGTGTCATGTTTTGATTGGAATTCATCAACTGTTTTCTTGACTGGCACAAATTTAAGTCCCTTACTTAAGAGATTTCTTTCTTCCTGAGATAATGGCAGGTCTGGCGGGATGGTTTGTACAATATTTCTTTGAATGTTTAATTTTATTTTGTTATCATCACCATACTTTGCAGATACAAGTGCTTTGAATTTCTCTTCTTTTGTTTTTTTGAGTGCATCGTAAATTTTCTGATTAAGTTCATGGATCTTTTGACGAATCGACAAAAAGTCTTCAAAGTTAGTGCATAAATTTCGTAAACGATTGGCCAGCAATGGTAGCTTGTCAGAACATCCTTGTGCAGTATCTTTATGTTGTTGCAAAGTGGTACGAATTAAATTTCTTGAACAGGTTTGAAGATGTTTCTGAAGCTTTCTTGACAAATTAGTTGAATGAAAGTTAAGTCTAAATCCCTTTGGTGTAACATTTGATCGAAGACATCTGCTAAGGAAAAAGACGTGACTTGTAAATCTTGTTTTCTTGAATGTAGACATACCAAGTTCATAATGTTCATATCTTGTCTTCTCTTCTTCTCTTTGCTCGGCTCGATTGATTTCGAGTCACTTGATAACGAGTATACGCTCGAAACGTCGTGTTTTTTAACATCTACGCTTCACTTGGTACTTTAATCATTTATTTATAACATTGTCGTCCAGAAGGATGTAGTTGACGTAAAATTTCTTTGTAAAAACTGTTCATGATCACATGTCTTGTTTTTCTAGGAAGCTGAGCTGAATTCCATAAGGACTCAAAACAATATTGATGGCCTAAAAGAAGAGAAGAAGCGACTGTTGAATGCACTTGTTGAAGCAGAGTAAGTTCAGTCTTTCATTAAACTTTATTTTAAATCAAGAGCAGGGTAGTTATAATCTTTGAAGCTAATTCTTTGGATTTACATGTGTCTTTAGGGATGATTTTTAAAGCTGCGCCCCTAGAAATTTATTCTTAGAATTTTCTGAAATGTTCACAAAACAGAATATTAGAATTTCTTAAGCCCCTCTCAAACTGATCAAAGGTTTCACCAAACATTTATCAAAATAGACATTTTTATTCAATCTATGTTGTGAGTCGGTGGTCAAAGATAAGTAACATCGAGCGTTTTCTTCGAAACCTATGCTCAGAAGATGCCTGTGCAGTCACCGAGACGCTGCGGAACATCGAAAAGGGTGTAGTGATCAATACAAGATGAAATGTTTGGCGAAATGTTTGTCGGAATGGTCAGATAGATACAAATTTTCCCAAAATAATAGATAATAAAATTTGTTTTGACCTTCATCAGTTTTACACAGCATCGTAAAACGAATGTTGTGTTACCAAGCAAGGTGGCCAACCAAGTCCACAGAGTCATCAAGGGCCGTCGAGAGCTACCTCGGGCCCTGGAATGATCAACGGAAATGGGCCCCAACCGGATTTGGGAATGCAGCACCAAAGAAACTTTTGGAGACCACACCCTCCAGACTCCCGGGAAATGAGGGAAACGTCCCTTTAAGACTAATTGTTTTTAAAAATTTTCTAAAAATGCTGATGCAAGGTAATCGTATTTATGAATCAAGGACATCGTTGCATGTTTGTAAAGCCTGGTTCACACCAGGTCCTTGCAGTCAGATTACAATTTGATTGTAAAATCTACTCAGTTGTGTACCATTCAAAGATATCTTTATCTTGTTTTCAAAGGCGTCAAATCATGTTGTGGGAAAAGAAAACCCAACTTGCAAGAGAGGCTCGTAATGCAGTTGATTCCGAGGTCGGCCAAGGCGAGATTCATGCGATGAAGGCTGAGATACATCGCATGGAAGTGAGGCTGTCTCAGTTGTTGAAACAACAAGAGAAAATGATACAAAACATGGAGAAATCGGTGTTCAAAAGAGAATGTATCATTGTTAAGTAAGTATATCAGATTTATCTACAGTGAATTATTCAAATTAATTTTTGCGTCATCTCACTACATTGCATATACTGAATGACTCAACAAAAGCTTCACGACCTAGATCATAACTAACTCCTTGAAATCAAAAGCTGTTGTCAAATTCTTTGTATCACAGTTTAGTTGGTTAACGCAATTATCTTTTGAGCTGCTGAAGGGTCATTCCAAGCAATGATATCCCACCTAGGATGGTTGACAGTCAAAGAAATGATTGACTTCAAGATAGCTTGTACAGTATGTAAGAACTTGAATGTGCTTGCACTTCTCTACATGGAGTAGATGTTTCACAAATTGTCCCATTCTTGCAATCGGATCTTAGGTAATGCCAGTAATGATTACATCTTTTTGGAGAAAAAGAAAGAAAGATGAACACAATAAAAGACGACTTAGAGTTCTTCTGCTCTTTTCTTTTAGACTGCGTTCACACGATGCCGGCACATTTTGAAAACGGTGAAAAATATGACGGCAGCAAAATTTGAGCTAGCGTTCACACGATGCCGGCACAATTTGAAAACGGTAGGAAAATTGACAGTAGAAACTCGTTCCTGGACTTTGATGCTAAAGAAAAATACCTACACCCTAAGAATCGACCAGTCTCGATCCAAATGCGTTGAAAAATGATCTGTGTACCATGCTGTTTCGAATTTATACCGGTTAGGGTTCCATTTTCAAAATCTACCGTTTTCGAAATCTGCCGGCAAAAAATATGCCGTTTTCGTGTGAACAGGAGGCCTATCCGTCACATTTTTCACCGTTTTCAAAATCTGCCGGCATCGTGTGAACGCAGTCCTAATCTGATCAGCTGTTCTTGACGAGTTTCCACTCTATGGTCATCGTCAGAATAATGAGAATTTACCTGTTGGTATGCCCCTTTTATAGCCTTTTTGCAGTCACGTGATTAAAAAGGGGTCACGTGATACTTAATTGGAGCACGTTGCTTGCTTAACTGTATCTTGTATATTAATTGTATCTTTATATTAACTGTATCTTTTTGATGTATAATCTATATTTATCGTAGGGGAGATGCTCAAGCTAAAACTGGAAAAACCAAAGACACGAAAGGAGCTTTCCAAAAGAAGCTCTTCGAATTAAAAAAGAAAATTAAGACGACTGTCAGTGATGCCAACTCTTGTGATGATGGTAAGTTCATTTTGTTTGATTTCATGTCTGCTAATTCAGTTTGTGAAGGTTTTGTGGCGCAGCGGTGTAATCCTCTGACTTTGCAGCCAGAACAGTCAGGCGAGGTGGGTCAAAACCCAGTAGGAGCCCCACCACTTGAGGGTCATGAGCGTCATGACACGGGGTCGAGGACTCGATTAGCGCTTAGCTACTTCTGCGATCCCAGCTCTTGGCGCTAAAAAGTGCAATTTCACCTTCACCTTCTCCAGTTCCTTTCAGTTTTCTTCCTAGAATACATACATCGTTTGGGAAAGTGCCCCACATCTCAGGAGCTGAATCCTGTGGACATTTGCAAGGTTCGCCATTATCTAAGCAACCGGGAATACTTTGTACCTTACCATTGAAATTCAATTTAGTTCCCCTCTCTGATAGACCTCTCTCTTCTAAACCAAAATCTTTTATATGCCCCCCGTAGTTATATCAAATGCAAGATGTTACCGAAGAAGTTTCATTTATTTATCGAAACAATTATTCATTGAGAATTCCGCATTGCTTTCTGGTCCATCGTTTAAGTGGCATTGAAGTTTACATTGTCAATTTCAGAAATAGAATTTTAATTTCAATAGCAAGTAAATCATGGACCAGAATGGAATTTGGAATCCTCGTTCCAAAAAATACCGTGACCAGCATTCTCCTAATTTCTGGATCTAAATGATGAGTGATTTACCAAACACATTTTCTCATCTAAGGGCCTGTTTATATGAGGAAAAACACCTCACTTGCCAGGCCCGGTGCTGAGAGGTGAGATTCCACCTTCCAATAAAATCCTTTGTTCTTTCATTTCGCGTTTACATGAGGAACACAACACCACCGGTATAGTGAAGTCCCACCTCACTAGAGGTGGAATCTCACCTAGGTGAGGTGAAATTTTTCCATATAAACGAAACACCACCGGTATGGTAAGGTGAATTGAATTTATTCGTTGATTCTCATTGGTCAGTTCATCCTGATTTCACGGAAGAGAGACTTTACTCCACCTCACCTCTCAGCCCCGGGCCTGACAGGTGAGGTGAAAAATCTCATATAAACAGTGACTGAAATCTACCTCGCCTCTCAGCCCCGGGTCTGGCAGGTGAGGTGTTTTTCCTCATATAAACAGGGCCTAAGTTAGCCTTTGATGACTGATAGATTAACATTTTAGTTGTGAAAATCGGCCATATACCTTTTATTTCACAGCCCGCCAAATGCATAGAATTTCTTTGACTCACCCGATATGCAAAAAATTGGGTAGAAGAAAAAAGCACAAAGCTATTGTTCATATCCTTCTCATTTGACTTTGTGAATAAGCGTACCTCTCTGGGATCTGACTTCTCTCTGCGCTCCACCCGAGGGGCCTTGATGGAGCTTTTAGCGGTAAGATATAAGCCCGCAAGATGAAAACTTTTTTAGAAACTGCCCGGTTTGTTGCTATGAAAACTCATCAAAGTTTCTTTTAAGATTTATAGATATTTCCTATATGCTACCATTCCAAAAAAGAAATCAACCTGAGGTGTCTTAAAAAGTGGTTTCTATTTTGTGGGTTCTTGCCGTAGCTACGATTCTTTTCCTCGATTACAAAATTGTATGATTGCCATTGTAGATATACGTCAGCTGAGAGAGAAACAACAACTTCTGAGCCAGCAACTGGAAGAAAAGCAACTGACAGAAAGGCACCTTACTGCTGCTATTGACGAACAAGATGGCGAGGCCGAACAGATATCTGAAACTAGGCACCGGGTGAGTATCTTTAAATTTTCTATGTTTGTCGGAGGAAAACTACCTATTTTTGACAATTTTTGCCAATTTCTGGATTACCCATCCATTTTTATTTAAAATCTGCCGAAAATGGGCCCTTGTTTTGGGAATTTTAGGCCCAAAAACCCACCTTTATGGGCGGCACATACCCGTACCCTCAACATGTTATGCTACCCCCCTCCGGGGTACCGGTTTATCGGTTTTAGGCAAGCAGCGAAACTACTTGTTGCGTGCGACGAAGGAGCAAGCTTTCTAAAATGATCCAGTCAAGTTTCTGTCATGTCCACGCATATGTTTATTGTGTTGCTTTGTTACTTTTGATTATCTTTTACCGCTGCTTAGTTTAAATTG
This sequence comes from Aurelia sp. 3 sensu Dawson et al. (2005), assembly GCA_964020215.1. Lineage (NCBI taxonomy): Eukaryota > Metazoa > Cnidaria > Scyphozoa > Semaeostomeae > Ulmaridae > Aurelia > Aurelia sp. 3 sensu Dawson et al. (2005). Next base: position 27,512,449 of record OZ026573.1, on the reverse strand, counting down.
AAGATTCGCTGGCCACATTTCCTTTGTCACTAAAATTTGATTGTGTCTTTGTTTGTCTTCGTGAACAATGATCAATAGTCGTTATATTCTGTTGTCTGCAAAGATATCGTGATGGAGGATGGGCCTAAACCAGAGAAGGGGCGACTCAGTCGAACTTCCTCTACGTTTCATGAGACACAGGCAGTAAGTTTATGCAATATCGATGTAATTCAGTGTTTAAATTCAATCACATTTTCAATAGGATTAACTCGATACAATAATCTGTTGGCCCTGCTTTCATTACCCTCCTGCTGTTATTAAAACATGGAATAGGGAATAATGGAACAATTAAATCCAGCTCATTGGAATACCAAAATTCATTTACAAATTTAGTGTGGCTTTATTTGAGTTCACAAATATCTTAGAGTGCGCCCAGTTGATAGTATAGTTACTTCTAGTGTAATAAGTTTAAATTGCTTCTGCAGAATCTTGCTGAAATTGTCACTAAGCAACAAAGAGCCAAATACTACAATTCACTCAAAGACAAGAAATACACACCCATATGCAAGACTGCTGAGAAATTGGAATCGGAAACACAAAAGCAGAGAGATCGTTTCCAGTCCCTTTTGACGATTGTCGATCGGTTGAATGTGGAATACCCAAGCATCCAGACATCGTTAAGGAGGATAACCCTGTCGCTTGGATACAGAGGAATGCCCACTGAAGATATGTGAGGTGTATATCAGGTACATTTGTGCAAATGTAAAAAGGTGCTTCTGAAAACTAATTTACTTGTATTATAGTCATGTATATATTCATAAGTTTAATGATATTGCACTAAATAAGTTACCTTGTATTTTGTGTTCACTTGGACAGGCTTTCAAGTGACTACAATTTTGGTGCAGTTGCCTGTGAATAAGTGGAGCAAGATCGGTTTCCTAACGTAAAGTAGGCCAAGAAAACGATTATTTTACTTTCAATTAAAAATTTTACTACCAGGGCAAAACCGTGTAGAGCAAGACGTCTTCGAATGAAATAGTTGAAGAGACCTTAAAGGAAGGTTTACATAGCGCAGATCTCATGTTATGTCTCATGGAGCAACTGTCAGAAAACGTATGAACGAACAAATGAAAGAATTCAGTTTCGTTTATTGCCAGCTTTCGTTGTGGATATTTTTGCCATCTGTTCGATTTATTGTACAGCGTGTCCAAAAAAATTGTGCCTAATTTGTGTGGGTGCTGTGGAGGGGGTATAAATTCAATTTTATCGATTTTTACACAGTCCCTTAGGCCATGCTTCAACTTGGAATTTGAGACCTTGTTTGAGTCAATCTGGCAAGTGGTTGCTGATTCCTGGCAGAGAAAAGGCATAATAAGTAAGTGGTTGCTCCAAAAACATCACTTCTATTGTTCTCCAGCAATGTCAAAAATAAAGTAAATTTTCAAAGAAATGGTTCTGGTATCGTATTGAAATTTTCACCACATTGTCTAGAAGGTACAAAGTGCTCTCTTGTGAAAAGGCAACACGGCTAAGCCTTTAAAATTTTAGGAGAAATTTTGATACGACGCTAGAAGTCTTTCTTTGCCGACTTAGTTTATATTGACATTCCTGGAGAACAATAGAAGTGCTGTTTTTGAAGCAACCACTTATTTTGCCTCTTTTTAATCATAAATCAGCAGCCACATGTCAGTTTGACTCGAAAAAGGTAACTCTAAGTTGAAGCCTTTCCTATGCACTTATGCAAAAACCGAGATAATTGAATTTATAGCTCCTTCACAGCAGCCACACAAATAGGGCACAATTTTTCTTCGACACCCTGTAGATTAGCAAGATATTTCAACTAATATAAGATGAAATTAAACGAATAACTGCGTTTAGAATGAAATACGAATAATACAGTCAATTATCAAGGATCCGTGACCAATGTCTGGGGACCTAGATCTGAGTGCATTTTCTAGGGCAGAAAAACTTGCTGATCAAAACTAGCTGGGGCACGAACTAGTGCAGCTAAGGCAGCACCACTACATTTATAGAACAAACTGCACTTTAAGATAGAAAAGAGTTTTTCCTGTACGATATCCTCACATTTACCTGTAAGAACTCCTCAGAAAATTGTTTTGTGCAACCCTGCAAGATGACCCTACATTTGGTTGACACTGGTAATTTGTCATTTGTCAAAAAAGAGGTGGGACAAGAACTTCCAATCCTTCTCGTTCAGAAAGGACAATGGCTTTAATTTTTTCAAAAGCATTCTCCAATTCTTGATAAAGGAGGAAAAAGATTTCAGAAAATCCAACAGTAAAAACAAAATCGCTAGGTTTAATTATAAGCTTTTCAGTCTAAAGAAATAGGTCAAAGAATCTTACACCAACTTTTTCAATGATTTGGAACCGATGACCTTGCTCTTGAAAGAGATCTGTCACATTTGCTGGGCTAAGGAGCTGTAAGAAAATTCATACTGCCCCCCGTTTCATCAATGGCGATATGAAATGCGCAGCTCCATTCTCCCAAGGTCCATTCTTCTAAATCCCTTCCAAAAGGCTATATGCGACTGCAGGTGAAATAAAACTGTGGGAGAATGTTTGCAGAAGAAGCTAAAACAATGCCAGGTGTCTCATAAAAAGTTTCACAGTTAAACTCGAATATCTCTCGACCTGTTTAACTCAGGAAAACAAATAAAACATTTTCTGAAAGCATAGTAATGCAGTTACCAAATGGGCACTAGTTTGATAAACTTGAGCAAAGAAAACGAAAACGGAGGATCGTCAAACATGAATCAATTTTTACGCATTGACGAGTAACGTCTAACAACGTCATCATTACAATTAGCTACAGCGAACACCCCTGCAATGAATCATATCCTGAGTTTCTCAAACCTCATTCATATGAGGAGGACGGGGATTCATTGTACCAAAGATTGGCAAGAACTTTAATTTGCTTATCGTTATTGTAAAACGTTGCTTACAAATGCTGAACAGTTGATTCTTATTTGACGACCCCCGTTTTTGTTTCCGTTGGTCAATTTTACCAAAGTAATGCTCATGTAGTGACTGCAATACTATGCTTCTTAGACATTTTTGTATTTGTTTTGCTTGCGTGAATAGGTCAAGAGATATTCAAGCTGAAAACTGGGAAGCTTTTTATGCGACACCCTGTATGCTACGAAAGCAGGACGACAGGTGATGTGAATGAAGTGAACATTTCTTAACACAAGCTGAAAAGATTAGAATGTCAGGGAAAGCTGAAGAGCGAGAAAAGTAAGACGTAACTGATGTTAACAACAAGGACAAGTATGATTCCAACTTTGGCATAATCTACATATTTCATACAACCTTTGGTTTTATTACGTTAAATAATTGACACTAGAGGAAGGATCTTTTTTTCACAGTTTGAGGTTAACGCAGAGGTGAAGTATGGCTTAAACGTATTAAGATAATGAAAACATCACAGTAGTTTTCTAAGATGCCGCTAAACTTGGTTCCACTTGGTCTAACAAAATCAAAACAGATTATTAATTAGAACGCTTTTCGGCATTACGTTCCATAGTTCTTCATAAAAGAAAGATTGTTTGGTTTCGTTTCTGTTGTTTATCACCTTGAAAAAGATCCGATCATTAATTGTATGAAATATTTCGTCACTCCTTGAGTCATCGGTTAATAAGGGTAATTTCTCTGCAAACATTCATTTATTAAATTAGTTTACTTCAGAAGAAGTTTTTAATGAATAAGTTGAGGTTTGCAGTGATTTAACTTTAGCGAGAATATGATGTGATGTAGCGTGCGTTTATGTATGTGTGGGCTGGTTTGTGTTAAGACCGATGGATTTTAAAAGCGATGATTCTGCGATTACCCAAGTGAAGCATCTGGTATCGTTGGTTTTTGGCAAGCAGATCAATACAAGGTGAGTTTCTGTTTCTTTTCGTTCATCTTCTTTAAATGATGAGTTGAACATGTAAGAAGCCGCCTGGACCTTTGCATAGTTACGTTGTGATGAATTTTCTTCTGTAAAGCTGGAATTCATATTTGAACTCTTTTCATGGTGTTAAAATCAGACCTGGGTTCTATGATTCTTCGGAAAACGTTTTAAAAAATGTGAATTCAGCTTAATAGAACATTCAATATTTCATCCAAAAATTGATGTCCTCTCGTTTTCAAATCGTTGTACATATTTGATTAAATCATCAATGTAACTATGATGACATAACAGCCCTGCTGAAGAAGTCCTGCATGGCATTATGAAATATTGGTATTTTAAACAGATTTCTTAATTTCGCACATATTTGCTGTTGTTCTTCGTTGTATTGCTACAAAATTCATTTTTCAAGCTCTTCCAAGGGACAGCTTCGAAGCACCGCCACTAGAACTATGTGAATGATTTCAGTAAAGTCAATGTCCGCATCCAATTTCGCCTTTTGACTATAAAATGAATTGGTAGTACGCTGATTTTAGGAGATTTTTCTTGACTGTTATGTTCTTGGCAAACTATACTTTTCTACCCTCTCCGTGTTTAGACATTAATTAGCTTTGCTGTTGTTTTTGGGCTTTTTCTTCATGTGGAAATGTTGGGATCAGTTTTCATTTCGTTTCGAATTTCAGCTTTTTTCTGCAATTTTAGGACTCAAAGGACGCCCGCCATACAATTTAAAACTTATCTGCATTACCGCAAGTTCCTGGTGACTGTGCAGGAAGCTCGTTCGATTTATTAGAACTGCAAAGTACTAATTTGGGTTATCAAACTAGAGATCCACCCTGGGTACCAGAGCCAAACAATAAAATAATGAAGCGAAAAAGGTAAAGATTGAGGCCGTGGTACCCAAGGTAACCAGAAATCAGGCTACTTGTGAATACGTTACCATAGACACATTTTGTTACACAGTTGCTATAGTGACTGTATGCAATCTTGTACCCCTGTGACGAAACTGTGACGCAGTAACATGGAGACCCTATTGCAAAGTTGAAAGCGATTATGATCATATGAAATTACACAGTTGTCTTTTCAAATCCCAAAGAGCCCTCAAGTTGTCTCTTTGATCTTAGCGTATTTTGTAATCACCTTATTTTGCCCTCAAAGTCTCTATTTTTAATTTCCTAAAATGACAAATTTATTCTTCTGTAAATAGACGGCATCATCCCAAAGAATGACTTCGGTTTGAAATTAAACCTTGGGGATTCATAGGTGACATGTACTACAAATATTGGCGTAGGCAAATGGTTGATGTCAGCAGTAAGCCTCAAAACTGGTATTTGATTCATGACAAAATGTCATTGTCCATGAGTTGGTGCATTTTTGTATCTGCGTCCAAAGTCAGGAGAATCCACGTCCCGGTTTGTAAATTTATAACAAAGGATTGAAAAAGAGACACTATGGCTCGATTCCTTTAAAGTGCCATACTCTAAGCTCAAAATCGCCTAGCCTGTGAACAGCTAACGGATAAAACGTACCCCGACCTTTTTACGTTCAAATTGCCTTGTAAGAGTCAATGTCAGCACGTGTCTTGCAAAGTCAGACTTTTTGAAAATCAAATTTTGCCGAACTGCAAGTTTAGCTGCAACTTCGGCTCCAACACGGCTGTTGTTCAGCTGATAGAGCTGTCAGTTAAAGTAAATACTTTTCTGTCAATTTAACTTGTTTTAGGCCCTATAAGACATTCTTCGTTGAGGTCAAATTCATTTTCATACAGTTTTTTACAGTTCAATGGTTTTTTATTGCATTAAGCTCGCAAAGGACCTTGGGTAACGATGGCTCTTTATCATCTTAGTGACGTGCCCCTCTCCCAAATAACTATTGCTGCCTGTATCTCAGGGTTTAATTTTCTACACTGAATTTCTTTATTGATTGGACAACTATTGCAATGGTCTGGTAGTGCATGACATTTTGCATCCCCCATATGACCACAGAAATCAATGAACACTGGCTTTGACACATACTCTTTAACAGCGTAGATTATGTTATTACACAGATTCATAAAGCTTACACTTATGGAATGAATGAATGGCGGGCAAAGAACTGGGATTTTGATCAGGATAAAACTCGCAGGTTGGCAGTTGATCATTTCCTGTCTGAGAATGTTACTAATCTCGGGTACCAAAGCTAGAAAGAAAAGCAAGAAGGGGAAAATTACGTGACACTGCATTTCTGTGAAGCTTGGAATTTCGCTGCGCCCAGTAAAATTTTGCGTTGAGATAGTTATTTACTCACGAGGATCGTATGTTAAATAAACTGCTTGTAATTTGTTGTGCAGAATCAACACGACGCATATTTTTTGTTTTTCATAGGCAAATGAAGTTACTATTATTCAGATGGCAATATTTATCATGAGGTCGTCTCAATGAATATATAGTCAGCCGTTCGTCAAACAAAAGAAACGTCATGTCCTTCCAGTGTGTAGTTGGTAACGACTTGTGATGCCAAAACAAGACCAGGGTGAGTTAATTTTCTAAAAGTATCCTATGCTTGCCTTTATTTCATTTCGTTGCACGTATTTTTTTATAAGAAAACTAAGAATTTGGGCCAGTTATGAGAGTTTCTTAAAGTTTTCAGATTTGGATTTCTCAGAGTTACAATAAAGTTAAAAGAAGTTAAGGATCTCCTTTGTCAAAAAAAGGAGATTAGTTATACTTATCTAGATTAGTTATTAGTTATAGATTAGTTAACGTTTTTTAGTTATACTTTCCAGTACTGGAGATTCTTAAATCTTTGGCGATCTGAGAGCTATTATTGGCAACTTCTTGTGTAAAACTTTTCAGCAAGTGATAAGATTTGAATGCATGTAATGAGTACCATCTGAAAGCACAGGCTATGTGTTCTTTCCAGTGATCTGCAGTTTGGATACGTAGATGGAATCATTTATCATGTGATCGATATTGAAGTAGCTATGACCATAACACTAATGCAGAGCCAAATCAAGACCATAGACGTAGGAACAGGGGAGGCACTGGGGGGGGCACGTGCCCCCAAGATTCTGCAATAAACAAAGAAGAGCGCTTTTTATTTTTAGAAAATTCCCTCTTTCTCTTAAGGAAGAAGTGCCCTCAAAGTGTCGTGCCCCCCCCCCACCAAGTTTGAGATGCTCCTACGTCCCTGATCAAGACATTTTTTATTTTGTAAGTTACAAAACAGATTTAATGGACTCATTTCAGACCCAGAAGGATTTTAGGTAATGCTCTTTGGTGTTTTTGTTTGTTTGTTTGTTTTCAATTTGTTTTCAATTTGTTTTGAATGGGCTTGTCTGGATTTCTAGCTACTGAAAGTTAATTTTGGCCCACTGTGCCTGCCGCATCCAGGCATGGGACCCCTGGTTTAACGCGATTTAACGTCCCTTCCGAAGGATGACGAGTTGAGTTAACAGAGCAGCGTACAACGATAGCTCCATTTGCTGACGCTGCAAACATTATTCGAACACTTGTTCTTCTGTGGACAGTGTTTCTATTGCCGACCAGTGTCAATGGTGTTGACAAAAACAATGAGAAAAAGTGATGGTTTTGAAAGGAGGCATTAATCTTTAGTTTCGTTCTCTGCAGTTATTAGCCTGGATCAAGAGTCACGCTTTGAGAGATATCGTAGTTTGTTGGTGCAGATAACAGTATTAGCATATTAAGCTGGGTTAAAGTGCGCTCTTCTGTTGATGCATTTAAAGCAATGCTCTTGGAATTTGATGCCAAAACAAGGAAGTGTGATCCTGTGATTTTCCATTCAGCTGTTCCAATTCTGGCTTAGCTAGCGTGGACCTTGCTTGGCCCTCTGCTTCCAAAGATCAAGTGTTCACCTAGCTCGAACTGTATTACAAATGACACAGCACTGTAGTTGAGTAAAGTATATAGCACAACGGCTACTTGCAAATTTAAGAATCAATTTGAAATTGGTTGGACCTCTTGTCAACGAAGGACAATAGGGATAAGAAAAGTGTAACCACTTTTGGCGAAAGAAGAGCTCAGTAAATTAGCTCTAAGAAGTGTACTCCAAGTGGCACAGTGGCATATTGGCTACCTCCAAAGTTCAAGTATCGATGTGAAATCAATGGGAACTCACCTAAGCGTATGGGAAAATAAAATTTATGGGGCTGCCCGATAAAAAATCCATTGTTTACGAAAATTTTCCCCGACTTTAGGCTGGTCTTCTGCTCGATTATGGCTGATTTTGCAAATTTTTCCAAAGTTAGGAGGGCTGCAGCCCCCTCAGTCCCCCTTGTCTCCTACGCCTGTGGGAATTATTGTCAACTAAAACAAGTAAGATGAGAAGATAGTAACCAATGTTGGCAAGGGACACGGTAACAGTAAATTAGCTCTAAGAACTGTACTTAAAATGGCACAGTGGCCCATTGGTTACATCCAAAGTTCAAGTATCAATTATTGAAATTAACGAGAACTCATATCAACTGAGGATGACTGAGATGATGAGATTGCAACCACTACTCTTGGTGTTGCCAACCTCTCAGAATAGTACTCCAAATGACACATGGCATGATGACAACTTCTAACGCGTTCCAAAGTTCAAGTATCAATTTGAAATTAATGGGAACTCATGTCAAGGTGACAGTTTGAGGTGAGGAGATTGCAACCACTGTTGGAGAAGGGCATGCTAAATTAGCTCTCAGAACTTTGTTCCAAACGGCACAGTAGCACATCGGGTACTTGGCACGGTCGATGCTAGTGAAGCCAAAAATATTGTCATTATATCCGTTGTCTTTGCATCATTGAAAGAAAGAAGCTCAAGATTCACAACAACTGAAATAATGCTACATCGTGTTTGAGTTTGAAAACCGCGCTGAAGGCGCAGCGAGAGCAAGGCCACGACATGGTCACTATGGTGACATGGATTGTCTGAGATGAACCATACTGAATTGAAACTGTCCCAAGAGGAGAAATGCAAAGAAATTTCTCAGTATTGAAGTGTTGCCTCGCCTTTGTTTCTTAACGAGAAGAAGATAGCGGAAGATAGGACCTATTTGGACTTTGGGATGAAATAACTAGGGGAGAGGAAATATACCATGTGCAATGTAAGAAAAACAGCTTGTTTCGACTTGAAGGTAAGTTTGTGCGCACTGGAACTGGAATTCCCTGGCATTTGTCGCATCCGTATGATTTTGAGTACTGTCAAATCAGAGGTCAAAAAGAATGCAACAAACAAGAAGGGAAAATATGATTTAGATGTCTAGGCAAGACCCTTCAGTTTCTGAGGTGTTTTGGGTATGAATTTAGTCGATCTAATAAAGAGCTTTACATAGAAATATGTTTATGTTTGTATGTTGTAAAATTTAGAATTGGTTTCTGCGTTTTGAGGTACCTGGATTGTAGCAGACGAGGGCAAATCACTTATTTTTTTTTCGTACACCTTTCTTGAAATCACAAAAAAATCACATACAAAAAACACAAAATCACAAATAAATCACTTGCAAAAAGCACAAAAATCATAAATCACTGAGAAATTACTGAAAAATCACTCAAAAGATCACTAAAAAATCACTAAAATCTTTAAAAAATCATAGAAGAAAATTATGTGATTTTAAAATCACAAAAGTCACGTACGCTATTTTGACTAGTGATTTGCCCCTCGGTAGCAGACTTGCCGTGAGTCTAGCTTGCTAGGGAGCTTGCTCTGTCTGCCGTTCCCTCAACTGTAGTTCCTGGATTCACCATACCAGCATGCACCAAACCTGCTTATTATGTCATTTCGTCTCGTTGCGTTGATGAGACTTTTGAGACGAAGTCAGCTTTCTCCGCCTTTTGTCCTGTCTCTTCTCTTGTACGCAGAGGGATATGTGACGGATTTTGATTTTAACACTTTGAACAATACATACTGGATAATACTCCATTATTCATAGAATAGAATGCTACATTGATTGTATTATCTATTCATTTGACACTTTTCACACTTTGATATAACAAGTTATGGGACATATTTTTCCTGAGAAAGATGATAAACATTTATTTACTCGCAACTCTCAATGAGAATCAACGAAAGGTTATATCACTTTTCATAGACATCTTGTGAAGAACTGAGGGAACAATTTGCTGTCTCTTTGCTCAGTCTCTTGTAGATTTTTAGCAGCAGAATGCTTGTCTAGAACTCACAGGCAGAACAAGGATAATTCTTTTCGTACAACGTGAAGTTTTTCAACATGATGAAGTAAAGTTCGCTTAGGGCTGCAGAGTGAACGCGGATCAATGTTTGCAAACAGCAAAAAGATTTCAACGTCATGAAAGTCGCTTTAGGCTCGTAGATTGAACACAGATAAATATTTGCACACAACGCAAACTTTTTCAACGTGTGAAACTCGCTTAGGGCTCGTGGAGTGAACATGGATAGATGTTTGGATACAACACAAAGTTTTCAATATCATAAAGCTCGCTTAGAACTCGTAAAGTGAACACGGGTCAATGTTTGCATATGATGCAAAGATACTGAGTAGATAGCTTTGATGCAAAGATCGTGAAGTTTATTCAACAATTAAAAGTCAAAGTTTGTATACAACGAACGCAAAGCGTTTTAACACAATAAAGCTCTCGAAAGAAATTATCAGAGTCTGCGCTCAGGCTACGTTAAGCCTAAAAGTTCATTTAGAGCGAACATACTGAAGGCAGATCAATGTATGCATGAAAAACTAAGTTACCGAGGACCATAATATTCGAGTAGAGCTTGTGGCGTGAGTACAGATCAATGTTTGATATGCTTGCACAGATGGCCCAAAGTTATTACAAATTTTCAGCACTCGTAAAATCCGATTACATGTGATTAACTCTACGTTAAATTCCTTTCATCAAGGTTGCAGAACATGTCTAAAACCAGCCAGTGTTGACAAGGACGCATTAGAAAGATGATGAACATGCGGGAGTCACCACGGAGAAGATTCGTCAATCCTTCATCAGAGAGCCTCTTGAATGTCACCCCAAACTCAATGTCTCCTGCAATTCTTGTTGAATCTGCCTTGAGTACTCCAACTTCGTCAAGAAGAGGCAGTTTAAATACTGATTTATCAACTAAAAGCAGTGGCTTTTCATCCCTCGCAAATCTAAGCCTGGCTTCTAAATCAAATTTTCGAAGACACAGACGACGGATGTCAGCTTCTAGAGAGATGATGGAAGAACAACAGCGAGCTGAAGAGGGAAAGAGAAAGAAATATTTTCAGAAGGTAAATGTCTCTTGTGTTCTTAGTGTTTCACTTTTTAATTTCCGACCGAGGGGCATTTCACTCCCAAAAAATCTTCACTTCTTTGTTTCAAAGTGGATTGTTTCACTCCTTTGGCAAAAATCCTTTTGTTTTTAACAAAGATCCATCAAAAATCCGTGTAAATCCTTTTGTTCTGAAAAATCTCATACCCTATTTCCAATGAGTGAAGTGCCCCTCGTTTCCGACTGTATCTCAAACCCGTCTCGAATAGGCCCCGGCTCGGTCGATCAGTCACTGAAATGCTACAGACGCCAACACAGTTGCCGCACTTCCTTCTTTTAAGATGTTCTGCTTCAGCAAATGTCTTTTCGATATTGGAGGGTGGAGAAAAACAAGTAGCTAGGGAAGCTATCTTGTTGGGGAGATGAAAACCCGCCCGGGGGGGGGGTACATAACATGTTGAGGGTACGGGTATGTGCCGCCCATATGGGTGGGTTTTTGGGCCCCAAATTCTCTAAACAAGGCGGGTTCCTTTTTCGGCAGATTTTCCATAAACAAGGGAAGGGTGGGTTATCAAGAAATGGGCGAAAAATAGCAAAAAATGGGTGGTTTTCCGCCAAAATTCATCATAAAAGTGGGTGTGACGGCAACTTTCGGTAATTAGAAGAGGGTACCTTTCTGAAAACCGGGCGGCAGACCCCCGTCCACCCGCAAATCATGTACCCCCCCGGGGGGAAGCCTCTGAAATATGTTTGAGGCCTTTTCTCTTGCAATCATAAAGCATTCAATTCGTCCCGCTTTTTTGTGACATATAAACATCAGATAGTAAAATTATCACAGGGTCCTGTTACGTTCAGAAGAAAATGGCCAATCAATTTTGCCATCCTCGTATAAACTAGGTTCTGATAACTAAAACATGTATTTGCTCGTCTACCCAGACGATTTTTCTTTTTTCCAAGACGATTTATTTGTCCAGACAGACAAGTCGTCCACATTCTGAATCACGTTAGGAGAAAAAGTATTAGACGACCAACCCGTCTTGACGTTTTCTGCCTCTTAGTGCGCAACGGGCTAATGTTAGACCACAACAAAACTTGTCACAAATTTGTCGCACATAGATATTTGAGCGCTCTACCTTGTTTTAGCATCATTTAGCTTATTTTTATTTCAGGGTTTTCCTCCAATTGAGAATTTCAAGAAAGCTGTTAGACTTGTTCAAATCCTGATGGCGATATCTGAAATTGGTTACAAAAAGTAAGTCATACAATTTCTATTTATTGTGTGTAATTTTGACAACCTCCACCTAGTAGCATTTCCTCAAAACTGAATATCAACCTTGTTTGAAGTGATGCTGGCTCTATAATTTCCTATGGTTTTATTGGTTGGCTCGAAAGCAACGGCATCAAAGGGCAAAAAGGAAATGAATTAGTGCTAGATGTCCCGGGTGGAGTACTTCATATATTTTGCTGACGGGATGTGCACTCCTTCCCGGGTATTGCGTTCACCTCTTTCTTCTAATGCCAGGTATCAAAAGAATGTAATTTTTCTAAAGTCGGTTGTCGAAAGTGTTATTTCATTGTTCTCCTATGAATTTTTTACGTTTTGGTGTATACTTTTCGCCAATTTTTGCTAAATCGGGCAATAATAGACAGCATCAGCTAAGGTTTGTTTACACCCATTTCAAGTCATGTGATGAATCTCTTGATAAAACTTCTTTTGATTTCTCATTTCGTACCGTGCAAAGTTGTGCCATGAATGCAAAAAGTAGAATAATACTAAAACTTCCCAATGGTATGGTCACATGACTTGAAATGGGTAAAACAAACCTTAGCCGATTCGGTCTATTTCGAGGGAAAAATTCTAAAGCTGGACGAAAAGATTATCTCTTGAAGTGCACAACCCCGCACAATTAAAAGTCAAGTAGCCTCCCCCCCCCCGGAGGATGTCAGAAATATGTATAAGCGTTTGAATAGTTCCTGCGAAGAAGCCTTGGATTCAAAATCTTTATTTACAGTTTATTGTATAGATGAGATCTCGACTTGGATGTCCAATTCGGATTTGAATTCGCAGAGTAATAAACGTAAACAGACAAAGTTTCTGAGGCAGCCTAAGACAGATGGTTATTGAAGTTTGCAGTCAGTATCTATGTGTAATTTGGAAAAAGCTTTTGGGACAGCTTAATACATTATTCTGGAATTTTGCTGAGCTGCTAAAGTGAAATTTACTCATGAGGGAGATCCTTTAGCCTAAGACACTAAGACACTGCTTGACACCAATCCTGTTCCTTCTGTCCTAGAAAGTTGCGCTGTGAACTGTTAAAGTGTAAATGCATCTTTCTTAACATTTTCTCTAATCGATATAGCTGCGTATTTGATCAAGAAATTTTAGGAATAAAATTTTAATTGTTGAGAGGGCTCAAAACTTTCTTCAAATTACATATATATTAGTAACATAATGCGATAACCATCTGTCTTCAAGTTTGTCTCAGAAATTTTGCCTACTTAGCTCAATTACTCTGTGAATATAAATCCGATCAGAAAATGCGAGGTTGCAAAATCTAAGTTGAGATCTCCTCTATACCACAAACTGTAAATGTGTAAATGATATGTTTGGGTTGCCTGAAAATTTATTGGACTGACCCCCCCCCCCCCGTATGCGTATGTGCTGAGTGTCCCCCTGGGATCGTATCATTCTTGAAAAATCCCATGCACCTTTGGCAAAAATCCTTTCGTTTTCAAGAACAAGCCTTAAAAAATCCCTGAAAATCCTATTGTTTACTGAAGATCATCCGCTTTTTGGAAGTGTGATACACTAGTTGGGCAGGTACGTAGGTAGGTATTTATATTTAACGTGGCTAGCCTGTGAAAGTCTGAGAGACTTATTTCCAACAGGGGCCACGGATGCTTTACCATCAGTCCGCCGCAGCTACCCGCCGCAGCTACCAGATTTCCCTCACATGGCACTGGTTGACCCGGGCTAGAGTTACGGACAGCGACCAAGGTGCCCAGCGCGGGATTTGAACCTACGGCCGTTCTGACCTTTGGCTTACGAGTCAGACGCCTTAACCACTCGGCCACGCGCTCTCTACGCCTTAGACGCCTTAGACGCCTTAGACGCCTTAGACGCCTTAACCACTCGGCAAAATAAGTAGTTGCTTAAAAAATTAACATTTCTTTTGTTCTCAAGCAATATCAAAATCAGTGTTTTTTATGTCCATATAATTATCATAATGCATGTTACTTCTACATTCCACTGTACTTTATAATTACTATACAAGGAGCACAAGGACCACAAGGAGCAAACGACAATGACTACCCCGTAACTTTCCATTTTCTTTCCAGGAAAGAAAGTGATGAACTCAATTTAGAGAAGTACTTCACATTTACTGAATATGCCGATAAGGAGGAGGTTGAACATATTCGCAGTGGTCTTAGTTTTGATGCGAAGCTATTCAAAGCTAATAAAGAGGTTAGTCATTATTATTATTATTGATTCCTTCTTTGAAAAATTTCTTAAATATTCCAGCCAAATTTAGGTAAAAGAATTGTTGTTACAATGTTACGTCCGCAGAGGCTCTATTAGATTTAGTCTTTAGTACTTTCCACTTACTTCACTTTACTACCTATCTTACTTGAGCGTACGAATTAAGAACCACCTTTCCGATAATCCGACACCCACCACGAAATCCGCTACCACCCTTTGAAGAGGAATCCTGATGGACTGACAGGTCTCCGTGCTTAAATTGAACGAGTGAGAAATCAACTGAAATCGTCATATGAATTTTTCGTCCTGTTAGATAATTGCAAATCTGCTGTCTTGTAGACTACAACGAACTTAAGCAATAATTCTTGGAGACGGGTCATTATTTCTTTCCAGGAAGGGGATGGAAGACATCTGGGAGACGGGTTCAAAATTTTGCCAACTCAGAGAGAGGGGGGGGGGGCGAAAATCGAGCACATCTTAAAGAGAAGGTATGAATATACTTTCAGATACGGGAAACTGGTTTTCAAGAAATAAACATAGTTCTTAGTTTCTAGATAACACCCTGTTTATTTCTAACACTACCAAAGGCAACTGTTCGCTTACGTCCATCAGCTCTGTGATCTTTCTGATCTATGACGGTGTAATTCCTCGTGCAGTTGAGATCATGGTTGTTTAGTGACACCGTTTCTACATATTAGGCTTGTAGGAAAAGGACTGAAAGATTCTGCAATGTTGGAAGGGGACCAATATTTTCAGGTTAATCTGAGAGGGGGGAGTGAAATTCCATCAAAGGTTTGAAATTGTCTTCCACCCCTTCCCCAGCAAGAATTGATGACCCGTCTCTTAAACAACATCCCGCTATGACAAGAGTGAAGACTCGCTGCTAATGATCGTTTCAGCCTGGGCATGTTATTCTTGCTATAATCCCTAAACCATATTTTAGACAGTGAACTTTATTTGTTAACACATTTTCTTCTTACATCCCTGCTATGGCTAAGCCGAATTTCGTCCCTTCATACTGCGTATGTCGTGATTTGATCGAGTTTGATAGCTGTACTTTAAGAAGGAATTTATCTTTCTCTCAGTTGAGACTTAAAACAGAGGAGAATTTGCTCTTGTTGCTAATGCTGGATTACCAAGAATCACTGTTTGTCTTCGATGAAATCGAATGCCTGTGTGAAAAGTACCACATCTTCAGCGAGCAATGTTTCTGAGAGAATTAAAGACTAACTTCTTACTTTATTTCGACGCTGCTTGAGAACAACAGAAGTGCTGCTATTGAAGTAACCACTAATTTTACCTCTTCTCTGCCATAAAGCAGTAACCGCGTTTCAGATTAGGCTGTTTTAGCAGCAAGACGCGGACGTCCTTGAAAACGCTGATGCTTGCAAGTTTTTTGGAGCATCGAAACCTTTTAGGTGTTTCCTTCCTAGAAAGCTGCTCATAGACAGACAAAATCCTTGAAACTGGTTTGCATTCTTGCATTTCCAGGCCTTCAAAAGTACTCTTTTCCGGTTGTCAATTTCAGAAATAGAACGTACGCGAAGTCTCCCGAGACTTGCAAAAGTTTTTAAGTTGATTTCGCTTTGTACCTAACAAAAGAATTACGCTGGCGTCTTCTTGACTGACGTCTTCTTGCTAAAACAGCCTATTGACTCAAACAATATCTCAAACTTTAAGTTAAAGCTTGACCTTTGCAATTGTATAAAAACCGAGATAACTGAGTATACAGCTCCTCCACAGTAGCCACACAAACGGGACACAATTTTTTTGGGACACCCTGTAATTTCAGAATTTTTTGATGTGCCCTTGATGGGTGTAATTTACAATGAGCTCAAGCAGTACAGTAGTTAAATGGAATTTACGATCGTATCCAATCGGATGCGTAAAACGCGAATAATTTGCTAATTTGAAACCGCCTTCAGAAGCATTCTCTGACTTGTAGATGCGTTTAACAGCTGAAATCAAGTCCATCCTCACAAAATCGCCACACGAAAGATCCGATCAGCAATTGGCAAAGGTTTGTTTGGTTTGTGGTATTCTTTTGGATTTGCATACATTAAAAGCCAAAAATTTAGGATGTTAATTTTTTCTTACTATTCATACATCCGGAAATTTTCATGTACGAAATTTTTTGTTGTCAAAAGTATTTAGTGTCCGAAAGATTTTACTACAGCATGGAAAAAGCACAACAAAACATTTCCACTTTTCCAAGACCTAATATCTTCCCCACGAAACGCTTTACATTGGAAAGGAGTGTGTTGTCTTGAAAGAGAAGCAAAGGAAGACTTTTTCCTCCAAACAGCTCACAACTGGATGGCCGGATATTCTTTTGTCCAGCAGAAAATAAGGCTCGAATCTTGGCAAAACTTTGAAATATGTGTAGAAATCCTCGATATTTGAAGGTTTACACGACTGTAGCAAGCAAAAACCTGTAGCTCTTGTCGTTAAAATAGATCTTTTAGCTCTTCTAAGAAAGAGCCTGGATCGAGCGTTATTTTATACATTTGTATACGCAGCGGAGAGCTTCTATCATGATTGTGCACATTCAAAAATTCTACAAAATATATCAAGCAGGGAGCGCCGGCGCTCCGTGATATCAAGATATCGTTCGATTCTGATTCTTTCTCAGAATAGCTAAGAGGTCTATTTTAGCGATTTGATGACGCCATAACTTCGAAACAAGAACAGTCATTAAAATACTGATTTTGAATTGCTGATTTTCAAGTTGATTTTCAAGTTATATTTATATTTCCCCCTGCTGATGGGTCCCCCTGGATTCTCCAGGTACACATAAACCAAATCTCTTATTCTAGTTACCTTCCCCGAAGATAACCATTCAAGAAATTCATTTGAAGGAAACATAGTTAAGGAAAAGGCCAGTAGCATTTTACCCCTAAGTTTTCCAAGACTTTCCTTCACAGAATAGATAGCTTGGTACTGGACCAGGACACTTCTGAAGACATTTTTACCCCTTTGTTTCTTTACCCCTAGGTGCAATATTCGCTTCGAAGCATTCAATCATTTGCTGAATATCCTGTAAGAATGCAAAAGAAACTTGTCAGAGTTGGCTGGTATGAGAGGTCAGTTTTGGGCCTGTCTTGATTTAAAGACAAATGACGGATATATAGCACCAAGCTTATATAGTAAATAGAACAGAAGATGGCAGTGTGCCATCATTTGTCGAGACTACCCAAAACAATGGAATACAATAGGCTATATTTAGATTGCCCAAGCCCCTGATTTAAGTTGCCTTATATCTCCGTCATTTGTCTTTAATATCATACATTGCAAATCTTTGAACGAATCTAATTCATTCGAATGAATTTTGCTTTTAACTATGTTAAAGTTTAGGAGAATGAAGTAAGCCATTACGGACGAGATGTTGTGACGGGAAAAACCACTTATCTTTTTTTGCATGGATCAGACATTTCTGGGTTTGTAAAACTTTGTCTAGTATACCTTTGGGTACGCGATTTGGAGCATAATCGGTATATTTTGGGGGCTGCTGATGAGAAAATTTCACAAGGTGAGTGCTAGCCAGAGTTTTTCATCAAAATATTGCAGGGCAGTTTCCGAAAATGCTATAAAACTTTAATTTTCATGTCCCATGAAGCTATGAGTATATTTTTTGGGCCTACAAATGTCCTAATTTCGGTATATTTTTGGGTTTTTCAAAAATATACTGTGTGTGACCCCCCCCCTCACATACCAATAGAAGTTGCCCCCTGGGCATTCAAATCTCCTAAATTTTTAGCAAGCTGCAATGATCTCTTCTCGATCTAACTTAACTTTTAATAAATGAATTTTCGTCACATTTGACTTCATGAAAATGCGAGAGTACTTGTCTGGCTAGAAAAGTGGTCTTTGACAACAATGTTAAAGACCCATTGCTAACGATAATCCTTTGCGTGCCGAATGAGAAGGATAGCAAGCAAAACCAAGGCCAGAAACGGCTTTCATATCTCACGAAAGTCGACTTTGGAACTCCCAAATGAACATTGTTTAGCCATGGGTTTTCATGTCACCAAATATGGTCAAATTTTTTGCCAAAGTTGAAGTGAATTGAGATATTTTTAGAGCTTTAGATATCACTGTGGTCAATTATGTATTGATGCTGATCCTGAGCAAATTGTATTAGCCAATATTCACAAAATGTAGACAGTCAGTTGTACAAATTTTCCACGCTAAGGTAGATAATATATTGATAACAGGTTGCGCACAGCCTCAACACTCCTGTCGTTGAGGCTGTGCGAAGGCTATATTGATTGATCATTGTTACCTGACTGAAATTTCAAAAACGAGGCAATACAGAATCCCGCAACTCCTATTGGTTAATCGCACATTTCCTGCAGGTTTCCCGTAGCCTTGTATAGTGCGATACAAGGACGCGTTTTTGTCGCCGCAGCAACTGCTTTAGGCCTGTGAGATTTGCAATAAACTTAAATCCTTAAACGACATGACAGTAACAAAATGCGTTTGACTAAACGATACGAGTTAAAATTAGTAGCTATTAGGTAATAAAACTCATACTAACCCGCTTTGTCGATGTGTAGGAAAATACAGAGACCTCGGGTTGTATATTTTCCTGTACAACACAAAATTGATTAGTATGCGCATAGCAATGTGTCAAAATTCAAGTTACTCATTTAGAATTATGTTGAAGGACACTTTTAACCAATTTAGAACCAAATACTTTTATTTCGTTCGTTGTCTGTATCGCATCATCAACATTTTAAATACCATGTTCTATAGAAAATTACATAACTTTTGTTGTCATTACCTTTATCTTCATTTCAAGACATACAAGTAAAAGAGTTATTCTGCGCCAAGGACATCCACCACAGGCCTTCTACTTTGTTTTGTCTGGTTCTGGTGAGTATGAAGCTTCTTTTATTTGCAGTTTCTTTGTAAATCAAGCAGTAAAAGACAACTTAGGCTCAATCGGATAGTAGAAGATCTAACTGCTGTTTGTCTTTTGTCTCCGGTCTTGTTCACTGCCATCTCATTCATTGCTTTCTTCCACCATAGTTTTGCGTTTGCTTGGTTGCCTGTAATTTCCATAGACTGATGCCTTTTCGTCCCTTGTTTCCCTGCGTTCCTTGGTCAAGAGGGACTGATAACATTACTCTTGAATAGTGGGCCCACTTTAGGCCCGCGTAGTATTCACCAATCAAATCGCTAGAATTCAGTTTTTAACCAATCAGGGGCCGCTATTCAGAATGCTGTTGTTGTTGCTCTTAAAGAACGGTTGAAGCAGTCTGGAGCTCTCGCAGCATCGATGGATCTATTTTGCTTCTACAGAGAAAGGTAACTGCCTAAAACGTATGCATTTTGCGCTTTGTAGGTCAACACAACATCATTCTTTGTACTAAAACTTCGCTTTTCAATGTTCGAGCTCTTTAAACCAGATTTTGAAGCGATTTTGTTGAGTGTACGTGAACTCCCACCTGTTTAGGCCATTTTGACAAAGTGGGCCCATTATATAAGCGTAATATTATGAGTCCCTATTGACCAAGTGATATCAGCAAATCAAAGAACGCAGGGAAACAAGGGACGAAAAGGCATAAGTCTATGATTTCCACGCAACATGTAAATTCGGATTTTGTATGTGGCCGATCGATGTGCGCCTTAAAGGATATAACGATTTTGACACAGTAGTAAGTCAAATATAAGAACCTTCCTCGAGTAGAATCTACTGCCTGAAATTTTCAATATTTACTCTTCTTGGTAAGAAGCCTTTTTAACCTAGATTTTCATGGGTTCTTATTTTGAGGAAGAATGCATAGATCTATCTAGTTTTTAGCTGTGACTGTCCAAAGCGTCACAGTATTTTGATTTTAAGCAGAGAGATTGTTTAAAGCAGTAACTTTGTTTAAAGACAGAAAAGAAAGGAACCACTATTAGAAGCAGCTTGCTTCACTAAGTTTCAGAATTTAATTTGCTGCTTGGGTTCTTATGCAGTGGATACCCGGGGGGGGGGGTACTTAGAATATTTGTCCGAGGGGGATGTGCCGTTTTTCAGGGTATCGTTTTCGCCTATTTTTTCTAGAACAGGGTATCAAAAGAAAGCAAATTTTCTGGAGCAGGTTGTCAAAACATATCAAAAGAGGAAATTTTGTTACAACGGGTTATTATTTAGTTAAATTTTTGTGTTTTTGAGTATACTTTTCACCGATTTTTCTAGAACAGGGTATCATTTGAAGGCAAAAATTCTGGAGCAGGGTGAAAATTTTTTTTTCGTGGGCACATCCCCGTACAAATTTAGGTCAAGTACCCCCTCCGGGAGTGGATAGCTATTGCAATAAGAATAATAAGAACCCAAGCAGCTTGGTTTGCAACATTTAAGTTCTTATATGCAGGTTTTTACTGCACGGTCACCGTTTTAATTTTCTTATTTCATTGATGTGGTTCTGATGTGGGCGTCTAATTCACGTGTTGAAACTTTAATGAATGAAATGAAG
This sequence comes from Aurelia sp. 3 sensu Dawson et al. (2005), assembly GCA_964020215.1. Classification (NCBI taxonomy): domain Eukaryota; kingdom Metazoa; phylum Cnidaria; class Scyphozoa; order Semaeostomeae; family Ulmaridae; genus Aurelia; species Aurelia sp. 3 sensu Dawson et al. (2005). The sequence goes on along the minus strand of OZ026573.1, from coordinate 27,491,416 downwards.
CCTATAAAGGAGTGCAGAAACGGCCATAAGAATAAACCAGAATATAGAATTTTGAGCAAAATTGTGAACAAAATTATGTCTTATTAAAAATTTAACGCTTTGTGGAGGCCTACGGCTGGCAAAATTGTTTTATTAAAACGAGACTTGCCACAATTGATTTTAATATGATGAATAGGAAGGCTTGAGATCGAGATTTCTGTTGCAAGGTAAGTGGGCCTATTTTGAAATTGGTCGCACCTTTGAGAAAATCTTATTTTTTCTAATAACAGATATTCTGTGAAGTGGAAAGCAATTTAATTGTTTTCAGTATCTGCATGCGGTAGAATGTGACTCATTTTACCACCACTTTGTCAAAAAAACCTTAAAACTAAGTTTTGGTCAAAACGTGCCATTTTTGAAATTTTCTTGAAATCGTTAAATGGAAACGAAGTTTTCGTCTAATGTTGGATTGAGAACAAAATCTAACATAGAATTATATTGAATTTTACTTGAAGTAGCCCCATGTAGGCATGTGAGTGTCTGGTATGGTATGAGGTACGCGTTGCCAAAAGGATAGGAAAATTTTCTGTCCGACAATGTTCGTCGTCCAGACTGACTGCATGCACTTAATGTATGTACATGCCATGTGATTGCCGTGAATTGCTCCCCCCCCCCCTTACCCTCGCTGATTTCACTATGATGGATGTTACTGGATCAATTCAAAACTGTTCTTTATTCATTTGTTCTAAGTAAAGAAACGAATAGGTGAATGAATTTTTATTTATATTTGCCTACAATGGAAAAATAATTTTCTTTTCTTGCTATGTATTTGAACTCTTTTCCCCTCGTTTCAACAGCTGTTGTTAAGGTGGTTGATCGTCAGCAGAATGTTGCAAGGACCATTTGCTTCTTGAAGAGAGGTGATAGCTTTGGGGTGAGTAGAAATGGAAAGTTTATATACTTAAAGTTGACTGATTGCATATTTGTCATTATCATTATTTATAGACTGATGGATTCTCAAACTACGACTCATGGACTTTCACACTGAAAATTAGGACGAAGTTCCCTCCTCCCTCGATTTCATGTCCGCATATGGAAGCGATAGCAGCAAGCTGAGTGCTCCCGCCAATGGTGGAGGGGCCTAAGTTGCCGGCTCGAACCTCAGATGCTAACACGCCTCAAAATTCAAGTTTTCAGTGATACTAGCCACAAACAAAAGCTGCTATTTTAAAGATGAATTTTCCTCAATGCAAGAATCAGCAAACCTGTCACTGTGAGCCAGGAGCTCCACTTTTTTAAGGCCAATTGGCTTCCTTGAACTTCACCGCAGCATAATGTCAGTAAACGAGACATCTACCAGGTGTCTCAAGAAGTGTACCCCCTTTTGACTAGGAAGAAAAAGATAAAATATCGGGAAATTTTGAGTTCATAGGCATATTTGTTCATCTTCAACTTAAATGGACATATCATGCATTTTAAAATCGTCCTCTGAACACCGGAGATATGTGTTCATTAAGTTGAATTTTGGAGTGCACTTGAAACCAGAGGCTTTGTAAAAGGGCCTAGCCATGATTTGATATCACAGGCATATTGCAAAAAAGTTCAACTTTGACCTTTAGTTTTTTCTTTGAAAAGAATCATACCTTGAAATGCTTCAATTGGTCTACAGATAATTATTCCTTTGAGGAATCAACCAGTGCATTGCATTCCATCCCAAGTTTCAAGGAAGAAGAAAAGGAGCGCATGCACGCTCATTTTTGAGATGTGGCACAACTTTATCATTCTTACCGCATTTTTATTATATTTGCTTAATCAGAGCGATGCCTATGAGTCTTATGATTATTCTGTTCAAAAGTGAAAGACTGAAAGTTAAAGCTTACAGTTGCTTTGGAAAATATCCATGATACAAATCATGGCTAGGCCCTTCTTCAAAACCTCTGGTTTCGGCAGCACTGTAAATTTTGACTTTGCAAGCTTGTATCTCAGGTGTTTGGTAGACGATTTTTAAATGCAAGGCATTTGAATCTAAGTTGAAGATTGATACATTTAGCTGTCCACTCGGAGGGTAATGATATCTTATCATTTCGTTCCTATTGCCAGTCAAAAGGAGGTACTTTTTTTGAGACACCTGGTATGTTCAAGTTTTAGACACCTAGGAGCATTTTGAAATTAGTTAGCCATTGATTAAAGTTAAATTCTCATCGCTGGACCGAAATAAACCTGACTACCTTTTCTGGGACATCCGGTATTCCCATGCACAATAAATTACAGCATGAAGTTGTTATTGCAACCCTTCAGCCTCTTATACCCATTGGAAAATCATGACCCAGTCTGCCACTATGCCAAAGTACACAGTAGAATTATTTGTATTATTTCGAAACATCCTGCTGGATTTATGTCATAAACGGTTAAGCCTTCGTCACGTTTCTGCATTTTCATCATAAATAGAAAACACAAACTTTCTTACGTGGAGTTCAGTACCAAACAATAAAAGTTTGTTTATTTCAAGTCGTTAGAAGTCGAAAAGTAAATAGTTTCGAAAGGATATTTACCACCTAGATCCAACTGTTGTTTCCCGTATTATGCAAGGTTTATTAGTCAAAGAGGGTGAGTCAAGAGAGTGTAATAAGTCCAAGAAAGGAAGAGGTACAAGTCAGATTAGTGAATGAATGATATTGTAAGGATATGAGCTGAGAATTTCGATCTCAAGTTTCAATGAGCGATCCGTTGATTTTGGAGTGACTACCACTTTTGTGAGGTATTCTGTGAGAAGATCAACGTTCTGGAATTGGTAGGTTTTTTGTAATTTACATACCACTTTGCATTTGACAGTGTACGATATGATCCTTTTATCCCGCCATCTTCCACCTTTTCGTCAGCAGATCCCGCTTCCCGTAGAGCAATATACTCAAATCCCGATCCCGTTCATCCTGCTGCCCTTGTCTATCCCGTATCCCGCTAGCCAGGAACTGTGCAACCCGTATCCCACTCGTCAAAAATGGCCAATCCCGGCATCCCGCCAAACTCCCTTTGTCCATCCTCTGTATTTGCTAAAATAGTTGATAATCAGAAATCTCCTGGCTACCGTTTGATTTCTAGTTCTTTAACTTACTAGATGGCTCAAAGAAATCCTTGTTGTTAAAACTTAGTTTCACTTTGTTATTTTTATTTTTGTAGAAGCTCAGAAAAGCAATTTCCTACAAAGTCCCTATTTTTTCATTAAAATGATTTGAAACTTGTTCTTAAATTTCTCCTAAGATAATGTTTTTGTGGTCTTCATACCCAGGCTCGTAATGAACGTAACGAGGCTGCGTTTTCCAAGCAGCTCCTCCTTGATTGGCAAAGAATTTACAAAAGTTTCACTGAACTCTCAAGAAGGGGACGGAATTTTCACATCGAATTCAATTCGATGTTTATCACATCCCGTATCCCACAGTAGAAACCCGCATAAAGGAACCTGTTTTTATAAGAACTTTAAGGTTGAAATTTGATCTTTTAAAGCTCCTAAATAAGGAGCCCCACAGAGGCTGCAACTGGGAGAGGTTCTTATATAAAGGCTCCATGTTTTCAGAATTCCGCGGAATTTTCAAGAATTCTTAACAGTCTGATCTGAAATCTTCATTGGTACAAAAGACTGCCAAATTTTTAAGCTATAACTCTGACCGAAAAATGTTCTTAAGGATTCTCTCATAAACTCTGCAGCGTTTTTGTGCTGAAAAACAGTATTAATATTTGCAAGATGTGTACTGTATATGAGAACCTTTTTAAGAACTTTGCAAGCTGGAATTTAGAATAACAGCCATTTAATCAAGAACCTATTCAGGCTGCCTAAGAAAAAGCTGGGATCTTTTAAGCGGGTTTTTACTGTATGTAAACCAAAATAATGGTATTCTTTGTGTCGTCAGGAACTCGCTTTACTCCACGATACAAGGAGACAATCAACGGTCATCAGCAGGGAACTAATAGAACTACTTTGCATCTCGAAAGAGGTAAGACGCATAGCCATATTTTAATTTACTTTCTTTACGGAATTTGTGGTTTAAGTCTGTACACGTTGTAGATGAATGCTATATGGGAAATACAGAATTTTGATTGCAACTTTTTGGCTTATTTGGACCGGGTGGACTATCTTCAGACTATTTTCGAACAACAGAAAATATGGTGTCTTCAAGGAGGTGGCAAAATGCAAATTTTGATCTTGATAAACTGGTCTGTGTTTTTAACTGAAGCTAACTAATTTTGTCCTCTGTACCTGATTGACACAACAAAAATTGCAACTGCTGCTGGCTGGAATTGGTGAGTTTGATACTTAGGTTACTTAATCTCGCTGGATTTCACACTTCACACTCATCTTTTTATAAGACATTAAGTATTTGAGCCCAGTGCGAAAAGTTTCTTAAATCATCGGATTATGGGTACCATAAGTGTCTTACCTGTTTCTTAAAGTTTCCATAACAATCTTCATGTTCACTACCAGTAAGTAACCTGGTGAGCATTTTCAAACAAAGTTGTTGTACAAGTCCAAGTTACAGAGAAGTGATAACATTAGAATTACTGAAAAATGGCAGAAACTGGGAACTGTTTTGTCAGCTCGATAACCCTTGCGACCTGAGAAGCAAATCTTAGGTCAATGCAGCCACATTTGAAACGTCTAGAACCAGGTATTATTCTACAAGCGCTGAATAGGCCTTTTTAAACAGTCTTACCTTGCTTGTTTATAATATTGCTCTAAATGACATACCCTTGGTCAAAGTATGAGGACACTGACTCTGGGTATTAATGTCCTTGTTGCTTTAAAATGTCTTCCGAGCGAACACCAATCTGCTGGGACGCCGGAGCGATGGCAGGGCAAAGTGGTCGAAGGGGAGTGGAAGGGCACTCCAGACCAGGGAGCGCCTACTTTAGACCGAAGGGGAACGGTGTAAGCCGAAAATTCAGGGGTCCAGGAGTCGTCCCTGGAAAATTTTTAGAGCCACACCGTTTAGATTGACTTAAAGTCCTGCCAAGAATATTTCAGCAGATATAAATGATGCTCTCTGTTAGATATCTAGGTATGACTAATGCAACCTTCAATGATTATTCGACTTAAGGGTTAAATTCATGATTTTCATACCATCGTTAAAGAAATATATAGTTTCATTTAAGGGTGCTCTTGCCCCGTCGCTCCTCTTAAAAGGCGCCCCCTCTCCGGCGTTCCTGCCCTTCTGGAAGGGAAGCTGATTTGAACAGCCAGGAATTTCAAAAGTACTACGAGCTTCAGCTCTCTTGCTGCTTGTGTCTTTCAAAATAGTCTCTTTCGAAATCAGAAGTGGACGTATTACGACGAGTCCTAGTAATCGCTACCACCCACCCACCCCGGGTGGTAGCTATTACTAGGACTCATCGTAATAAGTCTAAATCAGAAGTGGAATTTCAATAGACGATTACGCTAAAGATGGCGGCAAGGAACTTTTTACCGAGATGCATCGCGTTCTTTAATCGAATTCCTATAGAATCGTTAAGGATTCGTAATTAGAACGCAATGCATCTTGGTAAAAAGTTCCTCGCCGCCATCTTTAGCGAAATCGTCTATTTGATAGACGCAGTATCATTTCGCAATTGACCCAGTCTTTTGCTAAGCCTCGTCGCCACTTTATAGCCAATTATACCACAGAGGGTAAGCCCTTAAAGGTCGCAGATTATTTAATTTGAAATTTAGATGAAGACAGAATAGCTTTTAATCATACGTTGCAGACTTGCTTCCTGGTTTCGTATGAAGTTTAGCAATCTCATAGATTAAACTGGATCTGTGTTAGATGGTCGATGGATAGTGTAGCAGAATTGATCCAGGGGGTCGTAACTTCAATATGACTGTGACTGAGTTATTACCAAATTAGTTTCTCCATTTGTCATTTCACAGTTCAAAATTTGTTAATTTGCTTTATTCTGTATCGTTATTTGAGCCAGAAAAAAGTTTCCACTTTTCAAAAATTCGTAGCACTAAGAGTGCGTGACTGATTTGAATGATTCAAATTGTAGTTAAGAGCCGACTGGTCAACGTATTTTTATGATCTATGTTGCATTTTGTGAACAATAAAAATACAGGTAAGGTCGACTTTGCAAAAAGTTTTTGCCTAAAGGGAGTACAAGGACCAGCAGGTTCTGTTTATGAGAATTTCGTACAGTCACTTATTCTGGAAGCTGTGCAAAGCAAGTCGCTGAGGTAGCGCTGGTCTTCGTACTCCCTTTGATTGTACTTAGGTGTGGCAAAATCACTGATCTGGCCAAAATGCAAGGGGTTTCCGTTTGAGTGGCGTAATGGTTCTAGGCTACGTCAATCTGCCACGCGCTGGGATTAAAATTGTCACTCAGTATATCAGAAACGAAATTATAAACTATCATACGAAAAGGTTATCCCTTTTCTAATTCAGAGTTTCCTACAGCTCATGGTTATTGCTAATGCTTGTCTGAAGCAAGCTAACAGCCACTACGGAGGAATCAACAAATGCTCCCCCTGGTTACACAATGGTCACACATAGTTTATCTGACATAACAGTTGCTAATCTTTGCGAAATTGGTTTGATTAAAGGTGGCCCAAATAGCATCAATTTTCAGTCACCAAAAGAGGTTTATGGGTTTTGAAAGTACTGTGTTGTTTCAGTATAAGATCAATTTTTCAGCAAGAAGAGAGATATATGGTTTTGGCTGCATCGTTTCAATGTTTTAAATCATTTGCAGGATTTCATTGACATCTTCATGGCTGCTGGTGGAGTTAAAAACATAAATGATCCTGACCATGCTGAATTCATTTCGTGAGTACAAGTTGTTAGTATTTGTTGCCATCATTTTATAGCCTAGTTTCCATTAGATTGCAGAGTGTCGCGGAATGCTACAGAGTGTTGCTATGCGTTTTAGATTTTGGTGAGTTAAGAGTTTTGGTGAGTCAATAAAAATGCCCGGCGTTTGAAAAATCCTGCTCCCTGAATATGAAAGCAATGATATTGAAAACTATCTTGTTTTATCCCCGATATGTCAAATTAGGTTCAGTAATTTACCCGGCTTTATTTAATCGGTCATTCCTTCCCGTCGACATGAAAGATTTTCTTCCGCAAGCCCCTTTCGAAAACCTGCAAAAATGATGAAAACACCAGAGAGCTATTTACAGGGAGTCTTTAGCTCCCTGTAGCGCGACCAAAATTAATTTTTGAAAAGCCTCTACGTTACAGTTTCGAAGCCCATCTTGATTTTCATCCTTCTATCGCAGGAGTCTCGAATTTCTTCAAGGATGGCCAACAGAGGAGCTGCCAAGAAACCCTAAGAAGTTTTTATTTCATTTCTTCAGGTGAATATCAGAAATACTATGCTTTTTGCAATAGACTTATGATATCTAAATCTTGCTTCGCGACACTTAATCTGACAGTTAATGTTGATCAATCAAGTGAAATCACCAAATGTGACAGAACATGGGCATTAGGAATTTGGAATGTGTTATGTTGGAATGTATATTGTTGTGGCAGAGCAGAAACTGCGTAAAATGATGTCATCGAGCAATCTGAGATAAGGAAGTGTTTGAATAGATAAGCTTTTTGAAATGATAAATCAAGAGTTTGAGGCCCCGAGAACAAAATATCAAGTGTTGCCGAATTTTGGGGTCTATTGCAGGGAGCTAAGGGGGCACAAAGTTACGAATTTTCGCGCATGCGTGCGCAGTTTCTGCTCTGTCTATTGTTGTAAGAATCAGAACTGTGCATCATATGTGCATAGATAATATCTGCTGTCCTCTTGATTTTGATTTTGGATGTTCAATAGGCTGCCTTCCCATTTCGAATCCATTTGCCAAACACCATTGTTGTGCGTTGTTCAGCAAAGCTCCTTCAAAGGGGCCTAATAGTTCTGATTCTTTACAACAATATATATTCACAAGTAATACATTCCATGTTTCCTAACATCCATGGACAGATTGAAGGGAAATAGGATCTAACGTATATACCTGGATTTGCATCAGTGTTTTTATCTCTATTAATCCTTGCTTCAAGAACATGCTTCATTCGCCTCGCCTACGTCCAAACTCTACAGATTTCTTTTCAGAGAGGTTCTTCTCCAGCAGGAGAATATCTCTGAAAGAACTCAGTAGAGTCTTCATGCAGGCTACATTTACCAGGCTGAAGTGGTTCTTAAGGCCAATTTCCAGTCAGCAGAATTTTCCCAGCGGACGGAATTTTTGACAATAAAAAGTTTCTCAGCCGTAACAATCTATTCAATTTCAGAGCGACATTTCTCTCGCAAACAAACAATTTCCACCCGCTCGGAAAATTCCACCGACTGGAAATAAGCCTTTATGTACCGGATGAGTCAAAAAAAGTTTCGGCGTTTGGAGGGCTGTGGAATGTATGTGACCGATATTCGAAACTGAAATGTTCATCTATCAGTCAAAGGTCAACTTAGATGACAAAATATTTTTTGGTAGTATAACTCATCTTACAGACCCAGAAATTAGAAAAATGCTGTTAAAGGGCATGTTTGGGAACAAAAATTCCACATTCCATTCTGGTCCATAATTTACCTTCTTTTGAAATTCGAATTCAGCATCTTAAACTGGCAGTGTAAACTTCAATGTCACATAAATCACGGAACAGAACGGAATGTGGAATTCTCGATTCCCATACAAACCCCTTACAAGCATTTTGATTATTGCTGGGTCTTAAAGATGTTTGATTTTACCAAACAAAATTTTGTCATCTAAGTTAGCCTTTGAGTGGTAGATTAACACTTTAGTTTTGAATATCGATCACGTACTTTTTATTCCACAGCCCTCCAAACGCCGAAACTTTTTTTTGACTCACCCGGTATAAGGTGCTTAATCTTTTAGAAGAACGTTTAAACTTTTTAAAAACTTTACTTTTTTAGAAGCTGTTTGATATTTAACACTCGAATCAAAATAACTTGGCAAAAATGGCCAATACTCAGCCTGGAGGCTCTTAATTCACAGTCTCTTTTATGCAAGTCTTTACTGTATTTCTTAACATCATTTTTTATTGTAGAAGAGGAGCTGTTCTCGTCCGAGATAGCAACCATTCAGACTGGCTATATGTCGTCAAATCGGTGAGTCTTGCTGTACTATCTTAGTGAATAAAGCATACGACTCAATTATCTAAAAACAGGAAAATTGGATTCATGGCTCCGTCACAATAGCCGCTCAAACAGTGCGCTTATTTTAGGATACCTTGCAAATAGTTCGGTCAAGTGCATAGGACCCTGCAAGCAGATGTCGACGCCAGTATCGAGAGCAAGGAGACATGTTATCTTGACAAGAAACTGTTTTATTTTCTTGCATTTTTACCGACCTACGCTTCAACTTTCCATGAAATTGATATATGTAACTGGATGAAACGACGATTAATAGGTTCCGGCATTGTATTTTTATTAGGCTTCTTGCAACTATAGCAAAAAGGTTGAAATTAAGCTAAACAGTGCAGAACACATTCAGAAATAAATCTATATCCTACCCTATGGGGGTATTTCTTTAATCAAAGAATCAATTGACAGTCATTTTGGAATATTTTAGTCCTTGTATATCATATCGTACCGGGTGACCCAAAAAAAACTTCGCGAGCTACATCATAACTAGCTCCCTGAAATCAAAAGCCAATGCCAAATGCTTACTATCACAGTTTAGTTGAAAGGCTTAGCTATCTTATCAGACGTTGCATGGTCATTTTAAATAATGATTGCCATCCGATAAACCAGATTCAATGAAAATTTCGAATCCAAGATTTCTCATTTTGAGTGAAATAGTCGCCATCATTTTCCAGTCAACATTTTGCGAAAACTCGACATAGCGAAGGATTAGAAGTCATCTGGGGAAATTTTTTGTTTGCGAAATGATTGACCTCTGTTCCTCATTCAAATTTCATGCTTCAAAGCAAATTTGGAATTCAGCTTTTATCACTCCTTCTAGAAAATGGACTGGAAAACAAGGGAATGGTCTGAGAGATGAATGAATTTCCTTATTTTTGGAACTGTTTTGTCGGACAGTAGGCATATCTTAAACTGACCAAGCAACGTATCAAAAGGTAGCGGAGCCTTTCAGCTACATGCTGTTCCCTTTTGTCTTCATAACGTTTGCTGTCAAGGAGATATAGGTGATCTAGCTCGTGAAGTAGTTTGTTGGTCACCCAGTACCGGGTGAGTCAATAAAAATGCTCGGCGTTTGAAAAAATCCTGATCCCTGAATCACAGCAATGATGTTGAAAACCGTCTTGTTTTGTCCCCGATATGTCAAATTAGGTTCAGTAATTTACCCGGCTTTAATAGGTCATTCCTTCCCGTCGAAATAGGAGATTTTCTGCAGAAAGCCCCTTTCGAAAACCTGCAAAAACGAGCGAAAACAGCAAGCAAAATTTCCCTTTGTTCTCCTTCCTAGCAATAATGACTCTGGGATGTGCTAATGTATTTTGTCCTCATGGGAGAATGGAATCCCCCTAAATAAGTTCTTCACACCAGGGGGAAGACTTTTCAACCACCCAAAATGAAAGCACGTGCTAAAGCGTGCCACAGTGATCCAGAATCGAGAAAATAGTACAGAAATACCAAAAAATGAATCTTGAAAAATGACTTTGGCGCTATTTTTACTTCAAAGCTAACACATGGTTTAGTTTAATACAAAAAACCCCATTTAAATCGGAGGTATACTTGCGGAGCTAAAAATTCCCAAAGTTTACATAAACAAATGAAATGCAACATTTAGTCAATTTCAGGATGAAATCTACAGTTGCCAGCAATAAAGTCTATCTTCAAATGTTTGTAGAATCACTTTGCCAACTCGGATTTATGCGAAATTTTTTTTATCTGAAAGAGTAACAATTCGACTGTATCCTGACTCAAAATCTGAATTTTCGCGATTTTCGTTCTATTCAATTTTTGCGAATGCGCACTTGTATTTTTTTGGGTAGTTTAGGCCTGAAAATCATAAATATTTTGAAATTCAAGTCAAAAACGTGAAATACATGTCAAAACATGTCTTCATGACACACTTTGTTGTTGAATTTGAAGCATTGGCTGTACTTTTGCCAAAGGTTTCGTACAAATTCGTACCCAAAAATTTTTTATGCAATTTTCTTTAATTGTGGTATTTTCGGGGAAATTTTCCAATTTTCTACAACAAATGTTGTATGATATGGAATATCTTTCTGAAGTTGTTATCAAGGAGAAACCATGGATGGATCAAATGAATATGGACTTGGAGACATTCTCAATGACCTTTTATGCTACTTTCATCTGACTTTTGCCCTACACTAATGTCGACTAATGTTGTTCGTGAGGTAACATTCTAAAATCTTAAATCATTCAATGGTAGTATATAGGGAGTGTATGCTGGTTGAAAACTTACGTTTCTGCGGAGCAAAAAGTCTGGGAGAAGTGTATTAATGATGTTCTGAAAGCCAAATTTGTATTCTTTCGTCTGATTTGTTTTTTTTTTGCGGTCGCTAAGGAACTCATGAGAAAAAAGTAAACATGGATCACTATGAAAGTACCTCTCTTTTTCGCTCGGACTTCAATCAACATAACAAGCTTTCACAGTAGCGTTTATTAATGATTTAATCATTTTGACAAAAATGAAAACGTCTTGAGAATAAAACGTCATATAGAAGCCCTAGCTGCAACGCGTTTTGTCGGAAGAAAGTGTTCAACTAAAACATTCCACTTACATTAGAAAGGTTTTGATGAAGATCTACTTCACACGTATTTTTTTATTGGAGATGAAGACATTGGGTCCGTACTGAAAGCTTCCTAAAATTATCAGATTTTCAGTATTCAGAGTTTCTAACGAGTTTCTTAAAGGTTTCATAACAATCTTCTTGTTTGCTACTTGGTCCATCAAGAGCATTTCAAAATAAAGTTTTTTGAAGCCTTTCCAATGTTTAGACTATACCCAAGCAGTGACTCAAGTGCCTTATAAGTAATATGATACAAGAAAAGAAAGTGGAAATAAAGCAAAAATTTGTCAAGAACTCCTTTGTAAAAATAAGTAATTTCTAAAGTTATGTTTTTTCCAGTACCGGAGTTTCTTAATTCTTCGGCGATCTGAGAGTTGAGTTTCTTCTTATAAGCAGTTTCTTATAGAAAGATACGTGTATGCACCGTTGGATTTGTTTTTGCGTCCTTTTTCCCCAAGACTTACCCTAAGAAGACGATTTGTGTGATGAAAGGGCCAAGATCTGATTAGCATAAAACGAAATATAGTAAAATTGAAAATATGCCCAAGAGAAGTGCTACTTCATTTTAACTGGCCTATACATACTTTATCTTACTTACAACTACTATAGCAACCAATTTGCAACAGCAATGCATCAAATGAAAGCATGGAACATAACAGGATAGATTTTTTAACTCTCATTGGTCCTGCAAATTGTATTGATAGCTTTATTCTTCTATCAGATTGTAAATTATGTATATTGTAAGTAGTAGGCCTAGACATAGCTATTCATCTTTAGCCTACTTTAGATAGATACTTAACTACTTTTTTTTCCCAATAAGAGCACATTAGTCAGAAAGCTATAGCATAAAAGGTCATTGAGAATGTCTCCAAGTCCATATTCATTTGGGTCATCTATGGTTTCTCGTTGAGAACAACTTCTGAAAGATATTCCATATCATACAACAATCGTTGTAGAAAATTGCGAAATTTTCCCGAAAATGCCGCAATTAAAGAAAATTGCATAAAAAATTTTTGGGTACGAATTTGTACGAAACCTTTGGCAAAAGTACAGCCAATGCTTCAAATTCAACAACAAAGTGTGTCATGAAGACATGTTTTGACATGTATTTCACGTTTTTGACTTGAATTTCAAAATATTTATGATTTTCAGGCCTAAACTACCCAAACAAATACAAGTGCGCATTCGCAAAAATTGAATAGAACGAAAATCGCGAAAATTCAGATTTTGAGTCAGGATACAGTCGAATTGTTACTCTTTCAGATAAAAAAAATTTCGCATAAATCCGAGTTGGCAAAGTGATTCTACAAACATTTGAAGATAGACTTTATTGCTGGCAACTGTAGATTTCATCCTGAAATTGACTAAATGTTGCATTTCATTTGTTTATGTAAACTTTGGGAATTTTTAGCTCCGCAAGTATACCTCCGATTTAAATGAGGTTTTTTGCATTAAACTAATCCATGCGTTAGCTTTGAAGTAAAAATAGCGCCAAAGTCATTTTTCAAAATTCATTTTTTGGTATTTCTGTACTCCTCTGGATCACTGTGCGTGCTGAAAGTCATCGCTGTGAGGTAAACAATATGTTACGAATAGCAGCTATCATGTTTCAGCAACTGGTCTGATTAAAAAGCTGGGGTGGCCAACAATCTCGGACATTATTCTAAGTGAAAAAGCGACCATAATGTTTAAGTCAACAAATAGTCTTGCGCCTGAATATCTTTCCGAGCTGTTTGTAAAGAACTCAGCGCTTAACACAATGAGACTTAGAAATACCGAAGCTGACTTGCGTGTTCCTCTCTTCAAAACGGCAAATGGGCAGAAGTCAATATCATTTCGTGGGCCTAAGCTGTGGAATCAATTAAGCTCTGATGTCAGACTTGCACCCTCCCTTTCTACCTTCAAAAGGAGGTTTAAAGACGTAGTGGAGGGTTAAAGATCTTTTTTATGTACATTCATTTGATTTTTTTTTTTTTCGTTTTTGTAAACACAATTGTAACTTAATTAGGATTAGGTTTTAAATTTGGAAATTATATGTATTTTTGCACGGCCCCCTGTAAAGCAATCAATGCAGATTGACGGGGCTACCGTGGATAAAAAATAAAAAATGAATGAAATGAAAATGAAATGAAACACATTAGAGACTTTTGCTTGCAATTTTAGCACGTTTTTTAAGGTTTCTCAAAGGGATTCATTTTAGAAAATTTCCTACAGAATCTGAACGGAGTGACCGATTTTAGCCAGGAAAATTTCTAAAAATTATTGAACATGTTAGCTATTTAATCAGATATTGCAACATATTAATGCTTATACACGCAGGGAGCAGTAGCCTTTCAAACGCCGGGCGCTTTTTTGACTCACCCGGTAGTAAGTTACTTTTTGCTTTCAGGGGAGTTGTCAAGTATTGAAGAAGCTAAAGAAAGTGAAATCACAAGTAAAACAAAATTCAAAGCTACAACATTCGAGTAAGTACAAGCTAAGGACGGGGAAATAGGATGCTAGAAATTAGCCGGTCGATAGTCATATGTTTTGTATAAAATCAACTAATAGGTTATCAGTTCCCTAGACTTATTACCTGGAGTCTCTTGTTCCCTATGCTCTTTGACTTAATAATGGCGCTTCGGTCAACAGAGACTCATAATATTACTCTGAAAAACCTGACCCTATTTATGTTCAGACTCTGCGGTTCCTAGAGCACCAATCAGATTGCGAGATTTGTGTATTACTATTGCTACGGTGTAAATGTAACATAATTTTCGATTCGATTGAAGAATTGAAAATATTCCCACGGGATTGAGATTCGAAGCCGTGATTCCATTATAATCCCATTGATGATTGCAGAAAATAGGGTCAGCTTTTTCACTGTTTCATTATGAGTCCCTGCTGAGCAAGGTTTACTGCAGGGATGCAAGGAATTCATGTCATATGTCTATCAGTTCCCTCCTTTCACAAAGAATTTTCAGCAGTCCACTGTTTTTTGTTTGGCTCTGTATTGGCCAGGATTTAGCTATGTGCAAAGTTTGTTGTTGATACTATCATGGCATTGTTATGTTTTATGTCATTACATATGCAAAATACAATCCTAATTATACTGTTATATCAGAATGATATTAACTAACACTGCTCGTTTTATCTTGAAAGAACTTTCATCGTAGCAGAGTATGATGGGACAAAGTGGGTTAGAGGGCCCAAAAGAATAGTCACTTGACTTCTAGACTTGCCCCAAGTCTATTTCTGTAGCTATGATAAGTCTATCTGAAAGTTGCCTTCCTTTCCCAATATTTTTTGACGAAAAAGACTTGGTGCAAGTCTGCTTAATTCTGGGCTTGTAAATAGTGTTGAAAATCTGATGATTCAAAAAATCTTTCAGCTCTGGATCTAAATCTTAGTCTCTTATTTAAAAAGATACTTATATCCTGAGCATTTTCTCGTCATTCTTATTGGCCTAAATTCTTTACTTTCTTCTTGTACAGGTAATAGTAAAGGTTCTGAATTGTCAGCTGAAAAGCTTCATGATTATGCAGTCAACATGGCAAGAAAGAAACGCTATGAGATGTTAGATCCCCACATCTCCGCTATACAAGCTGTTGCAACTGCTCAACGGGGTGAAAGGTTTAATGAGCAGCATAAAACACGGACCATAAATGGTATAAGATCATCGGGTAGTGAACGTGCTACAAAGGATGTTACTTTTAAAGACCAGGAGCAGGATGATGATCCGGAGAATTTCAAGATGAGAATAAAAAACGAACTGCGAAATATAGATCATTTTAGATCGGCAGGGCCTATTCGTCGACGTGCTAGTGAACAGGAACTTGATGAACGCCGTCGAGCTAGGGATGATTTGGATATTCGAATGCAAGAAAAGAGTAGAAATAGATATGGTACTTTTGGTGGAAGCATGCCAGGAGGGGAAATGGCTATCGAGGTATTTTTAGATACGATTTAAGTTGCTATAGACCTAATCGGCCTAAATTTGTTTTACCCATTTCAAAGCACGTGACTTTACTCTAGGGAAGTTTAGTATTATCATGGGCTATAGTATTATCATGGGCTATAATGCAACGTGTTTGCTGCTTGGAAATTAAAGTTCATAATGTTGAAATGATGTCTACTCGCCATTATTTTCTTTTCCACTCCACTGTGCCTATTTTATGTTGTGTTATGTTATGCTGTTGGCCGTTTTTAGCGCTTTCGCCTCACCCCTGAGGCCTCTTCAGCGACCTTACAGTTAAATTAAAGCTCAATACCTCAATAAAAGTTACTTTGCCTCAATATTACTGCTTTTCTTTGTTGCTTTCTCTTAGGCCCAAGCCTGACTAGTGTTAGATTTTTTCTGAAAAGCCACCCTGTCGCAGAATTTTTACCACAAAAGGACACCCTGTTGATCGGCACATCCTGTCAAATCAAGTATGGCAGTGCCAACCCCCTTCCCAGGATTGAGTGGCATATTGAATTATTGGATTTTGAAAGTTTCTTAAAGGCCTTTTTAACTTTTACAATTCTGCATCGTAGGCAGCAAAGCAAGCTTACACAATGAGTTTAAAAAGGCAGAGAAGTAGAAGCGATCACTTCTATATTCAAACTCCAACGACAACATCACAAAGTAAGTAGTGAAGGTTTGCTAAATGAAAGAGGGTAAAGTTCTTGATGAAATAAAGCCAGCTAATATGAAATATGTGAATACAGCACCATTCTTGGGGTAGGAAGACACAAGGTCAACTGGCCTCCACCAAGAATAGCACAGCATAGGTTTCAAATCTTTAAATCAACTTAAAAAGGTGGGTGTAAAATTATATGACATATTTCTTCTAACTGAATGGCTTAAAAGAAACTTTATTACCTATCCATAATTCTACCGTTGGACTTTTCAGAAATTTGAATATTTTTGAAATCATAGCCCATAAGCCCATTCAAGATTTTAGTTGATTTGGGGATGTGACGTCATCAAATTTCTAAATCATAAACCAAAAAGTGAAAAATGTTTGCATGATACCATATTGTAGACATCCATTAACCTATATCTAATGTAGAAAAACTAAAAAGATGTACATTTTTTAGGCCAATTTCAAAGATGGTGTAGTAAATACTTTTTGAAGGAATACAGCCAATATACAGATAAATTTTCTTGAACTCAAGACCTGATATTTACTACTTTATTCGACAGGTCGACGGACTTTGGAATCTCCTCAGCACAAACTTGCAATCATTGATGAAGCAGCAAAGAAACACGAAGAGGTAAACATAATCCAAGATCCTTCTTCTTTCGTTATAAACTCCTGACATTCACTTTTAAAGGCAGTTTGTCACCCATCTGATTGGGTGACGAGGACAATACAAAGAACATGAGAACTGAATAGCCGCTGATACAATTGACAAATGCACCACAACAGGAGTTTTTTCCCTTAGAAATCACAATGAATAAAACAGATTCAATGATTTGCGATGTAAAGAAAACAAAACCCAGTGAAGATTCGATTCTAGCACAGGGAAACCAGTGTTCTGGTTTGAGTTTGTTGCTTTTTATCTCTTGGATGGTTTTATTATTGGGACGCTGCGTATTGGGACTCTGCGTAGCTTCTCTGGCGCTGCCGTATAGCTTCTCTGTTGCTGCAGTCGTTCGCATGTTTGCCACCACGCCAGCAAAAGAAATGCTACGCAGCAGTGCCAAAGAAGCTATGCAGCGTCCTAATACACGGCGTCCCAATGATAAAAGCGTCCAAGAGATCAACGAACTCAAACCAGAAACTGGTTTCCCTGTGATTCTAGTCTGAATATTGCACATTTTGATGGTACGCTTCTTCTGCTGTGACTGTAAAAGGATTTTTTTTTATCTGTAATTACAAATCACTTTTGAATTGCGGTGTCGGTCAAAAGCAGCCTGGCGCTATTGTGTCACAAAATGAGTCCTTGTTCATGCAGGTAAAATTCAACTTCTTCCATACGTCTAAAGTGTGTATTTCTTTGGCATGGCTTTCGATTTGATTTGATTTGATCTAATTTGATTTCCTTTTGTAAAAGTCTTTACATAGGATGCCCCAAAGAGGTGCTTCCAATGAGTGTCCTCAAAAAGTAAAAATTGCAGTGTGTAGTTATAAAAAAACAATTGAAATTAAATGGCCTAAACCAAAGAAACTCTTATACAGCTACAAGCAATATAGCCTCACGACATAGTCCCAGATATCGCAAAATAGCAACAACGACAACAACAACAATAACAACAACAACAACATTTCCTTTTTTGCTCAATCTGGGCCTTATGGACTTTGATATAAATTTTTTGAGACGGAGATGCACACGTTTACGTGTTCCCTTTGGAACGAGGCTGCAGTGTAGTCTCGGAAGCGAGGCAAGTGACCCTCGACAGTTGGAAATTCTCAAAGCTGCGGTGAAGTTCATGGAAGCTAATTGGCCTTAAAACTGAGGAACTCCTGATTCACAGTGAAAGGTTTGTTGATTCTTGGATTGAGGAAACATTCGTATGGATACTTGTGGCTTTTGTTCATGGCTAATATCACTGTAAACTTGAATTCTGACCTGTTTTAACATTGGAGGTTCGAGCCGGCAACTTAGGCCCATCCACCATTGCCTGGTGCTCGTACAGTGTTGCTATGGTTTCCAAATCTAGTTATGAAATCGATCGGGGAAAACTTCATCCCAAATTTAGTATCAAAGTCCATAAGTCGTAGTTTGAGCGTCCATCAGTCTATCAATAGCGATAACTACGAATATGCAATCAGTCTACAAGCAATAGACCTTTTAGCTATTCTGAAAAAGAATCTCAATCAAACGATACTTTGCTACATTTTGTAGAAGTGCACAATAGTGATAGAAGCTCTAACGCCACGCGATCGAATCTCGTGCATAAAAATGTATAAAAATACCGCTCGATCCAGGCTCTTTTGCAGAATAGCTAAAAGGTCTATTAGAATCTTTCGTTAAAAATTGCAACATTGTTATCTTGGAACTAGAAAGCGAAATGAATTTGAAGAAAATAGGATACAGGAAATGATGACATAGGCATAATTGGTCTATAAGGTTTCTTCACATAACTGAGGACCCTCCTAGCATTTATGGAGGACCAGACCAGGGACAACGGATTCCCCAAAATAGCCCCCCTGTGATGTTTTATGTTTATTTTTTACCATAGACAGTCCAACAAATAACTGAAGCTGATATGGACCCGTGTTTTGTACAAGTTGCCGTTTTACAGAAGGGGGACGTTTTTGTGAGTATACTAAAGATTACATTTAATGGCATATCAGGCAGCCTGAATGGCCTAAATAAAGTTACAATGTGGAAGCAATTTTTGTTGTGTGGCTGACCAGTACATTTTGCTCTTTTGTAATTTTGTGAGGAAAAAGTGATTTACAACCACTGGTGATACGTTGTGTGTTTTAAACTATGTTGGTGGTTAGCGGTGTTTCCATCAAGTTTGATCCATAGAGTATTCGTCATATTCGATCCATAAGTGCGAATGTACGCTAAGCTAAACGATACTCAAGAGTGCCCTCTGAATGCTTGATAGAACTTTGAGAGCACAAGTCGTAGTGCCGAAGGCCCACATCAGCTGTATAGCTGCAAGAAACTTAGTCACATCAACAAACAGATGTTGGCTGGTTGCTTGCATGTCCAAAATTTGAAAAGCCTAAAGTCTCGTTCGCTTTCTTTTTCGGGCCAACTCGGTGGACCACAACGAACGAGACTCAGCATAAGTTTATGTTTACACTACGACCACTGTGAGGCTTTTCATTTCCTTCACTCCAGGGACTACACTCGATATTCTGTGACAACCAGCCAAGTCTCAGTCTGGTAAGATATCTTTCCTTGTATTTTGATATTTACTTTCTGTAAGCAAGAACAGATTTTCCAACAATAGTATCTGCTACCATTGACTGGCACGCCATTGCAGACATTGCAGGGCGATTACCGATTTTAAACAAAGAGATCTCAATACCCGGTGAGTATGCAAAGAACAAGGTACTTTTGAAAGGCCACTGCGTCTTGGATATCAAGACGATTACATTCGCAAATAAATTATTTAATGGTGGAAGTTTTCAACTCCACTTTGAAATTTACCTTACCGAGATCGACCTTTCCGTTCTGGAATTATGAGAGGTTTTCTCGAGAACGTCCTTTCAAGAAACCAGCAAAACAAGCGTAGAATCACTGCCAAATATTCCAATGTAAGACATGTAAAACCATTGCTGCAGGGTAGGTTATTTGGTCTTGATTTTAAGCCTGTTTGGAAGGTTTCTGAAAGGACTTTGAAGGACTTTCTTGAGAAAAGTCCTCATAGCTTTAGGACAGCATAGTTGATTTCACTCAAGTAAATCTGTAATATATTTGAACTTATCGACTTCACTGTGGAATAATGTCCTTGTCAGTATCATTGCTCTAATATCCAGGAAGCAGTACAAACAGGAATTGTGTTTTTACTCACTCAGAACCTTTAGGCAAGCCAAAGTTTGACCAAAGTAGACCAAAGAAACCCAAAACCCTAAGCAGACTAAAAAGCTGGAATAGATTGTGAAAGGTAGCTAGGTGAGGAAATGATTACTAATTTTCCGTTCCCCAACCAGTGGCAGCGCCAGCTCTAACAAAACTGACAGATGTGGGGGGGGGTTATTCTGACGTTATTTTTCAGCCTCCAACTCGTCCAAGCCTAGGGTAGCTATGTAAAGTCATGATTAATGATTTTCGGCCCTCGAACGTGTTCCTTTTCAATTGACATTCTTTTCTTAATTTCAGGTAAGCAACGGAGCTGAATGCATTATGGTGCTGAAGAAATTCTACTTGGAACATTGTTCAGAGAGACTAAAGGGGCGATTACGCAAGAGGGTAAGAATTTATTTTTTTTTGTAAATAAGAGACTGAAATCTGTCCCAAAACAGATGTGTTACAAATGCCTGAGACAACAGTTGAAGAATTTTTGCAGATCTTACTTCTTAAAAAAGAGGTTTGGATCGAGCGTATAAATCTGGTAAATTCGTGAAGGAAAACAAAACCATGACCCCCGTTTCTCGGTATGAGCACTACTAGCTGCTGCAAGAAGTTGCTTCGGAGCTTCAGAGAGTATATTCTAGAAATATTTGCGCAAATTGAGTTAGCTATAGCTCAGGTTACACAGAAGCAAATGTTATTAAACTTTGTTCTTGTTATTTTTATTAACTGTTAGCCGACTTCTCTTTCACCTGAATAACAGCGGTTGAAAATAGCAAAATTCGATCTGCTAACTCGCAAAATGAAACCCTTGCATGCTCACACATCCCAGCTGTAACTGTTACACCACAAAATCAGCTATTAATGAAAAAAAACAACAACGATAAACAAGGTCAGAAGGCAAATAAAACTTTCCTGTGAATAAACTGAATCATTTCTAACTCGCTTTGAGTAAAATCATCGTTGATTAACACTCTGAAATGTGTCCTGAAATTCGGAGTAATTTCTTGCTCAGCCAAGTAATTTCTTGCTCCGCGAACGGGGGTCATACTTTTGTTTTCCTTCTCAAATTTATTAGATTTGGACGCTCGATCCAAACCTCGGTAGATTGCGGTCAAGTCGCGCTTCCTTAACCGTATCTAATTTGGTAAAAGTTGTTACCGACGAAGACATTCACTAAATAGGGCCTTAACACCCTTTCATCCAAAAATCTAAGGGCCTTGACATGGCCCATAGCACAGGAGGACTTTTTGCATCAGTGACCAGGTGGTTCATACCTCTAACGAAATGCTTCACATTTCAGATATCTCCGTATCCTGATGACATTGAACTTCAAAACAGTTTGCAAGAGAAAGTGAATTGGGACCATTACAAATCACAAGCGTTACGAGAAGCGTTGAGAAACATTCGGACAATTAATCGAATAAGAGACCAGTCAATTGTCTGATTCGTTCTGGTGTCCCAAGATACCCCATGCCCCATTTAACTGATTATTCCGGGGTATGCCATAAAGACTCCTATGAAGCACTACTGCTCCCTGAATATATCAGCTGAATAAGGGCAGATTTTGTAATGCAACAGCATCAGTTGCTTTGGTTCACACCTCAATTCAAAGCGATTAGCGAATGTAGACAAAAGAAATTCTCTCAACCAGTAATTCAAAACAAACATGGCCACAAAGTTTACCTGAAACCAGTGCGGCAAACCCTCACTTGGTGCGGGCGAAGGGTGGTTTTCAAGAGAAGTTATATACTTACAACGAAAGAAGAAGGGTAAATCTGGTGGATTTTGTTTATTTGATTCAGGAACTGAGGGGTGACTGTTTACATTTGAGCAATAAATATGCAACAATTGTAATGCCCTCTCCTCGGCTTCTGAATCATGTAAGCAAAATCGGCCAGACAGAACTTCAGATTTACCTTTCTTCTTTCGTTGTTATAAGCACATAACTTCTTTTAAAAACGTCCCTTCACCCACACCAGTAGAGAGAGTGCCCTATTCATTTCAAGGCAGCTATGTTTGTTTTGAATTACTGACTAAGAGAATTTCTTTTGTCTGGATTCGCTAATCGCTTTGAATTGAGGTGAACCAAAGCAACTGATGCTGCTGTATTACAAATCTGCCCTTGTTTTATGAGCACTGTATTTTGAAATATCTGATAAAATGTTCCAGTATTTTTTTAATTTTTCTTGGCTGAAATCAGCCACTCTTTTCGGATTTTACAAGGGATTTTCTCACGAAAGTCTCTTTGAGGAACTTTAAAAACCGTGCTAGAATCATGAGCAAGTTTCCCTAATATGTTCATTTCACAGCGATGACTTGAGCACGCTTTAGCACGTGCTGTCTTCCTGGGGGGTATGAGAAAGTCTTAGTCTTAATAACGTATTTAAGGGGATCCCATTCTCCCACGAGGACAAAATACACGAATGCATGTAAGTGTCATTATCGTTAGGAAGGAGAGCCAAGGAAACTTCTGTTCGTATTTTCACTCATTTTTGCACGTTTTCGAAAGGAGATTTCTGCTGAAAATTTCCCATTTCAACGGGAAGGAATGACCAATTAAAGGCGGGTAAATTACTGAACGTCAACCTAATTGGACACATAGGGAATAAAACATGACAGCTCCCAATATTAGTGCTTTGATGTTCAGGGAGCAGCATTTTTCAAACACCAAGCCTCTTATTTACTCACCTGGTATAGCAAAGTGCAAGGCTTCAAAAGCTAGATTGAATTTTAGAAAATGGGATTTTGTTTATTTGAAGCTTGTTTGAGCTGACTGATCCACAAGGTTTGAGTAAGGGTGAGAGAAAACAAGATGTTTACATGTTTATCCTTTAATCAAATGTATAAACAAATTTAAGCCATGTTTTGCCATGATTTGAATCGAACCGAGACAGCAAGAGGGAAAAGCACACACGAGCAACGATAAAGACACAGATATAATTTGTTTATACATTTTGTTTAAGAATGAACGTGTGAACATCTTGTTTCCTGTCACCTATGGTTGATAAACCATAGGGAAAATTTGAAGGACACCCGGTACTTCGATCATCTTGCCTTAAAGTAACTTATGAGAAAATTTATGAATTTTGTAAATAATTATCTTCGTTTGTATCGATCGAATTTCTTATTCAAACTGTCCTTTAACCACAAAAGCGAAAAAATAAACATACCGCCTTGCATTTAGGTGGAGATCAAGACAGCCCATCTCAGCTAAAAAGACTCTCGAAAATGTGCAATTTTAGTTGAAAGGTAGGGCTAAGGCTTTACATTTTGATCCAAATAGGCACCTTTAGACCAGGATGAATTTGGCGAAAACGTACGCCTATAGCCCTGCTCTTTGATGGAGAATAGGAACTTTTAGAAAAAGCTGATAACCGTAGAAAGAGATAACCTTACTTTTTGATAAAAAGTAGCAAATTTCTGACAACGTTGATTTTCGCAAATAGATAGGACTATATATAGCCTTACTTTTGACGAAGAGTAGGCTTTTTTCAGACGAAGATGATTTCGGAAAATAGTTAACCCTGTAGCCTTACTTTTTGCTCAAAAGTAACTTTTTCCAAACATTGCTGATTTCGGCAAAAAGGTAAGCCTATAGCCATACATTTTGCTCAAAAGTAGGCTTTTTTCAGACGACGGTGATTTCGTAAAAAAGGTAAGCCTATAGCCTTGCTTTTTGCTAAAAAGCAATCTTTTTTCAAATAAAGCCGCTTTCGGAGAAAACGTAAGCCCATGGCCTTACTTTTTGCTAAAAAGTAGGCTTTTTTCAAACAAAGCCAATTTCGGAAAAAAGGTAAGCCTATAGCCTTACTTTTTGCTAAAAAGTAAGTTCTTTTCAAACACAGCCGATTTCGGAAAAAAGGTAAGCCTATAGCCTTACCTTGTGCTAAAAAATAAGCTTTTCTCAAACTAAACTGATTTCGGAGAAAGGTAAGCCTATAGCCTTACTTTTAGCTAAAAAGTAAGCTTTTTTCAAGCAAAACTGATTTTCGAAAAAAGATAAGCCTATAGCCTTACTTTTTGCTAAAAAATAAGCTTTTTTCGAACTAAACTGATTTCGGAAAAAAGATAAGCCTATGGCCTTACTTTTTGCTAAAGAGTAGGCTTTTTTCAAACAAAGCCAATTTCGGAAAAAAGGTAAGCCTATAGCCTTACTTTTTGCTAAAAAACAAGCTTTTCTCAAACTAAGCTGATTTCGAAAAAAGGTAAGCCTATAGCCTTACTTTTTGCTAAAAAGTACGCTTTTTTCAAACAAAGCTGATTTTCGAAAAAAGGTAAGCCTATAGCCTTACTTTTTGCTAAAAAATAAGCTTTTTTCAAACTAAACTGATTTCGGAAAAAAGATAAGCCTATAGCCTTACTTTTTGCTAAAAAATAAGCTTTTTTCGAACAAAGCTGATTTCGGAAAAAAGATAAGCCTATAGCCTTACTTTTTGCTAAAAAGGCAAGCTTTCCTCAAACTAAACTGATTTCAGAAAAAAGGTAAGCCTATAGCCTTACTTTTTGCTAAAAAGTAAGCTTTTTTCAAACAAAGCCGATTTCGGAAAAAAGGTAAGCCTATAGCCTTACTTTGTGCTAAAAAGTAAGCTTTTCTCAAACTAAACTGATTTCGGAAAAAAGGTAAGCCTATAGGCTTACTTTTTGCTAAAAAGTAAGCTTTTTTCAAACAAAGCTGATTTTCGAAAAAAGGTAAGCCTATAGCCTTACTTTGTGCTAAAAAGTAAGCTTTTCTCAAACTAAACTGATTTCGGAGAAAGGTAAGCCTATAGCCTTACTTTTTGCTAAAAAGTAGGCTTTTTTCAAACAAAGCCAATTTCGGAAAAAAGGTAAGCCTATAGCCTTACTTTTTGCTAAAAAGTAAGTTCTTTTCAAACAAAGCAGATTTCGGAAAAAAGGTAAGCCTATAGCCTTACTTTGTGCTAAAAAAATAAGCTTTTCTCAAACTAAACTGATTTCGGAGAAAGGTAAGCCTATAGCATTACTTTTAGCTAAAAAGTAAGCTTTTTTCAAGCAAAACTGATTTTCGAAAAAAGGTAAGCCTATAGCCTTACTTTGTGCTAAAAAGTAAGCTTTTCTCAAACTAAACTGATTTGGGAGAAAGGTAAGCCTATAGCCTTACTTTTTGCTAAAAAGTAGGCTTTTTTCAAACAAAGCCAATTTCGGAAAAAAGGTAAGCCTATAGCCTTACTTTTTGCTAAAAAGTAAGTTCTTTTCAAACAAAGCAGATTTCGGAAAAAAGGTAAACCTATAGCCTTACTTTGTGCTAAAAAGTAAGCTTTTCTCAAACTAAACTGATTTCGGAGAAAGGTAAGCCTATAGCCTTACTTTTTGCTAAAAAGTAGGCTTTTTTCAAACAAAGCCAATTTCGGAAAAAAGGTAAGCCTATAGCCTTACTTTTTGCTAAAAAGTAAGTTCTTTTCAAACAAAGCAGATTTCGGAAAAAAGGTAAGCCTATAGCCTTACTTTGTGCTAAAAAAATAAGCTTTTCTCAAACTAAACTGATTTCGGAGAAAGGTAAGCCTATAGCCTTACTTTTAGCTAAAAAGTAAGCTTTTTTCAAGCAAAACTGATTTTCGAAAAAAGATAAGCCTATAGCCTTACTTTTTGCTAAAGAATAAGCTTTTTTCGAACTAAACTGATTTCGGAAAAAAGATAAGCCTATGGCCTTACTTTTTGCTAAAGAGTAGGCTTTTTTCAAACAAAGCCAATTTCGGAAAAAAGGTAAGCCTATAGCCTTACTTTGTGCTAAAAAAATAAGCTTTTCTCAAGCAAAACTGATTTTCGAAAAAAGATAAGCCTATAGCCTTACTTTTTGCTAAAAAATAAGCTTTTTTCGAACTAAACTGATTTCGGAAAAAAGATAAGCCTATAGCCTTACTTTTTGCTAAAAAATAAGCTTTTTTCGAACAAAGCCAATTTCGGAAAAAAGGTAAGCCTATAGCCTTACTTTTTGCTAAAAAGTAAGCTTTTTTCAAACAAAGCTGATTTTCGAAAAAAGGTAAGCCTATAGCCTTACTTTTTGCTAAA
The DNA here is from genome assembly GCA_964020215.1 of Aurelia sp. 3 sensu Dawson et al. (2005). Lineage (NCBI taxonomy): Eukaryota > Metazoa > Cnidaria > Scyphozoa > Semaeostomeae > Ulmaridae > Aurelia > Aurelia sp. 3 sensu Dawson et al. (2005). The sequence goes on along the minus strand of OZ026573.1, from coordinate 27,465,269 downwards.
AAATAAGCTTTTTTCGAACTAAACTGATTTCGGAAAAAAGATAAGCCTATAGCCTTACTTTTTGCTAAAAAGGCAAGCTTTCCTGAAACTAAACTGATTTCGGAAAAAAGATAAGCCTATGGCCTTACTTTTTGCTAAAAAAACAAGCTTTTCTCAAACTAAACTGATTTCGAAAAAAGGTAAGCCTATAGCCTTACTTTTTGCTAAAAAGTAAGCTTTTTCAAACAAAGCTGATTTTCGAAAAAAGGTAAGCCTATAGCCTTACTTTTTGCTAAAAAATAAGCTTTTTTCGAACTAAACTGATTTCGGAAAAAAGATAAGCCTATAGCCTTACTTTTTGCTAAAAAATAAGCTTTTTTCGAACAAAGCTGATTTCGGAAAAAAGATAAGCCTATAGCCTTACTTTTAGCTAAAAAGTAAGCTTTTTTCAAACAAAGCCGATTTCGGAAAAAAGGTAAGCCTATAGCCTTACTTTGTGCTAAAAAGTAAGCTTTTCTCAAACTAAACTGATTTCGGAAAAAAGGTAAGCCTATAGCCTTACTTTTAGCTAAAAAGTAAGCTTTTTTCAAGCAAAACTGATTTTCGAAAAAAGATAAGCCTATAGCCTTACTTTTTGCTAAAAAGTAAGTTCTTTTCAAACACAGCCGATTTCGGAAAAAAGGTAAGCCTATAGCCTTACCTTGTGCTAAAAAATAAGCTTTTCTCAAACTAAACTGATTTCGGAGAAAGGTAAGCCTATAGCCTTACTTTTAGCTAAAAAGTAAGCTTTTTTCAAGCAAAACTGATTTTCGAAAAAAGATAAGCCTATAGCCTTACTTTTTGCTAAAAAATAAGCTTTTTTCGAACTAAACTGATTTCGGAAAAAAGATAAGCCTATGGCCTTACTTTTTGCTAAAGAGTAGGCTTTTTTCAAACAAAGCCAATTTCGGAAAAAAGGTAAGCCTATAGCCTTACTTTTTGCTAAAAAACAAGCTTTTCTCAAACTAAGCTGATTTCGAAAAAAGGTAAGCCTATAGCCTTACTTTTTGCTAAAAAGTAGGCTTTTTTCAAACAAAGCCAATTTCGGAAAAAAGGTAAGCCTATAGCCTTACTTTTTGCTAAAAAGTAAGTTCTTTTCAAACAAAGCAGATTTCGGAAAAAAGGTAAGCCTATAGCCTTACTTTGTGCTAAAAAAATAAGCTTTTCTCAAACTAAACTGATTTCGGAGAAAGGTAAGCCTATAGCCTTACTTTTAGCTAAAAAGTAAGCTTTTTTCAAGCAAAACTGATTTTCGAAAAAAGGTAAGCCTATAGCCTTACTTTGTGCTAAAAAGTAAGCTTTTCTCAAACTAAACTGATTTGGGAGAAAGGTAAGCCTATAGCCTTACTTTTTGCTAAAAAGTAGGCTTTTTTCAAACAAAGCCAATTTCGGAAAAAAGGTAAGCCTATAGCCTTACTTTTTGCTAAAAAGTAAGTTCTTTTCAAACAAAGCAGATTTCGGAAAAAAGGTAAACCTATAGCCTTACTTTGTGCTAAAAAGTAAGCTTTTCTCAAACTAAACTGATTTCGGAGAAAGGTAAGCCTATAGCCTTACTTTTTGCTAAAAAGTAGGCTTTTTTCAAACAAAGCCAATTTCGGAAAAAAGGTAAGCCTATAGCCTTACTTTTTGCTAAAAAGTAAGTTCTTTTCAAACAAAGCAGATTTCGGAAAAAAGGTAAGCCTATAGCCTTACTTTGTGCTAAAAAAATAAGCTTTTCTCAAACTAAACTGATTTCGGAGAAAGGTAAGCCTATAGCCTTACTTTTAGCTAAAAAGTAAGCTTTTTTCAAGCAAAACTGATTTTCGAAAAAAGATAAGCCTATAGCCTTACTTTTTGCTAAAGAATAAGCTTTTTTCGAACTAAACTGATTTCGGAAAAAAGATAAGCCTATGGCCTTACTTTTTGCTAAAGAGTAGGCTTTTTTCAAACAAAGCCAATTTCGGAAAAAAGGTAAGCCTATAGCCTTACTTTTTGCTAAAAAAACAAGCTTTTCTCAAACTAAACTGATTTCGAAAAAAGGTAAGCCTATAGCCTTACTTTTTGCTAAAAAGTAAGCTTTTTTCAAACAAAGCTGATTTTCGAAAAAAGGTAAGCCTATAGCCTTACTTTAACGCCTACGGCCTGTATTTCATTACGCAAACACATTCCTGCAGATAGATGCGACAGATAAAAAAGGCATTGGGTTGGCAGTTTTTGGGTCGTATCTTTTAATTAATCTTCATGAAAAGAACTGATTATAATTCGTGTATTGGATATTTGATGCTGTAAATCAGCAGGCATTGTATTCAAGAATGCTTGAACTCAAAGAGTGTAATTGCAAAGTCAAGGCTAAAATTAACCAATTGGACTCTGGACTTTAACTTGCGATAGTAGAAGATAAGAGTACGATTGTCAACCAGAAAGAATTCTACTGCAAAATTGCCGCCATCACTGCATGATGGCCTTTGCCGCTTCTTGATGTGAATCAGGACTCGGTTCATGATTGCGAGGCAATTTCTGATGTGGCAATGACCGGACCTTCTTCATCCAGGTAGATTTCTCTCATTTCTTTTCTCTCGATGCTAATGTTCAGTCACTTGGACGACGCTTGATGGCGAATTTAAACTTTCCAGTTTCTTTTATCTTCTACTTGTATCTTGGCTCAGCAATTTAAGTAACCACTACATTTTGCGAGGACTTCCTCTTACATACTTTCTTGGGACTTCCCAACTAATATTTGCGAGGACTTCCTCTAATATACTTTCTTGGGACTTCCCATTTAATTTTTTTGCGAGGACTTCTTCTAATATACTTTCTTGGGACTTCCCATTTAATTTTGCGAGGACTTCCTCTCATCTACATTCTCGGGACTTCCCATTTAATTTTTTGCGAGGACCTCCTCAAACATAATTTCTTGGGACTTCCCATCTAAATCTTTTCGAGGACTTCCTCTTATAGACTTTCTTGGGACTTCCCATTTAATTTTTTGCGAGGACTTCCTCTTATAGACTTTCTTGGGACTTCCCATTTAATTTTTGCGAGGACTTCCTCTTATATATACTTTCTTGGGACTTCCCATTTAATTTTTTGCGAGGACTTCCTCTTATATACTTTCTTGGGACTTCCCATTTAATTTTTGCGAGGACTTCCTCTTATATACTTTCTTGGGACTTCCCATTTAGTTTTTTGCGAGGACTTCCTCAAACATACTTTCTTGGGACTTCCCATTTAATTTTTGCAAGGACTTCCTTTTATATACTTCTCGGGACTTCCCATTTAATTCTTTTTTTTTTTTTTTGAGTATTAATTCTAGTCTACTTTCTTGGGATTTCCCATTCCACCTTAGGAGGTTGACCGTTTATGGCGTTGTTCTTTTGCGGTTGCTTCGGAGATAGGCAAGAAAAAACACTGCACTGGATTTGGTTAGAAACTTTGATATAAACTCCTGACAGCCCGATTATTGCGGCGCCTTACTGGCAATCCTACCATACATTCGATAAATGTCTGTGAACAAAACTACAGAATACCAGAAACAAAACGTGATACGACCATGTTTGGGACAACGGCCGACCGCCCAGACCAGCTGGAGCGGCTAGCCGATGTCCGATGGTGTCTACAAAACCTTAGACGGGTGGGTGGGAAGTGGGATTTGAAAAATTTACGTGAAAAGACTTTCGACTGCACTGTGCGAAGCAACAGGAAAAAGTGACTTACAATGATTCGGCAGGCACGTTGTAACCACGCGGGGTACGCCCTAAATTGCCAGGGGACTGGGGACAAATAAGGCAGTCATGCCACGCCGTGTCGTTAAAGCACATTTACGCAAGCGTAAATGTTTCATTTTGCTAAAAAATAAGCTTTTTTCGAACTAAACTGATTTCGGAAAAAAGATAAGCCTATAGCCTTACTTTTTGCTAAAAAGGCAAGCTTTCCTCAAACTAAACTGATTTCGGAAAAAAGATAAGCCTATGGCCTTACTTTTTGCTAAAGAGTAGGCTTTTTTCAAACAAAGCCAATTTCGGAAAAAAGGTAAGCCTATAGCCTTACTTTTTGCTAAAAAGTAAATTCTTTTCAAACAAAGCAGATTTCGGAAAAAGGTAAGCCTATAGCCCTACTTTGTGCTAAAAAAATAAGCTTTTCTCAAACTAAACTGATTTCGGAGAAAGGTAAGCCTATAGCCTTACTTTTAGCTAAAAAGTAAGCTTTTTTCAAGCAAAACTGATTTTCGAAAAAAGGTAAGCCTATAGCCTTACTTTGTGCTAAAAAGTAAGCTTTTCTCAAACTAAACTGATTTCGGAGAAAGGTAAGCCTATAGCCTTACTTTTTGCTAAAAAGTAGGCTTTTTTCAAACAAAGCCAATTTCGGAAAAAAGGTAAGCCTATAGCCTTACTTTTTGCTAAAAAGTAAGTTCTTTTCAAACAAAGCAGATTTCGGAAAAAAGGTAAGCCTATAGCCTTACTTTGTGCTAAAAAGTAAGCTTTTCTCAAACTAAACTGATTTCGGAGAAAGGTAAGCCTATAGCCTTACTTTTTGCTAAAAAGTAGGCTTTTTTCAAACAAAGCCAATTTCGGAAAAAAGGTAAGCCTATAGCCTTACTTTTTGCTAAAAAGTAAGTTCTTTTCAAACAAAGCAGATTTCGGAAAAAAGGTAAGCCTATAGCCTTACTTTGTGCTAAAAAAATAAGCTCTTCTCAAACTAAACTGATTTCGGAGAAAGGTAAGCCTATAGCCTTACTTTTAGCTAAAAAGTAAGCTTTTTTCAAGCAAAACTGATTTTCGAAAAAAGATAAGCCTATAGCCTTACTTTTTGCTAAAAAATAAGCTTTTTTCGAAATAAACTGATTTCGGAAAAAAGATAAGCCTATGGCCTTACTTTTTGCTAAAGAGTAGGCTTTTTTCAAACAAAGCCAATTTCGGAAAAAAGGTAAGCCTATAGCCTTACTTTTTGCTAAAAAAACAAGCTTTTCTCAAACTAAACTGATTTCGAAAAAAGGTAAGCCTATAGCCTTACTTTTTGCTAAAAAGTAAGCTTTTTTCAAACAAAGCTGATTTTCGAAAAAAGGTAAGCCTATAGCCTTACTTTTTGCTAAAAAATAAGCTTTTTTCGAACTAAACTGATTTCGGAAAAAAGATAAGCCTATAGCCTTACTTTTTGCTAAAAAGGCAAGCTTTCCTCAAACTAAACTGATTTCGGAAAAAAGATAAGCCTATGGCCTTACTTTTTGCTAAAGAGTAGGCTTTTTTCAAACAAAGCCAATTTCGGAAAAAAGGTAAGCCTATAGCCTTACTTTGTGCTAAAAAAATAAGCTTTTCTCAAGCAAAACTGATTTTCGAAAAAAGATAAGCCTATAGCCTTACTTTTTGCTAAAAAATAAGCTTTTTTCGAACTAAACTGATTTCGGAAAAAAGATAAGCCTATAGCCTTACTTTTTGCTAAAGAGTAGGCTTTTTTCAAACAAAGCCAATTTCGGAAAAAAGGTAAGCCTATAGCCTTACTTTTTGCTAAAAAAACAAGCTTTTCTCAAACTAAACTGATTTCGAAAAAAGGTAAGCCTATAGCCTTACTTTTTGCTAAAAAGTAAGCTTTTTTCAAACAAAGCTGATTTTCGAAAAAAGGTAAGCCTATAGCCTTACTTTTTGCTAAAAAATAAGCTTTTTTCGAACTAAACTGATTTCGGAAAAAAGATAAGCCTATAGCCTTACTTTTTGCTAAAAAATAAGCTTTTTTCGAACAAAGCTGATTTCGGAAAAAAGATAAGCCTATAGCCTTACTTTTAGCTAAAAAGTAAGCTTTTTTCAAACAAAGCCGATTTCGGAAAAAAGGTAAGCCTATAGCCTTACTTTGTGCTAAAAAGTAAGCTTTTCTCAAACTAAACTGATTTCGGAAAAAAGGTAAGCCTATAGCCTTACTTTTAGCTAAAAAGTAAGCTTTTTTCAAGCAAAACTGATTTTCGAAAAAAGATAAGCCTATAGCCTTACTTTTTGCTAAAAAATAAGCTTTTTTCGAACAAAACTGATTTCGGAAAAAAAGATAAGCCTATAGCCTTACTTTTTGCTAAAAAATAAGCTTTTTTCGAACAAAACTGATTTCGGAAAAAAAGATAAGCCTATAGCCTTACTTTTTGCTAAAAAATAAGCTTTTTTCGAACAAAGCTGATTTCGGAAAAAAGATAAGCCTATAGCCTTACTTTTTGCTAAAAAGGCAAGCTTTCCTCAAACTAAACTGATTTCAGAAAAAAGGTAAGCCTATAGCCTTACTATTTGCTAAAAAGTAAGCTTTTTTCAAACAAAGCCGATTTCGGAAAAAAGGTAAGCCTATAGCCTTACTTTTTGCTAAAAAATAAGCTTTTTTCGAACAAAACTGATTTCGGAAAAAAAGATAAGCCTATAGCCTTACTTTTTGCTAAAAAATAAGCTTTTTTCGAACAAAGCTGATTTCGGAAAAAAGATAAGCCTATAGCCTTACTTTTTGCTAAAAAGGCAAGCTTTCCTCAAACTAAACTGATTTCAGAAAAAAGGTAAGCCTATAGCCTTACTTTTTGCTAAAAAGTAAGCTTTTTTCAAACAAAGCCGATTTCGGAAAAAAGATAAGCCTATAGCCTTACTTTTTGCTAAAAAGGGAAGCTTTCCTCAAACTAAACTGATTTCGGAAAAAAGGTAAGCCTATAGCCTTACTTTTTGCTAAAAAGTAAGCTTTTTTCAAACAAAGCTGATTTTCGAAAAAAGGTAAGCCTATAGCCTTACTTTGTGCTAAAAAATAAGCTTTTCTCAAACTAAACTGATTTCGGAGAAAGGTAAGCCTATAGCCTTACTTTTAGCTAAAAAGGAAGCTTTTTTCAAGCAAAACTGATTTTCGAAAAAAGATAAGCCTATAGCCTTACTTTTTGCTAAAAAATAAGCTTTTGTCGAACTAAACTGATTTCGGAAAAAAGATAAGCCTATGGCCTTACTTTTTGCTAAAGAGTAGGCTTTTTTCAAACAAAGCCAATTTCGGAAAAAAGGTAAGCCTATAGCCTTACTTTTTACTAAAAAACAAGCTTTTCTCAAACTAAACTGATTTTGAAAAAAGGTAAGCCTATAGCCTTACTTTTTGCTAAAAAGTAAGCTTTTTTCAAACAAAGCTGATTTTCGAAAAAAGGTAAGCCTATAGCCTTACTTTTTGCTAAGAAAAAGCTTTTTTCGAACTAAACTGATTTCGGAAAAAAGATAAGCCTATAGCCTTACTTTGTGCTAAAAAGTAAGCTTTTCTCAAACTAAACTGATTTCGGAAAAAAGATAAGCCTATGGCCTTACTTTTTGCTAAAGAGTAGGCTTTTTTCAAACAAAGCCAATTTCGGAAAAAAGGTAAGCCTATAGCCTTACTTTGTGCTAAAAAAATAAGCTTTTCTCAAACTAAACTGATTTCGGAGAAAGGTAAGCCTATAGCCTTACTTTTAGCTAAAAAGTAAGCTTTTTTCAAGCAAAACTGATTTTCGAAAAAAGATAAGCCTATAGCCTTACTTTTTGCTAAAAAATAAGCTTTTTTCGAACTAAACTGATTTCGGAAAAAAGATAAGCCTATAGCCTTACTTTTTGCTAAAGAGTAGGCTTTTTTCAAACAAAGCCAATTTCGGAAAAAAGGTAAGCCTATAGCCTTACTTTTTGCTAAAAAAACAAGCTTTTCTCAAACTAAACTGATTTCGAAAAAAGGTAAGCCTATAGCCTTACTTTTTGCTAAAAAGTAAGCTTTTTTCAAACAAAGCTGATTTTCGAAAAAAGGTAAGCCTATAGCCTTACTTTTTGATAAAAAATAAGCTTTTTTCGAACTAAACAGATTTCGGAAAAAAGATAAGCCTATAGCCTTACTTTTTGCTAAAAAATAAGCTTTTTTCGAACAAAGCTGATTTCGGAAAAAAGATAAGCCTATAGCCTTACTTTTAGCTAAAAAGTAAGCTTTTTTCAAACAAAGCCGATTTCGGAAAAAAGGTAAGCCTATAGCCTTACTTTGTGCTAAAAAGTAAGCTTTTCTCAAACTAAACTGATTTCGGAAAAAAGGTAAGCCTATAGCCTTACTTTGTGCTAAAAAGTAAGCTTTTCTCAAACTAAACTGATTTCGGAAAAAAGGTAAGCCTATAGCCTTACTTTTTGCTAAAAAACAAGCTTTTCTCAAACTAAACTGATTTCGAAAAAAGGTAAGCCTATAGCCTTACTTTTTGCTAAAAAGTAAGCTTTTTTCAAACAAAGCTGATTTTCGAAAAAAGGTAAGCCTATAGACTTACTTTGTGCTAAAAAATAAGCTTTTCTCAAACTAAACTGATTTCGGAGAAAGGTAAGCCTATAGCCTTACTTTTAGCTAAAAAGTAAGCTTTTTTCAAGCAAAACTGATTTTCGAAAAAAGATAAGCCTATAGCCTTACTTTTTGCTAAAAAATAAGCTTTTTTCGAACTAAACTGATTTCGGGAAAAAGATAAGCCTATGGCCTTACTTTTTGCTAAAGAGTAGGCTTTTTTCAAACAAAGCCAATTTCGGAAAAAAGGTAAGCCTATAGCCTTACTTTTTGCTAAAAAGCAAGCTTTTCTCAAACTAAACTGATTTCGAAAAAAGGTAAGCCTATAGCCTTGCTTTTTGCTAAAAAGTAAGCTTTTTCAAACAAAGCTGATTTTCGAAAAAAGGTAAGCCTATAGCCTTACTTTTTGCTAAAAAATAAGCTTTTTTCGAACAAAACTGATTTCGGAAAAAAAGATAAGCCTATAGCCTTACTTTTTGCTAAAAAATAAGCTTTTTTCGAACAAAGCTGATTTCGGAAAAAAGATAAGCCTATAGCCTTACTTTTTGCTAAAAAGGCAAGCTTTCCTCAAACGAAACTGATTTCAGAAAAAAGGTAAGCCTATAGCCTTACTTTTTGCTAAAAAGTAAGCTTTTTTCAAACAAAGCCGATTTCGGAAAAAAGGTAAGCCTATAGCCTTACTTTTTGCTAAAAAATAAGCTTTTTTCGAACAAAACTGATTTCGGAAAAAAAGATAAGCCTATAGCCTTACTTTTTGCTAAAAAATAAGCTTTTTTCGAACAAAGCTGATTTCGGAAAAAAGATAAGCCTATAGCCTTACTTTTTGCTAAAAAGGCAAGCTTTCCTCAAACTAAACTGATTTCAGAAAAAAGGTAAGCCTATAGCGTTACTTTTTGCTAAAAAGTAATCTTTTTTCAAACAAAGCCGATTTCGGAAAAAAGATAAGCCTATAGCCTTACATTTTGCTAAGAAGGGAAGCTTTCCTCAAACTAAACTGATTTCGGAAAAAAGGTAAGCCTATAGCCTTACTTTGTGCTAAAAAGTAAGCTTTTCTCAAACTAAACTGATTTCGGAAAAAAGGTAAGCCTATAGCCTTACTTTTTGCTAAAAAACAAGCTTTTCTCAAACTAAACTGATTTCGAAAAAAGGTAAGCCTATAGCCTTACTTTTTGCTAAAAAGTAAGCTTTTTTCAAACAAAGCTGATTTTCGAAAAAAGGTAAGCCTATAGCCTTACTTTGTGCTAAAAAATAAGCTTTTCTCAAACTAAACTGATTTCGGAGAAAGGTAAGCCTATAGCCTTACTTTTAGCTAAAAAATAAGCTTTTTTCGAACAAAGCTGATTTCGGAAAAAAGATAAGCCTATAGCCTTACTTTTTGCTAAAAAGGCAAGCTTTCCTCAAACTAAACTGATTTCAGAAAAAAGGTAAGCCTATAGCGTTACTTTTTGCTAAAAAGTAATCTTTTTTCAAACAAAGCCGATTTCGGAAAAAAGATAAGCCTATAGCCTTACATTTTGCTAAGAAGGGAAGCTTTCCTCAAACTAAACTGATTTCGGAAAAAAGGTAAGCCTATAGCCTTACTTTGTGCTAAAAAGTAAGCTTTTCTCAAACTAAACTGATTTCGGAAAAAAGGTAAGCCTATAGCCTTACTTTTTGCTAAAAAACAAGCTTTTCTCAAACTAAACTGATTTCGAAAAAAGGTAAGCCTATAGCCTTACTTTTTGCTAAAAAGTAAGCTTTTTTCAAACAAAGCTGATTTTCGAAAAAAGGTAAGCCTATAGCCTTACTTTGTGCTAAAAAATAAGCTTTTCTCAAACTAAACTGATTTCGGAGAAAGGTAAGCCTATAGCCTTACTTTTAGCTAAAAAGTAAGCTTTTTTCAAGCAAAACTGATTTTCGAAAAAAGATAAGCCTATAGCCTTACTTTTTGCTAAAAAATAAGCTTTTTTCGAACTAAACTGATTTCGGAAAAAAGATAAGCCTATGGCCTTACTTTTTGCTAAAGAGTAGGCTTTTTTCAAACAAAGCCAATTTCGGAAAAAAGGTAAGCCTATAGCCTTACTTTTTGCTAAAAAACAAGCTTTTCTCAAACTAAACTGATTTTGAAAAAAGGTAAGCCTATAGCCTTACTTTTTGCTAAAAAGTAAGCTTTTTTCAAACAAAGCTGATTTTCGAAAAAAGGTAAGCCTATAGCCTTACTTTTTGCTAAAAAAAAGCTTTTTTCGAACTAAACTGATTTCGGAAAAAAGATAAGCCTATAGCCTTACTTTGTGCTAAAAAGTAAGCTTTTCTCAAACTAAACTGATTTCGGAGAAAGGTAAGCCTATAGCCTTACTTTTTGCTAAAAAGTAAGCTTTTTTCAAACAAAGCTGATTTTCGAAAAAAGGTAGGCCTATAGCCTTACTTTTTGCTAAAAAAAAGCTTTTCTCAAACTACACTGATTTCGGAAAAAAGGTAGGCCTATAGCCTTACTTTTTGCTAAAAAAAAGCTTTTTTCGAACTAAACTGATTTCGGAAAAAAGATAAGCCTATAGCCTTACTTTGTGCTAAAAAGTAAGCTTTTCTCAAACTAAACTGATTTCGGAGAAAGGTAAGCCTATAGCCTTACTTTTTGCTAAAAAGTAAGCTTTTTTCAAACTAAACTGATTTCAGAAAAAAGGTAAGCCTATGGCCTTACTTTTTGCTAAAGAGTAGGCTTTTTTCAAACAAAGCCAATTTCGGAAAAAAGGTAAGCCTATAGCCTTACTTTTTGCTAAAAAACAAGCTTTTTTCGAACTAAACTGATTTCAGAGAAAGGTATGTCTATAGCTTTACTTTTTGCTAAAAAATAACCTTTTCTCGAACAAAGCTGATTTCGGAAAAAAGATAAGCCTATAGCTTTACTTTTTGCTAAAAAGGGAAGCTTTCCTCAAACTAAACTGATTTCAGAAAAAAGGTAAGCCTATAGCCTTACTTTTTGCTAAAAAGTTTGCTTTTTTCAAACAAAGCTGATTTCGGATAAAAAGGTAAGCCTATAGCCTTACTTTTTTCCAAAAAATAAGCTTTTCTCAAACTAGACTGATTTCAGAGAAAGGTAAGCCTATAGCCTTACCTTTTGCTAAAAAGGGAAGCTTTTCTCAAACTAAATTGATTTCGAAAAAAGGTAAGCCTATAGCCTCACTTTTTGGTAAAAAGTAAGGTTTTCTCAAACTAAACTGATTTCGGAGAAAGGTAAGCCTATAGCTTTCCTTTTTGCTAAAAAGTAAGCTTTCTTCAAACAAAGCCGATTTCGGAAAAAAGGTTAGCCTATAGCCTTACTTTGTGCTAAAAAGTAAACTTTTCTCAAACTAAACTGATTTCGGAGAAAGGTAAGCCTATAGCCTTACTTTTTGCTAAAAAGTAAGCTTTTTTCAAACAAAGCTCATTTTTGAAAAAAGATAAGCCTATAGCCTTACTTTTTGCTAAAAAATAAGCTATTTTCGAACTAAACTGATTTCGGAAAAAAGATAAGCCTATAGCCTTACTTTTTGCTAAAAAATAAGCTTTTTTCGAACAAAGCTGATTTCGGAAAAAAGATAAGCCTATAGCCTTACTTTTTGCTAAAAAGGGAAGCTTTCCTCAAACTAAACTGATTTCAGAAAAAAGACAAGCCTATAGCCTTACTTTTTGCCAAAAAAATAAGCTTTTCTCAATCTAGACTGATTTCAGAGAAAGGTAAGCCTATAGCCTTACCTTTTTCTAAAAAGGAAAGCTTTTCTCAAACTAAATTGATTTCGGAAAAAAGGTAAGCCTATAGCCTTACTTTTTGGTAAAAAGTAAGTTTTTCTCAAACTAAACTGATTTCGGAAAAAAGGTAAGCCTATAGTAAGCTTTTCTGAAACTAAACTGATTTTGGAGAAAGGTAAGCCTTACTCTTGCTGGAAAGTAAGCCTTTTTCAAACACAGCTGATTTTGGCAAAACGGTAAGCCTATAGCCTTACTTTTTGCTAAATTGGTAAGCTATTCTCAAACCAAATTGATTTCGGAAAAACGGCAAGCCTTTTGCCTTACTTTTTGCTAAAAAATAAGCTTTTCTCAAATTAAACTGATTTGGGAGAAAGGTAAGCCTTTTTTCAAACGAAGCTGATTTCGGAAAAAAGGTAAGCAAATAGCCTTTTTTTGATGAAAAGTAAGTTTTGACAAACGAAGCAGATTTCGTCAAAAAGGTAAGCCTATAGCCTTATTTTTTGATAAAAAGTAAGCTTTTACAAACAAAGCTGATTGCGGCAAAAAGTAAGCCTATAGCCTTACTTTTTGCCGAAATGTAAGCTTTTACAAACAAAGCTGATTTTGGCAAAAAAGGTAAACCCATAGCTTTACCTTTACCTTTTGACGAAGGGGAAGTTTTTCCAAACAAAGCTGATTTTGGGAAGATGGTAAGCCTACAGACTTACCTTTTGATAGAAAGAGATCTTTTTGCAGAGAAAGCTGATTTTCACTAAAAGGTAAGCCTATAGCGTTACCTTTTGATAAGAAGTATACTCTTTCTGATACCTTTTGACACAAACTAAGCTTTTTCAGACAAATTTGATTTCGTCAAAAAGGCATTCCTATAGCCTTAGCTTTTGATAGAACGTAAGGTTCTTTTCAGACAAACCTTGTTGACTGAAGCGCCATCATCACGTCAAAAGGGACAAGGAAACAAGAGACTCGTCGTCATATGTCTAGTTTGAATGGGACTTTGGTGAGAGAAGCTCCAACACCACTTGATTGAACCTTTTGTAGAACAACTAAAAGTTTTCAGTGCGAAGCTAATCCGTCTCTGTTATAATAGGGAAATGAGTCGCACTTTTAGCGCTATCATGTCAGGAAAAAGCGAAACTACAACATATAATCGATTCTTGCTAATTTTGTCTTTGATCTACTTGCCAAAAATATTTGAAGATCAGCTTTACAATGAAATAGACTAAATCGGCTAAGGTTTGTTTACATCCATTTCAAGTCATGTGATCAATCTCTTGATAAAACATCTTTTGATTTCTGTAACATATTTCGTGCCATACAAAATTGTGCCATGAGCGCAAAGGGAAGCATAATACAAAAACTTCCGAAGAGTGTGGTCACATGACTTGAAATGGGTAAAACAAACCTTAGCCGATTTGGTCTATTGTTGGAGATTTTTGAAACAGAAGTACTTTTTTTGGCACACAGCTGGGATAAGAAATAATTGAGGATATACAGTTTAGAACATATGCTAATTTGTAAGAGTGTGGTCTTTTTTGGAGATCAATTAAATATAACTAATATCTTGGATTTAACTACAGTACACTACAGGGTGAGCCAAAGAAAGCTCCAGCTTCTAAAAATTCGTAGCGTTAAGGGTGTGTTTGATTGGTGATTCCAAACCTACCAAATTCTGGAAACGGTAGACTTTGCAGCGATGGAAACACAGTTTCCCATCAAACGCAAAATTTTTAACAACAACAGGTTTCAGATGTATCCACGCGAAGACGAGATTTCCAGTTGCAAAACACGACTAGACGAGTCTGGTGCTTGTACCGATTACCGTAGCAACGCGAGCAAAGTCGCCTCGTTTCAGAGTTCTGCGAATGAAATCGAGAACCTCCCCAAAGTCTGCCAAACCTTCTGCCTTTCGGAGCAGGAGGTTCAGCAGGCCTTCCAAGCCTGCCAAACCTGCCGTTTTCGGAATTGAGGAGTCAATCAAACACAAATTCCGAGTCTTCCAACTCTACCGTTTTCAGAATTTGTACCAATCAAACACACCCAAAGAGTACTTCACAGATTTTAATGATTCAAATTCCAGTTAAAAGCCGAAAGACTGAAGTATTTTTGTGATTTTGCTCGCTGTCGTACCAGCATTACAGGTATCGGTGAAGTTAACTTATAAAAATTTCATGATCGCAAAGTGGCTTAAAAATGGACCTAAAACATTGATCAAATAGTAAGGACTCTCCGTACGCTATGGGCGTTTCACCTCTCTAGAGAGCTATATGACATCAATTTTCAAACAAGTATTAATGGTTTTTAGTCCAATGGCAACAAATGTCCAGTGAATAACTCTCACCCATGAACAATCGCATTTTCTTAATTGATCTGTGCACTGAGTCCTGTATGATTTGATTGCTATGAATTTTCAAAAAAAGAATTTTTTCTGGCTCACCCGGCATATTTGAATGATAATAGTAATTTACAATGAATCAACTTTACTTACATGGTTAAGTTTCAAAACAACGATAAATACAAGGCGGTCCACAGAAAAGATTCAGAAAATCGGCAAAATTTGATAGAAAATGTAGCGCGGGATTTTTAAAGAAGGTTCCACTATCGTGATTTGATAGCTCAAAAGGAACTCCAGGCTATAATTTGGCAATTTTGTTTCAATGACCATTGGTTTAAGATGCAAACATTGTTACCTCAACTATTTCGCTACCCGTCGGCAGCCTCATCAATCAGCTTATGAGTTGAATCGATAGTTTGCCAGTCGTTGATTAAGACTGCGTTAACACGATGCCGGCACAGTTGAATACGGTGCAAAATGTGACGGATAAGCCTCCCGCTCACACGAAAATGGCACATTTTTTGCCGGGAGCCCTAACCGGCATGAATTTAAAGCGGCAACATGTGAACACTCGAATATGATGTAAACAGAACATTTTTCGACGCTTTTGGATCGAGGCTGGTCCATTCTTAAGGTGTACGTACATCTTTTGGAATTTAAGTCTCGCAACGAGCTTTTTTATCGTCAAATTTCCCACCGTTTTCGAATTCCGGCATCGTGTGAACGCTAGCTCAAATTTTGCTAACGTCAAATTTTTCACCGTTTTCAAAATGTGCCGGCATTCTGTGAACTCAGTCTAAGACTGCGTTAAGACGATGCCGGTACAGCTGAAAAGGCGAAAAATGTGACGGATAAGCCTCCCGTTAACACAAAAACGGCACATTTTTTGCCGGCAGATCTTGAAAACTGTAGACTTTGAAAGCAGAACTCTAACAGGACGTTTCGGAAGCGGCATCGTGTGAACACTCGAAAATGATGAAAAAGAACATTTTCGACGCTCTTGGAACAAAACCTATTCGATTCTTAGGGTGTAGGTTCATTCTTTGGCATCAAAATCTTGCAATGAGCTTTTTACAGTGAAATTTCCCAACGTTTTGCAAATTGTGCCGGCATCGTGTGAACGCAGTCTGAGTCTGAGAATTCGTTTCGTTTCGATTCGCATGATTCGTTCGACTTATCAACTCAATGATGAGGCTGCCGATGGGCAGCGAAATATTTGAGGGATTTGAGGCAACAATGTTTAATTCTGAAGTTAGAGCTACCATTCGTAGAAGCTCCGTGGCAGCCATTTACCAGAACGAACCGTTCTCCCCAGTTCCCTGTTTTAATTGTCGAAACGGTCTATTGCACGTGTCTTAAAAAATTGTCACTAAAACAAAATAAAAAAATTACAACTTGTTATACGGGACGTTGGATCAACTGACTCAAGTTCTTAGTTTCTCATAAAAGAAAATATGTGTAGGTACTTCACAGACAATCCTTCAATGGCTGGGTACTAGCCGTCCATTCATCGTAGAAATTTATATGCAATCTTTGTTATCACTACCCGGAGGTGAGTTGGCACGATTTCCGTTCTCTGATCTTGCGTCCACGCCAGCTTCCAGTAACGATGTCCCAGTGGGGGGAGCACCACTTCTTCTGGATCGATATGCAGACATTGTGGACAATCTGAGGACAGGACTAGCTAGTACCCTCAAGAAGTGGCGTATCTCTTTCTGCATTTTTGCGTAGATAAATGGATTGACACAACCATTCGAAGCAATCATCAACATAATGACGAGATAAACACCAGAAGAAGAGCTGTGGCTTACCTTGAAGTAACCAAGGGTGGTTACTGTGAAGTACATTGTTGAAGAAGGCATGGTAAGTACAATGAAAATGATGATGATCATCAAGAACATTTTGAAAATCTTGGCATTTTCTTTGTTCCTTTTCAGCACTGCTTGGTCGTTGGCATGTTCTACTGTGTTTCTCTTCAAAGCACGAAATGCCAGCCAGTACACAACTCCAATGATCACAGTAGGGATGATCGAGACAAAAAGATACCATATTGCTGTTGAAGCAAGGTTCACTTTCGGTGTGATCATTGCATTAAATTGAGGCTTGCACGTCTCATCATACATGAGCATATGTGGGAAGCAGATTGCAAAGGAAATCAACCAGATAAATGCCACAAAGGGTGTTGTGCACCACAGTGATCGGCGTGGGGAAAGTGGCTTTGCAATGATCCTAAAATATAAATAATCAAATTTACAACTGGGAAACCAGGAAATAAATGTCTTTGTCCCTTCGCAAATGAATATTGTCTTTCTTTATCCCCTGTGCGCTTGGTAATAAACCTTTTAGCTATTCTAAAAAACAGTCTGGATCGAGCAATAATTTTATACACATTTATAAGCAAAGCTCAATTATTGAGTGGCGTTGTAGCTGTTATCACCATCGTTCACATTCGAAAATTCTACAAAGTGTACACAAATCTCTTTCGATTCAGACTCTTTTTTTAGAATAGCTAAAGGTCTAATTTTGTACTGTAGTTTTAGACTGATTGCATATTCGTAGTTATCGTTATGGATAGACTGATGGACGCTCAAACTTGAGAATTTCTAACTGTCGAGGGTCGCTTGCCTCGCTTTTGAGACTACATTGCAGCTTCATTCCAAAGGGCACACATAAACGTGTTCATTTCCGTCTCAAAATTTTTATATCAAAGTCCATAAGGCCTAGATTGAGCAAAAATAAGAAATGTTGTTGTTGTTGTTGTTGTCGTCGTCGTTGTTGTTGTTGTTGCCGTTGTTGCTATTTTTGCGATATCTAGACCATGTCGTGAGGCTATAGTTTCCTGTGCTCTGCAACTCCTGCGCAGCCTGTTGATACGAACTAATACATTTTATGTGAAATCAATTACGTCGTTCTTCAAACCGGACAGTTTTAAATTCAATACTTCGTGTTCAAAAAGCGCAAAGCAGAATAGTCAACATGTTCTGCCGACTATCTGCATAATTGGTTCTCATTCTAAGCTCAATTGGTTCTTTCAGGTTTTATTTAAACCTTTCTTTAAAGTGTACGCTTTTATGGCATTAAAAAGCCCACACCTGTTGACCACTATTCCACTTGACCACTTGTGAAGACCAACTATTCAAATCAGGACATGCACTTTTAAACTGACCTAATTTATTTCTATCATGTATCAGTCTACTTAACAACATGTATATATATGTTTGCATTGGTTTTATTAGTCACACTCTGATGATAACATAGGTTTGAAAGGCCTCAGTGTGCCAAGTTCTTAGACCATATTTTTCGTTTCTTGCATCTGCTATCTCTATACCATATTTTATCGTACAACGTTTACCAAACATATCGTTTGATCAATGTTTTTGGCAATTTTTCAGTCATTTCGCAACCATGAAATTTTCGTAAAGTTAAATTTACAGATAAATTTCTAGTGCTCATGAGACAACGAGAAAAATCACAAAAATACTTTGATCTTCTAGAATTTGAATCATTCAAATTTGTGAAGTACTCTTGGCGCTATGAATTTTGAAAAGTAGGAACATTTTTCTGGCTCAGCCGGTACATTAATTGCCCCCGTTAACTTTGGTTAGGCCCTGGCCTCGAATTCTGAATCCCAACTGCAACAACATTCCGCCTCCCAAACTTACCCTAACGAAATGCCCTCGCAGCGACAAGCACTAAGCCAGAGCCTAACAAAAGTATGATGTTGCAACGGAATACAAACATTACTTTGCTTGGGTGAGTATTGAATCATCATTGTTTCATGGTTAGTTCAGACAGCATAACAATAGTGTCCGAACTGCCCATGGATAAACATTTTACTTTTGATATTTGCCACATACTATTCATTCCACAGTCCACGGAACATGTTAACTTGTTTTGCCTTACCGGCATTGACAAACCTGTTTACCACTGCACATTTCGTTTGCTCTCAAACCAAATCTTACCGGCTGACTTCTCTAAGAGAACACCAGCAATATTTTGAAAATGCAACAATGCATAGAGATAAACGTTCAATAAACACGAATCAGCCATTTTAAAAACTTTATCAATAAATTCATAGACGTATTCAATCAATGTACACGTTTTTTTATTAAAAAACTTCGGTCAGGCCAAAAACTTAATTCAACAGGAAAAGACCTACTTTGATACTAGACTGATTGCATATTCGTAGTTATCGCTATTGATAGACTGATGGAAAAAGGAAATGTTGCTGTTGTTGTTATTGTTGTTGTTGTCGTTGTTGCTATTTTGCGATATCTGGGACTATGTCGTGAGGCTACTTTGATACAATGTTTTCAGTAGAAACAAATTGATTTAGCAGGCCTACATTTTCTTAAATCGAAGGAGAAAAGGCCAAGATATAAACGTCGCTCGTCGGATCCGTAGATGCTTGCGATGACGGATAGCGATTGAATTTGTAGGTAAAAACACCGCAAAACGACGAAAACCAACAGCGAATGAGTCGGTTTACTGAGAATATACCGGGTGAGCCAGAAAAAAGTTCCCACTTTTGAAAATTCATAACACCAAGGCTACTCCATGGATTTGAATCATTCAAATTC
Organism: Aurelia sp. 3 sensu Dawson et al. (2005); assembly: GCA_964020215.1. Lineage (NCBI taxonomy): Eukaryota > Metazoa > Cnidaria > Scyphozoa > Semaeostomeae > Ulmaridae > Aurelia > Aurelia sp. 3 sensu Dawson et al. (2005). Next base: position 27,446,390 of record OZ026573.1, on the reverse strand, counting down.
TAGTTAGAAGCCGAAAGATCAAAGTATTTTTGTGATTTTTCTCGCTGTCCTACCAGCACTACAAATATAGGTAAATTCAACTTTACAAAAATTTCATGGTTGATTGATTACTGAAAAATGGCCCAAAACATCGATCAATTCATAAATGACCTCTCGCACAGAATAATGAAGGAAATGCAACTTCTCATGGGTGAGAGATATCCTCTAGGCATTAATTTCCTTGGCATTGAAAATCTTTCATATTTGTTTGAAAATCGATGTCTTATAACTCTTGAAGGAGGTGAAACACCCATGGCCTATTGTTCGATTTGAATAGAATCCTTACGATTTGATCAATGTTTTAGGCCCTTTTTCCGTGATTTTGCAACCATGAAATTTTTATAAAGTTGAATTTACCAATATTTGTAGTCCTGGTAGGACAGCGAAAAAAATCACAAAAATACTTCGATCTTTCGACTTTTAATTACAATTTGTATGATTCAAATCCGTGTAGTAGTCTTGGTGTTATAAATTTTCAAAGGTGGGAACTATTTTCTGGCTCACCCGGTATATTTTGCCAAAGTCATTTTCTAGGCTGCAAAGTCAGTCACAGCAACATTTGGCCCAAGGTACAGTAAAAACCCTGCAAACAAGAACATACTTTTCTAACAAACAGACTGACTAGGTTCTTATGAATGAGGTACTTATGACATTTTCAGTGTGTGGTTCTTATTGCAAGGACACTTAACACTTTTGACTATGATGAATATATAGCTGTACAATATGTGTTTAATAAACTTTAGGGTGGAATGATTGCATTTCAATATTAGAGGGTATGGTATTTTGTTCTTGACAAAGAAATTTATATCATACAGCTTCATAAAGCAATTTGCATATCCCTGAAAACTGATAGAGGTGTTCTGTGTTCAATAGTTGGAAGTTTGTTTGCACAATATGATGAAATTTCTTAATCCTACAGTGGTTGGGCTATTTGATAGTCCTATTTTGGTTGGGGGAGGGCAAAAAAGCCCCCTACCTAACTCTTGACTGGTAACAGGTAGAGCGACCAAATTTGGTGTGCTAAAAGCTTCGGGCATGTAATTTCTGTAAATATAAAATCAACCTCAAAATAGCCATCATTTTTGCTTATGTCAGCATTTTCCTTTGTGTGGTCAAGAAAAGTGGCAAAATCGGCCAAAATCAGGAAAATCGCGATAAAATTAAATCTGGAGCACATTTTCCATCCAAACATGATACTTGTGATAGAATGCATTAATACAAAAGAAATTTGCAAAATATTCCACTTCTGCTCCTTTTTTCGCGATAATTGGGATTTGAAAATTTGGAATTTTTCCCGAGTCTGTCTCAGAAAATTGTCTCCCACTCACTCATTTTTCAAAATATTTCAATGAAACTGTTTGAGAAGTTGCACAATAAGTAGTTGCAAAAGTCGAGAAGTTTCATGGCTATAAAATTCTTCCTGGCAGAGTTATATAAAAAATGTACTAGGGAGGCAATTCGCCCCCCTCCCAACCAAAATAGGGTTGATAAAGTGTATCATCTCATAAGAACATTGAAGTAAATCAGTCTGTTTTTGGTTCTCATCTTTTGGTTTCTTTTTCCAAAAAACAGTCTGCAGGGCAAGTGCTTATTTTGCTATGTTATTGTTCGCGGTGTTTTACTGTACTTGATGTCATACATTTTGCAACGTCTTGATTACGATCTACAGTTGATTTTAGAATACACTGCGAATCAAAAAAAAAGAATACCTGTTTGAAAGACCACAGTACCCTGAATAGTAAGACAATGATATTGGCAAATATGTCATTCAATAGTGAACACGCTCAAATAAATTTTGTTCAAATATATTCTAAATTTTATCTTCCTGAAATCGACCACTCCGTTTGGAAATTAGAGAGATTTTCTCAAGGAATCCGCTCCAAGAAACCTTGAGAACTGCATAAAATCATGACCAAATTTCTCGAATGTCTGTTCCTTATAGGAATGACAATTTAGCCAACAAATTTAACCCTTTGGGAGGATGATGATATCATCCCTGGGAGCAAAACAACATTTTTCCGGACCATTTCATCTTCTCATGGCCGATACCAGTCATGACTGCTTAGGGGGGGGGGGCGAAAAACCAAAATCTCCGACAAAAAACCATCAACAACAACAGCAACAACAACATACGTCAACATACGTCAATATACAACATACGCCATTTATCCATCATATGACCGATCTAACTCCTCAGTAAAGTAACTAAAATTTGGCCACAGTTCGCAATCCAACCTTGAAATCAACACAATTAGTGAATATTTGCCATCAATTCAATAATTTCTGCTGGAATTTATGTCTTAACACTAATGAATTCATGTTTTTATGCATTATTGCTCCTCAAAATCCTCTGAAACTAGTCATTTTGTTTTAAATCACAAAAATTCCGATAAGAGAGCAAAATTTTCTGACAAATGGTCTCCTGGGGGAGCGCTTCACCCCCCCCCCGCCCCCGAGATTTTTAGACACTGATCGATTCTTTAGAAAAAGATGCATTTCTGCGAGGTCAAATTCTAGCCGCATTGTTGTGGCGATTGCAACGAGTTCGTTACCATCAAATTTTCTACCATGTTCAGATCATGCCGGTATCGTTTGAATCTGTGAATGGTAGCTAATATTCTTATATCGTGTCACAATTTATCATTATCATTATTTTCCATTCTTTAGAGTAGCCATCCTACTACAAAGTAAAGTTATTTGAAAATATGAAAACATGTATACAATAAAAAGACTGACTAAGGTTCTTATAAATGAGGTACTTATGACATTTTCAAGGTGTGGTTCTTATCGCAAGGATACTTGTTACTATGATGAATACATAGCTATGTGTTAAGTAAACTTGAGGGTAGAACGACCTTATTTAGATATTAGAGGGTATGGTATTTTGTTGTGGACTAAACAATTTACATCATACAGCTTCATAGAATAATTTGCATATCCCTGAAAACTGTTAGAGGTGTTCAGTTATCAATAGGTGGGAGTTTGTTTACACTGACATGATGACATTTCTTAATTAACATCTCTTAAGAACATTGGAGTAAATCAGTCTGTTTTTGGTTCTTATCTTTGGGTGTCTTTTTTCACAAAATCAGTCTGCAGGTTCTTATTTTGCTATGTTCTTGTTTGCGGGTTTTTACTGTATTTGCCGTTTTCCACGGGGGGGGGGGTCTTCCATAGTAAAGGTACCTGGGGATGTGCCGCCCGCAAGGGTATGCTTTTTCAAACCTTCTAGTCTAGCCAAGGGTATACTTTTTGCCAATTTCAGTCCATTTAGTCTAGCCAAGGGTATACTTTTTGCCAATTTTCGCCCATTTAGTCTGGGCAAGGGTATACTTTTTGGCAATTTTGGTCAAAGAAATGTCAAACTTCGGTAATTCCTGTAAAGATACCCAAATGTTTTTCAAATTTTGGTCCTTAGAATGCAAAAATTTGGCAAGTTTTGCCTCGAAAATGCCAATTCATGGCACTTTGATGTAGAAATTAGTCTAGCCAAGGGTATCATTTTCAGAAAAATTGGTCTAGCCAACGGTGCTATTTTGAAACAGTGGGCGGCACACCCCTGCCCGAAATTTAGCCGAGAACCCCCCCCCCCGTGCCGTTTTCAAACTGTTAGATGATTAATTTCAAAGTTACGACAAGACTTTTATCCTGACAGCAGCAAATTTGCTGAAGAAAAGAGATACATGGTGATCCAAGAAAAGATTCCCACTTAAAAAGTTCGAAGCACCAGGAGTACATCTCAGATTTGAATAATTCAAATTCCAGTTAAAAGCCGACAGATTGCAGCATTTCCTTTATGTATTTTCCTTGCTGCCCTTTTCCAGTCATTCTGCAAACATTAAGTTTTCATAAAGCTGAATTTTCCTGTCCTTCTAGTGTTGGCAAGACTGCGAGAAAAATCACAAAAAATACTTCAATCTTTTGGCCTTCAACTAGAACATAAATCATTCAAATCTATGAATGCTATGAATCTTTAAAAGTGGAAAATATTTTGTGGCTCACCCGATAGAGAAAATATCTTACCTGTATCTATCAAGCGATATGAAAACCAATGACCATGCTGACGCTGGTAGAGAAGTGATTATAAGCAGTTGGGTAATGTAGCACATTACTGGGCCAAAGAGCCAAGTTTGGCAATTTGTCAGCAAGTCACTCAAGTACCATATCGGATAAAACGCAGATGACAAGAAATCCGCACAGGCCAATGATATGATGAAAATATCACTAGTGGTGCGCCTCTTTTTGCGGTAACCGATGACGTAGAGCACAACACTGTTACCAAGAACACCGATAATGAAAAGCAGCGAGTACAAAATGCAGCAGACGATCTTGGTTACTTCAGAATTGTAACATTCATGTGAGCTCTTTGTTGTTGGGCTCGTTGGTTGAAATGTGGTGTTGGGCCATGAGACATTGTTGTAACTTTGATTGCAAATTGTGTTGCTTATGGTGAAGTTGCATGTAGCGTTGGTGATGTTGAAATTCATCTTGTCCAGATGCGTTTGATGATAACAGTGCGACTCCTGATTTTATATCTTCTATCCAACCACCTGCCAACGGGAAGTAAAGAAATGGGTCACTGATTCATATTTCATACATCTCTGTCAGGTAAAACGGGCAGAAAGTAACCGAGAGGACTTTTGGGTATATCTTTGTTTCAGATGGAAATAATGTACTTAAAAATTATGAGAAATGTATAAAACTGAGCGCAATAAGTTTGTAAAATCAACATTTTTTGTTAGGCACAATCTAATATACATGGTCAACTAAACTACAGACCATTTTTTTTTTAAAAGAAGAAAACAGCAAAATATATAGTGTACTATATGGCACTGAGTAATAAAATAATGACATCTCATTTTAACTTTTAGCCTAAACTATATGGGTGGGTTAGATTTTCTATTTTTTTGCTTGGTGTGTTTGACGTTTCTTGTAAATGATGGTCAAATACTGTGAAAAAAGGAATAAAAAGTTGAAAGAAAACTCATTTTTTGACTATCAGTAGGGATGCTGGAGAAATTTGGATAAATTACTTGCATGGATTCGAGAAAGGTATTTCGTTCGCTACTGAAAGATGGGTATGATAGGATGAAGGTTTCATCTTCAATCTCATTTGGGGATTCTTTGAAAAAACGCCTTTCTCTTGTGCTTTGTGGTTTGTGTGGCGGCCAGGTTCTATGGCAAGGCAGCATAGATAAATTTTGTTTCGCACTATTCTGATGTTTTGTTTACATAAAAAATCCAGCCAATCACCTCGCTGCAAATTTTTCGTGTGTGTTTACTTCTTCTTGGTGGTCGTCAGAAGCTGTGGGGAAAACCCGGGAAACCCGGGTAGTTATTTCGAAAAAGTATCTGTTAAAGTCATGTCAAAATATCTTTTATTTTTACGAAAGTATATGTTCGTCGCGGACAAAATACCCGCAAGTGTGGTTTTCCCCAAAGCTTCTGACGACCACCAAGAGGAAGCAAACACAAACGAAAAATTTAGAGCGAGGTGATTGGCTGGATTTTTTATGTAAACAAAACATCAGAATAGTGCGAAACAAAATTTATCTATGCTTGGCAAGGCAATTTTCAAAATTTTTCCGGGAGTGGTATTTTGGGCCAACCATCTGCACAATAATTTTTTCGTTCATAAAGTTCTCCCTTACTTGTTCGGGTCTCCTATGTAAGAAGGTCTATGAGAAGAGTACCAGAAAAATTGAGAAAATATCATTTGAAAGCAGAATTAAAATCAAACAACGCCATTAGAATCAAACAAATTTGAATATCCAAATAAATTATGAGAAATCTAATTGGTTAGTGCACTTTTCACGACCTCACGATTTTTGGTTAAGTTAGGCCTTAATTTTTGGTCTATTTTCATGCAAGAAATTATTTTTTTGGATTGATGCGTTGTACCCAAGCATGAGCACCCCTGTTCTAAATATGCCTGAGTACCCGTGGGCAATTTGTTGCATAGATTTTCCTGTATGGTTTTTAGAATAATGGGTACAGTTTTCTAGCTTATTCGGTATATGACTAGACTTGCCCCAAGTCTATTTCGTCATCTGTAATAAGTCTGCCTGAAACAGTGAACAACGAAACCATTTCGCTTTCCCCTTTCCTAATTTTCCCTTTCCCAATTTTTTTTGGTTGACGAAATAGACTTTGGGCAAGTCTAGTATATGACATGTGGGAATGTCCTGGAAGTGTAGATTTCGTTCATCGTTGGCAGCGCCTTCAATTTGATTGCACAGAAAGACTATTGCAATCGAAACTGTCAACTTCCTCGACTCTATACGTAAACATTAATAAAACTATTGAAAAATTGGAAAAAAACAATCGTTTTTATGTCTCTGAGATTGCCATATATAATAACCTCTTTGAAAAACATCTGCAGTGAAGCCTTCAAGAGTCACAATTTTCGGAAGCCATCTACAAAAGGTTTCAAAAAAGTCGAATTGTTAGATTATTTCTTAATTAGGCAAGATCTACTGCTACTGCGAACCAGCACAGACATTGGAAGGCTCGTAATTAATACTGATATTTTAATCAGGGAGTGCTGCGAGGTGGTCTTCCTCAGAAAACTCACTATCACAAAGTACAATTTAACACAAACTCAGCAACAGGTGTTCGACGACATTGGGCAGGCGCGGTAGGTAATAAGCTGTGAATAGACGATTCAAAATGGTGGCAAGGAATTTTTTACCAAGATGCACTGCGTTCGATTTACAAATCTTAAGGATTCTATAGGAATTCGATTAAAGAACGCAGTGCATCTTGGTAAAAATTCCTTACCGCGTTCTTTAACGGAATCGTCTATTAACCCTATTTCACCCGGGCAAATTTTTTGGTGTTTTTGCCCGGGGAGGGGAGCGATTATGACCCCCATTTACTTAGCGAGCGACACAACCTTGCATGTTACTTTTGAAATAGTTTGGGATAAAAACTGTTTTGAATGTATGTATTTGAGTAGAAAAATTCTTTGTTGATTCCGCAAAATATGGGATAAACGAACTGAAAAGCTCCAAATATATCCTTGTCACTTGATTTTGTGAATAAGCCCCCCCCCTCTCTGATAAGCCCCCTCTCTATTAAGCCCCCCTCTGCAAAGGTCCGAAATTAAATAAGCCCCCCCCGGGGGCTTAATAGAGTTGTTACTGTAACTGAGGTTCCTTCTGTGGTATCATTTGAGTTTTTTCGTCATTGTGTTCCACCTGTATGAATCCTCAACCGAATGATATAGAAGGGTTGCCACAGTTAAGTGCTTGTGGTAACAAGTTGTAATGGGCAGCCTGTGTGGCAGCATGTGACGATGTGCAAGTCATACTTTCGAATCACGTCCACCGACATGAAGCATACTGCATTTCTACAGAGTGAGTTATCAACCAAACGTTGCCATCTTTCGAAATTCGGTAGAGTTTGGGATTCCGATGGAATACCAATAGAAACGCTGCTTCCAGATAACCGAAATTCTTTGCTGACAAATGTTTAAGTTTGTAACGACTTAAGTTGAAGTCTAAAACCTCTTTTACACAATAACGACAGCGGTATAAATTTTAATGTAAGAGTTCTATTCGAGACGTTTTTTGATTTATTGCAACTGCAGCCTGAGATCTAATGCTAGACAATCTCTATTACAGTATTTATCGTCTTCTTTCTTAAATTGTGTGTAGTATCTACTATAACTAAGCAGTCCACAGACAAGTTTGTTGTAAAAGTTAATATAGTTTTCACATCCTTTTTATAAGGAACTGAATATTTGGCTCAATACTGAAAGTATCGAAAGTTTCTTAAAAGATTATCAAATTTTGAGCACATTTCAAAACAAAAAATTTTGAAGCCTTTCCAAAGAGACCTTTCTCAAGTACCTTTCGAGCAATATGATACAAGAAATAAGTGAAACCATGAGTGGTGGGACACTAGTAAATTAGATTAGGTTAATTTAGCTTCTTTACCTACCTTGAAATGCCATAAGATTCTCTTCCTTGACATTGGCAGCCTTTCTCAGCCATAGTTCTTGCCTTGAACTGAAGAGCTCTATCACATGTGCTTTCAAAATGTTTGGGCCTAAATTGAACTTTGTTATCTCCTGCGCATTGCTGTGCCTACGCAGTGGTCTCGAAATCGAACTTTCCACTGGAAAAGTTTTTCAGGCTGCAGTTGCAATAAATCAAAAAACGTCTCGAATAGAACTCTTACATTAAAATTTATACCGCTGTCGTTATTGTGTAAAAGAGGTTTTAGACTTCAACTTAAATCGTTACAAACTTAAACATTTGTCAGCAAAGAATTTCGGTTATCTGGAAGCAGCGTTTCTATTGGTATTCCATCGGAATCCCAAACTCTACCGAATTTCGAAAGATGGCAACGTTTGGTTGATAACTCACTCTGTAGAAATGCAGTATGCTTCATGTCGGTGGACGTGATTCGAAAGTATGACTTGCACATCGTCACATGCTGCCACACAGGCTGCCCATTACAACTTGTTACCACAAGCACTTAATTGTGGCAACCCTTCTATATCATTTGGTTGAGGATTCATACAGGTGGAACACAATGACGAAAGAACTCAAATGATACCACAGAAGGAACCTCAGTTACAGTAACAGCTCTATTAAGCCCCCGGGGGAGGGCTTATTTAATTTCGGACCTTTGCAGAGGGGGGCTTAATAGAGAGGGGGCTTATCAGAGAGGGGGGGGCTTATTCACAAAATCAAGTGACAAGGATATATTTGGAAAAACTCAAATCAAACGAAAAACGCTAATCCATACGTCACTGAGACTGCGTTCACACGATGCTGGCACATTTTGAAAACGGTGAAAAATGTGACCGCTGCAAAATTTGAGCTAGCGTTCACACGATACCGAAACAATTTGAAAACGGTAAAGAACTTAAACGGCAAAAACTCCTTGCAAGACTTTGATGCCAAAGAAGTGTAGCTACACCCTAAGAATCGATCAGTCTCGTTGCAAAAGCGTCTAAAAGTGTTCTGTTTTCATCGTTTTCAAGTGTTTTATTATTATTATTATTATTATTATTATTATTATTATTATTATTATTATTATTATTAGTATTATTATTATTATCATTATTATTATTATTATTATTATTGTTGTTGTTTGTTATTATTATTATCATTGTCTCTGTTACACACTGACTTCAGTTCTGTTCTTTGTATATTGGTCAGTGGATTGATGTTCTTGAGCTTTGGTAACAACAAGTTTCCTCAAATCTCAAGCACTTGTCGGAGAATTCTGGCAGATTGTAGCAACATTATTATTATTATTATTATTATTATTATTATTATTATTATTATTATTATTATTATTATTATTGATTTATTTAAAGTAGGCAACATACAAAAATAGCTATAAACAAGAGCTAACTCAGGCCTACTATCTAAAAAAGTAAAATTTGTAAAAAAAAGAAATCAAATAGAAAATAATTATCTACAAATACATAAGTTTACAGATTTTTACAATGTTTTCCATATTTACAATGTTCTTTTCCACGGTATTCACAAAGCAGTAAAATAGATCAGTTCAGGAACCCATCCTGAGCCATGAAAGGTCTACAAAGTCTACAATTGCATTCTACTCTGCTCCAGACTTTGATTCTCTTTTTAAAACTGGAGAGGGTTTCTGACAGCTTTATGTCATTGGGAAGTGCCTGCCATAACCTACACCCGTGAAACGATATCGTTTCCAAGCCATTGCACGTAGTGCGCACTTGAGGCAATAGTAGATCATGGCAGCTTCTTAACCCATAAGGACTGCGTTTTTCAGCGAAGATCTCCTTCATGAAACAAGGATTAAGCTCCCATTTTGTTTTATAGACCTCAGTCATCAGCAATTGTGATTTTCTTATGTGGATTGGGACCGCATTGTCTTTGAGTAACATTGTATCATAATCTGATGTCATACATGTTTACACAATATCGTTTGCCAAATGTGCCGGTTAGAGTTCCGTTTTCAAAATCTACCGTTTTCAAAATATGCCGGCAAAAAATGCGCCGTTTTCGTGTAAACGGGAGGCCTATCCGTCGAATTTTTCACCGGCATCATGTGAACGCAGTCTGAGACTTCCTTCTTCCCGGTGATCCAGGCAACGGAATAAATAGAGAAAAATGAAACTTGTAAAATTCAAAATTCTACTACCTGGCATTAACAAGCATACTTTGACATTCATAATAAAACAAATTTCAGCAAAATCGGACTTCTAGATGCAGAGATATGACATTTTGAAGTTGGAAGAAATTGATTAGGTCAAAGGTCAGTGCAATTTTCTGTCGAAATTCACATTGTTGGCAGAATTTTCATAACTTTAAGGCAGAATTTTATCCACTTCCCGAACTCCGATTGCGGCCATTTTTGTTTTGTTTTGTAGGTTGTTGTCTTTATTCAACTACTAACTATTCATTCGTACAATTTGATGAAGGATATTTCGTATTTTTCATGTGTATTAAACTATGTTCTTTCCAGTATTACATTTCCAAAAAGCTGAAGAATTCTGACTTTGAAGCTAAAAACAAAAAAAGGGCGGAAAAGGGCGGAAATGGCATCTATCGCTTATGGAAGTGGTATTTCAAATGGACATTTGAGCAAAAGGATTCGTACAAAGGCTACTTGATTTTAGTGAAAATCGGTCCTTTTTCATAATTTGAATTGCCTTTGTAATGATTCCATCCTAAATGTTTTTACACCATCCTTGCTACTTTGAACTAATCTTATTCATCTTTCTCCATTATTCTTATGAGCTTTAACCTGCAACAAAACTATGTTTTGAGTCCGATTTCCTTGCTAAATTGTCAAGCATTATTGTACATAGATTGTATGATTGCCTCTTCCTCTATCAACGGACGCTCCTCAATTTTCTATTGGCATTTTCACTCTACAAGGATGCTTATGGCTTCGGAGATGACTGATGAGGAAATGACTTCCCTTGGGTACAGATGAGTCCCTCAGTGTACCAAATGTTGGCACATATTCGGGGGTGTTTTTTTATTTCCTAGAAGGAAAGCCAATGGCCGTCTGGTCCGAGAGCGGACTCCCAAAGTTTCAGAAGTGGTGCAGGGTGTAGGGTAAGGCAAACTTCTATCCAAAACAACACTCGCAACATTTTTTGACCATGCTTGTTACATCTTCACCAGTCATCTCCATACTTGTAAGGCAAATCACCAAAAGAGAATTGAGGAGCGTCCTTTGACAAAGGCAGAGGCTATTGTACAATCTATGTACGATCATGCTTGACGATTTAGCGAGTAAATCGGACTCAAAAATAGTTTTGTTGTAGGTTAAAGCTCATAAGAATAATGGAGAAAAATAAATTAGATTAGTTTGAAGTAGCAAGGATGGTGTAAAAACACTTAGGATGTGATTATTGCAAAGAAAATGCAAAATTATGAAAAAGCACTGACTTTTCACTAAAATCAAGTAGCCAGAGTGATATCTTTCAAAATAGCAATGCTCTCCTATCTGTACAAATTTGCACAAATCCTTTGGCACTAATGTCCATTTGAAATAACACTTCCATAAGGGATAGGTGACATTTCCACCCTTTTCCGCCCGCTTTTTGTTTTTAGCCTCAAAGTCAGAATTCTTCAGCTTTTTGGAGATGTAGTAGCGCAAGTCTAATAAACATGAAAAATACAAAATATCCTTCAACAAATTGTATGAATGAATAGTTAGTAGTTAAATAAAGACAGCAACCTACAAAACGAAACAAAACTGGCTGCAATTGGAGCTTGGAAAGTGGATAAAATTCTGCCTTAAAGCTATGAAAATTCTGCCAACAATGTGAATTTCGACCGGAAATTGCATTGACCGATTTGATCAATTTCTTCCAACTTCAAAATGTCATATCTCTGCATCTAGAAGTCCGATTTTGCTGAAATTTGTTTTATTATGAATTTCAAAGTATGCTTGTCAATACCAGGTAGTATAATTTTGAATTTTACAAGTTTCATTTTTTTTTTATTTATTCCCTTATTTCGGTAATTTGGATCAACCATCAAAAGTCAGCCCTACTCCCAAAGAGATTAGATGATAAGTTGATGCAAAGAAGTAGATTTCCTGCTTTTATCATGCCCATGGCAAGTAATTTTCAAGTTTTTGGGACCGGACCAAAGACTTTCTCATAAAAATTGCATCGCCATTCCCAACATTATCACTTACGTAAATTAATGAACATTAAACCCGAATAGGGCCTAGAATCTTCAAAGTGCCATGGAAATTTTTTCTGCATGAATCTGTACGAATCCTTTGGCAAAGATGTTCCCAACACATCAAATTTAATTCTAATATTTTTTTGTTAAGAGTTAGATATAGTTAGATTCTTTGTTTACACTATAAAAGACAAAATTCAGGTGTTTTCCACTGTTTTTGAGCCTAAAAATGCCAGACTCAATTTTTAAAAAAAGTCTATTTCAGCGTGAGGTTATAATAATTTAACTTGCATTTTCGAAAAGAGTAGATATGTATCTGTAAAATATAAAAAAGTTTTTGAAAATCGGCCTTCTCGTTGAGGATATAGTAATTTCAATATGTATGTTTTCATCGATGCCACAAACATTAGGCCGGAAATGGTAATGTAAACAAAACTTGGCATCGTAGGCCAACTTTAAAAAATCGTAACTCTGGACTCGCAACTACGATTTGAAAAATTTTTGTTTTGTCCAATAGTACCATGTCTCTTCTATATGATAAAATTATCAAATAGCTCATACTCGAATTTTCATTTTTTGGTATTAATTCCATGATTTCTAAAGAGCTGGATCACAGTGTTCCCGTCCGGGTAGCCCGTGCATTTACATGTCAAAAAATCCGCGAAAATACGCAAGTTCCACGAATCCGTGTTTTTATTCAATATGTATCACACTATACTATCTGGTATATAGTATGGTGTATACCTATAACAGTACTAACACAGAATATATGTACAAAGATTTTAGTAACAACAGGACCCTCGACTAAAGAGCAAATTAACAGCAACACTAATACGATGTTGGCTGTGGAACATCCCTTTCAGTCTTACGTTTGCGGAATGCCTCCTATAGGTATTTCTTAATGCTCTTGTATTTTAGAACTGCCATAAGGCAAACACTTGTTTAAAAACTCCATTTCTATTAGCTGGGGATTTCTATTATCAAGCTTCAGAAAGGGTTGTGGCGCAGTGGTGTAATCCTCTGACATTGCAGCCAGAACAGTCAGGCGGAGTGGGATCGAATCCCGGTAGGGCCCCACCACTCGAGCGTCATGACAAAGGGTCACGGAGTCAATTAGGTCTGCTCTATTTCTGCGATCCCAGCGCTTGGCGCTGAAAAACGCAACTTCACCTTCACCTTCACTATTCGACGAAGAATGGAATCTCATCTTGGATAGCATTACAAACTCATCTCTCATCTCTCACCCAAAATAGATAACTACACGTCCCCTTGTACCTTCAAGTAAGTACAGTTTCGTCTACACTTCCCATTTCTCCTTGTACCTTGGCGAACACCCTTCCCCCTCCTCACGGCATCATACCGCACAACCAGCTAAGCATGGGTGGCGCCAAAAATCTTCCAACAGAGGGATTGGAACTTCCAACAGGGAGGCTAATGCCATAGACCTTTTAGCTATTCTGAAAAGAATCAGAATGGAACGATATTATGCTACATTCTGTCGAATTTTTGAATGTGCACAATTGTGATAGAAGCTCTAACGTCACTCGATCGAACCTCGTGTATAAAAATATATAAAAATAATGCCCGATCCAGGCTCCTTTGTAGAATAGCTAAAACGTCTATTGTGGCAAATTTGCTCCGACGATAACCAAAGTTTCCTCCGATGGCGGAGGCTAAATGCTTTCGATAGGGAGCTGTAGTCCCTCTAGCCCACCCATGTAGCTAATCCTGCTTGATCACCTTTTGAAAACGACCCTCTTAACCGTATTACTGTAGGGTCACAGGGTAGCTCACATTCCTGTAGGGGGGGGGGATTTTTTCCCCACAGTGAATAATGCCTCTAATTCAATAAATGTTTGGATAATTGCAAAGTTATTGATGAAATACGTCACATGTAGTTGAAATATTAGCACTATGTGGACTTTATCTCATTTTTAACCACATTTTTCGCATGTTTTCAATGACGTCATTATTCAGTCACATATGACAAAAATGGTCTTAACTCCCGTAAAAACAGCTGCTGAGGCTCTTTCTATCAGCTCTCGAATGCTATACCACACAACGGAATTAAACAAAAATTTATTTTTCCAAAAATTGGGTCACATGATTGATGATGTCATAGTTATGTCACGTGTCAAAAAATTTTTCTTCTAACCATAATAATGAGGACCGCTAAATTTTAGTCACATATCTATGAGGATTTATCAATAAAAAATTGCCTTGTATATCAAAACTTTAAAAGTTTTGAGGGTGGGGAAAAATTCCCCCCCCCCTACAGGAATAGGGTTAAGACATACCCTATGATGTGATGATGAGAGATGGCCACGTCGTTTTGCTCCAATCAGTCTCAATGAACAGTGATTTTCAGAGTGCTTTAAACCTTTTTGATTTGCTTTGCTGCGTCAATCCAAATTTGAAAAACCAGTCTTTGGCTTCAGTCCCTTCCAGTAAACTGCACGAACACATGTTACGGTTGATATATGTAGCTATGTTACCACAGAGAGGAAATGTGTGTAGACTAGTTCATCTGTGAAGTTGGCCATAATGGAAATGAAACAATGATAGATTGACGTATTAAAATTTCCTCGAGCAAAAAAATTCGAGGAGCAAACCATATCCAAAAAGATCGTTACCAACTTTGACGAAAACCTTTCTTTCTCTGGAAATCTCCCAAAAATCTAAAAACCCTTTCTTATCGGTAAATTTTCAGGAAACTGAACTTTAGGGGGGAGGGGGACAAAATATGTAACAAGAAATTTAAAAACATTTTCGATAGCAAAAGCCATATTTTATTAATTCTTCTAGCCTGTTAACAGGCCTTTGGCCTTTTGTTGATTGACCTCAGGCCATGATTCTTCCAGATAAGAAATCATTTCTCCGTAATACAGATATAGGACTAAACTGTGGCATGGCATAACGTATGGTTGGCATCTTAAAAGTGGGATATTGGAAAGGTGGGATATTTGTTTCGAAACTAAAAGACGGATAAGCCTGACGGAAGGTGATAAATATACCTCGTGAAAGCAAAGGCAAAACGTTTGCACGCTGAGTTCCAGGAATCACTATTCAAAACGAGACTAGTACACCAAATCAAGACCGCTCATCCTGGGACTCATTACGTCAATTGTTTGGACTAACTTTGTTGCACTTTTGAACACCCTTAGGAAAGAGGCTGCTTCTTAATTCGATTCGGAGCTCAAAGCAGTGTTTTAAGGAACTTAGCTCAACTATGGCTTGACAGAACAAAGTCTTACGATTAGGAGTACAAAGAAGACAGTTGATGAAAATGTCAAACCTTGTTTGTAGGTATTATTTTGTTGCTTACGCCTTACGCCAAGCATCAACTGACTTACTGTGAAGTTTTCAAATCGATGTGTCTTTCATTTGAAAAAACACGAGTGTTTGTGGTAGTATTTTTTGCCAAGGCTAGGCCCTTATCGAAACGAGGCAGATATCATCATTTCAAAATAATGGAGTTTGATTATGAGTCGTAGTTAGGAGCGTCCGGTAGCCTTTCAATAGCGATAACTACGGCCATATAATCAGTCTACTCACCATCAATCAACAGGTCAACTTAGAAAATAAAACTCTGGCTAGAATCGGTCATATTTTTCCCGAATTACAAGAGATTTCATAAAAGTGTTTGCCTCAGAACCGTTCAAAACAGGAATAAGCTACTGGATCGAGAAGTTAGAGGGCGACCTTGAGCATCTTGAGATAAAGAGCCAGTACTACTATTCTTGTCACCTGGGGATTTTACTATTCTACTATTTTGTTGGTTGTGTTTCAAATATTGTCAGGATCGACAAGCTGAATTGTTGGCAAATTAGATCCAGGAATCTGAGCCTGTTTTGAAGGGTTTTGAGATCGCAAAATTTCATCAAATCACTCACAGCTGAGGAGTGATACTACCGATTTTAAGCAAATAAGTTCTTATCAGTGGTGGCGTCAGGAGAACAGGGCCAGGGGCGCCAGGGGCTATAGCCCCCCCTTCGGAAGGATCGCCCCACGTCGGAGGAAATTTGGGGCTCTTGACAGAGAAAATTATTTTAAAAGGGTGAAGGAAAATTGCAACCCCCCCCCCCCTAGTCGCAAGCTCCAGTCCATCTGTTAGAAGATTCCTGGCGCCACCCTTGGTTTCTGGTGTTTGTCACATCTAAGTTGACAAAGCTTGTTGGCAAAATTGATGAGAGAATAGGTTATATTGTCATGAAGGGTGTATCATACTTTTTTCCTACCATTTTCGCCTTTCCTCTTAGTATGTATATGGGAGTGCCGTGTATGTATGTATGTATCATTTGCCACATAAAAATATATACAAGCTATTATAATGAATATAGAAAATAGATACAATACAATACTTTAAGGTTAAGAACGTAAAATAAAAACACCCCTAATTACAGTGGCAGGGATAGCATTAAAGGGTCAAGCTGACCTTATTTCCATAATGGTCCCCTTAGAGGTGCTGGTATAACGGAAAAAAACTACTGTAGTTGTTATCAGTACGAGAACACAGTTTGGTCGATGGAAACATGGTTGGGAGAGATGAGGAAGGGTCTTAATAGAATACGAATGTGTCATCTTCCTCTTTTTGTATTTGTTGGAAAAAATTTCTGCCATAACTGCATATAATACGCAGCTATGCAACTGCCAGTAAAAGAAATGGGACAAATATGGCCAAATCTTTGCCATGATGACGACACAACGAGCCAAAGAGCGTCAGAAGCCAAAAGTCACCAAAAGAAATATTTGTAACCACTGGGAAGGAGGTTAAGGAATACATTGCTTTGGGCCTAAGTGTTTTTGAGCAAGAATCACAGTGAAGATGTTGGCTTATTTTCTTCCTGGAGGAGCGTACTGGAGGAAGAAGGATCTGAAACAAGCCCTGATGTACCTTATCTTGACTGCAGTTCTTGCATTTGTCGTGTATGTATTTGCTTGGCCTCATACCCATCAAACGGGCCTGAGTAACACTGAAGTCACTAAAAGACTTAGGCAAGAAGGTAGCTTCCAAAATGATGGCGGAGAAGTGGATGTTTGCAAGGTTAGAGATCTCGCTCATGTGATGGGAATTAAGAATTGTGGAGCAAGGTATGAAGAACTGTCAAAACCATCTGTAGGACATAACTGGGTAGAATACAAGATAGCCATTGTTGCAGACTTAGATGAAGAAAAATCAAAAGTTCCTGACAAGAAAGATCATTGGAGAAGTTTTTACAAAGAGGGAGTCTTGAGGAAACATTTTGATGGCAAATATTCAGTGCAGTGGAATAGTGAAACAATAACACTTATTTCAAAGATAGCAGAAAAGGGACGTGGGTTAGAACTATCTGAACTAGCTGTGTTTCATAACAAATTATATAGTGTAGATGACAGAACAGGTATTGTTTACCAGATCAAAGATAGAAAAGTTGTGCCCTGGGTTATTTTGCCTGATGGGGATGGCTCTGTTGCAAAAGGGTTCAAAGGAGAATGGCTGACGGTGAAAGATAATGCGTTGTACGTAGGGGGGCTTGGCAAGGAATGGACAACTCCTACTGGAAAACTTCTTAATTATAATCCGCAATATGTTAAAAGTATAGGCCCTTCAGGAGATGTTGTTCACCATGACTGGAGAGATGTTTATGAGAGTGTGAAGACAGCATTGAGTATAAAAAGTCCTGGTTATGTAATACATGAAGCTGTTATGTGGAGTCCTGCCAAAACAAGATGGTATTTTCTTCCGAGAAGAGCCAGTCATGAAACATATGATGACCAAGCTGATGAACGACGTGCAACAAATGTTTTGGTATCATGCAATGAGAATTTTGAAGATTTTAAAGTGACTTTGATTGGAAAATTGATTCCTACTCATGGTTTTTCTTCATTTAAATTTGTACCAGGTACAAATGATGAGATAATAGTTGCGTTAAAAAGTGTTGAAGATGCAGGAGCCATAAGTACATATGTCATGGTTTTCAACATCAATGGAAATGTCATTATGGATGAAACATTTATAGACAATGATAAATATGAAGGCATAGAATTTATATGACATATGATAGGAATTACTCTATTTTTATGAATGCCATTCTCATTAGACTAATTACAATGGGTCTCTTGTTTCCCTGTGGTAAAACCTTGCTCAACAGGGACTCGTAATGAAACAGTGAAAATTCTGGCCCTATGTTCTGCATTTGATTGATCAGATCATGATCAAACGACTGCTTTGGCTCTTTTCAATGGTCACTCCTCAGAAAAAATCTGTGATAAAGCTACATTAAGCAGACATTTAATCAACAAAACTTGGTATAAATCTGAAGAAGGAAGTTCACTTTACCTGGTGAGTGCAAAATGAGTCTTTCAATGCTACATTTCCAGGTTTCTAAGACCAAAACAAACCAGAGGAATCTTCACCTTGTCGCAGCAACTTCGTTCAAAATCTGGTTAACTACATCATTTGAATTGAAAATTTGACAGCATTGTTATTGGCCAAATCTCACATCCTGATAGGCACTTTAGGAATCATGAAGTTTGGGCCTAAATATAGGGCCAGGTTTTTGAGAGTAATATTATGGGTCTCTGTTGACCAAAGCGCTATCATCAAGTCAAAGAGCACAGGGAAACAAGAGACATATCATCATAAGTCTATATTCTCATGTGAGCTAATTTCATTTATGAAAATCCACTGGGGGCATACTCTGTTGAGGAATATAAAAGAGGGAACTTCTGAGAAGAAAAATTGTTGTTCTGAGCTATCTGTGAGCTTCTGGTATGATTAGGATAGGAGTGCTCAGGCTGCAGTACAAAACATGAACCAAAAAAAAGTTAGATCTGGCATAAAAAGGGACCCACAAGATACTTTTTTTGCCTTATATACTCAAATTATGAAGTCAGCATCTCAAATATATATATGGAAACTTTCTTTAACATTGCTTGATTTTAGTGTTGTTTTTGTATATAAATTATGTTTCGGTAATTTTGTGGGGCCCCAGAAATATCTAGAATTTCTTAAATCCTATAAAAAGATTGTCCATATGACTTAACCAAGAAAATAACCTTTGCCTAAATTTTATACCCAAAAATGTAACCTGAGCATCCCTATGCTAACAGCCATAGGAGCAGAGATTTTGCAATAAACAAAGAAGTATCTTTTTTTATTTCCAGGAAATGCCCCTTCATCTCGGAACAAGTGCCCTTGAAGTGTCATGCCCCCTGGGCGCCATCCCATGTTTTAGGTGCTTCCTATGACCCTGTATCCTAAATACACCAGAGTACATCCTGGGTCTGTAACAAAGTGACCTGTATCACAAAGTGATTTGTATCATGGATATTTCACTATTTTTCCAAAGCATCTGTAACTTTAAGTTTTTCGATTTTGAAAAGAATAAAAGACTCGTGGACATCGCCCTGATTAAAAAAATACAATCAAAATATGGATTTCAGATTTCAGATCTCAGATTTTCATTCCCAATCAAAAGCCTAGTACCTACATTGTTTTAAATGTATATTTAATACAGCTATTGACGGGTAGATAACAAAACAGAACAGAATATCAAACAACAATACAAAAAAAATGAAATAATACTAACAAAATAATAATAACAAAATGCAGCATTAGACGAAAGTATAAACATAATCAAAATACTGTCATGTTAGGTGACTGCTTCGCTCTATATGACGATTTTAAGCAGTTTATGGTAAGAGGTAAGAATGGTAAAGTCGTGCCACATCTCCAAAATGAGCGTGCATGTGCTCCCTTTCAAGCATAATTGTTTCAAAAGAAATAGCTAAAGGTCAAAGCTGAAATTTTTGCCTGTAATTTCAAATCATGTCTACGCCTAGCGTAATAACATGCCAATTATTCTAAAGAAATTATTTCTTTAGAATAATGGCCTGGTTATCAGGCTAGTCTACGCCCATTTATAAAACCTCTGGCTTCAAGTGCACTCCAAAATTCTACTTTGTGAACTCATATCTCCGGTCCTAGGGGGAGGGGGGCACTCTATAAAATTTAAGATAGGGATGCTCATTTGGACAGATTTTTAATGTACCCAAAAAAAATGACAGGCCCATCCAAAATTTTCGAACCCAAAAAAGCCCCCATAACTATCCTTTTTGTAAAACAAGTTGAATTGAGAAAATTGCACCTTATGATTATGCACAAGATAGTAAAACTGATATTGGATGTGGAGACCATCACAGCAGCTCTTTATGATTTGTCTAAATCATCATGTTAATAACCAACTATTCTTTCCAAAAACTATATCAATGAATTGACACATAGAGTAGGTAAAACTTCTGATTCAGCATAATAAGGAAGAAAGAATTATTCAACAACCTATGGCACTTCCATTGATTTAGATTATAATTTTATAAATGCAAAGTTCAGTAACCCAAAAAATGACGCAAATTTTCAATGAATCCAAAAAATGACGGTAAGTGTTTCAACTCCAAAAAATGATGCCAACGTAGCGAAACCCGACCCAAAAAATAACATTTTCGTAAATTTCAAACCCAAGAAAATGACGCGAACATCCCTATCAAAATTTTCACAAGTGCCCCTCTGAGTCTCCGGTGCTCGATGATCTTAAAATGTTTGTGCATTTAAGTTGAAGATCAACAAATATGCATACGAGCGCAAAAAGTCCCGGTATTTTATCGTTTCGTTCACTTGTTTAATCAAAAGAGAGTACTTTATTTTGAGACACCGGGTATACCCGAGAATTTATCAGGTTTTCCATAATTGCCCCTTTCTGGGGAATCTAAACATCAAAACACCCCCCCCCCCCAGTAACGACCCTGCTAAAACATTGCCCCACCAAGGTTGAAGGATATGACCCGCCAAGAAAATTAGTTTTCCCGCTAAGTTTCCCTTTGAAATTTCTGCCTCCCCGGCAAAATTATGCAAGTTCCATCATAGATAATAGCCTTAAATTTCATTTCCGCGTCATGATATTTCGACTTCCCTATGAACACCCCCATACCCCCAACCCTCCATGTATTTAATGTTCTTATTTATTTATGCATGATAGTTTGAGGTAGCTTGCAACCAAGTATTAGAAATTTTTTTTCTAACCTTCCTCTTTGGGTTTTGAATTTCCAAACTTTTAATCTGCAATTACTTGGTTGCAAGCTACCTTAACTCATAGCTTAACGCCGTATTTACTTGTAGTATGTTGTTTGTCTATGTTTTTCTCCCTCCGTTGTTTTGTTGCGTACAGTTTCTTGTATTGTCCTCGTCTTGTTTCATGTAACCATGGGGTAGTCGTGTAATTTTCGCTGCTCTTGGTATCGTCCCTGTAGTGTCGTATAGTTATAATTAGAAAGTATAGTAAAATGTAACTAATATTGTAAATTTTTATCTGAATGTATAAAAAAAAATATTTCTAATCCTCCGCTGAAAATGTATGTTTTCGGGCCTTTTCGTAAATTCCCAGCAGGGTGTTAATCTTGTTACTGGGGGTGTTATCTAACAATAACAATGAGGATGTAAATCTTTTCGTGCAAGACATATTACGGTCACTACGGTTTGCAGTTACAATTATTGTCCTGTGAGAACTTTATTTCTCCATACCTGTTTGTTGATGGTTAAGTCTGAAAAATTGTCACCAGACACGAGAAAGTTGCCTGCACCAATATTCAGATCCATGTTGTGGAACCTCTTTCGGGATAAACTTCGTAGATCTCAGGCATGTGCTTCTTCTGCTTTTCCTTGTGATAAGCTGTTCTGGAAATGAAGTGTCATTAGTGCTCAGAAGTGAACAATACAACGAAACAGGATGTTCAGACGTGAAATGGTGAAATTCGAATTGAGACTTGAAATCCTAATGAAATAATCCAGTAATTTTCATGTTGTTAACCTTCGGCAAACCAAAGTGAACAAGACGGGGTTGCCGTCGATACCAAGATCAACGTGTTAGTTTACAAATCCAAGACCGTAAAAAAGCCACCAAACACAATCAGAGTTCTATCAAGTTCTATCTTACCTAAAAACCATGCTAAAAACCAAGAACTGTTTCTGTATGCGACCGCCTTATCCGTTCAGTGCCTGAGAACCATCCTTCCATCCTTTCTTTCGAAAACTGAGTGAGTTTATTTTCGAAGGCCTGCTAGATCTGAGTGGCGAGTAGAGCGACAGAAATGAGATTTTTAAGTAAGTTGTGCAGGTGAAAAGGACAATAACTTGATGATCTCTCAAGGGATGCAAATTCGCGTGGGATTCGCAAGAAAAAGAATCCATAGACAAAATCCGTATCCGTCGTCGGAGACTTGAGAATCTTCGAATTGCCACTGGCGTACTTTTACAGCTATGCGAAGACTTGATAGGTAATTATGGCTATCCAGTAAAAAAGTTCTACAACTTTATGTAGCAGCATAATTCAATAACCATCTGTCTTAGGCTCCCTCATGAATTTGGCCTGTTTAAAGGGAATAGACATAGGTATATCTCATAATCGCTATAAATAGGCCAGAGAAACGCCCACAAATCCATTGTTTCTTTAGCTACACAATGAAACCGGATGCGTCTAAGCTGTCGAGTACAATAGATTATATTTTTGACCTGGCCCGGGCCAGCTTTTAACCATGTCGATTCCCTTTAAGTGAATTACTCTGCGAATACAGACAGACCCGATTTGGACATCCAATGATCCAAGGTCGCAAAATTAAGACTTAAAATATACAATAAAGTAAAAACAAAAAATGTTGAAACCACGGCTCCTCCGCAAGAACTGTTGGAATATCATAAGGGAAAGCAAATTCCATACTTCCTTCATACATCTTTACAGAAGCTTTTCTCTTACTCCTCCGCAACGTAAGTAAAGTCCATGGGCAGGCTAAAAATGTACCGGCTGAATTCTTGAACTCCATGGTCGATTTGGTAGAAACAGAGCATAAAATCAAAGGTTAGCATGATTGGTAGACAATATTCCCTGTCTGTAACTAAAAATTCTTTGATTGAAAATACATCTGACTCACGTAGAATAGACCCATTTACAGAAAGAAAAGGATCATGGGTAAATAGGGCAAAATTTGATTCTTCGAACGCATGTTCCAACAATATATTACATTCCTCTTATACAGTAAAAACCCGCAAAATAAAAAACGCTGTCGAAAAGACAGAGTATTTAGATTCCATCAAAAATAGCCATAAGTTTGTTTATATATGGTTACCATTTCTCAATGAAATCAGCCTGAGGTGTCTTAAAAAGTGGGTTTCTATTTTTTGTGACGGTCTAGCTCGGCCCTGACCGCACATGGAATTATTGCAGTGAGATAACAAATTTAATGCTCGTCGGCTTCGACCAGTTCACAACCTTCAATGTGTACAATTTCTGAAACTGAAATCATAATTCGATCTGATCGAATATCTTTAAGAGTGTTTTCCTATTAAATCTTACTAACAAAGCTTGAATGAAGTCTCTCAATGAGTCAAATTTGCTCACATTTCCTTGAATCAAAAAGGCCGTGTATGTCGCCCCCGTCTCAGCTGCAAATTCGATCACACACCCTTCGATCAAAGTTACTTCGCTCCAATTTCCAAACATTAAGAAACTTCAGCATTGGGAAGATCCATTGACATATATCTATTCTATTCTAACTTGTTTCCTGTATCACATTACTCAGAAGGTACTCGAGTTGTGTCTAAGCATTTGAAAGACTTCAATAAACATTGTTTTGAAAAGTTCTGGAGGGAACAGGTAGTGAACATGAAAATTGTTATGAAACCTTTAAGAAACTCGTAAGAAACTCTCAGTACTCAAAATTTGATAATTTTAAGAAACTTTGAGTACTGACCCAAATTCTTAGTTTCGTATAAAGAAATACGTGTACCTACGAAAGCCTTTTGTTGACGAAAATTTTAAGTATTCGATTAGCGTTCGAGTATGTTGTTTACAAACGATTTCTTTTGAACTCCCGCCGTGGCTTTGAAGCAGAAGACTCGTGTGTCTGCATCCCAACCTTTTTGCCACACGTATCTTGCAATTTCCGCCGCTGCTCCTACCTGGAGTGGAGGGCAGTGGCCAGCGTGCAACATTCACAGGCGTTGAAAGAGAGATATCGCAGCTCCGTAGCTGTTTGATTCAACCATGAGTGGTGGGACACTAGTAAATTAGATTAGGTTAATTTAGCTTCTTTACCTACCTTGAAATGCCATAAGATTCTCTTCCTTGACATTGGCAGCCTTTCTCAGCCATAGTTCTTGCCTTGAACTGAAGAGCTCCATCACATGTGCTTTCAAAATGTTTGGGCCTAAATTAAACTTTGTTATCTCCTGCGCATTGCGTAGGCACAGCAATGCGCAGGAGATAACAAAGTTCAATTTAGGCCCAAACATTTTGAAAGCACATGTGATAGAGAGCTCTTCAGTTCAAGGCAAGAACTATGGCTGAGAAAGGCTGCCAATGTCAAGGAAGAGAATCTTATGGCATTTCAAGGTAGGTAAAGAAGCTAAATTAACCTAATCTAATTTACTAGTGTCCCACCACTCATGATTCAACCTGAATATTATGTGGGAACGAGAATTCCATGTTCGATTCTGGTCCATCATTTACTTACCGTTGACATTGAAATTCAATGCAATTATTAAGGTTCAGAAATAGATGTGGTAATACAATGGCAAGTAAATCATGGACCAGAAATGAACGTGGAATTCTTGTTCCAACACAAACCCTACCGGCATATTGTTCAGTTGTGAGTCTATGATAGGTGATTTTACCACACCAAATTTTCACGTCTAAGTTAGCCTTTGACTGATGGATTTTAGGTTTGCAGTGCAAACAAACGAAGCCTGTTTCTAGGAACGTCTGAAATATGATATATTCACCCCGATAAAATCATATTTTCGAAACTAAAATCATTGAAACTTGATACGAATAGGAAAGAGATTAGTTCATGCAAGTTTCTACGTGCATTTGTAGAATCTTATTAAATACATTATACCAAATGTAATACCTATCAAAGTCTCAGGGGTTTTAACAACATTTTCAATACATAATCTTAGATCTGCATGATTCAAATTAATTAATGACAAACAAAAAAATCTAGATATGTAATTTTACTCGAGTAAAATCGGCCAAATTATTCAAAAGATATTCGAGGTTTTGTCTCTGCAACAAGCCAGCTCTTTGATTAAACCAGTTGAAAATGCAGAAATGTGCTGATCAAATTTTTTCCAGTTAGCAGCTATAGAATAATGACAATTGCAGCATAAATCGTCTTACACAAGACGTTGGAATGAAACCAGATTCAAGAACTCTAGTTTGCATGTGTTTGTAACTTTGTTAGAAAGACGAAAAAGAAGGACGACTTTGTCCGAGGAAACTAATAGGGACTTTTAGCAACCGGGACCGCAACGCCAGCCAGAACGTCGTCGTGTATGATACAACCGAGCATAGTCGCCCACAAGTTACCTTCACAACAAGCCAAGACAAAATCTCCTTCTTCATCTAAATACTTTGAACCTTCTTTTTCCTTGATAATTAACATTTAAGATTAGTGAGCTTCACTTCGAAGATCCAGATCTGAAGAACAGCACGTTAGAAGCAGGATTTCCAAGTTATGCAATTGAAAAGGACAACTTCATAGACTCCCAAGTTCAAATTCGAACGGAAAACAAGGAGTCTTTTCAAGCCGAGGTTCGGAAACAAAGGACACATTTGCGTTGCCGTTGCAGTCGCTGTCCTAGTTGCTAATGGTCCCTGATCCGTCAGAGCTTCAATTCCAAAACGCTCCTGCGCATGAGCTTTAACCCACTGCACGGAGGACACATAATTTTGCTCGGACAAAGCATATCTCGTCTCCCCAACAAAATTAAATTGAATTAAAAAAATTAGGTATCTCTGATTACGGCATCAAAGACAGCTGAACGACATTGTTTACAAGCTAGATTCGATGGTTGGACCAGCTTGCACTACATAGTGATAAAGTTATATGCAGTCTCAAGATTGCGAACATGGACTTGGAATTCAACCAGAATTATAAAAACTATTCCAATGCCAGCATTTGGCCAAGCAATTCAACCAATTCATCTATGAATGCTGGGTCACAGTTTGATTTCTATCCCGTTCGAGGTACAGCCAAGATATTCTGTTACATCTTCTATGGGATGGTGGCCTTTTTTGGTGTCACTGGCAATAGTATAGTGCTATATGTTATTGGATATCGCAAGAAGAGACGCACCAGTAGTGATATTTTCATCTTATCATTGGCTATCGCTGATTTCTTGTCATCTTTATTTGCCCCGATGCTCATGCTCAATGATTTAATCACCGATAGCAAATGTTGGCTGTATGGTGGAGCTATGTGTTATCTTGTTCATCTGGTCGAAGGAGTTGCACTGGCTGCATCGGCATGGTCACTGTTGCTAATTTCACTTGATCGATACAGGTTTGTGGTGCTTGATTAAGTGAAATGAATAACCTGATCTAGAAGATGCAATCTCATATGACAAACACAATCCAATATGCAGGGCGTATATATCCCGGGGGAGGGGGGCACATCGATGTTTTCGGTACCGGGTATGTGCCGCTGGACAGGGTATAGTTTTCACCATTCTTGCTCCCGAGCCGGGTATCGTTTTCTGCAAAAATGCTCCCAAAAGGGTATACTCTTTTCAAATTTTTGCTCCCAGACAGGACTACAGTGTATTTTCTTGATCCTTTGCTCCCAAACAGGGTGTGGTTTTTTGGCCATTTTGCTCCCAGACGGGGGTATCTAAATTGAGGAAAATGCTCCCAGACAGGGTAAAAATCACAGCACCTCAAAGGCACACACCCGCACATATTAGGACCAAGTGCCCCCCGGGGTATATATGTAGTCTGGCTACTAGCGTCCATTTCGGAACATAGCAGTACAACAGTATACTGTATGAACATCGTGGTTTTTCATTTTCCCACTGTTTGCGGTATTTTGCTATTTTCCGATGCGATATTGCGGTATTTGACAACTTATTCGTACGGTATTGCGGTACTGGAACCCCCCACCCGAGGTACCCCTCATATTGGCTTATAAATGCCTGTTTTCTGTGATAATCCAGCCAGGGGGGGGGGTTCTCCCATAGTAAAGGTACCTGGGGATGTGCCGCCAGCAAGGGTATACTTTTTCGGACTCCAAGTCTATTGGCAATTCTAGTCGAATTTAGTTTAGGCAAGGATATGCTTTTTGGCAATTTTGGTTAAAGAAATGTCAAAATTCGGAAATTCCTGTGGAAAAACCAGATTAAAAATTTTTTTTTGTTCAGAGAATGTGAAAATTTAGCAAGTTTTGTCCATAAAACACCAACTCGGGGCAGTTTGAATGGAGAAATTAATGTAGCCAAGGGTATCATTTTCACAAAAATTGGTCTAACCAAACGGTTGCATTTTTAAACAGGGGGCAGCACATCCCTACCCGAAATTTAGCAGAGAACCCCTCCCCCCGTGATCCAGCCCATGGCAAAGAAATCAAAGCCAGAGAAACAATACACTGGGTACCAGAGCCTCAAAATTTACATGAAAGGAAATTAGTAAGAGAAAGTCTCTGGTACCCAGGGTAGAGAAACAACATAGTGTTCAGGTTCTTCTGTCCAATTTTATCCATTTTCACGATTCAGTTATGAAGAATTGTATCCATTAGGATCAAGTATGAAGAATTTTACTCATAAGAACTTTATAAAGTACAGAGGCCCCCAAAGGGGGGGTCGCTGGAGCCCTAGAGCTCATCATTTTGAAAGCTTGGAGCCCTGGTGCCCAAAGAATTCCCATGGCAATTTTCTCGAATTTTAAGAAATAGAGCCCCTGGAGCCCAGGGGCATGCAATGGAGCCCTGGAGCACAGCAATTTGTCTTGGTGAGCCCAGAGCCCATTAAAAGTTCGGTTCAGTTTGTGCAAAATGCGTAACAATTTTCCTTGCATCTCTGTGTCTTTCAAATTCGAGTAAAAGCGAAACTACTGCTATCTTTCTTATGCCTCACACTGTTCAAGCCATTGAAAAAACAAAAACAAACAATTTCTTCATTACATTTCAGAGTAATCGCCCGACCAATGTCTCCACGACCATCATGCATGATGCTGCTTGCAAGTCTTTTTTTATCTGGATGAGTTCATTCGCGGTGATACTTCCACTTATGCTCCAACTACAATTTACAGGGCACATCTGTCGGCCAACAAATCAAGCAATTATCAGTGACAAGAAAATGCGTTTCTACAAATTCTTTTGTGCGGGATATATCTGGATAATTCCTAACTTGATCCTAATTGTGGTTTACTGGCTAACGGGACGTGCCTTGAAGAGAAACACCGCAAAACATGCAAATAACCAGGCGATGCTAAAACGAAACGAAGAAAATGCCAAGGTTGTCAACATGTTCATCACCATAGTCAGCATTTTCTTCATTTTAACAATGCCATATGCTATTTTCTATTGCACTGTAAAATATATGATTTTGCACGATCCCTCATCTTACCCATCAGGTAGCAGACTGGTTGATACCTTGAATCATCTCTTTTATATGTTAATGGCTGCAAACGGATGCGTGAATCCGTTCGTGTACGCAAGAATGCAGAGCGAGATAAATAACTTCTTGAAAGGCCTATTTGGGCACTTGCTACACCGTGTACTGCGTTCGCATCCTTCAAGAAACACTGAAAGATACGGCTTTCTGCCGCGTCGTCAGTCACAAAGACCATCCATTTGACTACGCCAAATGAAAAGGAGCCATCTCCTGATTTATGGAACTTTCTGGAAAGATTAATCTATGGTGTTTGGCTGTGTGCCGTGGTATTCTTGCCAAAAAACCACTCAAACAGCGATAAAATTTCCTAAAATGTATCCGAAACGATGTCTGTTCTGTGACCCATAAGTCTCGTGACAAAGGAGCCTCTCTCCAGCCCAGATTTCGAACACAACTGCTTTGACGTTCGGCCAGGGACAGTACAGGTGGAAACTTCCAATATGAGCGAAGGCGGGTTTGCGGGAAGCAACAGAATCGATGGAATACAGCAGTCATGCTTTAGCACTCCTAGAAGGGCCAGCCCTCTCCACGTAACCGCAAAATGAAATCCAGGGACCCTCCTCACGTGCAGATGAGATGCTAAAGTTTTTCTCTGAAGCAAGAAGTTTCTTTCATTTACTTGCTTGAAAAATACCCAAATGAAATTTGACTTAGTCTCCATCTTGAATGAAGAAAACTCTCCGACATAGCACTGAATGCTCAGAATTTCTTAGTTTATACTGATGCAAGCTTGTTTCCTATTGAAAACATTCTCGATTGAAATACCCTTTATGAACTATTCAGCTCATATGTATGTATATATATGCAGATGTATAAAATTGGGTATCTCTGAACACAGCATCAAATACAAGCTGGGTGACACTGCCAACAAGTTGGATATTCGATGACTGGATCAATTTAGATTGCATGAGGAGTAGGTTGCATGCAGTCTCATGATTGCCAACGTGAGCTTCAACAAGAGCATGGACTTCAGTCTATGCTTCAATGTGGAACTTTTAGCAAGAAACGGTATTTCAAAGTACAAATATCGTGGTGGTTTATTTCATTGTGTCAACTGGGACCTTGTTGACTTTTCAGAGCACCATGTAAATAAAGACAGATGTATCGTTCGTAAGCTCTTATTCTTTTGATCAAATGTGGCCAAAAAAGTTTCAAGGTTTAACCGGTGATCCAAATGTGAATGCTTGGCAATATTGAATTCTACCACTTGAAGTGTTGCATAAAAAGGGCTGGGTCACGTAATGTAAACAAACTCCATTCGAAACGACAATTTCGCAGTACTGTATTTGTGATTGGCCATATCACAGAGATTTTCCATTTTTTTTCTCAAAACGAAGGTGCATGCAAGGTGTTATTCTTAAAATGGACTCTTGAAATTCGTAGAGAAACAAACGAAACACTTGTTTGTTGTATGATTGCAGAGATATTAGTGGATATTCAAAAGTCACTCTTTTTGCATTCACCACATCCATCAAAATTTATTCAGAACACAGTGGCCACATGTACGTGATCCAGGAGCCCCTTTAACGGGACCGTTTCAACCAGCATTTTTTGCATGTGCCAACTCTTGGTTGGCCTGATGGTGACAACAAAACCTAACCAGAAAGTGGCACGTGCAATGCATGCTGGTTAAAACAGACCTAGACTTGCCCCATAGAGCAACTCTTCAAGGTACCAGAGGAACTTTTGCTCTTTTCAAGCTCCTTTATTATGAAAATTGATCTCGTGAGCACTTATGAATCAAAATTTGTTGAAATCGTTCAATCATACTTGTAAAATCAAGGCAAGAGGACCTAACGACTCGAAGAAAACAGGCATCGATCTGGTCTTTTTTGGGCTTTTTCACCCTTCGTTCAATGGTGATAAAATTCGCCGGCTAGTTTGACCTTAGGAGTAACAGGTAATACGAAGTATCAACCTCTACTTATAGGGTGGACTTGCTTCAAGTCTCGAAGCAAGTCCACTTAAAGGGAAACCGCATAAGTAAGGTTTACGTTCACATGATGCCGGCACATTTTGAAAACGTCCTAGAAATGTCTCGGCACAGCCCTCCAAAGCAGCGAAGCCAGCATTGGACATCACGACTGTCTCTTTGAAACGGCTCATTTTCTCAGTATTTATCAACAAGTGTAACTCAACAAGTTATCTTACCTTGTACTCAGTGCCAAATAAATATAATCAAAATCTTCCATGTTCACACAGTTTTTCAGAATCCTGTGCCTCGGGTATCAGTTTCAGGCCCACTTGTTATTGAATGTTTACGCAACTTGGCAGACACAAAAATAACTGTGGGAAATTTTACTTTGTCAGCAACAGCCCATTATAAATCAAATAAAGTTTCTATAACGCAGGAGAAAGCGATCGTGAGGTAAACTCTCTTTAAGTACAACCAAATAGTTTATAACATGACAACTAAAAAATACAGCAGTGACGAATACACAAGTCTTATATGCTGTGAATGCTTTTCACAAACTTATATTCCAACTCAACTTACAGCACATTTACCCGGCTGGGGTACTTATTATATTTTGCCGACGGGATGAGCGGGATGTGCACTCCTTCGAGGGTATCGTTTTCCCCTCTTTTTCTAACGCCAGGTATCAAATGAAGGCAATTTTTCTAAGGCAGGTGGTCAAAAGTGTTACTTCATTGCTTTCCTGCGCATTTTCCACGTTTTGGAGCCGCCGTTTTTTAAAACCCGACTATTATGAACTTCTGAAGCCGGCTGAAAGAATTATTCTTTTGAGTGCACATCCCCGTACAATTGAAAGTCAAGTAGTCCCCCCGGGCACATTTAGTATTACCGGCTGACCCAGAAAAACGAATCGAAAAAATTCTTTTTAGGGAATATACAGGCTGCCCAAAAACATTATGCCTCATTAGACAACTTAACATAGATGCCTTGTTTGTTGATGTTGGTGCCTTAAGAGCAGAAGTCTTCAAAGCTCAAAATATGCGTCCATCTAAAAACCAGAGCTTAGGCCTAATCGGCAAATGCTTGAAACACATCGAACTTTGAAGATGAAATTAAAGAAAAATCAAGAAACTGCCCAATAGGTAATTTCTGGCAAAACAGGAAATAATTTGATCTGATATTTTCAAATTTTATCAAGGCGATAGTTGATTTATGCGCTGTGCCAAAGCTCTGATTTGGAGGCAGGAGGAGGTAAATTTGAGCTTGCAAGATAAATATTTCTGCTCTGAAAGCCCCCTGAAAGCACTAATACCAACCAACAAGGTATCTATGTTCAACTTAACCACAGAGCAACATTTCAAAGGGGAATAGCTAAGATTAAAGATAAATTCACATCACTGCTTCAAAAAAAATCTGTAGAATTTTTTCGGACAGCCGGTAGATACGAACTTCTTCAGTCTTCCTTCTTCTGGGTCGTCTGGTATATGAGTTATGTTTCAGGGCTTTAAAACTGTTTTACGGTTGAATTACAATATGAAAGTTATCGTCCACGAGATCGTTCATTTCCTAACATATATCATTTTCGCAGATTTTCAGCAACAAAATGTGTTCGTGAAAATAATGTCACGCTGATTTCATTCTTCACATACCACTCTTCTTGAAAGTTATGTCAATTCTCGAGCATTTGTCCCAAAATTAATCTTTCTCACAGCTTCTGGGATATTTGCCAAAAAGGGCATGGCACTGTTCCAATCAACAAAGCCAGACTAGAGTGGTTTCGGGTATCATGGGACATCGGGTGTTGTGGAACATTTTTCAGAAAATGAAGCCTAGCGGCCTGGAAATGAGATAAAAGGTCACCAATTGCACATGGTGCAACTTTTCAAACATCCGTTGTCATATTTTTGTTGAAATTAGGCAGCTTCATTATTTGGTGTACTGTCTGTATCGCTGATAACGAAGGACATCCGACGAACGTGATTTCTGGTCGCCATCTTCTTGTGACGTTTCAAAAATAGAGGCCCGTGTACAAACAAAAGAAAAAGCTTGTTCCATAATACCCGATAGTGTTCCACAATGCCCGACTCGACCGGGCCACAATCTTTTGTCACGCTGATCAACAACCAACGTTTGAGAAACAGAATGTATTGATGAAATGTTGGAGCAAACTTCGGCCTAATTGCTAATACCAAGTGTGGCCAAATCTATCTTGAATTCAGGTGACAATTTAACTTTTTCCCTTAAGTGTTCCATAATACCCAAAACTACTCTATACGCCGAACAGAGTTACATTTTCTCGTGACAAAGTACAGTTAAAACATGCACATGAGAACCAAAGCATCTTGTATGTGTCATTTCATTGTTTGCGGCCATTTTGGTGGACCACGAAAATGGCAACGACAGAGAAACCACCAAGGATGTATTCACAAAGCATGCAAGATGCAACGGCCCGATGAAGCAAACATTTAGGCTAAAAGGTTGGAAACTTTGTGAAAATTCCATCGATACTTGTTACAATGGATATTTCAAAGTTTAAGCTTATTACTTATGTGGTTTTTGCAGAGTTTACGTGCTCTTATTGGAAATAACAGGAGTTCAAAGCTACGCAGAGCAAGTCTTAAATCATCCTGTTGTATTTAATGGTTCGACACACGTGGGTGGGTATTATTTTGTCCTATTCATAGATTACTCCATCTAGCTCCGTTCATTCACTTTAAATTGCCTACTACCCATAGACGACCGCGCTAAAGATGGAGCCAGGGAATTGTTAGCTATGATACTTCGCTTGTGAGATCATTCCGATCAATTTGATTGGATGACAAACCATAAAAGCCGCCGCAAAGATCACTGTCAAACATCAAACGCGGTCGTTCTCATATGCAGGTTCTTACTGTGCGTCCTGATAAGACGAGGCAACGACGAGATATCTGTCTTCTACCAAGACCACGCGGCTCGAATCTTTGCACAACCTTATAATCAAATATGTACACTTTTAAAGGTGATCTGAAGCGAAAATTTTTATTGATGCAAACGAGGGGCCCCGTCGATTGATAAGAAATCCTGTTGAAATTTTTTTGATACCTCATCTCGCTTTTAAGTTATTCAATGATTTTAAGTTTCAGTTGATGAAGTCATTTTGTTTGCAAATTATTAGGATTCTATATGGAAAGAAGCTGTATCTGATCTTTGGAAGGTTACAGTTTCAGGAGACATTTCAGCTGAGCAGAATAAATGCAATAAACATTGTTTCATCAACTGATGCTACCTTTAGAAAGGCATTTCATGTGAAGGAAAGGTCGTTGACTTTATTTCCCTTTGGAAACGTGGTCAACCTTGTATACTTTCTCGTACTTTTTGTAAACAAAATGACGTCATCAGCCAATCGTACAAATTAGTGGATAACTCGAAGATGAAACAAAGTATCAAAAAAATGTTGATGACATTCTTCATCGCTTAACAGTGCTATTCATCTGCATCAATAAAAATTTTCGCTTCAGATCACCTTTAACCTATTAGCCATAATTCCAGATAGAGCAGTTTTGATATCATCAATACTTTTGGAATTACAGCGCTTTTAAGATTTATGAAACGATGAACAAGAGGAGGCATCGGAAGCTTTGGCAAAGACTGAAAGCTCCACAAATTTCTAATTGATTGAGGAAAGTCGAAATGACAATTTGACGATCCACACGATGGTAGCAAGCAGAAGTCTGTAGCTTTTATGGTTTATCATTTAGCAATTTGATGACGTCAAAACTTGAAAATTATCGGAAAATATCAAAATGCAGTAACTCTGAAAACAAAGACGACATCAAAAATGCTCTGTCTGGGATTATGTCGAACGACCTAAAGTTCCTTTCGATCTATACAGTTGAAAGAATTTGGCAATAATATTTTTAAAATATTTAATCTTAAAGTTTTGCAAAGACTGGAGCCTATGCTAACCACGAAAGATGTTAGTTAGTACAATTAAATTCATCTCGTGTAGCAAAGATGACGCAATTATATGACAAACAACTTATTGGCAAAGCAGATTCACGTTTAACTGCTGGCAAGATCTCTCCTGACCAAAAACTTCCTCCTAAGGAAGATGGTGACAAGAGAAATGTTCCAAAGTATCAAGGGGGAAGTACCAAGGACCAAAATGTCTGGTTCTTAGTACCCTTAGATCAGTAAAGGCACCACTGAACCACGAATATCATATCCATTAGAAATGAAAAAATTTTGTTACATAGAAATGACAAATACATTGGAAACGAGACTGATATAAAAGGTGGGTCATTTTTTCTTTTTCGTTCATTCATTCATTCATTCATTCATTACCACATCTAAAGTAGGCTGGCAGAATTTCGAGCTATTTCTAGTTAACTTAGGCCCACCAAGTATGCATCATCCAGGCATAAGACCACTAGTTTAACGTCATTTCCAAAGGACAGTGAAGACTGTTGCTTGGTCAAGCATCTGAAATGTCAACCATCCAGATTTTGACCACACAAGACTGAGCTTAACTTCAGTTACCTAATGAAAACTGTGAAAGCCGGTCAGCCACTCACCACAAGATTTGTTCAAGTTCACCGAAAATGTGCTCATTTCCACAGAAATTCCTACCAGTACCAGGTACCAATGATATCAGCACCAGGAACTATTTGGGGTCATTACTTAGTACCAGGCATAACACCCTGTCACCATCTTCACCGAGCCTAAGAGCAATGCTTCCTCACATGAATGCAAAACGAATTCGACAAAATCGAGCGGGGAAGTGACTGGTATTGAAAAAGGGCGAGAAATCTTTAACAAATTGCATCAGAGATGCACATGCCAGTATTCAGTATTAGTAGACATTTAAAAGAGAAAATCTTTCGATCAATAACAACTGAAAAGCTACTACAGATCTCCAACCTTGCAAAGAAAAAGTACCAAAAGAATCATTAAGGTTCAATGAAAGTTATATTACCTTGTTTACTCGTTTGTGTCACTTGGATTTTTCATCTCTGTATCACCATTCACTGTGTCATCCTCTTTACTGGTATCAACAGTATCCTCAATCTTCTTGACTTCGTCAGCTGTCTCTCTCCTCCCTTCTGAACGATCCGATTCGACACTGGCCCTATTGCTACGTCGATGACTTCTG
Source organism: Aurelia sp. 3 sensu Dawson et al. (2005) (assembly GCA_964020215.1). Lineage (NCBI taxonomy): Eukaryota > Metazoa > Cnidaria > Scyphozoa > Semaeostomeae > Ulmaridae > Aurelia > Aurelia sp. 3 sensu Dawson et al. (2005). The sequence continues at coordinate 27,410,682 of OZ026573.1, read as the reverse complement.
CTACCTCGGGAACCACTTCTACTTCGGCGGCGCTCACGACTCCTGCTCCTACTTCTCCTTCTTCGTTCACGACTTCTGCTTCTCCTGCGATCTCTGCCTCCCCTGTCTCGACTGCGACTGCGTCTTCTGTATCTATCACGGCTCCTGCTTCGTCTTCTACTCTTATCTCGGCTTCTGCTTCTCCTCCGTTCACGTGAGCCTCGTCTTCTTGATCTATCTTTACTCCTACTCCTACGGTCACGACTTCTGCTTCTCTTATCGCGGCTCCTGCTTCTTCTGCTATGGCTTCGACTTCGTCTGTCCCTGCTCCTACTTCTTCGTCGTTCTCTCTCTCGTCTACGATCCCTGCTTCGGTCTCGGTCTCGGTCTCGGTCCCTCTTCTCTCTGCTGCGGTTACGGTCCCTACTTCGGTCTCGATCTCGGTCCCGGTCCCTCTTCTCTCTGCTTCGATTGCGATCTCTACTGCGCTCTCGCTCTCTCCGTGTTGAGCTTTCCTTGCTTTTACTTCGTTCTTCGCGTTTTTCTTCACCTTCTTCCTTTTCAGCTTTTCCGGTTTTCTCTGCTTCCATTTCTGCCCTCAATTTGTCTCTCCATTTCCCATCCTACAAAAGATCCAAAAATGATGAAAATCACTATCTCGAAATGATGCAAACGCCACACATGAAAGCTTTTGAACTCTGATGAAATGAAGCCGAAACGTGCAATGGCAATGTTGTGCTTGACCACAAAAGCAAAAGGGTTGTGCAACTGAAGACTGGGCTTCTTTTACGGCAGAAATTTAAGGCAGCGGCCACGTCAATAAAGAAGTCATTTGAGTGCTTATATCTGAAATGTAGGTAGGTGTACAATAACAGCACCCACTTTTAAGTCGATTCAAAGCTATATATAAAAGCAGAAAGTAATCTTTTCGTTTAACTCCTTATTTACATGGCTGTTTATTTTATCTTTATCCCTACATGTAAATTTTCATGACTAGAAATAGTTTGTTGTATTTCACAGGGCACACTGAAATTCAGTATTCATTCAACTGCATACTTAACCCTGTTTAAAGAATACAAAATCAATCGAATGTAGGCTCTTGTGTAGCTCGTGTGCAGCTCGTGTGTAGGCTCGTGTGTAGAAAATCATGTGTAGGCTAACACCATAGAGGGAGGCTTTGAAGAGAGCCTCCCTCTCTGCATTTAACATCTAAGTCATTGGATACATTTTCCCCTTCCAATCAAAAGAATAACTGATTGAAGAATTTAACAGACGAGCGATTTTTCTAAAATTCTGAGATTAAGACCTTTTGTTGAATGAAGACGGCCCACTGCCTTAAATCGCCCACCAGTCTTTGATGAACACTGAAAAAGAATAAAACATGAAAACACTGCAATAAACATGGTTTTGTGCCGTTTGGCACCCATTCGTCCGTTGCCGTCTCTCAAAAATATCATTGAAATACCTCTAGGCCATATTGTTAATTCTTGTCTTGTTCACTCGAACATCAACAACATGTATATGCTGATCTCAACCGTTGTTATATAAGCTGTAGAAATATCAAGTAAAATCGTGAATCCACTGCCAAATACTTTTAGTAAACATTTAATGCTCATAACATTTCAAACCCAGCACAAAACAATGCCGGGATGGCTCAGTGGTAGGACTCTTAACGATCTGAGGGTTGGTGGTTTGATTTCCAGCCCAGTCAAACCTGCGAAGTAGAGTGACGAAAGTCACCAACTCTCTCAAATCGCAGGCAAAAAGGAATCAAGAACTGTGGTCACACGAAATTTGATCACATATGAAATGAAAGAGTTCATTTAGGTGCACAATAGACCGCTTACCTTCTCACCCAGGAGCAAAATGCAGTACTAAAATCTACCACTCCTTCAAAGAACACTTTGCACAGCCAAATACATTAGCAGATGGCATCTTTTCAGGGAGTGACATCTTTCCGAATTCGCATTATTTTCAAAGTTACAACCAATGAAATATCATGTTTACAAAAACAACTTGCTTCGCTCTTGATAATTTCAATTGGATTCAACTCTGAAACTGGTGTTGCAAAAGTTGCAAACAGGATAGATATTAAAACTTCAATACAAAGAGAAAGTTGTCATGGTTTCGTCGTAACCAATGGTTACCAACTTCGGACCAAAACCTACCTGCACATCAAGTACGCTACCAGTCATGCAAAGATTAGAAAAGCCTATCAGCAATTAGATGCCAGGTGAAAATATCCACGAAAAAAAGCAATGGACGGGTAATGCAGGAATAATTTTGCGTTATCGCAAATCTCACTTGACATCATGTATGTGACTGAATAGTGAATAGCACAATTACAGAAATGTAAAGCCAGCATTTTACAGTGGTCATCTTTAGATATAATGCCCAATCAAAAATCTTGGGGATTATTGTAAAAATAGAAAGCAGTTTTTTGTAATCATCTGACCCCGCTGACGTACACCAGATGCAAAATAGATGTCGAAAAGAACAATAAATAATACAAGCAACTTCAAACGTTGAGATCAAGGGTAAACAAGCTAGAAATAACATTAAAAGAATCAGGAGCCAGAACAACTGACAAAGCTTTTAAAAAGTCAACATAAGATAATAAAAGTTAAACACTGAGTAAAAACCAAAACATAATTTGTTTTGAATTGTATGAAAACTGAAGCTTACAATGGCAATAAGACATAGCAACTAAACAGCTAGTAAACAAATAGAAGAGAGAATGGGGTATAAATGATGCCTGCAGTGGAGACAAGAGTGGCGAATACCTTTAATGTTTCCATAGTTTCTTCAGATAGTTGGATGTTCCGCTGCATCACGATTCGTCATCAGCAAAACTCTTGCTCATTTGTGAACATAAGGAAACATAACAAAAACTTGAAGGACTGAGCATGAGTGTTAGAACAAATACTAAAATGGGCACAGCCACGAATTTCCGCTGGAAAGTAGGACTTTGAAGAAATTGAAAAAATGCTTGGTATGGTTTCTTCGTTTATTATCCACGTGAATGCAATACTTGCAGACGACAAACCTTACGGTTTACAAAGAAGATACATTTTGATAGTTGAAAGATTATTTAAAAGGACAAATCCGGGGTTGGTACGATTGATAATAATGACAATAATATTGCAATGAATGGTGTATTATATTTTTCCCATTATTTTTCACCTTTTCCTTTTAAAGCTAACTTTTCAACTATACGATATATGCAAAGTGACGTCATATCTCACAAAGAACCTGCGTCTCACTTTCAATGAAAACGAGGCTGTACCATGTTTTGCCTCTAAATCCTTGCTAGCCCCTTTATGTGCACATACAAGAAAATGGCGACACAGCGATCAAATTTTGCCTAAATTCGCAGAATGCTTACTCGTTTACAGATCTTAGGCCTCTCAAAATAGTGAACAAGGGTAAGCATTATGTTGAATGAAGTTGAAAGATCCATCTAAGAAAAATTACTAGGTTTTGATTCACATTAAAATACTTAAAGTCTGTGAAAAGCAATTATCTTTGTTTACAAAGTGATAAAGATGCTTGAACTCGTTATTGAAACAGATGCATTTGATAATTAATGTTGACTATATTATTTGTTCAGCTATCAGCTGTAGTAAATCTTTATACCAGGTGATCAAAAAACCTGGAACTTCTTGTAAAATTATCAACTTTGATTATGAAACAGCTCTAAGGAATTTCTTTTTTGTGCACTCATTTCAAGGATAAATTAACCTTAGACAAATTGTAAAGTCTTGAAATTACTCTGAATTTGTGGCAATTTGTGCTAGAAGTCACCTGGTTTAGAAGCATGCAGTAAGAGTCGGCAAAATAGAAACCACTTCTTAAGAACCCTCAAGCTGATTTGCAGAGTTATGGTGCCCTCCTATATTTGAATGGAAAAATAAATAACCTGATTTGAAAAAAGTTGTTCCTATTTTCAGGTTCGTTCTGTTCTCCAAAATCTCAGAAAATATTTTCAATATGAATTTTTACTCTACATCAAATTTGCCGCCTGCATCCTTGAGAAAGCTCTTTTATCATGTAAACTCGGAAGTTTATAAGAAATCTTAACAGAAAACCTTTTATGCTAAAAAGGATCAATTTTCTTGACTATGGCTTCCATAAAACCTCAAAACCATCTTTCTCATAACTCTGTTTTAGGCTTTGAATGCACTGAACTGATTCTGATTGGGTGATAAAAGCTAAAATGGATAGCAAAAGATTACCGAGTTTTAATGAAAATGACTGAATAGGATCAAGATCTCCTTTGGACCACTATAACAAATATCTAAAGCCGTTTTAAAAGTTGTTTGCTGAGAAATTCTTATCCTTCCTTTTCTTAATCATCATCATGTGTGAGTTGTGATAGCTACACACTTTTCCACTTGCAGCCGCCATTATGAAAACGTCTGCATGACTCACACTGCTCTTACAGGATTCAAAACGATCTTTGCTCACTATTTTCTTGCCATCTTCACTTGTGAAAAATACCGCCTTTAGAAAGAATATTTTCCCCAAGAATTTATTGACCAATGACTTCGAGATTTTGGAAAAGATCAGAATTAAATTGAAGCATAGTGACATGTGGTGAATTCAATATGTGATTGATATTGATGACGATGACAATGATGATGATGATGATGACGATGATTGTTATGATGATGATTATGATGATAATGATTGTTATGATGATGATGATGATGATGATGATGATGATGATGATGATGATGATGATGATGATGATGATGATGATGATGATGATGATTGTTATGATGATGATTATGATGATAATGATTGTTATGATGATGATGATTATGATGATGATGATGATGATGATGATGATGATGATGGTGATGACGATGATGATAATGATGATGACAATGATGATGATGACTGATAACGACTGATGTTGATGATGATAGAGACAACTGATGATCATGGTAATTGATGATGAATGTGATTGATGATTATGATTGGTGACTGATATGACGGTGATGATGATCAGCATAGTAAAGTTTGAAATACCTTTCAAAGTTGTGCTGTACTGCAATATGACTTATGGGTGATTTCCTCAGCAACAAGAGATCATATGAAAAATTCTTACCCGCATTTCTTCGACTGTAGCTTTGATTCTTGCATATCCAACATGTTGTTTACCTTGTAAATGATCATCAACTCTTGACTGTGCATCCCCAACGATCAAAAATGCGCCACAGATCTCACACACTTCCATCTGCTTCTCTTGCGATGACAATGGATTCAACTTGCTCTGAAAAAAACATTAAATTGTATTTGAAAACAAAAGTAATAGCATAGTTTCCACTTAATCGAATTTCCTCGCAAAGGCGTCAATGAATTCCTTCACTTACATTCCATATAGACATCGGTCATTGTTGCATATGTAACCAACAAACAAGGGCACATTTTAGCACACAATAGCATCAGCTGCTCTTGATTGAAACTGGAATTCAAAGCGATTAGCAATCGCAAACAAAGGAAATTCTCTCAAGCAGTAAATCAAACAAACAAACAAACAAACAAACAAAGCAACCCTGTAGGGAAAACTTTCACCTTGTGTGCTAATCATGATCCTTTGTGGCACCAAAGTCGACTTTTGTATGATCTGAAAGTCCTTTTGGGCCTAAATTCCTTTGTCTTGCTTTTTATCCTGCGCATTAGAGGTCATGGTTAGCAATGGGTCTTTAAGAGAAGTTAGAAGTAAATACCGAAAGAATGATGAGCCTACAGATCTATCTTGTGGATATTGTTTAGTTGATTCAGGACCTGAGTAGACATTACAGGTATATGTACCTCAAAAAAACATGGTACCTCAAAACATACAATGACGCATATTGTTCAATGATTTTTCGAAAACAACATCAAATCTAAAACTGGTTATTATTTTGTATTCACAATGTTCACACGTTTAGGAAAATTGCTCACAATTGCATCATTATAATTTTCTGTTGAAACCAGGGGGTAGAATTGCTGATTCCTGATGGCAGTTAAAACCACAAATTTTCAATGAATAGCTCCTAAGATACTGTGAACATGAATTTAAGTTCGCAAATTCAGTAATTGATGTCTCTTAAATATCTCCTACTTGTCACTTAAAACAGAAAATCCACATAGAACCTAACATTTCTAAGTAATTAAGCAGCAAATAGGTACCAAACAGGTTGCTGAATTTGTACGTTTTGAGGAACACAAAAGAGAAAACTTGCTTGTATATGATGGATTATAACATGAAGTCAACCAGGTTCACAGCTTCAGGTCCATAGGGGGGAAGAGGGCTTCATGAGTGCTAAAATGATGAGAATGTGTCCATGAAAAAACTTTCCATCCCTGCTGTATCTATTCAACTGAAAGTTTCTCTATGTTTTATGTTGAGGTACATATTGTGTTTGTTTTGCAGCGCAGTAGGGGCAAACCTTACATATAAGTTTACATTTCATGTAATGCTACCGAGGCAATTTAGTGTGTAATAAAACACAAAAAACATTAGGGCTGTAGAAGTTACGGATTCCAAATTATTGGTGGATATGTCATTGTATGTTTTGAGGTACACGTTAAAAAAGGCCAGAAAATTCAAAAATGAGCAACAGCAGGATATTTTATCTTACAACACTTAAACCCCTTGGGAAGAAATTGTACTGTCAAGAAGCATGCAATGAAACAAAAATTTTGAAAAAATACATCTTCTGTAAGATTCCTTGTCAAAAGTAAATTCTTTGTATGTTTTGAGGTACATATACCTGTATTTCCCTTATGCCTTTAAAATGCGAGGATTGCACTGCCTTCTGCTCGGATTCTAACTCAATAAACAAAATCCACCAGGCAGATCTTTAGATTCATCTATCTTCTTTCGTCTTTCATCGTAAACTCGTGACCTCCTATGAAAACCACTATTGACATGCACAAGAGAACAGTTTGCCCAACTGGCTTCGGGGCAACTTTTGCGGCTTTGTTTGTTTAATAATATTGGTTGAGAAAATTTCTCTTAACTGCAATAGATCGTTTAGCTATTCTCAAAAGAATCAAATAGAACGAAATTTTGCTACAGTTTGTACAAAATTTGCATGTGAACAATAGCGATACAAGCTCTAATGCCACTCTATCGAACCTTGCAAATAAAATGTGTAAAAATAAAGCTCGTTCCAGGCTCCTTTAAAGGATAGTTACAAGGTACATTGCTCATTGCTTTCAACTGCAGTGCCATTCAAAAGCAACTGATTCTAGTTTGCAACAGTCAACTCTACCTGAATAGTTGTTTACACTCTTCTCGTTTAAATCTTTAAAACGAGCTTGATAGGGAATTTGCCAAGAGCTGAAAATTTAAAATTTACATTCGCTAACAAATTTGCCTGTTTGTTGTGAAAGAGAGAGAAATTCCGCCCTTTGTGACTCAGCTCATAAATATTAGCGAAAATGGAAACCAGTCCTTACTGAAGACTTTATGGAAATCTGGTGTATCATGCATTTTGATTTGCAAAAACAAACCAAATTTCCGTTCATAAGCCCACACGGTGCACAAAAAGGTTCACACTTTTGACAGGTCATTATAAATCATACATACGAGTGCTTACGTAATCTATGGTGAAACTCCTAAAAATACTCAAGAACCAGTTTTATAATTTTGGCCACCTACTTTTCACGCAACAAACGATCTCTTGTAATTCTCACTCTGGAGACACCAAAACTGATCGACAAAAAGGGCTAAAATTTTCAAAAGACTGGATTGGGCCAGTCAACATAATGAGAAACTCGTAGAAACGACGGGAATCGAGGACGTGATTTGTAATGATCATTTGCACGAGCAGTCCTTGCACAATTCATAACTTTTATCACGTCAAAATCTATTGCTTCTCTACAATTCTAACAAAGACTTTGTGTTGGTTACAAGTAATTTTACTCTGTCATCAGCTACGTCACTCTGGGATCACATTATAGTTGGATTGCCTTAACAAACTTTAATCAATCATTTTTTGATAGATCTAGGCAGTATCTAAACAAATAATTTCTATGAAATTGGTAGTAACTCAGGATGCAGCCTTTCGAAAAACAGACTTAAGGTTGCGTGCCACTATTACGGATGCTCACTGTTTCCATCATCAACATTTCAACTTGGCCTGTCAAAGTGGGAACTTCTCTGGTACACTCAGTGTATTCCTATCTGAAAACTCTACCAGCACCATTTCTACAATCTGTTGGTTTTCCAACAGGGTTTCAAAAAGGCAATGTTTGCCTCCATCATCAGATGTGCTCTGTAATCTTTTGAGAATCCCGTGACATATATTAGGCATTCATTTGCTTGGCCGCTGAGAAAAGCACTTCAAATTTTGGACTTTATCTTTCAATGGGACAAAAACGATACGTTTGAGCACTTTAATTTCAACAATTCTTCCAATTTGTTATACAGTAGAAACCCGCATAAAAGAGCCTAGGATTTTCTTGGGCAGCCTGCACAGGTTCTTGATTAAGTGCCTGTTATTCTAAATTCCAGCCTGCAAGGTTCTTAAAGAGGTTCTTATATACAGCACTCACCTTGCACACATTAATACTGTTTTCAGCACAAGAAATCGGTAAAGACTTTTTGAGAATTCCTTGAGAATTCTCGAGAACATTTTTAGGTTAGAATTATTGTTAAAAATCTCATAGTCTTTTGTACCACTGAAAGATTCTGATCACAATGTCAAGAATTCTTGAAAGTCCTGATGAATTCTGAAGACATGAAACCTGCTATATATAAGAACCTCCCCCAGTGTCAGCCTCTGAGAGGTTCTTATTTAGGGGGTTTAAAATATTGAAGGTTCTTTAATGCAGGTTTCTACTGTATTCTCCTGCCATTCAATAACATCTTTGCACAAACAGCAGTACCAAAGCCAATATTTCAAACCGTCTAATCAATAAAGTTTTGGTGTTTCAACTAAAAGTTAAGTTATCATTTTTTCAAATATGTAAATATGTCAGTATTCAAAAAGGCACTGTGCATCATCTATCAAGACCCATCAAAGAAATGTATGGTCTTCTAAGGGTAAAATGGGTACATTAGGGTAAAATGGATACGGTGAAAATTTTGATAAATTTTGCAGAAATCTCTGCTCACAGTTTTCCTCTGGCTAAAACTGCTCAAACTGAAGGTGAAGTTTCGGTTTTCACCGCCAAGCGCTGGGATCGCAGAAATAGCTAAGCACTAATCAAGTCCGCAACCCCTTGTCATGACGCTTAAGAGATGCTGGTGGGATTTGAACCCTGTCAACCTGACTGTTCTGGCTGCAAAGTCAGTGGATTACAACACAGCGCCACAACACCTTCTACTACCCTCCTTGACTTAGTGAATGTTAATTCATCTACCCCGACCATTTTACCATAGTCTACCCATCTTGCCCATGCAGACCCTCCTTTTTGTTGCACACCCAATATAAAAATGGTCAGAATTGCGACGGCCCTAACCTTCATAGCAATGACTTTATCCATCCAGTCCTCTGATTTCTTAAAGAAAATTGTTACAAATAATTCGTAAAAAGCTTCTAGGCACAGTGAAAAATTGAAATAAAGTAATGTATACCACCTGTCTGCATATTTCTAAATTAATGAAATAAAAGCTTGCATAGATTATCTTATATTTCCTAAAGTAAGTCAATTTGACAATGGCCTATTTCGCAAGGAAAAAACCAAGTATTTACAACAGACTGCCTTCTCTTTCATTAAGGAACATTGCTTCCTACTTGTGCATTGAATCCTTAAGACTTAGCTCTTTCCACATCTATGCTTCTAGGACATCAGCTCGTAAACTTGACGTATCATAACTTTTTGGTTCACTGTGTACAATGTATTGGATAAAATATCAAGTAACTACTACCCTACAGCTCCTCAATGCTTGACTTGATGCATTAAAACTAGTTTCATTTCAATAAAAAATTGCAACCTCCAATGAGGCCCCTTTTACACAATACTTTTATCAAATTGAAAACAGTATGAAAGCATGCCGTTTGGTCCTCTGTTTACACCAAACTTTTTTCATAACTGGTACAGAATGAAGATGATTTTGAAAATGGACAAATCTGAAAATGGCATGAAACCCATCACCGGCTTGAAAATATCACAACAAGGGAATAATTTGCCACCCTTTCAATCCGTAATGAAATTGTTCCGAAACCATTCCGCTTTCAAGTGTTTACAATGAAACGTTACATGCCAATTTCAAATTGTGCCATTTTAAAAATCGTTTTCATTTGATGTTGGTTATGAAAACCTTTTGGTATACAATGCAGGGCCAAAATAGTGTAATTTTGTGGCTGTTGTTTTCATTTGTGTAAATGGGACCTAAACAGAATCAAATTTTCTACAGGAAACTTTACTCTGACAGGCCTTTCTGAAAGGCTACAGTTTCTTAATAATCAACACAATTCTTATCATAAAAGTAATGACTTAAATTGCTATAAAACGGAATTAGCAGAACGAAACTCATTTCATTGCGGATTGCTGAAAATACCATTTCTTGAAAAATATACTTTCATCAACAGTAAGATTATACTTTTCAATGTTATTTGGTCTTGGCAACACATATATATATACTCTTTGTTTATAAAAATTTTGGCAAACCATAACCAAGAAGATGATTTATTAGGCCTGAAAACGTTTCATAACTTAAAGTGTGCCTTGCAGCAGCATTGAAATTTATGGAAGATATAACAGTTTCTTACAAGTAGATTTTATAAAAAGTATACAACCTCCTTCACATTGATACTAACCATTTGTACCATGGTCTCTTTCTCCTCTTTAAGCTGTTCAACTAATTTCATAACACCCTGGGCTTCCTCAACTTTACCATCTGAGCCTAATGTCTCAATCTAAAAGACAAATTCAAAAGTGTGAAGAGGAGTCAAGAAGAACCTTGTGATTTACTGTAATGTAATGTGGTGCAATGTAAAGGCAAATGGTAACATGGTGTAATTTTATGCAATGTTATGCAATGCAATGTAGCATAATCTTGTGTAATGAAATGTAATGTAACTTGATGTAATGTAAATTAACATAATCTGGTGTAATGAAAGGTAATTTGATGTAATCTACTGTAATTCAATTCAATTTCATTTGCAAGGCCATAAAAAGAAATAGGCCTTGGGATCTTATACAAAGCACATCAGACTTGATAAGCTCTGCTTCTTCTGGAGTGCATGAAATCATATGTAATTAGCTTAAGTGATTTGTTTTCAAAGAATCATTTCATCATTAACATCACCAACCTTTTAAAGATTTGGAACCTATGTTCAGGGTGCAGTTTTCTGAGGAATAAAGGGTACAAACCTCATTCAGAAGCTGGTTTATATGATCAGATATCATTGAAAGCTTTTCGTCATCCCCTTTGGCAGCTTTCATATCCTGTGACAATAAAGTTGAAAAGATAAAAAGACTGCAATAAGTAATTAGATTTTAAGCACAGGAGCAGCATGTACACGGGCCTTACTGGTAATAGTGTGTGATCGCTCTTGCTCACCTTGGCACACACCTTCTCTTCTCAAGGAGTGCAATAGAGCACATGCCTCTCCCTTCTAAATGAGGATTAAAAGCTTGCACTTAATCAAAGACCATTAATGATTTGATGATAATCATTAAGTTGTGTACAAAAGATAATCCTATCAGATGTAAAACCACTTTTAAAAAAATTTTCTGAAGATGGACAAATTCTGATGTTTTGAGAGATGGTTTTAATTGCTCATATCAAGAAATTGCAGTATGAAATCTTGGAGTATCTGACCTTGTGATATTTCCTTTGTAACGCTGTATTACAGTATCAAACCTCTCGTTTCTGAATGCTCCATTTTTAAGAGCATAAAAGAATTGCGTTATTTGGCATTTCATTGGGAACCTTGATAGTTCAGAAAAAGACTAAAAAAGATCAAAACATTTATTCTTGCTCAAACTGATAAGAAAGTGCTATATGCTCCAAGATTGTCATTATCACATGATTACAGTTTATTATTCTACTCAATAAGAATTCCAATAGACATGCTCTGATGAAATTTGTGATGATTTTGAATGGCCCTCCATCGCTTTTCAAAGATTTTAGGATTTTCAAACAACTGGCCTTCTTAAATGCATTGTTCTATGCCTTCAAGCAAATAGTTGAGAAAATGTGCTTGCCATCAAAGCACCCATAGTGCAGTGAAGGTGTCTGCATGTGCTTCTGCAGTCCAAAAAAGCAACAAAAAGCCTTACCTGTTCTTTCTTTGCATTTAAAAACAGTCTTTCATGTCCCCTTCTGATCCGTCTTTCAACATCAGACATGATTCCTAGCAAGGTTCTGTAGAATGATTCTTCATACCCCATTGTTCCACGTCTGCTGCTTTTCTCATATCTGCAATAATACAAATTGCTACAGGCTCACATCTTTCAAACTTTAGTACCTGATTATTTGGAAGTGTCCTAGCCCAGCAGACGACAGAGCAGAAACTGCGCACGCATGCGTGAAAACTCGTAACTTTGAGCTCCCTTAGCTCCCTGCAACAGATCCCAAAATTAGGCAACACTTGATATTTTCTTCCTAAGACCTAAAACTCCTGATTTATCATTTCAAAAAGCTTATCTGTCCAAACACTTCCTTATCTCAGATTGGTCAATGACGTCATTTTACGCAGTTTCTAATCTGTCCCAGCAGACAGGTTTGCTGAGATAGAACTTAAGGCCTGATTGCATGGGAGCAAGCTGGCCCAGTGGACAGGCTGACTCATTTGCCAGGACAGACCTTAGACTTGGTATTAAATGTGAAAAGAGCTGTGAAAAGTGGATGATAGGAAAGTGCACATGCTTCATTGTGCATTTCAGGTAGGTAGGTAGGTATATATATTTAACGTGGCTAGCCTGCGAAAGTCTGAGAGACTTATTTCCAGCAGGGGCCACGGATGTTTTACCATCAGTCCGCCGCAGCTACCGGCTGCAGCTACCAGATTTCCCTCAGATGGCTCTGGTCGACCCGTGCTGGAGTTACGGACAGCGACCAAACTGTCCAGCGCGGGATTTGAACCTACGGCCGTTCTGACTTTTGGCTTACGAGTCAGACGCCTTAACCGCTTGGCCACGCGCTCTCACACTTCACTTCAGCTTGCTTACCAGGCTGGCTCCTTTTGATGCAATTGCATGGAGACAAGCCAGCCCATGGGTGGCCTCCTTTCATGAAAGGGAGCCAGCTGACTTTACCAGGCTGGCTCACTTCCATGTATTAGCAACTGACATATAATTTGGAGCAGACCATAGAAGTGAGCTGGCTTGTTTGCTAAGGGAGCCCGTTTTGTAAAATCCAGCCCTTAAAAAGGTGGGTGTAACATTTTGCAATATCACAAATCTCAAGTGACATCTAATTTGAGATGGACTTTATGTAAGGTATCAAAAAATTCCATACAGATTTACATCAAACTATGCTAAGTCCCCTTTGAGCCATTAATTTGACGAAAAATGTAAGTAAACTCAATACCCAGGATTTATGCAAATTGAACATTGTTTTCCTTATACTGGGTGAACAAAATATACAGACCTTCAGTTTTCATATTCCATAAGGAGTCTTAATACTTAAACCATGGCAAACATACTCAATTCTCTGCCAAAAATTGAAAGTTGGCAAATATTGTGTTTGGGTACAAAAGAAATAACAATACTTTGTATGTACAGCCCAATGAGATTTTATCTAATTTTCATTCTTCTGAAGCTGAAAGTTCACCAAAGATGACACCTAACCTTTGGCAAAGATTTCATTTTACACAGAAACTTCCTTACATATTTATAACGCCTAATTTTCATTAAATCAAAATTCATCGCCGATCATTGTCTTAGAGCATCGCCGATCATCGCCGATACTGTACGACAACCAAGCTTAAGAAAGCTGACACTTGCACATTCAGAACTCCAACAAGAAATAAAAAAGTTTCCCTTAGAAACTTACTCTTTTTTCAAAGCTTCATCGTGTTCTTTTGGACATATACCTGTTAAAGTGAAGCAAAGCCTTGTTCAATAATGCTACAACCACCAAAAAGAGTATCTCAACATGGTGCAACATAATTTGTGAAATTCAGTTTACATATGATGTAGTAAAAGAAAGCTATTCTATTAAACTAAACTAGTAAAAGAATATTATTCAGTTTAACTATCAACATCAAATATCTTTATCACAAAAAATAGAGTTGTTAGTCATTTTGTTTCACACTATCTATTCTGTTATGTCTAATGTAAATGGTTGACAAACATGCAACATAGTTCTTTATTTGGCCAACATAGAAAGATCTATTCAAAGTGATATACTGAAGCTTTCAAAGTACTTGATTCCTAAGAGAATTTAGCCTGCTGGCAAACAATACCCAAGAAAGTCTGCAAAAGGTGGTTTTCATGCATTGTATGCATCAGCATTTCATTTCAATAGCAGTTTGATGGCCCCTTCTCCTCAGCATGTGTACTGTCTGCTGCAGGGCACTTAAAATTCCAGAGTATTGTGCTTTCAATGAAGATTCCATAAAGAATTAAGCAAAACTTGAGAATTCATCAAATGACAGTCATTCTCAAATCTGATCACTTCTTCCTTTTATGGGAGAGCAATGTTATTGGCCATTACAACAATAGGTTTTCCTTGTTATCCAGGGGTGGAAAAGGTATCGGACCACGGGACCATTGGTCCCAGAAAATATTTTGGCTCCCAGAAAGAAAAAGATCACTCCTAAGAATGTGCAATTTTAATATGCTAACATTCTAGAAAGAAAATTAAAAACATGAAAGTATGAGACAAAAATCAGTGAATGAAATAGCAATGATTTGTGAATCACATTATCTAATATATGCTGCAACAGATACTGTATAGCCAATAGCACCCTGTTTTTCTTGCCTGAGAATTCTTAGGAATTCTTGAGATGATCAGTTCCAATGTAACAAATTTTTTAAACGTTTTGTTTAATAAGGAGGAACTGCAGAAATTGTGGAATTTTGAAACTTATAATGATTTGATACCTGTTCAATTATGTTTTAATTATAACTGTGTTCAATGATTATAGACTTGCATGCTAATGGATAAACTGATTCCTCCTGAGCCATTTATGGATTTTACTCCATTGATGTTGAAAATTTCATCTCTCAAAATCATACTTTCCTGCTTATAATACCACGTAGTCAGTTTTTTAACGAGCAGTTGCCAATATTTCTTGTATGGCTACAGAAAAATTTTCAATTTCTGATTGCGGTCCCAGAAAGAGGAAAATATTTTCCACCCCTGTTGTTATCAAATAAGTGCTCAAGCACACACTACACCAAAGTGAGCAGTGTTGCACAGAATAGCTTTTTCTTAGGTACAGTCCTGTACACATCCTAGGCATAACTCTCCTTGTTGCCATTAACTGACCAACTTAACGCTTCCAAGATATTTCAAAGTAGGCATCTGTTGATAACATTTCTCAATCAAACAAAACTTCTTTGTTCTTAAAAGACCCATTGCACATGAACAAAGCAGTGCATGTTGTTGACAGCTCCAGTTCCTCCTCAAAATGTGTGTGTCAAATAGTGTACAGCCCAAAAACAACTTTCAGAGAGCAATTGTGCTAGAGCTGTAACAGCAGACAAAATATCTATGCATACTCCAAAAAAAGTTTGTTGTACAATTGATCTCTAAACCAAGCTGCAGAGTATGGAAAGGACACCCAAGACTGACAATGAATTGTGATTTATGCAAAATATACTTTTGCTACTGTATGATTTGATACAAAAGACAGTGTAGAAACTGCATGCGCTTGAGTGAAAATCCACGAAAATTATAGATTTATAGCCCCCCCCCCCCCTATAACATTTTCTAATCTTGAAATAAAAAAACACTCCACATTTTCTTCCTAAGGACCTAACCTCTTGACTTATCATCTCATCTCAAAAAGTTGTGTGTGCAAACACATGAGCGTCGGGGGAGATCAAACTTAGGGAGCTGCCAAAGAAAAATTTATTTTTTATAAAAATTTGCCAAACTCAGGACCAGCTTCTGCCCTATTTTGTTTGTGTTACTAATGGTGAATGTCTTTTGAAATTTTCACCATAAAGAGCCATACCACAGCCAGATCCACATCTAAGCATTTCAGAGCGTGCCAAACAGCGATTTTAGGGTCATTCCCTTTCAGCTTTTCTTTGTAAATCTACTCATGTCCCCAAGCCCTTCCCTCATTTTCCTGACAAGCAAACCAATCAGTGTAAACATCTTTTCCCATTGTGATGTACAAAAGGGGGAGTTTGCAGTGTCCAAAACAACATTATGGCTGATTTTGACAAATTTTTCTTACATGGGGGAGGGGGTGTGAAACACACTCCCTGCCTCACAGACCTATGTGAAAACATTTCCTTGTGTTAAGCTTGTGTATGATGTCATTTCACACAGTTTCTGCTTGGTTGATGTGACAAATTTTTTTGAACAATGCTTTATAGATATATCTCAAGATTATTACTATACATACCAAGATCCGCTTTGGTGTTTGTAAACAACTCATGGGGACAAAATCCACAAAGGAAAAATTTACACATCTGCAAATAAAGGAAATTGACATCATCAGGTAAAATGAAGTGTATCTAACAAACACCAAAAAAAAATCTTTCAAAGTGATTGCCAAAATATTCAAAAAGTTTTCAACATAGTATGGAGATGTGCTCTGTTTATTTTACTGGTAAGGGTTTTGCCTGCTTCTGGTTAAAATTTGGTGCAAGTACAATTCAAAAACTAGCAAATTTTGGTGCTTGGCAAATTGCTTGACAACTAGCAACCAGAGCCCTTTGCCCTGCATGGGTATGCTGTTTTTCATCAGAATCACACATTTTTCTTTCAATGGGAAACAGAAGGCTCCTGGATTTGATATCTTTCAAAACCCAATAAAAATGTTTTGCTGGCACTTTTCTTCATGATATTCTTTGGCTGTGTTTTGTTAAAGGGGGCATCTCTAAAAATATGTTTTATATAAGCTTTTCGGGCAGGCTATCTTCCGTGGACTTGTAAGATTCGTCAAATCTTCCCTTCACGTTGATATTGGGTTTGATAGGTCAGCTTGTCTCTTTTCCACTTTTGGACATTTGATATCCAGTTAACCTGTTTCATGGTTCATACCAACTTTGTGAGAGTAAACTCTAGCATTTATAAAAACATCTTGCCAGTTTTTGTTGCCAATACATATTTTTCAGGAGGCAAAAATAGATCTGGAAAAATTTGCCCTGAATGGTCTATTCTTTTTCAAACGACTTCATGCAAGGCAATCTACGTTATATGTGCTGGTTTTGTGTCAGTTTAGAAAGGAGGGGTGCTACTACAGTTATTTTGATAAAGTTTGCGGGATTCACCAACTTAGGTGCCTCATCAACTTTGATAATTATGTACCACAATGTTCGAGTTCCACATAAATTTGAGCTTCATTGGCGCAGGAAAAGCAGGATTTGTTTGTACCGATTTTTCATGGGAAAATGTGTCAATACTGAGATCAGTATATCTACTGAATTAGCGGCGGCTTGGGCAGCAGCCCCAAAATATTGACTACCAACTCATCCAAAAGACTTCCTTGACTGCCAGTTCCTGCTGCAGATCTAGGCCACATTAAGGTCATGTTGACGCTCTCAAGAATGGGCGGCGAATTAGTCAAATCACGTTCAAATTCTGCATTATCCAATTGGATGGTAGGATTTCTATCACTATTGTTTAGAAAACCAATCAGCAATCAGTTGTTACAATAGAACTCTATTCAATTCTGTTTCCCTTGAAAGCTGTGCATTTGTCCCCACCACCTGTGTGTGGTACTTCAAACAATCATGACAGACACACAACGACCCAATTTCCCATTTTTCTGGGCACATGTTTCACCCTGTTCTGTCTGTGCTCCATGCGGTTATAGACAATGTAAATGCTGCTAGATGCAGCGAGCCTGATAAAAGAGCAGGTATCATGATGACTTGTTGATGATGGCTGCTAAATCAGTGTACGATTACTCCCTCTATCCCGGGCAGCGCGAACGTTTCTTTCGTTCACATTATAATTAATACACTACCTCATTATCAGACCAGTGTATTCTCGAACTCGGCTCACCAGGAGCACGGTTTCTGTCTTTGCCCATTAATTCATCGAGTAGCTGTGCTGCTGACATCGCCATCTTGATCAAACAAAATTGTCTTCACCTTCCAGCGGACCACCATGCACGAGGCTTCTTCAAAATTCGTTTCTTCTTGCTTTACTCGAGAAAGTTCCCGTATGTAACAAGTACTTGATGTAAAGAAGCATGAAATGCTGCGAAGCAGTGCGCCTTTCTCTGAGGCTGTTTTAGCAAGAAGACGCGAATCAAGAAGACGCCAGCATAATTCTATTGTTCGAGGATGTAAATTACAAAGTGAAATCAACGTCGAAACTTTTTGCGAGTCTCGAGAAACGAATTGTACGTTCTATTCTGAAACTGACAACCTGAAAAGTGTACTTTTGAAGACCGCACTGCAAAAATAGGACGTCGAGAAGGGAACAAATGCAATATGAGCACATTCACAAGTGATGGAAATGCAAGAATGCAAACTGTTCTTTGCCTGTCTGTGAGCAGCTTTCTGGGAGGAAAAAGCCTGGAAAATTAAAATGCTCTAAAGACATAAAAAAGTAGCTGCGTTTTCAAAGACGTCCGCGTCTTGCTGCTAAAACAGCCTAATAGCTTTCTGACCAGAACTCCTGCGTGCACCATCTTAGAAAACAGAGGCTCCAGTTTTAAGAGACCATATCACCATGTTATGAATTTAATGCACCATTTTCAGAAACTTAGGCACCATTTTAGAAACTGAACTCACCATTCTAAGAAAGGAGATGCACAGAAAAACTATTGGCTGAATTTTGGCGGTAATGGCACCCCATACAGAGACACAAAAACACTGCAACCAGAGCGTCAGAATGCCTTCGGACGCTCGGACAATGTCCGCAGGAAACTTTGTATTTCGACAAACTCAAAGGAAATTCATTATCTGTAACTTAAATATTTTTACCTTTGTGGTGATTACCCTGGAAAGTTTTGAAGATTGCGTACTGATAGCATTGGCGTAACTGACTAAAGTTACCTTTAGTTCAAAAACTAAGGGCCCCCGACCTCTAAAGGCCCCGAAGGGACCCCCAGCAACAAAAATTGCTTTGTCGTTTTACTGTAAAGCTGGTGCTGTTGCTATGATAAAATGAGAAAGGGGCCCCGTGCCTGCATGATTTCTCACTCTAAATTAATGGAAACCGTCACTTTTATTGCAGATTTACGCACTTTTCCGTCAACAGAAGCTTTGACCAGCGGAATTGCCATGAGAGGGGATGGGACATTTCTCTGTTTTGTCAAAATAGACTGGGTGAGCCAGTAAAATTTTCCCACTTTTGAACATTCACAGCATCAAGAAAATTCATAGCATCATGAAAATTCATAGCTAGGGATTTGAATGATTCAAATTCCAGTTAAAAGCTTTTGAAGACTGAAGCATTTTTGTGATTTTTCTCACCTTCTTACCAGGACTAGAAATAAGAGAAAAATCAATTTTGCAAAAATTTTACGGTTGCAAAAGGGCTAAAATAGGGCCTAAATCATTTATCAAATCATAAGGATTCTCCTCACACAGAACAATAAGAAATGGGCGTGTCACCGTTCTCGAGAGTTATAAGACATTTATTTTCAAGCAAATACTGAAGATTTTCTCAATCCTATGGCAATAATTTTTGTTTCAATCTTCTTAAACATACATGTACATAAAGGTATAAACCTACAAACAGCAAAGTTTAAGAAGAGTAACAAAACAAAACAAGAATACATTAAACTAATCAAATACTGTTAAAAGTAACTAAGTTTACAAAGGGGGTGCAACAATGAGCTTCTCCGCCCGAATTTTTGACAGGTTGAAAAAATATGAAGTGATTTCTTTCATCATGTACC
Source organism: Aurelia sp. 3 sensu Dawson et al. (2005) (assembly GCA_964020215.1). Taxonomy (NCBI): domain Eukaryota; kingdom Metazoa; phylum Cnidaria; class Scyphozoa; order Semaeostomeae; family Ulmaridae; genus Aurelia; species Aurelia sp. 3 sensu Dawson et al. (2005). Next base: position 27,390,769 of record OZ026573.1, on the reverse strand, counting down.
AAGGATATCTGTCATCCTTGGGAAATGGCATTTTCTTTCTTTTTCTGTGCGATGAGTCCTTTATGATTTGATCGATGTTTTAGGCCCCTTTTCAGTCATTTAGCAAACATGAAATTCTTAAAAACTTCAATTTACCTATACTTCTAGTTCTGCTAAGGCAGGAAGAAAAATCACAAAGATACTTCGATCTTTCGGCTTTTAACTAGAATTTTAATGATTCAAATCGGTGAAGTAATCTTTGTTCTATGAATTTTCAAAAGTGGGAACTTTTTCTGGCTCACCCGGTATAATTGCAAAAGTTCGTCCAAAAATTTTCATCCAGGCTTTTGAACCAATGTCTGACTGTTTCTCATGTTGATCGATTCAGTTGTTCTGATGGAGAACTGACAGGAAATTTAAAGCAAAAAGTTTTCGTCCGCAGGAAATAAAAAATTTTCTGACGCTCTGCTGCAAACCTACAAACCTGGTTTGGAGGAAGGTTTTGGCCAAAAATTGAGGCACGGGGGGGTTCTCGGCTAAATTTCGGGTAGGGGGTGCCGCCCACAGTTTCAAAATGTAATCGTTGGCTAGACCAATTTTTGTGAAAATAATACCCTTGGCTAGACTAATTTTTCCTTCAGAAGTGCTCTGAATTGGCATTTTCTAGGCAAAACTTGCCAAATTTTCGCATTTTCTGGACCAAATTCTAAAAAAACTTTTAACAAAAATTACCGAATTTTGACATCTCTTTGCCCAAAATTCCCAAAAAGCATAGACTTAACTTGACTAAAATTGCAAGAAAGTACACCCTTGGCTAGACTAGAAGTCCGAAAAAGCATACCCTCGAGGGCGGCACATCCCCGGGTACCTTTACAATGGAAGAACCCCCCCCCCCCGGTGCTCTAGCTATATGGGGAACGGTGTATACAAAATGTCTGTACACCGTTCCTCTAACTGTAGTAGGTATAGAATTTCCTTTAAAAAAAGCTACTTTAGCTATATGAGGAACGGTGTATACAAAATGTGTGTACACCGTTCCTCTAACTGTAGTAGGTATAGGATTTCCTTTAAAAAAAGCTACTCTAGCTATATGAGGAACGGTGTATACAAAATGTGTGTACACCGTTCCTCTAACTGTAGTAGGTATAGGATTTCCTTTAAAAAAAGCTACTCTAGCTATATGAGGAACGGTGTATACAAAATGTGTGTACACCGTTCCTCTAACTGTAGTAGGTATAGAATTTCCTTTAAAAAGAGCTACTCTAGCTATATGAGGAACGGTTTATACAAAATGTGTGTACACCGTTCCTCTAACTGTAGTAGGTATAGAATTTCCTTTAAAACAAGCTACTCTAGCTATATGAGAAACAGTGTATACAAAATGTGTGTACACCGTTCCTCTAACGGCAGTAGGTATAGAATTTCCTTTAAAAAAAGCTACTCTAGCTATATGAGGAACGGTGTATACAAAATGTGTGTACACCGTTCCTTTAACTATAGTAGGTATAGAATTTCCTTTAAAATAAGCTACTCTAGCTATATGAGGAACGGTGTATACAAAATATGTGTACACCGTTCCTCTAACTGTAGTAGGTATAGAATTTCCTTTAAAAAAAGCTACTCTAGCTATATGAGGAACGGTGTATACAAAATGTGTGTACACCGTTCCTCTAACTGTAGTAGGTATAGAATTTCCTTTAAAAAAAGCTACTCTAGCTATATGAGGAACGGTGTATACAAAATGTGTGTACACCGTTCCTCTAACTGTAGTAGGTATAGAATTTCCTTTATAATATGCTACTCTAGCTATATGAGGAACGGTGTATACAAAATATGTGTACACCGTTCCTCTAACTGTAGTAGGTATAGAATTTCCTTTAAAATAAGCTACTCCAGCTATATTAGGAACGGTGTATACAAAATGTGTGTACACCGTTCCTCTAACTGTAGTAGGTATAGAGTTTCCTTTAAAAAAGCTACTCTAGCTCACGGGAGGGTTCTCGGCTAAATTTCGGGTAGGGGGGTGCCTCCCACAGTTTCAAAATGTAATCGTTGGCTAGACCAATTTTTGCGAAAAATATACCCTTGGCTAGACTAATTTTTCCTTCAGAAGTGCTCTGAATTGGCATTTTCTAGGCAAAGCTTGCCAAATTTTCGCATTTTCTGGACCAAAATCTAAAAAAAGTTGGTTTTTTTTTACAAAAATTACCGAATTTTGACATCTCTTTGCCCAAAATTCCCCAAAAAGCATATACCCTTGCGTAGACTTAACTCGACTAAAATTGCCAGAAAGTACACCCTTGGCTAGACTAGAAGTCCGAAAAAGTATACCCTCGCGGGCGGCACATCCCCAGGTACCTTACTATGGAAGACCCCCCCCCCGTGAATTGAGGAAGGTTTAGTTGTGAAAAATAAAATTTTACATTGTTGGCATAGATTTAGACAATAAATCATCAATAAATACATAGAAGGATTTAAAATCATGTCAACGGTATGCACCCAGGGGGGGGCACTCAGCAGATACGCATACGGGGGGGGGGTCAGTCCAAAAAATTTTCAGGCAACCCAAAAATATCATTTCAGCTTCACTGCAACCCAAAAATATCACCTCATTTTATACTTAGAAACCAGTAAATGAACATGAAATGTCCCAAAACAATGCAAATAGAAAAGAGCATTACCTCTAATGAACCCAGAAATATCAGTTCAACGATGTTTGGTATTAAAAATATCATGAACATAGCTTTAGTTTTCTTTGGACCCAAAAATATCACTTTTCACAATATTCTGACCCAGAAATATCGGACTTACCTCCCCGTATGTGTATGTGCTGAGTGCACCCCCCCTGGGGGTATGCAGATGGTGAGGTTATATTTCAAAACAATATCAAAGGAGAAAATCAGGTTTGATCAGACAATGTGATGAAAGAGAGAAAGTCTATGAGGAAATATGCACGTATCTAGAAAATATAATTTTTGAAAAGCGTCCCAGAAAAGTTTTTCTGTTTGCAAAATTACCAAAATTTTATTGTAAGATAGATCTTCAAAAATTTCTTTTTCTTACCAGTAGATGAAAAAAATTACTTTTGTAGGCAAAGCTGATCGTTTGATTCATTTCTCGACAAATTGAATCAAGCTCTTCTTAGTGCTGCCTGGTTTTGAAGCCTTCTGCAAGATAGCACTTACTTGAGTAATTTCTTTTGTTATGTTGAGTTTCTTGTTTGGTCATGAATCTTCCTGTTGTGGCTTTGCGGTTTTGAAACCTATCTTGTGCGAAGGCGCACTAAGACACAGAAATACAAGGGAGCTGTATTCGAACAACTTGGGAGCAGTTGGGCTAGGCACGCTCAGTTGAAGACGAAACAGAACAGAAAACAAGACAACAAAACAAGACACAGGGATCAAAACAAGGTAAATAAATAATCTATTAAAACATCCGTGCCCTAGCACCCTTGCTGTGAATGCCAATTTGCTGTGAATGCCAATTCCATTGGCTACACCTTCCTCCTTTCATCATTTCGTGAAGTCAAAATAACCAGAGTTTTCAAATTCCTCGCCTTTTACAACAAAAAAAATTCTTGAAACATTTTCCTAGATTTACTGAACCTTCCTAAAATATGCCATCAACAAGCAAACCTTCCTCTGGCTGCAGCCGTGATATTTCTAGCCTCTGAAACAATAAAAATGAGCTTATCAGAGTATCAAAACAAAGAGTGAAACAAAACTATTCTTTTAATACATTGTTAATAAATCTTCACAAGCATGCAACGTAAATGGATTTAATCTACGCAACTGTAATATCTTTAAAAAAAGACATTTCAAAAAACAAAGTTAAGCCACTATTCCACTGACAAAGTTGGCGTAACTTTACAAATCTTTCGCGTGAAATCGAAAACTACTGCCTGCTTGGTTGATCGCATACCCTAAGTACTTTTCGCAAAAATTATATCGCAACTTGCAGAAATACCTGACAATAAGGCAGCACCTTGAATTTAGCAACACAATTAAGCCCGAAATTATTCATACCTATTCCACATTCTGAATCTTTTGAATCGCAACGTTTGCGGACCAATTCGTGCGAAATTTTAAAATTTTATCAAAATGTTACCAAAGATTTTTCATTTCTTCAGCTAAACAAGTTTGCATGATAACTTTGATACGGTCCCCAGGGGGGGGGGGGGTACTTGACTAGGGAATTGCGATTATATAGAAACTGGCTAAAAAATTTGTTTGAAGAAGGCAAATAAGTGAAGGGACAGAAAGGAGAGGAAGGAAAGGGGATAGAATGGGGCCATAAATAGGAAAAGAAGGAAAAGTGTGTAAGAAGACATGAAAGTTCCTAGCTTGCTAGCAGGACAGAAAAAAAAATGGGAGCTTTGTTTAGATTTGAGCCCCATGCTCTTGCAAGCAAAGTAAGAGCACTGGAATACTTGCAGTTAGATGGGTTTTCACACCTGCAATGATTCTCTATTGAGCTTACCTAAAGATACACTATTTCAAGCAAATAAATATATTTCTACAATGCATATTAAGTTCAAATCATCACTTGTCTTTAGGCAATCTGGTTTCTTTTACGGGAAAACCCTCTTGGCTTTGCACGCTATAACTTTCATCATTTTCCTGAGGCACTCTCGGCTGCCTGTTTATGCCCATGCCTGCCATTTCACTAACCGGAACTCTCGGCTGCTGTGCACCCGGCATTATCTGCACCCACTGGCCCGATCTAGGGTCATAAAGTAATTGCGGTGGTCTTGCAAACTGGGGATGCATTGATTGATATGGTCCAAATCCTGGTTGATGTTGCCCGAATCCTGGCTGTGGCGGTCCAGATTCAGGTTGACTATATCCAGGCTGCACGTATCCTGCCTCCTGCTGTACAAATCCAGGCTGCTGCTGTACGAAACCGGGCTGCTGCTGTCCATATCCGGCCTGCTGCGGCATGAATCCAGGCTGGTGTTGTGCAAGTCCGGCCTGTTGCGCAAACGCAGCTTGTTGCTGCCCGAGTACGGGCTGCTGTGATAAAAATCCAGGCTGTTGCGGTACAAATCCTGGCTGCCCGGGTCCATTCATCTGCTGATAATTATCTACACCGCGTTGAAACTGTCTCTGGTGATTTCCTGAAAAGCCAGGGTTTGGAAATGGCCTGTACGTCATTTGTCCTGGATGAAAAGAGATCGGTGGATTTTGTTCCTCGCGCGAATAGATAAAATTTCCGCCTATCGGATTCGAAACGTTAGCACTTGGTACAGTAATAAGGAATTTGATTTCATATCTTACCGACCTGGCATCACCCGGGACAATTTCTATCAGGAAAGTAAATGCTCCAATCGAGACTTGGTCATTATTTTGCAATTCATAAACGGTTCCAGGTAATACATCTCTGTTACCATTCACTTTAAATGCCTTTCTGTCACTAACGTTCTGCATTTCCACAACAAACCTTTGTCCAGCTTTTTTCCTTTGATCTTTAGTAACTCTGACATTAGCATGCTTACGCGATGATAACATATCGTGCAAATAAACATCAACTTTCTCACCCCTTCCAAACAGTGTCCACTCACCCAAACTTTTTTCAACTGGCTCAGATGGCAAGTTTGCAAGCACTACCGAAACCGGGTCTTTGTTCTTGTCATGCGGTCGTACATTCGATATCTTCCAAATCACTTTTGTGTTTCGCATAGAATCTATAAAAAATTGAACAGAAAACTCAGAATGGGTGACAAAGCATTTGAAAAAACCCTTTGATATTTCGAGAGCAAAAGCGACGCCGGGGGGGGGGGTACATGATTTGCGGATGGACGGGGGTCTGCCGCCCGGTTTTCAGAAAGCTACCCTCTTCTAATTACCGACAGTTGCAGTCATACCCACTCTTATGAATAATTTTGGTGGAAAACTACCCATTTTTTACAATTTTTTGCCAATTTCTGGAAAACCCACCCATGTTGAAGGGAATCTACCGAAAAAGGGACCCATGTTTAGAGAATTTTGGACCCAAAAATCCACCCACATGGGCGGCACATACCCGTACCCTCAATATGTTATGATACCCTCCCCCCGGGGAAAAGCGAGCTCGAGAAAGCACAAGAAGGTATACCGGGTGTCCCAAAAAAATTACAAGCGTTTGAACAATTCCTGAGATTTCGGCTTAGATTTTGCGACCTTGCATGTCCAAATCGAGGTTTTATTCGCAGAGTACTGCAGCCAGAGTATCTCATCCCAAGGGTAAAAAAAGTCTCAAGTCCACTGGGCCGCAGATTTGGAATGGTTTACCAAATGAACGAAAATCGGACGAAAATGTGAAAAGTTTCAAGGTTTTGATAAAACAACAGCACGGTCCCAACTGCAAATGTAGTGCCTGTACTTGCCTACTAACTTTTCGTAAATTTAGATGTGTCTTTGCCCTGTATATTAGATTTCATAAGTTAACTTGTATATATTTAAATAATGTATATATTGTTAGCTATTATATTTGTGATCGAGTAGAAAAAATTACACATAGCCACGCAAGCAAAATTTCAAAGGGAACGTAAAACAGGTTGTCACTGAAATATATAGTAGCCTGCGCGCAGACTCTATCCAGAGGAAAAGTCTTTTCCTCTGGATAGAGTCTGCGCGCAGGCTAATATATAGTTGCTCAGTTCAATAGTTGCGAAAGGAATCCGATTTTAGCACCGGTCGCTAAACTGCACCTCGTCCCCATCCTTGCAGGTTATCGAAAGGGGCTTTCTGGTGAAAATCTCCCAAAACCTCGGGAAGGAATGGCGGATTAAAGTCGGGCAGATTACTGAACTAAAGTGAATGTGTTGGTGATAGAACAAGTCGATTTTCAATATTATGGTTCTGATATTCAGGGAGCAGGACCTATCAAACGAGGATGGTTTGTTCGTCACACGGCAGACTATATTTCTAAATTGGCACCAGGGGAGGCACATAACGTGTTGATGGCTGGCGTGTGTGCCGCCAAAAAAGGTGGGTTTTGGGTCAAAATTCTCTAAACAAGGGTCCTTTTTGGTGGATTTTCCTTAAAAACGGGCGGAATTCGCTTAAAGTCCCAAAAAATTGTTAAAAATGGATGGTTTCTGCACAAATTCATCATAAAGGTGGGTACAAGGGCACGTTTTTGCAGTTAGAAGAGGGTGCCTTTCTGAAATTGGGCGGCAGACCCCCAACCGTCTGCAAGTCATGTATCCCCCCGTGATATAACTTTCCAATAAGTCTTTATGAAATTTGATACTAGATGTCTTTCGATCGATTTGGACTGTTTTGAAACCAACAATTTTCAAGGAAGCATAACTGGTGCAAAATTGACAAATTACTCTAAACAAGGTCTACCCATCCTGGGTCTTCTTTTGGCCAACCACTATTTTTCAACAATTTTGCATGCTGCTTAATTCATTTAAATTGCTACTTGATTCATTGTCTGTAGAACTGGATAACGCAACATTTTACAATAGAACCCATAAAATGGTGCTTCTGAGCCACTCAACCTTGGAAGAAAATCTTCTAATTCCAAACAAAACCATACGATTCGGGCATATATCTTTGTGGCAAAATGAGTTGAAAATATAACATTTCAAGCCACGTGAAACATTCAAAATTGTTACTGCGCCAGGAAGACTTGCAAGCAGTTCAATGCGGCATTAGTCCAACGATCATGCCATTACACTACAGAGAGTGCTATGAATTTATCGAAAGACCAGTAGTCAATGGATACCAGAGTGAGTTGACTGCCTGATCTAGGCTGGCCTACGCATGCCAGATCTAGGCTATCCAGCCTATATTTTGCAAAATGTTTTAGAACTGAAAATATTTTTTGACTTCACATACACTTAATAAAATTCAGTACGAGGAAATTAACAGTTTACCTAGTCTATCCCTGTTGGCATCACATCCTCCATCCTCCTCCTCCACAGTTCTAATGTCTTTGAAATTCGCAGTGGCCCCCTTGGCCTTATCATCATCATCTACTGTCTTGTTTGTCAAATAATCTGATGATGGTCCTTCGTGCAAAGAACCCTCTGATGTTCCACTCTCTCTAAGATGATTTACAGGCTTCTCATCATCTTCCTCTGTTTCTTTTTTACGTAGGCCATCTTTATGAAAAGAAATTCAAGAAATTTAAGTTGATAAATTTGTACTATGGGACACGGGAAATTTCACTGCAGCCAGAGTTGGCCACAGGGGAGTTCCCTCACAGATAGTCTTGGGGGATCTTGCTCCGACAAAGGGGTTGCATTCTTCCAAAATTTAAAGAAAAGCTTTGCTCACAACTTCAATGAAATTGATAGTGGGTGGGGGGGGGGTACCAAGAAAGTTCTGGAGCAGGGCCATAGGAAGCATCTCAACTTGGGAGGGCATGACACTTCCAGGGCATTTTTTTCCTTAAGATAATGGGGCATTTCCTGGAAATAAAAGGGGCACTTTTCTTTGAAAATTGCAAAATCTTTGGGGCACTGGTTCTTATGGCTGTTCTCTGCCACAAGTGCCAAAATTGTAAAAATTTCATAAAGGGGGTCATATCTCTTTGACACTGTAGATTTCCAAAGATTTACCATTCATTTGCAACATGTTGATCAATTTCAATCAAAATATGCCAAAAAGTCAAAATCACAATATGTTTCTCTTCTAGTCAAAACTGTAGGGTCAACTGGGTAAGCTTGGAGTAAAATGGATAAGGCAAAAGATATGAATAACTTTCATAAAAATCTTCAGATACAGAATTCCTCTAGCTACAGTACTTCCTTCCATTAAAAACACCCTTCTGGCAGTATTGAATGCTAAAGGTAATCGGCAAGGCTAAAACGTGTGTTCGTGCATTCTGTTTGAGGATATATGTACATACCTCTGTCCATTACTTTTACTTCTCAACAGTCTTGATCTATTTTTCAATAATCAACACCCTACAGCCTATCTACATTACCCCTGCAAACCCCAAAAGGTTCATAAAAACGAATACAAAAAGCTAAAACACTTACCATTATTGGCATTGTCTTCCACAGTTACACTCCCTTTTATTATTTCACTTCCACTGCCATCTCCTTGCTCCAGCTCTACAGTGCCTTTACGTCTTGTTCCATTCTCATCTATATCTTCTTCTGTTTTTCCTTTTCTATTTACAAGATCCTTTGCACAAAGATTTTCTTCAATAGTTACACTCTCTTTTATGGGCTCATCAATGTCACCGATATACCCTTCCTCCTCTTCTGTTATTCCTTCCCTACCAGTTGAATCATTCATTCTAACACTCTCTTCCATTGTTGTATTTGCTCTCATTTCATTAACTTCATTATGGTGACATCCATTCTCTTTTACTTTACCCCCATCTTCCTCATCCCCGTCCTTGTTTACATTCCCATTCACTTCATTACTATTTTGGTGTTCCTCAGTGACAGAACTCATTCTTTTAATGTCCTCAGAATTCCTTGAAGTTGTCAGAAATTTGCTGGCATCATCTTCTTCCGTTTCTTTCCTTGTGTAGCTTAATTGACGTTCAGTTTTAGTTGCTCTGCAAGGCTCCACATTCTCTGGGCTAATCATCTCTTCTTCTTTTGAATAACCTGTGTCCGTGTTCTTGGTATCTCCATTATCTTCTTCTGCTTTATCAGAATTCCTTAAATCAGCCATTTGACCATTGACTTTTGCTATATGCTAAAATTCAATCATAGCCAAAAATCAAATATACATAAAAAAGATCTAAAATATATTCATAAACAGCCTCCATGTAAATACTGGCAAACTTTGGGAAGATTCAAAAATTGATTTGCTAAGGCATTGGACATTATGGGGTGGGGGCGTTTAGTAACAAGTGAGTAAAAAAAGGATCCCCAATGCAAAGCTAAAACAACTCCCTGGTGAATATATAATTCAATAGTGAACATGCGTTCAAATATATTCTAAATTTCACCTGACTGAAACCAGCCACATCGTTCCGAAATTATCAGAGGGATTTTCTTGAGAAAACCATCCCAAGAAACCTCCAAAACTGCATAAAGTTGTGACCAACTTTCTTGAGTTTCTATGCTTTATAGCAATGGCCTGTACATGCTTGAGCCAGTTCTATTCCTTAGGGAGGATGAAAACGTCATTTCTTGGGGCAAAACACTCTTATGCTGCACAATTTCATCCTCGCACGAGGATAAAACATGTTAGAATGTGCTGAACTCATCTTTTTCATTACTTTGAGCTTGTTTTGACCATTTCCTGACAGAGCTTTCTGGAGAAAATCTCTCATAATTCCAGAACAGAATGGCCAATTTCAGTCCTGGTAAATTTTGAGGTCTATTTTAACATGTGCACTGCTAAATGGCATGTTCCCCAATATCATCATTTTGATATTCAGGGAATAATGATTTTTCAAATGGGGATTCTTTTTATTGATTCTGGTAGAGATGTTATCAAAAAATGATACAGTATCAATTTTTTCAATTTTTCCCAACTGACCATAAAAGATGGTTAAATTTCGTTGAAATTGTCACAAACATACTCTACTTCCTCTTGAAATCTTGTTTTGTTTATTTTGATGTTCAGGCCATACAGATTAAAAGTTGTTATGCTCTGTATGCATCAAAAAAGCAATTTGTTCATCTTCCCCTACAAATGGTTTGAACAATGGTGGTGCCACTGTGGCATCAAATATTGCCAAACTAAAGAGACTAGGGTCTGTAAGGGTAAAGTGGGTAGGCTGATGTTAGGAGGTAAATGGCACTCTAGACTGATAAATCAATGTCCACGATCTCATGGAAGGTAATTTGAGCTTATGTAGCTGGGGGACTATGAAAAAATAGTTTAGAAAAATCTTCTATGCAAATTTTTTCTTCCACCAATTTTATCCAACAACCCACTTCAGGCCATAGTGGCGACCCCATTTCATGTTTGGATTGATGATTGGAGAATTACTTTATCATAACTGAACAATAGACCATTTTTTCTAGTATGACAAAATTTATCTTTTCCAGCACATTTATATTAGCATAGGGCTGGACAAAAATGATCAATTAATATGTTTATCAAACATTGTATTGTGTTGATTTCTGCCAATTCACCAAATGATAAATTAGTAAATTTCAGTAAAGGAATAAAGGTCAACTAACATTTATCCTGGGATAATGATGACAAGGCTACCTATTTGGCAAAATGAAGAACAAACTTCAAGACGTCTGTTCAGAGGACTGGAGGTCCTCAGACTTGAGGCTAGCAGTTGTCCAATCATTTCAAACTCGCAGCTTTTCAGGCAAGTTTTGAACCATGTTCTCAGGGGCGGATCCAGACCAAAGTTGAAGGGGGGGGCAACTTGGAGAGGGGGCGCCAAAAATACAGTGAAAAGTTAGCGCGCCGAAGGCGCGTGAAAATTTTTGGGGCTTTATTCGAGAAAATTATCTGGTTTTTCTACAGAATAACGCCTTAGTTTATATGTTTCCCGGCATTCAGAACGAATCACTGAAAAAAGAGTGCATTCGGGTCAGGATAAGGGGCGCTTTTCTTGCCAAAAAGGGGGCGCCAAAGCTGAATTTTCATCGTGAAGGGGGGGGCAGTTGCCCCCATCTGCCCCCTAAATCCGCCACTGCATGTTCTAGTAAAGATACGTGTAAAGATGTTTCTTATTTGGACTGTTCTCCCTTGGGACTTTCCCCAGGAACAAAGAGACATGTGGCCAACAGGAATTCCCCTACCGAAGACGGCAGAGCTGAGGCCTTTTGTATTTAGGCTATATTCATTCAATCATGATCCCATCCCATCGCACGCTGGCCAATTTTTTGGTTGGATCTTTGCCGTACAGCTAACGTTCATGATCAAATTATACTTCTGTACCGGCAGATAGTTGCATATTTTGATGAAAAACATATCATTTTGCTACTAGGGTGCAATAATTACATTAATTGCTAGGCCATATTATTGGGATTGCGACACAACATAATATTAGCTGATAAGGGAAGGTCTGTTAGGCCCTGAGTCAGTATTCAGTCAAATCGAAGATTGGGGCCTCCTGGCATGGCCAACCGCAATGACGGGTCTTCCTTAAACCGTAAAAATGTAACTGATTATAATACAAACCTTTTGACGGCTTCAGCTCTTGGTTAGACCTGTTTCAACTTCAACATCGTGCTGCAGTTGTCTGCTGTGCGTGGACTTTCGTCTCTTCCATTTGGTATTTGGGATTGGAAGGAAGTGATGACGTCATTTCAATGAAATAATGATGCAAGTTTTTCCTGGTTGGAAATCCTCTAACAACAAACAACTGACAAAAAGAGAAACAGAAGGAACATCTGTGCTAGAACAGTCACGAGGCTCCGATCTTTGCCACACGCCACAATCCAGACAAACTAGAAACTTCAGCTTTAGCAATCAACCGCATGCTCTCAGAACACAGCATGCTCTCATAAGATATATTGAGTCTCTTAAAAAATGCTTAGATAGTAGAAAAATTGGAGGCACTGCGCTTATGGATCTCTCCAAAGCTTTTGATTGTCTCTCACATGAACTCTTACTAGCAAAATTAGAAGCATATGGGTTAAGTAGAGATGCATTATTACTAATTCAAGGCTACCTGCAAGGGCGATTCCAAAGAGTAAAGATTAATTCTAAGTTTGGTGAATGGAAAACAATAACCAAAGGTGTTCCCCAGGGTTCTGTCCTTGGTCCCCTTCTTTTCAACATTTTCATAAATGACATATTCCTAAGCCTAGATCAAAGTAAACTGTGCAACTATGCTGATGACAATACAATATGGATTGAAGGTACTGATAAGGAAGACATATCGACCAAACTAGAACAAGAAATGAAAGTCATAAACCAATGGTTTCAAGACAATGCTATGCAACTAAATGGAGATAAATGCAAACTTATGATGATCTCCTCCAAGCCAAACAATATTGAAAAATGTAGCATTAATGTAAACCGACAGATAATTAAAGAAGAAGATAAAGTGAAATTATTAGGTATAACAACAGATAACCAATTGAAATTTGACAGCCACATTAAGAATATGTGTAAAGAAGAAGGAAAAAAGATAAATGCGCTTTCAAGAATTGCACCTTACTTGAATGAAAATAAACGGAAGCTTTTAATGAAAAATGTTTTGACATTCTTCAACTACTGTCCCCTAGTATGGATGTATTGCAGTAGAAAAAACAATAAACTTATTAATACCATTCATGAAAGAGCATTGCGAATAGCTTATAATGACTTTTCATCTAATTTTGAACAACTACTGCTTAAAGACAATACAGTTACCAATCATACAAGAAATTTAAAGCAACTTGCAACAGAAATTTACAAAACTATTCATCTCGAAAACCCAAGTTTCATGGAAGAAATTTTTAGAATAAATGAATCACCCTATAATCTTAGAGGGGTCACTTTCACTAGAAATAAGCGAAACACAGTACCATATGGACTAGACACCATATCCTATAGATGTCAAGCAGTATGGAACTCAATTCCCACAGAAATTACCTCAAGTCCAAATATAAACATTTTTAAAGCAAGTATTAAAAATCTATCTGCAATCTCTTGCTCATGCCGAATATGCAAACCATTTATAAGACAGATAGGCTATATAGAGTAACAGGAAAAAAACTATGGATTGATGTATTTAGCTATTTGTTTATCATTAGTTGCTATTATTGTATTTGGTTTCTTAGATAGTTGGTTTTAATTAGCTTTTGACATAGTTATAACACATTATATTTACCAACTTAAAATAAAGTGAAGAAAAAAAGAAGAAAAAGAAAGGTGGCAAATCGACCCATCTGCAACCCACGCAGTTTGACACATTCAAAAATACACGATTTTTCTTTTATAAGAAACTTGGATAAGCACCTAGTACTAACAGTGTTTTAATTTTTCTTAATTTGTTTCTCATATTTTGGATGCATGTGGTTATCTGCCACTGCCACGTACTTGTTTCTTGACAAACAGAGCAAATACAGTGTTTAGCAGGATTTGGCATTCGAATGTTTCGCAGCTCTTCTCTAATTACTTAATTTCTTAAATTTTTGGCTGTCGCAGTACTAGTTTCTTATAAACCAGTTTCTTGTAAAAGAAAAAACGTGTAACAATTTCTTCAGATCCAATGGTCTGCGCGCAGACTACAGTTTCTTAGAAGGACCAAATCAGCAAGGGTTTGTTTACACCCATCATGTGACCAGTCTCTTGATAAAATATCTTTTGATTTCATGCCATGAGAAGTTGTGCCATGAATGCAAAAAGGAGCATGTAGCATAATACAAAAACTTCTCAAGAGTATGGTCACATGACTTGAAATGGGTAAAGCAACCACTGCCAGCCGATTAGGTCTTTTTCTGTTTTCGTAAAAAGACTAAACATTCCCTGTCTGGTTCACCACTGCTGAGCCGACCATTTTTTGGGTTGGATATTTACCATAAGGGACAGCGCAAAATTTATTATACTAAATGACCGGTGGAGAAGAAAAATTGTTGCAAAAAAATCTGCTCGCCCCGTTTGAAATCATTGCAAAAAATACGGCTGCCCAGTGACCTTTTCCTTAAAAAATGCATCTGCCCCGTATTCATGAACATTAGATTTTGTATGGTACTACAGTACCACCGATCAATTAGCCAAAGACCACAAGAAAGGCAGTTCATTTCTATAAGAGTCTTTGTCAATGACTGTTGAATCCTCCTTGAAAGAAACTCACAAGGAAATTTGGCGTCAATTATACACATCTTTGATTTTGAATGCAATTCTCACCTTGCATTATTCACAATTTTGTCCTCAAGGTGAGCCACTTTATATCTAAAAGTTCATTCTATCTTGAGCTCATAAAAAGTTACTGTCCCATTCAAGCCCTTTCATATTTGCTTAATAAAAAGTGTTGACCCAGTTGTGTACGAGCTCAAACAGCGAAGATGCCCCGTTACGTTTTGCACCGGCCATGTTATAAAATAAACTTTGCACCGTCCCTAATAATGAATTTTCCATGAATTCTTTTACATAAATTTCAATTTCGTGTATCTTTCTGTATCTACTATAACTAAGCGGTGAGCGGTGAGATCAAACGAAAAACGCTAATCCATACGTCACTGAGATCTCCTTCTTCCCGTCCGGGTAGCCCCTGCATTTACGCGTCAAAAAATCCGCGAAAATACCTAAGTTCCACAAGTCTGCTTCTTTTCGCCCAAAAATGCCAGGCAGCGAGGCCAGGAGCGAAAAAGCCTTCTTGCGGTTTCACTTGGATATCTGCAGAGCTAGCCCTGTGGACAAAATCCTTCGCCCTGTGGAAACCGCATCGTCCGCTACGAGTCTTAACAGTGAACTTTTTGCAAAAAACTTCGTTCTTCGAGTCCTTGAGAACATAGATTGTTTTGAACAAGAGAACGTTATTGTAGTAAGATGAACTATCAACAGGCTTGTGAAAACAGAACGGATTTCCGTCCATTGGTGGAAAAACTAGACTGACCCAAAGCATGCTTGCCAACTCTTTCAGCGAAGGAAACTATCCTCATAACTGTTTACTTTCACCGTTTTTAATGATTTAAGTTTACTTGAAATCCATAGATAACAAAGAAGAATTTACCTGCATTATTACTCTGAGTGCTGCTGAAATCCCAGTTCGAAAATATAAACCAAACAGCTTTTACTGGGCCTTTACCATGTTGCTATCGTTAGAAATTACACGACGGAGTGCATTCAGCTTCTCCGCATTTCGTGACTGAAAGTCGATACCCTAAATCAATATCTTGTATGCAACCATAGCTGTTTGCCTTACTTTTGTTCAGTGTTGCTTATAAGTAATCCGAGTTTCATGTGGAACACACTAAGAACCCGCGAAATTCAAACCACGTCTTTCAAAGCAAACTGTTCACTTTCCCATTAAGAAATAGTGTACAAGTTTCCTATATGAATCAAATTTCTTAAATACTAGAAGTAACAAATCGTTAGTAAGTGCACGTGCCCCGTTCTCAAGAGACGTGCTTCACTGGTTCGGAAAATTGACCAAAAATGAGATACACGTTTTTTTTATAAGAAACTGGTTTGTAAGAAACTAGTACTAAGATTATAGCAAATAGATCGTTGAACCTTTATCATTGGGCAATATTATCAAACCATTTGTATTTTCAACATAACAGAACACTGTTTTTTCCTATATATGATGTTTTGAATATCAAGAAACATATCTGCAGCAGTGTTAGCGACCACATTGACAATTCATGCATTCAAAAAATAAGAAACGAATTAAGAAACTTTTAGTACTAAAATGGACAAAATTTCATGTTAAATTAAGAAACTTTTAGTACTATGGCCTGATCCATGTTTCTTATAAAAAAAAGTGTATGCAGAAACTGACGTGGTTTTTCTTCCTGACGAGAAATCCTTTATTGGGGAGAAACAAGAATCATGTTTTGAAATAGTGGACTGAGATTACACAATTTTGGGACTTTTTATAAGAAACCGCTCATAAGAAACTCAGACTGTCATATCGCCAAAAAATTAAGAAACTCTGGCATGTTTTACTTTAGAAAACAAAGTTGTACAAAGTTGTTACTTTAGTCTCACTTGCTCATGTATCATATTACTCGGCAAAATGTGAAATCCATAGTTTCTAATAAAAGCATCCATGTATCGGCTTGTTGCCCCCCCCCTTCTTGTAACTTACAGTAACTTCTGTCATACTCCGTGAAATCTTTAACTTTGCCCAATTATCGACTCCACATGATTTCGAGGAACCTGTTTAAAGTTAGCGATGTGCCCCTCGAAGCCCTTGGGTGCTCGCAACCAAATGGTGTCTTGCCAGAGAAAATTTCGTATTTTGTTGACGAAGATGCCTTCCTCTTCAAGAAAAATCCGCAAAAAGTGCGTAAAAATCCTAAATCCTTCCCGTTTCAAAAAGCTTGTGCACGCTATTTTGAATGCGTGACAGATCCTTGCTGACCCTTTCATTAGGCCTAACTCAAGAACCCACGTAAACAACCTTTTATTTCAGTTCGTTTCCAGACACTGATTAAAATCAAACAACAAACCAAGTTTAATTCTATACTGCAGTTGATTAAATCATAAAAGGACGACCTATTTGAAGTTGAAAGCAATTGTATGTCAACAAAATACCTAAAATACCGCTGATGGCTGTATTTCATTTCCTTTCAAACAAGGAACAACTAAAAACACAATAAACAGTTCACTGAAATGATGTGAGAACAATGTGATTTCTTTTGTTACATTATGCAAATTATTGATGCAGACCTATTGACCAGCGGAAAATAACAATGCATAACAATAGAATATGCGTGGACCAGGAACGAAACTCGGCTGCTTCCTAATAGTAAGCCCTCGCTTCGCTCGTGCAACAAGTTTCCCATTTGAGGCAAGTGTCTTATATTTATATGAATATGTGAGGGTACCAATTCTCAACAGAATTAGGGTGAGGTGTCTTAAAAGTAGTAGTTTTTATTTTGTGGGCTCTAACAACAACAAAGGATTGACCAGGAAATCGAAGAATCGTAAAAAAGAGAACGATGGAATAATGGCCAGCAAATAACAAAATTAGCATTAAAAGCAAGGGTGTTAGGACACGAATGTTTTGATTGATTATTTGTTTACCTTGTTTTGATCCCTGTGTCTTGTTTTGTTGTCTTGTTTCCTGTTTTGTTTCGTTTTCAACTGAGCGTGCTTAGGCCCAACCGCTCTCCAAGTTGTTCGAATACAGCTCCCTTGTATTTCTGTGTCTTAGTGCGCCTTCGCACAAGATAGGTGGCTTTTCGGTTTTAAAACCTATCTTGTGTGAAGGCGCACAAAGACACAGAAATACAAGGGAGCTATATTCGAACAACTTGGAGAGCGGTTTGGCCTAAGCACGCTCAGTTGAAAACGAAACAAAACAGAAACAAGACAACAAAACAAGACACAGGGATCAAAACAAGGTAAACAAATAATAAATCAAAACATTCGTGTCCTAACACCCTTGTTAAAAGTAACGCAGAAAACCAATTCTTTCAAAGGAACCTGTTCGCTTTCCCATTAAATATTGTACAGATTTCCTTTGTTTCTTATGAGGGTACCATTTCTCAAAAGAATTAGCATGCGGTGTCTTAAAAGTAGTAGTTTCCATTTTGTGGGTTCTAACAAAAGGATTGACCAGGAAATCGAAGAATCGTATAAAAGAGAACAGTGGAATACCGGAAAGTGAATAAGAAAAGTAACATCAAGAGTATCGCAGAAAACCACTTCTTTCAAAGGAACCTGTTCGTTTCCCCATTAAATATTGTACAAATTTCCTTTGTTTCTTATATGAATATGAGGGTACCATTTCTCAAAAGAATTAGTGTGAGGTGTCTTAAAAGTAGTAGTTTCTATTTTGTGGGTTCTAACAACAGTAAAGGATTGACCAGGAAATCGAAGAATAGCATAAATGAGAACAGTCGGATAACGGACACACGGGGGGAGGGTTCTTGGCTAAATTTCAGGTAGGGGTGTGCCGCCCACAGTTTCAAAATGGCACCGTTGGCTAGACCAATTTTTGTGAAAAAGATACCCTTGGCTAGACTAATTTCTACATCAATGGTGCCATGAATGGCATTTTCTAGACAAAACTTGCCAAATTTTTGCATTCTCTGGACCAAAAATTTGAAAAAATTTGGGTTTCTTCACAGGAATTACCGAAGTTTGACATTTCTTTGACCGAAATTGCCAAAAAGCATACCTTGCCCAGACCAAAATCGACTAAAATTGCCAAAAAGCATACCTTGCCCAGACCAAAATCGACTAAAATTGCCAAAAAGCATACCCTTGCCTAGACTAAGTGGACTAAAATTGGCAAAACGTATACCCTTGGCTAGACTAGAAAGCTTGAAAAAGTATACCTGTTGTATATTGTGTTTATTTTTTGACGGCGATAAGTTCCAAATCTGAACGCGTGGTCCTGGTTCGTGTTTAGGATTAAGGGCGTAAGAAAAGAACTCGAATTAAGGTTTAAATGTCACTCTCTCTTTATCAACGAATAATAACATGTTTCATTTCAAATGATGATGCGTATAATTAAAATGTCCATTCCAGTTCAATTAACGGCGAATGCGAATGCGAATGTGAATCTGAGCTGCGAATGCGAGTGTCTCATGAAGGTTTTTCGAACGAATACTACTGCGACTATTGAATTTGCCACAGGGCGACCACCCTAATATCATAAATCTAACAATACCCTTGCGGGCGGCACATCTCCAGGTACCTTTACTATGGAAGAACCCCCCCCCCCCCCCGTGAACGGACAGTGAATAAGTAAAGTTTTCTATTGTTTCTTATGGCAATCTAAGCGACCTAAGCGACCTGCGAACCAGGCTTAGCTTTTTCAGTTTCCCTTAACAATACAACGTGTACCTGCAACTGTGGCAATGCTAAACGGCTATAGGAGCTTAGTCAAAGATTTCTCCAGTTTGCAAGACTCCCATACAGGGTCTTACTAACAAAATATCTTTCAGCAAATTCATCAAATGACGGATGTCAATGAGAAGTGGTTTATGATCTAAGTTAGATTCTTAGCTGCACGGAAAAATTTAGTTCACGATGGCTCAATGTGACGCCACCGTCCGCCAACCGCTCCACGTTTTTTTCTGACTCAGCCGGTACAATAATGTGGGTTCCATTTCTCAATAGTCAGTGCAAGGTATCTACCCGGAGGAGGGAGGGGTAACATCTGAAATCTAACCCAAAGTTAAATTTGTATGGATACAAATTAGCATAACCTTTAGTAAATTAAGTTAAACATAGACTAGCCGTAGTGGAAGGGCAAATAAAAGTTGACCTTCACTGGGAAGAAGTTTAACAATGCAATGATTTGTTTGCATGGATAAATACTGAAGTGACCAATATGTACAATTCCGGAAGAATTTCTGTGCACGTCAATCTTCAAATCTTCAAGACGCTTGACAATCAAAAATCGTTTCTGTCAGTCTCTGTCACATCTGTTGGATGGATAATTTCAATGCATTCATTTTAGGCTGCTCGGCACTGAGGAAGTGGCGCGCGAAGCGCGCCACTTGATCGGTGATAGCCGCCACAGGCGGCCAGGCGCCGAAGGCGCCAAGCCCTCCGCAGGAGCTAGGAATTGCAAACCCGCGCGCAGCGCGGGTTTGTATTCCTAGTATTGTACTAATATTTGTAGGAAGTAAAGGGTTATTTGATATCTTTTCTAAAGAAAATTGCCGGATTAGGGACATTTTCTTGCAGGTATCAAACAAACACGGAGGGAAACTGTCCTGAAGGAAAACTCACGAACACGAAACCCAACATCCATCCATCCATCCACATAAGCTTCTCCGGAGGAGCATTGGTCTGTGAAGATCATGGTAAAGATGTGGAATGGCGGAAAAGACGTACGCAAAGGTTGTTCGTTATCGTTCAAGCAAGCAACCAACTAACTCTTGCAAAGATGTTACGGAAGCTACCAGTCAAGGGAATGGCTGCAGTGGTCACTTCAGTACTATAGCAAAGCCATGGAAGGAATTGTTTGACAAGTTGTCGAATGGGTAGGCCAACCGCTTGTTTGGTTTTGCGTTGGCCTAAGGCTGTGCGGAGGCTATTTTTATGCGAAGGTCATTGCACTATCATGTCAAACAAGCCAGTAGTGGACCCTGCAAGTAGCCTGCGTAACTTTGCTTCTGCAATCTTCTGCACAGGTTCGAAATAATAATGATTGGTTGAAAGAAAGGCATACCGCAAAGAAGTAAACCATAACACAAACAAGCTTAATTTTGGCCCATTTTTGTTCTTGAGTACTGTTCCTTTGACAGGCTTACACATTTGATCTTCCAAACATATGCTCTTGGAAGTAGACTTGCCCCTAGTCTACTTTGTCAGCTGTAAAAAGTCTATCTGAAGGTTCTAGCATGGCTCTTGTCTTGATGGGTGGGTGTCCACAACAACAGCAACGCTTAATCACATGTTTCAATAAACATTTGGGACTGGTCACGAATTGTACACCTTGTAGGGTATTGGTTGGTTTTTGATAGGGTCTCAGTTAGGATCAGTATAAGAACAGTGTGTGATTCTGTAATAGCACCAGACATTTTTCAAGAGACTGAGCTGAGACTGATAGATCTCAACAGGCTTCTCATCAAACATTGCTTGCATTTCATGAAGAAGCTGTTTATGCACCAAGACTGGAAAATTTTAAAAATTTATTCACTTGACTTCCTTTTTCACCCAAAGTACTGTATATCAGACAAAAATATTGCAAATTGGCAACCAAGATTTTTGAATAAATTCTACAGGTTTTTCTATTTGTATAGTTGTAAGAAAATAAATGTGAATTATTTATACAAGTGACCTGTGTTATTTCAGTTGGTGATTCCTATCTACATGAATTCTATTCATGGTCATGAATTGATTTTATTCTCTAGAGATTCTAGTTGACTTGCTAGCTGTTATTTAGCAAGTGAAGTGAATTTTGTCTGTAGTTGTTCTGAAACTGCCAAGGGGTAAATGCCAGTGGATTATGGTCCTCAAATAGAAAAGATTGACTACCTATAAATAAAATCAAGAATAATATTCAGACCAAGAAAGCATTTGAAATTTAAGAAGAAATTTTACTCCTAGGATAATGGATTACAATGTGGAAATGATGAAAACTGCAGACCATAAATACAGCAGATGGAAGGATCTTGCTTGGAGATTTATCAATGGTGCAATGGGTACTTTTTTCTTAATTGCAGCCTTTCTTCAGGTATCAGATATCATATTTTATCCATACACAGAAAATCTGAACAGGAATTTGCAAAAATTCTTCACAAACAACTTCATGTTTAGATGTATGCACAGATACAGTATAAGTTTTTTCTGCTGGATGAGTCAGACAAATGCACATTATTTGGAAGGTTATTGTTCCTTAAATATCAAAGCACGAAAGGTTGTATCTTAGTTAATAGCCCATATATCTTCAATTAATTTTAGAATTTTCCTGGCTGAAATTGGTCACTCCATTCCCAGGTTGGAAAGTTTGTCAACTGCGCACCGAATGCCAAGAGACTGATAAAATTTTGCGCACCAAAAATGAAATTAATGTGCGCACCAAAATTAAAATAGAAATAGCAAGGGATGGCCCAATTCCGATTTTTTATGATAATGCTTCATAATCTTATCATGTTCAGCGAGTTCTCGTTCAGTTGGACAAATTTTGATTTCTGGCTCATCTCAACTTTAGGTAAAATACCAATTACAACTCAGAGCCCCTCTTGTTCAGACTCATTGTGGCAAGAATCCCCGTAATTTATGCGCTCTGCGCACCAATTTTTTTACATTCGCGCACCGAAGTTTTGAAGTGCGCCCCGAAGTTCTTCGGCACACAGTCCGAACTTTCCAACCTGGCTCCATTCCAATTTTATAAAGGGATTTTCACAAGTAGCTCCCTTGAAAAGCCTGGAAAATGAAAAAGATTGTTATATAATTATGCAAAATGTCTTTATTATACACTTTATCTATATCAGATTAGCTTAGATTAGCTTTTAGCTATGTGTAATGATTGAAGGTATTACTCTTATTTTAGATCAATGATCCTGATTCTGCTCTATGGATTGTAAGTAATGGCACAGCAAGAGTTTTCAAAATTTATTCACTTGTTGCATTTCTAGGTCAGTTTAAGGTAATTTTCATGTTTGGAAAAGACATTGGGCAACATATTACAATGTCCACAAATAATCAAACAGTATAGAAAAACAATTTCCATCTGACTTGAAATGAAGCTTTTCATCAGCTAAGCCTGTTTATACAAGCCTAAAAAATAGGCTGGCTTGGCCAGTGAGTTGGTTTTATTGGTGAGCATGGAGAAACATGGAGAGATAAGGAGAAATTCCTGCCCACTTACTACGCCAGAAATTGGCTTAAGCCAAAAACTTACATGTACCCATTGTCTAAATAAGAAGTGCATGTGCATAGATGTTTTTGTCTCAGTGGTCAGGCTGGAGCGTTTATCTGGGAAATTTTTATCCCACCTGTCAAGATCTTGCCAATGTCAAGTGAGATCTTGCTACTTGGGCTGGCTTGCTTCTCCCTATAAACAATTTCCAAATTTCCATTGATTTCTTAAAAGGTGAGGTCTCACTTACCAAGCCAGCCAATTTGCCAGGCTCACATAAACAGGCTCCAGGACTTTTGTAGATTAACCATTTTTATGATAAAATTCAACCGAAACCGATGAAAGTTGAGATTTTCCAGTTTCATACTAAGATGGATTCTTTGCAAATGCAAACAGATCTTCTGTTCATTGTTTCATTTGTCATTATGCACTACTTTACATTTCACACAATGCTCCTATCACAATTTTCTTCTTACTGACGCTGTCCATTTGCTTTCCAGGTGTTATATTTAATCCCTACCATCATATGCTTCAATGTTAGTGTCTACCCATCTATCCAAGGTATCTTTTTAATTTCAGATACTGTATTCAACAGATGTTGAAATTTACCAAAGAACTCAACAATGTTACGCAGTTTAGCAATGAATTCCTACTGTACCACGCTGCTTTTATTCTTTCAAAGTTTTTTATGCATATAGATGCCCAGGCCTTGCAGTGAGAGGTGCTCAAGCTCAATCAAGCAGTTCCACTTGCACCTGAAAAATTCTAGGAGCTTGTGCTGTTTGGACAGAGTTTGTCAATTATGTTTTGATACATTGCTAAGATTGTGATCATAGAATGAACTATTCATTTAACTTCTTTTTAAGGTCCTCTATCTGTCAAGCACCTCTGTCTTCCTTCCTCACAAGGTATCTTTATTATTTGGTGAGCATTTACGCAACATCGAAAATAAGTCACACGAGAAGGAACAAAAGATCGAACATTCCGACACAAATGTTTCAAGACATTTCAATTCGGAAGGTCATTCAACAGAAGATATGGTCATTCAGGGGCTTTTATTCGCAGAAAAAGACAGTCGAAAACGAAAGACTTTGGAAAAGCCAATTATCTTTAAATTGGGAACTCTAATACCACAAGGACTTAACAAACGCTTCTCATTTATATCATAGCTTCTCCACTTATCATCTGCTATTAGGTTTTCCTTTTCGAATCTCACTCTCTATCTTTTACGTCGCATTCTTGCGTCGCATTCTCTTCTCCATTCTATTAATACACTATTCTATCAATCGTTCTTTCTCTGCTTCTTTAGTTTAATCGTACTTTTTCTCATTACTACTGATGAAGGGTCAAGCCCGAAACGTTTAGTAATTCAAGCTCTAGGCTATATTATTTATTTGATGAAATTTATGTATTCATCTTTATTATTGTTGTAGAATTCTGGCAATTCAAGGCGCTATCTTTATTCCATATTGCTGTCTGCCTTGTTGGAATGGTGTACACCATTTATAGTGGATCAGGTGAAATTATCAAGCACAAAGGGAATATCTTTGGAGCTGAGGAAGCAAGGTAAACTGATATATGGTTTGTCTGACATGGACCTAATCAGCTAAGGTTTTTACCCATTTCAAGTCATGTGACCATATCCTTGGGAAGTTTTTGTATTTATGCTACTTTTTGCACTCTGATGGCTTTACTTTGCAGCATGAAATATTATAGAGAAACTAAAACATGTCTTATCAAGAGATTGATCACATGACTTGAAATGGGTGGAAGCAAACCTCAGATGATTTTGCTTATTGGTCAGGGCAAAACTAGACTACGTGCAGACTCAGCTGACGTCTTTCAAAGAGGTCTCTCTTCCAGTAGAGTCTGCTAATCAGCAAAAATCTTTGTCCTTTGTCCCATGCAGTTCCCAGGATTGAGCAAGCCACCCATTCAATTAGATTCAATAGAGCCCCCTATGAATAGAGTGGAAAACACCCACACACAGGATTTCTTGGATAGGCTGCAGCCATTTGGGAAAGGTTCTTGCTTCTGTGACTGACGGCAAGGATTTGGTTGCTCATGTGCTGACTCTGCCAGAGGACTTGATGGAAAATTTTACCAGGTACCATTAGGGTACAAGGCTGCATTGACCTTTTAAATTCCTGCCATTTTTAACTTAAGGGCTGTTGCTTCATGTTAGTTTTTAGGTTTGGCATTGAATTCATTTTTAGATGCTGTTAATCAATACTTTTTGTTGCTAACTTTCTTTGATTATACCGGGTGAGTCAAAAAAAGTTTAACTGTTTGGTGGGCTATGGAGTAAACAGTGGCGGATTTAGGGGGGTGCAGTTGGGGGCAACTGCCCCCCCTTCACGATGAAAACTCAGCTTTGCGCCCCCTCTTTACCGAGAAATGCGCCCCTCGTCGTTATCCGATGAAACTCCTATTTGAATCTTGTGATCAAAATGTAGGGCAAATGTAGAAGTCAAGACGTTATTTAGTACAAAAATTAATGAATTTCTGCAATCAGAACTCCAAAAATTTTCTTGCGCCTTCGGCGCACTTTCTCTCTATTGTCCTTTGGGCGCCCTCTTTTCAGGCTGCCCCTCCTTCAACTTTGAGCTGGATCCGCCCCTGGGAGTAAAAAGTATGTGACCAATATTTAAAACTAAAATGTTAATCTATCACTCAAAGGCTAACTTACAGTAGATGAGAAAATTTTGTTTGGTAACATCATTCATCATTTAGACCCCAAAATTAGGAAAGTGCTTGTAAGGGCATGTTTAAGAACAAGGATTCCTCATTCTATTCTGGTCTATAATTTACTTGTTATTGAAATTAAAATTCTATTTCTGAAACTTACAATGTGAACTTCAATGCCACATAAATCATGGACCAGAATGGAATGTGGAATATTTGATTCCCGTACAAACCCCTTACGGGCATTTTTCTAATTTCTATGTCTAAATGATGAGTGATTTTATCAAACAAAAGTTTCTCATCTAAGTTAGCCTGTGACTGATAGATTAACAATTCAGTTTTGAATATCGGCCCCATACTTTTTATGTAACAGCCCACCAAATGCTTAAACTTTTTTTGACCCACCTGGTACTTTTCTAACCATTTCTTTAATTTTTGTAACATATACGTTTCAAGTGACAAAGTTTATTGAAATTTGACAGAGAAGCTGGTGGTCTTGCCATTGCAGTTGCTTGGTTATTTGTAGCAGTTTTGATAGACTCACAAAGGTAAAAATAAATTTTTGTGTATGTACTGTATACTCACACTAAAAATATGCACAGTAACACAACAATTAAGATGAACATAACATGATGTACCAAGGAATTGTCTAATTTTTAAAAGCAAAAAGATTCTGCAACCTTGTGCTATGAAAAATCAGCTAACACATCACAACACATAAAAAATGCTTTTCTCTTGTTCACCTGTTGAAATATCTGGCAAATAATTGTAAATGGAACTTGTTTGTAGCTACAGCAGATGTTTCAGTTGGTAAGCTTTCAGTAAAGTCTTTGAACGAGAACTGTTAATTCATATCAAATTTTTTATTAGTAAGGCCTAGTTTAAACACCATATTTTTGCTGTGCAAAACTGAACTGCATTGAGAATGGCCAACTTTGTTATTTTTCAATGGCTGCTTTTCAAAATCATCTCTATAATGACTATTCAAAATGGCTGGAAATTTAAACATTGTTTTAACATCCAATTTAATTGACAAATGGAAATGTTTGCAGCATGTAGATATCAAATTTGAGACACACTGACACAGCAAAAATACTCCTTTTTAAGGCCTAAGAGGAGATCACACAAGTGTGTCAAACCATGTTGTTCTTAATCAAAAATGTTGTTTTGCATATATATGTAGCTTTAGAAAGGATCAACTCTATGAACAGTTTTCTGTTTTCAGGGTGCAAATAATGAGACCAATCAACTGGTTAAAAGTCATCACAGTGGCTCTTATTCCATTTATCACAGCAAGCCTATGGTTAATTACTGTTGATTTTACAAATGTTCCATTGCATTGTCGTGGCATAGTCAAAGGAAATTGAGGGATGAATCACCAGGCTCAAAATGTTACTCAGGGCCTGTTCATATGGATAAAGTTTCCTTAGCATCCCCGTGAAGCGGGATTCCCATTATGCCTAGATCTAACGTCATGTAGCTTTACCACAAAAAACGGCACAAGCATTCATGCCAGAAAGCAGTGGCAGCGCCAGCTCTGAAAATCCAAAAAAAATGGGGGGGGGATTTTGATGTAATTTTTCAGTCTAAAGGTACGCCCAACTAATTTTATGCTATTTGTCTTATGCACTTTTGGGATCTTAGTGGCGCCACCACTACCCGAAAGCTTTTTCCCAGCAAGCCAATGTCTTGAACTCTACCAGGATCCTGCCCAGGCGAGGAAGTATTTTACCATATGAACAGATTTCCTCAGCCTGGTGGAGATCTCTTCTGTTAATTATTAATCCTTTGGTGCAAAAGACAAAGTGCGATTATCTTTATACCCTGGATTGCCAAAGAAAACTTTTCTCATACAGCAAGACAGGTCAAGGAATATTAACTATGCTGAGCAAGTTTCCCTGTGAAAGGGGAAACTTTCTCCATATGAATGGGCACTGAGTGAGAAATTTGTAACCTAGAATAAATAGGGATAGATAAACATCTTTGCCCGTAATATTTAGCAAATTGTCCACCAATGGAAGCTCCCACTTCTGTGGTAATTTGGAACTGTGGTGGGCACTTGGGGGGAGGGGGCAAGAATTAGCTTTGACTTTTTACTCCTTAGCTTTTTAGCTTTTTACAGCACAGTTCTTTTGAAACTTAACACAATCTTTGTTCACAAGAATGCCCCTAAAGTTGTAAGGATTTGTACAGTTTCTCCCCAGTCCAAAGAGAGATTCAGATGGATTAGTAAGAAGCTATATGAATTTGTAAGAATGTAGCTAGTTTCCTAAGACTGCATCTAGAATCACTCACAAATACTGCCATGAGCCATTACAAATTCATACAAACATTTGCTAATGCAAATCACAAATTTTCATGAAATTGTAGGAATTCTTGTGTGTTAAGTTGCTAAAGGACCATACTGTAGATTCCTTGGAGATTTACAAGAAGTTTACCACAATAAATGCTTGTTTATGGATAGTTTGTGAATTGTATTTTTAGATGATAAAAGTCTACTTACAAAATGTCTTTTACATTGTCTCATTCGATAAAAGGCAAAATCAGTCCCCAACCTTTTGTTAGTTTGTCATGGTAGATGTCCAGCTAAAACAGATAGATGTACCAGGTGAGAAAAATATTAAACAGTAGCTGTGGGATGAAACGTATTCCACTGACATTCCAAAGTAAAATGTTAATCCGTCAGTCAGCCTGACTTAGATGTCAAAATTTTCTTTAATCACTTGCCATTGAAATGTATACCTGATGAGTCAAAAAAAGTTTCCAAAATTGAAGGGCTGTGGAATAAAATGTATGTAACCAATATATAGTCAAAACTGAACAATATTGATTTTATCTGTCACAGACTAACTTAGATGAGAAAATTTGTTTGGTAAAATCGCATATCTTTAAGACCCAACAATTAGAAAAATGCCTGTAAGGGGTTTGTATGGGAATCCATAGTTCCACATGAGAAAAAAGTAGAGCTCTGGTACTTGATTCATGTTGCTCTGAAGTTTACATTGTCCATTTCAGAAATAGAATTTCAATAGCAATAGCAAGTAAATTATAGACCAAAATGGAATGTGGAATCGTTGTTCCCAGACATGCCCTTTACTAGCATTTTCCTGATTTCTGGGTCTAAATGATGAGTGATTTACCAAACGAAATGTCCTCATCTAAGACTGTGTTCACACGATACCGGCACATTTTGAAAACGGTGAAAAATGTGATGGCTGCAAAATTTGAGCTAGCGTTCACACGATACCGGAACAATTTGAAAACGGTAGGAACTTAGATGGAAAAAACTCGTTACAACACTTTGATGTCAAAGAAGCTTACCTACACCCTAAGAGTCAATCAGTCTGGTTCCAAAAGTGTCAAGAAATGTTCTGTTTTCATCATTTTATAGTTTTACACGATGCCGTTTCCAAAATGTGTCAGTTAGAGTTCCGTTTTCAAAATCTACCGTTTTCAAAATGTGCCGCCAAAAAATGTGCCGTTTTCGTGTGAACTGGAGGCTTATCCATCAAATTTTTCACCGTTTTCAAAATGTACCGGCATCGTGTGAACGCAGTCTAAGTTAGCCTTTGACTCATAGATTAACATTTTCAGTTTTGAATTCCGACCTTATACCTTTTATTTCACAGCCTACCAAGCATGAAAACTTTTTTTGACACCTGGTGCATTTGTTAATACAGTCGACTCCGGTTATAGTCACACCAAATGTTTCCAAGAAAAATGTGACTATAAGCGGAGTGTGACTTTAAGCGGAGTTACCCAAAATTGCTGTATAAATACTAGAAGATCGATTTTTATAGCCTGATTTGGGCGTATGAAGTCTTTGCAAGGACTTTGACTGCAATGAATAATTTTTTCTATCTTTTTCTTTCAAAGAAGACTTCATAAGCCCGTTTATAACCGATGATTGCTCAAAACATTCTTACATGAGACTCATTACATGAAACATTCTTACATGGAAAAAATCCTTGCTTCCTCCTGTTTCCTACAAAAAACCTTGTGATTCTTTCACACATGAATTGAAGTACGTCTCCCAAAACAGTAATGATGCAAGTAATATGAAAATTTCATCAACATTTTTCCCTATATGTGACTGTAGAAAGAGTATTTTGTTGTTTGGGAAGGAGAAAAGTAGTGATTATAAGCGGGGTGTGCCAAAAAGCAGAATGACTGTAATAGAAGTTCATTTATAAGGGTTTGAGCACAACTGAATTCGGGAAACAGCAATATGGTGATAATAACCGGAGTCGACTGTTGCTCTCTATATTAAAAAACTAATTATGATCTAGACTGACGACGTGATTCCTTGTATTCGTTCAACATTTATAATCTGATGTTTTAACTTCACTCATACAAAGGACTCACGACCAAATGGATTCTGAACAGGGACTAAAATCTTACGAAAAATCAGAAGAAGCTTAGAACATTTTCCATCCTACGAACGTCGAAAGAAAAGTCGAACGTCCCTTCGAACGTCATTTCGAGCGTCGCTGCGCTTCGAGAAGTCGAACGTTGAGCTAATTTGTTGGGGATACGAATAGGCTAAGTTGTGAGCCTCGAGGAATCCCCCAAAAGGGGCTCCAGATCGCATGCGTAGTAACGATTTATGTCAATGACATAATATGCAAATTAGCTTGACGGTTGAGAATAGGAGAAGAAAACAATAGCAAAGTTGCGCATGACAGTGTGAGCCCCACCGTTGATTCGCTCTCAACAAAGCTGAATCACAATCGGTCAAAACAATAGGGTCAGCACTTCATCTCCCCAACAATAATGAGCCAATCAAACGCTAAACATAGACACGTGGGTTGACCATATTAAGAAAGTAGGGATCTGATTGGTCGCGCCGTGAACGCGGCGGACTTGGCCTACTTAGTCCCTGTATTGAAACGTAAGGACATAAGTCCCTCAACTGAAGCGATAACAACAACAACAACAACAACAACAAGCGTAAGTTAGAGGGACTTATGTAATGTAGTCTAGTTATGATCTATAGCTTGTGAACTTTTTTCTGCCGACCCGTGAGGTAAAAAAGATGTTTTGTCATACCTGATCAAGAATACGCCCATAAAGATTAACTGCATTTCGCATATTCTTTTTAAATTCGAGTCTTTCAAGATCAAGCTGCAATGAAGAATGGTTATTTTAAATCTTTTTGTCTAGAAGCAAAACAATTTCGACCTCTGTTAATTAAAAGCCGATTTCTACTAAATGATCTTTTCAAATATCGTCATAAAAATTGCAGCACAAAAGGCTGTTTTAACCTTCACATGTGTTGCTTTGTCACAAATACACTTTCCAAAATTTCAAAAATTTGAGTGAGGATGGAGAAATCCTGCGATTCCATTCACCAAAAAACTCAAGAAGGAAAATCGTCAGATGAAAAGTAGAAACTCTTCACAAACATTTTGGAAACTCTTTGCATTGACGAAAAACGCAAATTTCGTAGAACTGTCATTGTTGATTAGCGAAGAGGATTGTGGTCAACGATATGCTACCGAGGGCTGTTTCAAAATTGAGCTTAAACATTCTACAGAAGTGCAGTTCTTGTTAATTTTCTGCTAAATGTATTCATGTTCCCAAGAAGATAGCAAAATATTCTTGACAAGTTTGCAATTTACAGCATTTTTAATATACTTAAATTCAATGCACAATTTACTGGAAGTCTTGGGGTATCTTTAGAAGGGCACTGAAAGTATTTCCCTTCCCGCAAATCAACACACTGTTTCTTCTTTGTTAAATGGAATGGACAAAGCTAAAAGCTGGCCCGGGCCAAGTTTAAAATATAATCGATTATATTCAATGACGTTCCTTCAGCTTATTTATAATGTAATGATGTAATGGTGTAGGTCCCAGACCCCCTAAGGCGTAACCACTTCGTGAACACGTGTTGATTTATTCGTTACTTTGATTTGCTTGCTGTAGACACGTTTGCTACTTCTGCCTTGGCCTACCACCTCGTTAGTTACAGATAACTACAGAAAATTACATATAGTAGCTTGTCGATATAACTACGTCTATTCCCTTTACGTAGTGCTTCACCTTATTGAAAATTGTAAGGGACCCTGTCCGGGTCATTGAACTATTTCCGGGCCCCAACAGCTCGGGGGCTCTTAGGAGATGCTCTAACCACAACCACCATGTGTTACGCCACTGGGTCACATCTTCAAATGAGTTGATGAAAAATACGCTGTAATTTCAAAAAATATTGAAGATTTCTTAAAAGTAACGGGTGAGTCAATAAAAAGACCCGGCGAATGAAAAAATTGCACCCTGAATATCACAGCAACATTATTGAAAGGGGTCTTGTTTTACTGCCAATATCTTCAATAAGGTTCAATAATTTACCCGGCTTTAATCGGCCTTTCCATCCTTTTGATATGGGAGATTTTCTCCAGAAAGCCCTTTTCGAAAACCTGCAGAAACGAATGAAAACAACGAGCAAACTTCCCTTTGTTTTCTTTCCTGTCAATAATGACACTTGAATACATTGATGTATTCTGCCTTCTTGAGAGAATGGAATCCCGCTAAAAGTAAGTTATCTATACAAGGGGAAGACTTGTTCATTCCCAAGGACAGAATGCGCTAAAGCATGCTCAAGTCATGGCTGAAAAAAAACCTATCACGGGAACTAGCTCATAATTTTAGAAAGTTTGTTAAGGTTTCTCAATGGAACTTCTTCAGAAAATCCTTCGTCAAATCTGTACGGAGACACCGATTTCAGCCAAGAAAAATTGTTAATAATTGAAAATACTAGCTATGCAATCAGACACTACAAAATATCATTACTTTTGTGGTATGGGGAGCAGTATCCTTGTCTTTTTTGTTTTTGTTTTTCAATTTGTTTTGAGTGGGCTTGTCAGGATTTCTAGTTACCGAAAGCTAATTTAGGTCCACTGTGCATTCCGCATCCAGGCATGGGATCCCTAGTTTAACGTCCCTTCCGAAGGACGACGAGGTGAGTTTTAAGGTCGGACCTCCGAGGTCACCCATCCAGAGTTTGATCTCACTCGACCAAGCTTAACTTCAGTCACCTGACGAAGATTGTATAAGCCACTCGGCCACTGACAACAACGCCAATCCTTGCAACCCCGGGCCTTGTTTTGACTAACCCGGTGTCATTATGAGTCCCAGTTGAGCAAGGTTTACTGCAGGGACACAAAGGACTCATCGTAATCGGTCTACCTCTTCCCTAACATAGGAATTTGGCTATAACCCTGATACGCTTCATGTGTTAAAACCAAAACTTACTAGTTCAGAGAAATCTTTCTCTTCAGCTTCCACTTGTTTGAGCCCCTCTTGTACCAGCATATTTATCTCTGATTTTAACGCTGACCTTTTCCTGCATGATAAAAAGTATCAAAAAATAAACATAGTACATTCTCCAAATGAGTAAATATACTGTAGTGTAAATATTTCCGTTGTTCTCCAGCAATATTAAAATGAAGTAAGTTTTCAAAGAAAGGGTTCCAGCATCGTATTAACATTTTCAGTTCAATTTAAAAAGGCAGAAAGCGCTTTCTTACGAACAGAAAATACTGCTAACCCTTAAGAAGATTTAGTAAAAATTTAGATATGACGCTGGAACCCCCCCCCCCCCCTGAAAACTTACTTTATTTTGACATTGCTAGAGAACAATAAAAGTGCTGTATTTGAAGCAACCACTTATTTTGCCTTTTCTTTGCTATAACTCAGCAATCACTCGTCAAAGTGACTCATACAAGGTCTCAAACTCTAAGTTGAAGCTTGATCTATGCAACTGTGTGAAACCAAGGTGATTGAATCTACATCTCCTCCACAGCAGTCACACAAACGGATCACAATCATTTGGGACACCCAGTAGATTCATGTGTTGGGAATTTCAGATGAGAAAATTTTTCCATATGAGCGGCACGTCCACTATCATTGAACGATGACGTATCCCCTCCCGTAGGTTTTTCAGACTGCAATGTGTAAAATCTGCATTAATCACATACTTTTTCTCAGTTTCTAACACCTCCAATTCTGCATCCATACGCTTTCGATGTTGCAGGCGCATTCGGGAGATTTTCTCGTTCTTTGTGTTCTGCTGCCGTTTGGCATTCTACAAAAAGAAACATTACAGGCTTCTTATAAAAAGCTGTCGTGAAGTAATTTTGCAACAACATATACAGGGTGTCTCAAAAAACTTGTTCGACGTTTGATTAAATATTGAAAAATAAGGACAACATGAACAGACTCATGGAAAGATAACCCTGTTCCTAAGATTATGAAATAATTTTAGAGACCAAAATCGTGCAAATCGGTTGAAAATTCACTGAGTTACGAGCTCTGGAAGATCAAAAATATGCGATAGCTGAAACCAGAGACCCCCAGATTACTTGTAAGCTCGAAGACGGAGGTAAGCGAAGCTTATCCAATGTCATACTTCTCTTTGATATCAGAGCAAACCAAATACGACTTCTAAAGTAAATTATTTCTTGCGATCATTCTCAAAATTTCCTGAACATTGCATAAGTCCAAAAACAGTGGTTCACAGCAAAATCGGCGAGAGACTGAATCTGTTTCTTCAAAATATCCATATGCTTGGCAGTTAGGTTATCGAATACCTGTTTGAATCCCACTTGGTTCGCCCTGAAACAATTGAGAAATAACAGAAATGACGGCCTATGGGACTTTGACCAAAAATGCCATTTCGAGGCCTCTGGTTTCAGCTTTCGCACAAACTTGAACTTCAAAAGCTTGTAACCCCATGATTTTTTATCGGATTTGCAAGATTCTTGTGTCAAAAATTAATTCAAAATCTCAGAAAAAGGGTGACTTGACCAAAGGTCCATTCAGCGTATCGTTATTTTTTAGTATTTAATCAAACGTCGAACAATTCTTTTGAGACACCCTCACTGTGATCCAGCTCTTTAGAAATCGTGGAATTAATACCAAAAAATGAAAATTCGAGTATGAGCTATTTGATAATTTTATCATATAGAAGAGACATGGTACTATTGGACAAAACAAAAATTTTTCGAATCGTAGTTGCGAGTCCAGAGTTACGATTTTTTAAAGTTGGCCTACGATGCCAAGTTTTGTTTACATTACCATTTCCGGCCTAATGTTTGTGGCATCGATGAAAACATACAAATTGAAATTACTATATATCCTCAACGAGAAGGCCGATTTTCAAAAACTTTTTTATATTTTACAGATACATATCTACTCTTTTCGAAAATGCAAGTTAAATTATTATAACCTCACGCTGAAAAAGACTTTTTTTAAAAATTGAGTCTGGCATTTTTAGGCTCAAAAACAGTGGAAAACATCTGAATTTTGTCTTTTATAGTGTAAACAAAGAATCTAACTATATCTAACTCTTAGCAAAAAATATTAGAATTAAATTTGATGTGTTGGGAACATCTTTGCCAAAGGATTCGTACAGATTCATGCAGAAAAAATTTCCACGGCACTTTGAAGATTCTTGGCCCTATTCGGGTTTAATGTTCATTAATTTACGTAAGTGATAATGTTGGGAATGGCGATGAAATTTTTATGAGAAAGTCTTTGGTCCGGTCCCAAAAACTTGAAAATTACTTGCCATGGGCATGATAAAAGTAGGAAATCTACTTCTTTGCATCAACTTATCATCTAATCTCTTTGGGAGTAGGGCTGACTTTTGATGGTTGTTCCAAATTACCGAAATAAGGGAATAAATTTTTAAAAAAATGAAACTTGTAAAATTCAAAATTATACTACATGGTATTAACAAGCATACTTTGAAATTCATAATAAAACAAACTGCAGCAAAATCGGACTTCTAGATGCAGAGATATGACATGTTGAAGTTGGAAGAAATTGATCAAATCGGTCAATGCAATTTCCGGTCGAAATTCACATTGTTGGCAGAATTTTCATAGCTTTAAGGCAGAATTTTATCCACTTTCCGAGCTCCAATTGCGGCCAGTTTTGTTTCGTTTTGTAGGTTGTTGTCTTTATTTAACTACTAACTATTCATTCATACAATTTGTTGAAGGATAGTTTGTATTTTTCATGTTTATTAGACTATGCTGTATCTCCAAAAAGCTGAAGAATTCTGACTTTGAGGCTAAAAACAAAAAGCGGGCGGAAAAGGGCGGAAATGTCACCTATCCCGTATGGAAGTGTTATTTCAAATGGACATTAGTGCCAAAGGATTCGTGCAAGTTTGTACAGATAGGAGAGCAATGCGATTTTGAAAGATATCACTCTGGCTACTTGATTTTAATGAAAAGTCAGTGCTTTTTCATAATTTTGCATTTTCTTTGCAATAATCCCATTCTAAGTGTTTTTACACCATCCTTGCTACTTCAAACTAATCTAATTTATTTTTCTCCATTATTCTTATGAGCTTTAACCTACAACAAAACTATTTTTGAGTCCGATTTCCTCGCTAAATCGTCAAGCATGATCGTACATAGATTGTACAATAGCCTCTGCCTTTGTCAAAGGACGCTCCTCAATTCTCTTTTGGTGATTTGCCTTACAAGTATGGAGATGACTGGTGAAGATGTAACAAGCATGGTCAAAAAACGTTGCGAGTGTTGTTTTGGATAGAAGTTTGCCTTACCCTACACCCTGCACCACTTCTGAAACTTTGGGAGTCCGCTCTCGGACCAGACGGCCATTGGCTTTCCTTCTAGAAAATAAAAAAACACCCCCGAATATGTGCCAACATTTGGTGCACTGAGGGACTCATCTGTACCCAAGGGAAGTCATTTCCTCATCAGTCATCTCCGAAGCCATAAGCATCCTTGTAGAGTGAAAATGCCAATAGAAAATTGAGGAGCATCCGTTGATAGAGGAAGAGGCAATCATACAATCTATGTACAATAATGCTTAACAATTTAGTAAGGAAATCGGACTCAAAATATAGTTTTGTTGCAGGTTAAAGCTCATAAGAATAATGGAGAAAGATGAATAAGATTAGTTCAAAGTAGCAAGGATGGTGTAAAAACATTTAGGATGGAATCATTACGAAGGCAATTCAAATTATGAAAAAGGACCGATTTTCACTATAATCAAGTAGCCAGAGTGATATCTTTCAAAATTGCATTGCTCTCTTATCTGTACGAATTTGTACGAATCCTTTTGCTCAAATGTCCATTTGAAATACCACTTCCATAAGCGATAGATGCCATTTCCGCCCTTTTCCGCCCTTTTTTTGTTTTTAGCTTCAAAGTCAGAATTCTTCAGCTTTTTGGAGATGTAGTACTGGAAAGAACATAGTTTAATACACATAAAAATACGAAATATCCTTCATCAAATTGTACGAATGAATAGTTAGTAGTTGAATAGAGACAACAACCTACAACACAAAACAAAAATGGCCGCAATCGGAGTTCGGGAAGTGGATAAAATTCTGCCTTAAAGTTATGAAAATTCTGCCAACAATGTGAATTTCGACCGGAAATTGCACTGACCTTTGACCTAATCAATTTCTTCCAACTTCAAAATGTCATATTTCTGCATCTAGAAGTCCGATTTTGCTGAAATTTGTTTTATTATGAATGTCAAAGTATGCTTGTTAATACCAGGTAGTAGAATTTTGAATTTTACAAGTTTCATTTTTCTCTATTTATTCCGTTGCCCGGATCACTGTGACCCTGTACATCAGGACTACAATGGCATCAATGGCAGCAAAAATGAGTAGCTCTTCTCAGCAAAATATTTTTTGGCATTCATGATCCTAAAGGACTAGGCACCCCATAGGCATTCTCACACAACTTCGAGTTGGATTAAGTGCACTTAATTTTGACGAGTTTAGGCACAATTTCAATGACACATTAAACCAGATGGGCCCTATAAACGACGGTGTTGAGAACACATAACATTTTGTGCTGCATTGCCACTAGTACCATCTGCAGAGAAATAGTCTCCTCAGCCGCGTACAAGCAATTTTGCTTTCATACAGTTATCGAACCTTTCCATTGAGGAATTAGTTTCAATAATCTTGTATGGTGACGAAAGGTTACCCATTGTATTTCACAGTCTTTATGCCGCAGTCGTTCATTGTGATTGATTGAGGTTGTAGCTAGCGTATAGTGATTAGTTTACACGT
The DNA here is from genome assembly GCA_964020215.1 of Aurelia sp. 3 sensu Dawson et al. (2005). Taxonomy (NCBI): domain Eukaryota; kingdom Metazoa; phylum Cnidaria; class Scyphozoa; order Semaeostomeae; family Ulmaridae; genus Aurelia; species Aurelia sp. 3 sensu Dawson et al. (2005). The sequence continues at coordinate 27,353,241 of OZ026573.1, read as the reverse complement.
ATTCTTCGTTTCTTTTTTGTTTATTGTCCTAGTAGCGTTTGTTGTTTCTTGTTATATGTAAGGACATGGGGTAGCCATGTAATTTTGATCCTCATGTTATTGTCCCTGTAGTGTTGTGCAGTTGTATAGTATTGATATGTAGAGTAGGTAAACATGTGTTGTAAGAATTTTAAATGGATATAAAAAAAGGGCTTGTCAGGATTTCTAGCAACTGAAAGCTAATTTAGGCCCACTGTGCATGCCGCATCCAGGCATGGGACCCCTAGCTTAACGTCCCTTCCGAAGGACGGCGAGGTGAATTGTGAGGTCAGGCCTCCGAGGTCACCCATCCGGAGTTTGACCTCACTCGACCGAACTTCAGTTACTGACAAGAACTGTTTAAGCCACTCGGATACTCACCCCGTTCCCAGAAAGGAAAATATTTTTTACCTCTGACCAGGAAGGGGGCAGTCTTTTCATCCTCTCAAGAGGATAGCATGTGCTAAAGTGTGTTCAAGTAACCGCCGTTAGGTAGAAATATAGGGAAATTTGTTCATGACTTAGCAGTTTTTTTCCGTTTTATTTGTTTTTCCTGTCTTTAATTTCAGTTTCACATTGGATGTAAGGCTTGAAATTCATCCACACAAAATTTCAAACATTTTACCTACGTTTTTTTGTGATCTATAAACCCTGATAACTTAGAGGCGATGTCTTGAGCAGTGGGACTCTGGAGGGCGTCAGAAACGGCAGAAATTTCACCTCCGCTGACCTGGCAGCCAATGTGAAACAGTTTCCACCATTTATAGTGTCGTATCGTATGTGTACCTTTTTGTACGTATATATTTATTTAGTTTTCTATTTAATTGTATATCTTTATGTGTTGGCCATGGGGTAGACATTGTCTTTTGCTCCTGATGGTATCGTCCTCGTAGTGTTGCATAGTAGTTAGGGTATAGTAGAATGTAGCATATGTTGTAAATTTTTACACTGATGTATATATCTAAAAAAAGAAGTTTTTTTCAGATTTCTCAAAGGGACTTTCTCGAGCTAATTCCTTATGAAATCTAAACGGAGTGACTGATTTCAGCCAGGTTAAAACAAGTGTTGTTTATTCATTCAGTACAATTTCGTAGTCACCTGACCTGTATCTTTGCAGCAATATCTTTGAAATTTTGTTCTTGTACACGGACACGGTCTTTAACATCTTCAAAACATCTCATTGACTCCCTGAAACGAAAAAACATTGGTAAGAATTGGGCTGCCAGAAAGGGGCTTTAGCAAGCAGGGATCTTACATGTGGAGTAACCCGTTGCCTACGCGTAGACTTGACTTTTATTGGGCAGGAAAAATAGAAACGAGAGAAAAAGGGAAACATACATAGTGCTACACGCCAGGACATGGGTCCGTAAGATATATTGCTTCATGACAGTCATTAAATCCTTTTAAACCAACAATATAGCTTCCTTATTAAAGACACTTGTGTGTTTATTGGTCATTCATTACTCCGAAATGTGTTCCCAGGTACAAATGGAAATTAACGTTAATTCTATGCGAAAATTCAAGTTTTAAGGTTACGTATGGAGATGAAATCATCTGGTTTTGAAACAAACAGTAGCTTTCACTTTCGTTATCCATAAATCAGCAATCACTTGTCAGATTTACTCAAACTTGGTATCAAAATCCAGCTTGGTGTCTCTTCTATTCATAAATTAGAAATAAGGGAAAACTGGACTGTTGGGAAAACTGCTGTTTCAAAAATTTACCGGTTAGAGTTCCGTTTTCAACATCTACCGTTTTCAACTCTCCCGGCAAAAGAAATGTGCCATTTTCGTGTGAACAGGAGGCCTATTAATTACATTTTTCACCGTTTTCAAAATGTGCCGACATTGTGTGAATAGAGTCTTAATTTTAAAGTTTTGCAGAGATTTAAAGCCTATGTTTGCAACCAAACTGATCAGCAAAGGCATGGAGCCGACGGAAGTAAATTATCAAAACTTACTTCTTCCTCGTTGAAATGGACACGAAACTTGAAATCAATTTCAATGCATATTGAGCATCCTGTGGAATTCAATAAAAGAGCATTACTGTTTATGCCTGATGAGTCAATAAAAAGGCTCAGCGTTTAAATAAATCCTGTTCCCTTAAAATCAAAGAAATAACATTAAAACTGTCTTGTTTTATATTCCCGAGATGTCTAATTAGGTTTGGACTTGCTTGCAGCAAGTCCAAATTAGGTTTAGTAATTTACCCAGCTGTAGTCGGCCATTCCTTTCCGTCTATATGCGAGGTAAGGGAGTTTACGAAACCAGGACGGCAACGCAAGCCAGAACATCATTTGATATTCGGCAAAGAAAGTACTGTTTCTATACGCTACCATTCATAGATCATCCACAAGGCCAAAATAAGGCCTCCTATAACTCAGAGATGCCTAAAAAACCATATCTTTTCTCTGACGACAAACATGTAAAGAGACTGAGTTTTACTTCGGAGGCCTAGATCTGCAGCACCGAATGTTTAGAAATGGAGTTTCCAAGTTGTGAAGTTGAAAAGGAGAACTTCAGAGTCTCTCAAGGGACACAAATTCGAACCAAAAACAAGGAAACTTTTGAATCTAAAGTTCTGAAACAAAAACAACATTGCGATGCAGTTGCAGTTGCCGTAGTGGCTTCGTAAGCTCCCTGTTTGCTGCAGAGTCTCTCTCGAAAACTTGCAAAATCGAATAAAAACAACGAGCAATATTTGCTTTGTTTTCCTTCCTATCAATAATGACACTTAACATACATTGATGTATAAAACACAGCTGTCATGTTGACAAACGTTTCAATTAAAATCTTCTTCATGTATTGATGCAATAAGTCCTCCTGTAAGAGTGGAATCCCCCTGAATAAGTTATTCATAGTAGGGGACGAGTTTTTCCTTCCCCCAAGAAGAAAGCATATGCTAAAGCGTGCTTAAGCCATTACTGTGAAGTAAAAATAGCAGGAAAATTTGATCGCGATTTTTCTCATTTGCTCCGTTTTGCAAGACCAATCAACAATGGACCTTTTAGCTATTCGACGAAATAATCCTGATTGTGTAGCATCAGATCTTCTATCACTGTTGTGCACATTAAAAAATTCTTAGAAATGTATCAAACTACCCTTCGATTGGATTGTTTTGTAGAATAGCTAAATAGTTTAAAGGAGAGAGTGCCTTACTTTTAAGTAAACAAAATACAAACCTCACTGAGATCATTCAGCTGTGTACTCTTGAGACTCAAACGATTAAGCAAACTAGAGAGTTCTTGTTGCTCCGCTATCTTTTCTTTACTCTTATCTTCCAGTCTTACTATGTCCTGGAAAATAAGAGCAAAGGCAAGTAATCAGAATGACTGTAACTTTGCTGACCAAACAACTCAGTAAGCAAACAAGCGAGCAAGCATGCAATATTAGGCCCCTTAACACTGCTCCGCTTTCACATGAAAACGGAGCAGAACTTATCCGTTTTTGCCTTGTGTTCACATTGCTCCGCTGAGAAAACGGAGCTTTTTGAAAACGCTAATGAAAACGCATAAATTTGAAAATAGTGCATTTTGAAAACGATATGTTTTCAGTGTGAACGCCAAAAGGGAGACATCTGAAAACACTTCGCACTTTCAATAGGCAGTTGAACACAATGGCATTCAAAGTCGCGATTGGCGCCTTTTTGACAGCTATAAAGAAAAGGCCTTGTTTTGAAAAGGGGATTAAAGTAAATCAACGGGGTGAGAAGCAAACTTAGCTGAGGGGACTGGGTAATCTAAATATAACCTATTGTATTTGATGTTTTCGATCTATGAAACCAATAATAAGATGAGTGGTGCCTGCTGTTCTTTTGTGCCATTTTTAGATTATGTCGATATGTCTCCGATCATTTACTTTAACAACACCGTTTTGCTGGAGCACTTTGAACGCCTATCGTTTCATAGCATACTTATTTGAGAATGGAGCAATGGAAATGGGCAGCGTTTTCATCAACAAAAACGGGTAGAAACGAAAAGGGAGCAGTGTGAACATACCCTTAATTTGTTAACGTTAGCTGTAATAATATCAACTACCAAATCTCCATTTCGGAGCAGTTACAAAGTTTTAGCTAACTAGTAACACTGGTAAAAGAAAATGTGTATATAGCTGTGTATATAGCACCTGTACAGCTGATGTGGGCCTGTGCCACTGCCGCTTTACGGCACCACTGTGACTCAATAAACAGTGAATATTTTTAAAAAATCACCAGGAATTGATTATGTTCCCGAACATAAATAACTATTCTTGAACTTTTGCGTCAAAGATCAACTCAGTCCCAGGAATCATGTTTACGTTATTCCTAAAGAGACAAGATCATGAAAACGTTGCTTGAAGACCGTCTTTTCAGCTAAAGCAGTATACAACATTCTGAAATTAACAGAATAAAATTTTTGCGATTTGGTATGAAAATTTGAATCATAGATGATAAAAGCTTCATCACAGACACAGGCGAACAAAATATGTTGTTGGATAGATCAAAAATGCAATTTTATGACCGACGTCTGCAGTTTGAGCTTATGTATTGCAACCTCCGCCTTTTGCGATGGCCAAGAACAATGTGTTACAAGCTTTGACAGTGGGAATACAAACAATATATGGTTCACTCTGCGCATGCTTTTAACAGACACGGGGAATTCTTTGGGTATTTCTCGTCAATTAAAGACCCTGTGCTCCCCATGATCCTTTCTGGTCTGACAATGAATTTCATGCTGTATGAAAAAGATTACGGCCTAGATCGCAAGGCTTTATTGTCGTTTCAACCTTCAAATGAAAGTTGTGAAGTCATCACTTTGAACTCAAACAAAAGACCTTCCCAAAAGTAATTGAAGGATTAGGGACGCTTTTCTCCTTAGAGCTATCTATTTCCCCATATTCTTTGGTCAAAGTGCGTTGTTTACAGTAACTGTCATGTTTTGCTGGTTTGTGCGCATACGAAGGATCATGGGGAGCACAGGGTCTTTAATAAATAACGAACCAACAGATCAGCTTCATCAGCAAGGGCTTTCTCTTTTGCTGCAGCTCGCCTTTCCATTTCTTTCTGCAAAAAATTGAGATATATCAAGAGCTTAGTACTTTTGAGCACTGGTTTTAAATTCCTTTCGGAAATTGGGGGGGGGGAGTTATACTTGACTAGATTCTGCAGATGTGGGAAAAGTGCATGAACCCGCAAAGCAGCTTCGCAGGAAGCTTTTTAGTTTTGGAGGAATGAAACAGAGAAGAGAGAGAAAGTAGGATAGAACCAAAGACAAGGAAAGAAACGACGAAGGGAGGAAAGAAGAAATGAAAAGTAAAAGGAAAGAAGAAAATGAGAGGAGGAAGAAGGAATGAGGGAATGAAGATATCATGACTAAAATCACAAAGATGAAAATATAAAGAGACATGCAATCATAAAGGAACGAAGGAATAAAACAAAATCAATGTTTTGATTATGCTCTTCTTTCATTTGCAGTTTTTGATCCAAGGAGGCTTTCAAGAGGAATTCCAGTTCTTAGTGGATTATCAACTACACTATACGCAATATAGCAGTTCAAATGAAATCTGGGATTACAGAAAATTGATAAAGCGATAGAAGGAAGAATTCCAGGCAATATTTTTTCCACCACTGAGGTTCTGGTCAGGGATGTGCCACCCACGCTTCAAAAATATACATATTCCTAACTGGAAAAGTCGTAATTACTAAAAGCCATTTGTTTCTCCGTTGAAAATGATTATCATCACAACTTTGCTCGTTAAATTTCTTATTAGACATAAGGCAGAAAATTTGGTCGTAATTTTCGCCTGAACGACGATTTCGCAGTATTTTTTATAGGCCATATCACAGTGATTTTCCATTACTTTTCTCAAAATGAAAGTGTTATTTCAAAGATGGACTCTTGTACTTCGTAGAGAAACAAACTAAACACTCTTATGTTGTACGATTGCAGAGATATTGGTGGATTTTTAGAAGTAACTCTAGTGTGAATTCACCCCATCCACCAGGATCTGTGCAGAACACAATGGCCACGTGTGAGCAATAATATAGATTCTAGAGATAACAGGTTTATTTACGGTTACGTGACCCTGCGTCTTTAAAGGGCAAGTCCGGGGTTGGTATGACTGATGATAAAATACAAGCTAATAGACAAAATCAGCTAGGTTTGTTTATACCCATTTCAAATCACGTGATCAGTCTCTTGATAAAACATCTTTTGATTTCTCCGACATGGTTCATGTCATGCAAAGTTGTGTCATGAACGTAAAAAGTAGCATAATACTTAAACTTCCCATGGGCATGGTCACATGACTTGAAATGGGCAAAACAAACCTTAGCCGATTAGGTCTATACTTTTTTTTCTATATTCCAATAAAAATTTACAATATATGTTACAAGCTACACTACACTACCTACAGAAATACTCTACAATATAAGCTACACCACACTACTTTCGGAAATGACTCCACACAGAGAAACTCCACACAGAGGTCTATACCGTTATGAACGGTGTGTCATACTTTTTCTCACTAGCTTTCGCCTTCTCCTTGTGAAATTCCGTATTCAATTAAGCGATTTAGCGCAAAATGACGTCATATCGCGCAAACGAAAACCAGGCCGTCCTATTGTTTTCTCGCCTCTTAATCGCTGCTAGCCTCTTTATCGTGTGCACTTGCAAGAAGTGGCCTAAATTATCAGAACATTTTTGGAGCTGACAGCCTTTGGAAAGCTTAAAATATGAAACAACGGTAAGAATTCGCGTCCGTGGATGACAACTTTCCTTTGTAGTATTAATCATACCAACCCCGCACCTGTCCTTTAAGGGTATTTTGAGGGAACCCCCCCCCCATAATTTCAGAACGGAGCAGCCAACTTCAGTCAGGCAAATTTCGAAAAAGATTTGAACATATCCAACATTATTATATTTGCCAGTGATATCGTCTTGATATCCATTGAAGAGTGGCCTTTCAAGCAGTTGCAGATTTTTTTCTGTTGTTCTTTTAGGCAGCAAGCAAGCAGGAATGGAGCTTCGTTGAGAAATACATGTTTACCCTCTGTGTGAGAGAATATCATATGAAACCGAGGCCTATTAAGTTGATATTTATAAAACTATACCTGGTTTTCGGCATAATCATTACATCTCGTTCGCCAAGCATGACCTTCTGGTGCAAGCTAAACGAAAAAAAGTCATTTCGCATCAGTCAGATCCAAATCCTAAATCAATGAAGAGTTCATGAGAGAAGTTTCAAGGGAGAGCGATCACTTGGAAAAACATTGTGTGCTTCAGGCAAAATCACCTTGCAGGAAAAGTTCAAAGACTCCTTTAAAAGCCTTCACGAAATTTTCGAGACCAACATTTTTGTCTTTCAAACAACGATCATACACCAGGCTGGACAAAAATGCACCTTCAAAATAGGCTGCTAATTATTTTCAAGTACAGTAAACATATATATTTTTGTTGTTTATAAATAGCTGGTTTGAATCATTATCTTTTGAACATTAGTGTCAACACCAACTATAAATATATATAAAGATTAAATAAATGAAATGCAAGTGATTTCGCCATCCGAATTTTTCAGACCGTAAACATTTTGGACTCCATAACTTTCGGACAACAAGATATTCGGACGCTTCAGATGGCCGATAATATTGAAGCTTTTGCGTTTACAGTAACTAACCTTGTCCAATTCTACTTGCTCCTCCGCTCTTCTTATCCTTGGAGGTAGAAAATTTAAAGAAACATAAAATTCAGCAGAATTCTGTTCGACAAAACGATATGGATCTAGTAAAAAAAACTATGAATGCAAAATGCATAAACCATATGATGTATTTTAACGCAGGCATATGTTTATTTCCACATTGGAGCAAAACGCCAGGCTGCTTCCTGCATTCTTTCTTTTTAAGAAGATTTGCCGGATGGCCTAAGACTAAGGACAAATGAGCAAGTTTGTGTACATAGTTCAAGATTTCGTAACATTATCTAATACCATCGTTATTTCAAGGCGTATTACATTTATCGTATCGTATTCCCAGTCCAGTTCCTTGTTTCGCGCGTTTCTAAACTTGCTTCGTGATTATTTCGACGTTTGTTCGTTGGCGTTATCTTGTACAAGTGTCGTTTCACTCCCTCTCCTGGTCTCACATGGCGAGGGGTGTGTATGTCACAGGGTGACCATACGCGGAACATAAGCGTAAATAACAAAATACAACATCTTCCCCCCATGATTGACCAGGGTCAATCATTGTTTCCTATTTACAGCGAAAAAATATTACAAATGAAAAATACTTCTTATTGTCCTTGAATGTTCTCAATCACATCTTCGTCTCTTACTGTCGTAATTGAAACTTCTTTCGAATGTTTTTCTAGTGTTTCATGTTCTTTTACTGGACATCTTACTTCTAACGGATACAACTTTTGAATCGGACGTTTGATGAGTATTTTCTTGCCCGATTTGTCAAGAGTCAAAACTTCAGCAGCACGTGCTACACCTTCTCTTCCTTCGAAGAGGCGAGTTACCTTTCCTAGAACCCAACGTTGCCTAGGAATAAGATCTTTATGTGGATTATTTTTCTGCCGTTCGTTTAGTTTCTTAATTTAAATGCTGTTAAATTCCGATGTTTAGATGACGACAGAAAGTTGAGGCCATGTTTTGCCTTCCAGAGGACTGTATTTCAAAATCAACATAACAAACAGACAATATAAATGAATAAAGGGATTATACAGCGTGGTTAAGAAGCGTTAAGTGTTCAGATTATGTTTCAGCGATGATGTAATGTAATGCAAATCAAAGAATTATAATAAGCTAAACAAAACATTGTCCAGTTCAGTGACTTTATTCGGCACACTCTCCCCCCAAATCAGACCGAGTCCTGATTTTCTGTAATATCCTCATCAATGTCTGCGATTCTAACTTTGGCAGCAGCGGCTGCATCACGTGCACTTCGGCGTAACAGTTCATTCCGGTCATGGAGAGTCCTCTCGACTGTTTCTTCTTCCTCCTCTTCAGCGTAAAGCTCCAATAAACAAAGTTTCTGCAATGGACGCTCGACTGTATATACTCGGTCATTTGTGACTACTTTCAGCACTGCTCCTCTTACTACACCGTCCTTTCCTTCTATCAATCGATCAACGCGTCCTAGCTTCCATCTGCTTCTTGACATACCCTCTTGTTGGATAAGAACAATAGCTCCTTTCTTGAGTGATTTCTGCGGTTTCTTCGCGTTCCATCGATGGTGTTCACGAAGACTTGCAATATACTCGCGATTCCACCTTTTCCAAAAATGCTCAAGTTGTTTCTGTAAATGCTTCAATCTGTTGGTTGCCTCAGCTTCATCGTTGCTATCTGGCTGCTCCCATGCTAATGTTGGTATGCGACGTCCATGTATCAAATGATTAGGAGTTAATGCTTCTGGTCCCAATTCTTCATCCAGATAAGTTAACGGGCGATTGTTTAGCACGGCTTCTACATCTAATAACGATTCCTTGAATTCTTTGAATGAGATCTTTGCGCGGCCTAAGATCTTAATTAAACACGACTTGACAAGTCCAATAAGACGCTCAAAGAAACCACCCCACCACGGTGCACGCGCAACATTGAATTGCCAATCGATACCTTTGGCTTGCAGAAAATCGTTTACTGCAGCATTTTTCTTCAATTTCTTTAACCACTTGGCGGTGGACTTGAACGTTTGAGCGTTATCTGATATCATCTTTGATGGCATACCGCGTCTGGTGATGAGTGACTTCAGACTTTGTTTGAAAGTTGTTGCTGACATGTCTTGAACAGGCTCTATGTGAACTGCTCTTGAAGTGGCACATGTGAACAAGGTGATGTAAGCCTTGGTAGTTTTCTTTCCGTTCGAGCAATAGAAAGGACCTGCAAAATCAACACCAACAGTTTCAAACGCATGTCCTGGTTTTACTCTGCACTCAGGTAATGATGCTGTGGCTGCAGCTGCCAGTGGCTTGGCGGAAAGATTTGCACAATGTTGACATTCCCTGATGATCTTCTTCACTGCTTGACGACCTTTTGGAACCCAATATCTTTGACGTAGCTCTGCTAGGGTGATTGATACTCCAAAGTGTAATACTCGACGATGCGCATCTTTGATTGCCAACTCTGTGAAAGCATGATTACGTGGCAGTAGGACTGGCTTTGTTTCAATTTCCGCATGCTCTAGACGGCCATGACACCTCAGAATGCCATTTTCTTCCTTCAGATTCAATTGCTGCGTTAATTGCTGGAAGCTTTCATGTTGTTTGATCTTTGCTTGTACGTGCTGCATCCATCTGCTTTCTGCTGCTCTGATCTCTTCAGTGCTAAGACTGCTGTGTACTCGATTGTTCCTTTTCTTTCTTGCATTGTTGATGAAACGGTAGATCCATGCAGTGATTCGAATAACTTTATGCTGACTGTTGTAGCGTTGAAGATCGATTACTGCTTCTAAACCTTCTGGTATCACTTCTACAGTGGCTGCTGTAGTGCTCTTGTGTCTCACTTCAACTTCACTCTCCTCGGTTGCTTCTATTTCTGGTAAATGTGGCCAGCTGTCTTGGTCATTTATCCAAGGTGGTCCATTCCACCAAAGTTGATTTGATGTCAATTGTTGAATGTGCATGCCTCTTGATGCTATGTCAGCAGGGTTATCCTTTGTGTTGACGTAATGCCACTTGATGTTTGACTCTTGAAGGATTTGGTCAACTCTTAAACGCACAAATTGCTTCCATTCGCCATGGTTTTTTAACCAGCATAGCACTGTTTTGCTATCGCTCCATGCATGTACTTCTGATATTTTTATGTCTTCTAGTGCTTCTTGTACTTGCTTCATCATTTTGGTGAGCATCTGGGCTGCAACGAGTTCTAATCTTGGAACTGTTAGTCCTGGCTTTGACACTCTTGACTTTGCTGTCAGTAGTTGGACGTACGTTTCACTTGGTTGCGTTACTTGAAGATATATTGCTGCTGCACAAGCCTTGAGACTTGCATCAGCGAATCCGTGTAGTTTGATATCTAGCACTGGCTCATCTGGATGCTTGATGATACATCGGCTGAATTCGAGCTCTGGATGCTTTGCAAGATTTCTGATCCATGATTCCCACAATTTCACTTGATCTGAAGAGATTTCTGTGTCCCAACCAGCCTTTGCGAGACACACTTCATGATAAATCATCTTTGCTATGATCGTCACTGGACTTGCAATTCCGAGTGGATCGAAGATTGATGCTGTTGTCTTGAGAAGACCTCTTTGCGTTAAGGTGTGGTCATTTTCTAAAACATGTGAATAGCTAATGGACATGTTGTCAGTTACGGTGTTCCATGAAACTCCAAGAACTTTGGTTGTTCCTTCCTCTTCTGTGAGGCATGCTTCTGCTATCAGTTGATCGTTAGTCTTCCATTTATGCATCTCAAATTTTGCGTCTTTCAATCTTTGCTCAAGCTTCGTCTTTAGTTCAAGTAACTCTTCAGGGGTATCAGCGCCTCCAATGAAATCATCGCAATAGAGACTCTTCAAAACTTGTTTAACAAATGCTGGATCAGTGTCATATTTCTTGAGGTGGTGATGAAGCGTTGCGTTAAGCAGAAATGGGCTTGGGCCTGCTCCAAATATGACTCTCTTGAAACGTAGCTCTCTAATTGTTGGCTGCTCGTCGAGGATATTCTCCACCCAAAGGAAACGTAGGACATCCCTGTCTTCTGGCGCTACCTCTATCTGGAGAAATGCTTTCTTGATGTCACCAATAAGCACTGTTCTATGAAGTCGCAACCTGAGCAGTATGTCATAAAGCAATGGCTGCAGTGCTGGGCCAATGTGTAGACAATCATTTAGAGATTTGGCATATTTTCTCTCTTTGGCAGATGCATCATAAACAATGCGAACTTTGGTTGATTTGGCTTGTTCTCGAACAACGCAGTGGTGTGGGACGTAATGAATGCGATCTCCATCTGGTTTATCTGGGACTGGCTCAATGATTCCATTCTCTTCTTGCTGCTTTATGATTTCGTCGTATTCTTTGAGAAGTTCTGGCTGTTTGCTCATTCGTTTCAGTTGACTCTTCACTCTTTGTTCAGCAAGGTTGCGATTGTCTGGCAAGTAATAGTTTCCTTGTTTCCATGGTAATTTAACACAATATCGTCCATCTTCATTCTGTTTGATTGAATCTTTAAACTCTGCATATGCCTCTTCATCATCTTTGATTCCTAGAACATCAAGGTCCCACAATCGTTTTGCATCTTCTTGAATGGTTCTCTCCTTGTCAATGGTTAGATTGATGTGTGTTTTCTGCTCTTTGGCTTCCCCTATATGTCCCATTAATGTCCATCCAAGTGCTGTTTCTTCGGCTATTGGGTCTCCTTCATTTCCTTTCCTTATGTTTCCCATTTTGATGTGAGCATAGTCCTTAACACCAAGTATAGCGTGTATTGGTAGGACTCCTTTCGATGATGTGTCTGAGAACTTTATGTCTTGAAGATGCCTGTAATTTTCCTTTGCTATTTCGGGATGCACGTTTGGTACTGCTGATAAGACACTGATATTCAATCTTGCAAACTGCGTCGTGAACTTTGTTTGAGACCTTTCTCCTACTCCCTGCACTTCTAGCTCATAAACTGGACATTCAACTTGCATGTCACCGTTCACTGTCCCAATCACACGTGATTCTTCTCTGCATGGCTTGACATCTAGCTTTCTTGCATGTTCTTTACTTACATAAGACTGACCACTCCCGCTATCTAGTAATGCTCGGCATAAGATGCCTCCAATTTTTGCCTGGACGGTTTGATAGGCAACGGGGCCATTGCTGATGTGAAGACTTGGCTCCTTCTGCTCTACCTCTCCTTGTTTCCTACATATTGAAGAGTGGTGACGTTCATTGCAATGTGTGCATGCTCTGGTACTTCTGCAATCTTTTGTGACATGTCTTGTGCCAGTGCAGTTGTAGCACCTGTGGTTTTGTTGCAAGAATGTCTTGCGCTCTTGGGGCGTTTTTAGCTTTGTGCACTCTGTTGAGCGATGTCCTGTTTCGTTACAGTAGACACAGCTTCTTGTACGACTTGTTGTGCTGAGAATCGTTGCATTCTCTGGCCTTGGTCTCACTGGGTAGGTCTTTGATGACTCTCGTTTCCCTGTGTCCTTCTCTGGTTGGAATGATGGCTCGATATCTTCACATGCTCTTAAGTATTCCCATAATCTCTCCAAAAATTCTTTAAATCCCCATTTTGTCCACTCGCGATCTCCTTTTGTTATTTCGTACCGTGCAATCCTGGGTAATTTCATGATTGTTTCCTCGACCAAACACATGATGTGACTTTCGTACCCCAGCGATTCCAATGAAGCATAATTCGTTGCCACTACTTCATAAAACTGGCGCAGTTTTGGTAGGTTTGAAACGCTTTGCACTTGCTGGATATCACGTATGGCTTTTATGTGAGCGCTGCGCACCTTAGCATCACTTCCATACTCTTTTTTCAATTTTTCTACAGCTACTTCATAATTCTCTGATTTGATTGGGATACCTCTAATTACTGCTGCTGCTTTCCCTGATAAATACTCTCGTAAATACGAAAATTTTACGACACTTTCGAGGTTTCTTGAGTTTACTGCGATATCAAATTGTTCCCAAAATTCCAACCACTTTAAAGGGTCCCCATCGTATTTAGTGATTGGCAACTTAATCAATTTTGCATCTAAGGTTTTCCTTTCAGCTTCTGGGTCATTCCCTTTACCTACTTGCTTAGGGGGCTCCAAACTTTTCAACACTTCTTCTACTTCTAGCTGCATGTCTAAAAAGACGTCTAATTCTAGTTCGTTTCGATAATTAAAAACTGCTACGTCTGGGAGGGGATTCCCAGCTTGAATCATAAGGCTTTCGAGTTCGGTATTATGCTCCCGCAAGGCCTTAATCCTATCAGTTATCCTAGAAACTGTTCGTTCAAGTTCCGGTTTTCGTTTTCGTTCTAAAATTCCCCTCAAAGAATCGTTGATCATGTCTAAAGTGATCTTTGTTACCTCCTTCTTTTGTTGTACTTCTCTCAATTTTGCTTCTGTTGATCGTATTCCCCATATTTCGGCTAAATGATCGGGATTCAACTGCTGATTCTGTTCGGTTGCAAATTCTGTGTTTCTTGTTTCATCGCGGCCTACGGCTCCTATGTTTTCCTCTGTTTCCTCGGTCATAATCTTTGCTTGCTTGGCTGGCTCATGCGGCTCGTGTGGAACACTTTTGTGTGGATTATTTTTCTGCCGTTCGTTTAGTTTCTTAATTTAAATGCTGTTAAATTCCGATGTTTAGATGACGACAGAAAGTTGAGGCCATGTTTTGCCTTCCAGAGGACTGTATTTCAAAATCAACATAACAAACAGACAATATAAATGAATAAAGGGATTATACAGCGTGGTTAAGAAGCGTTAAGTGTTCAGATTATGTTTCAGCGATGATGTAATGTAATGCAAATCAAAGAATTATAATAAGCTAAACAAAACATTGTCCAGTTCAGTGACTTTATTCGGCACACTTTATGAATTGTGACAATGTCACCGATTTCTGGTACTCGTTTTGCAGACTTGTTTTGTTTGTTTTCGTGTTCGCGTAATGAAGGTAAATATTCACGTTTCCATCTGCTAAAAAATCGAGATAACAATGTTTTCAAATACTTCGCTCGTTTCGTCAAGTTTTCGTAATCCGAGTTTTCGATATTTTCCGAAAGTGATGGTCTGTCTAACAATCTTCGTCCTGAGACTAGACATGATGGTGTGATTGGAGGTTCTGTTATATCGTTATAAACAAACGTTAGCGGGCGCGAATTAAAGAACTCCTTCAGTCTCCAACAATACCGTTTCCAATTCTTCGTAAGTTAAATGCGCGTTACCGAGAGTTTTTCGTAAACATCGTTTGGTTAACTTAACCATTGATTCAAAAAGTTCGATGCAGGACTACCTGTGAACGTGAACAGCAATGAATGGATTCGATTTGACAGCATTCTTTCAACGTATTTTGGACTGAGTAAATCAATTTGGCAAGAATTTGTGCTGCCATCAACTCTAAACGCGGCATTGATTCGGTTTTCAACGGCCCAATTCGACTTTTTGCTGAATCTAATTTGGTAAAAATTCCTTTATCAGTCTTGATTCTTACGTAAACAACTGCACCACAGGCAATTTGGCTGGCGTCGGCGAACCCGTGGATTTGAATAGACTGTATTTCATCACATGAAATGTCTCCTAGAAAGGACCTGTCAACTTCCACATTGAAATCTTGCGGAATGTCATTTACGATATTGTGCCATCTTTGGCAGAATTCATCCGGTAAACAAGAATCCCAATTCACTTTCAATTTGCAGACATCTTGAAATAACCGCTTGAGTGGAACAAGGAGCGGCGATAACAAACCAAGCGGATCATAAATCCGCGCGATCGAACTGAGAATCAAACGTTTTGTGATTTTGTCCTGGGCAGCGGCTTCGAAAAAGGAGGCAAGGTCAAACTTTAACTTGTCAGTTTTAGCGTTCCATGTCATTCCCAAAACTTTAATTTCGTCTTCTTTTTGGACTGCGTGAGAAACATTTTGATTTTCGTTTTGTGTAAGAACATTTTGACTCTCATTGCTTTTTGATTGATCATTTGAAATGCGTGCACTTTCTGCTTTTTCGATGCGCTCACGTAAATTTTCGTTGTTACTGTTAAATTTGCGCATGTTCCAACCAGCTTCCGAAAATCTCTGTTTTAGTTTTTCATAAAAGGCGAAGCTCTCATCTTCTGAGGCAAAAGAAGACGCAAAATCGTCGACATATAGAGAACTGATTACTTTACGTACAAATTCGGGGTCAGCTTCTTGATAATTTTCGAGATGGTGTCGTATCGTCGAATTTAAAATAAACGGCGAACAGGAGAGGCCGAAGGCGAGTCTGGCGAACCTTAGCTTCACGATTTTTGGATTGTCAGGGTTAGAATCATCTACCCAGAGAAATCGTAATAGGTCTCTCTGACTTGGATCAATTGAAATCTGCAAAAATGCTTTCTCTAAATCCCCGATGAGGGCAATTTTGTGCATTCTGAACTTTAAAAGCACGTCGAATATCAGGGGGGCGAGATTTGGGCCTGGGTGCAAACAATCGTTCAAACTTACTTCGCCTTGCACCTTTGAGCTAGCATCATAAACGATTCTAAGTTTTGTAGTTTGCCTTTCTTGTTTCACCACACCAATATGCGGAATATAATGAGTCATACCTGGCTTTGGAATTTCCTCATCATCAATAACCTTTTCGATAATTCCTGAGTTTAACTGATCTTTGATTACAAAATTGTACTCATCAAATACTTCAGGTTTCAACTTTAAACGATCTAACTGCGAATTCAAGCGACTTTTTGCAACGTTATAGTTGTCGGGAATGATCGGATGATCATCTCTTAGGGGCAAAGAAATTTCGTATCTTTTACCATCGAATTTGATTTTGTCTTGCATAAGAATTTCTGACTCGAAATCGTCTATGTTTTCGTTCGATTTCACCCCTAAACTTTCGTGATTCCAAAATCTCTTAATTTCATCTTCCAAATCGTTTTCCTTTTCAACTAAAATAGCATCGGTTTTTAACACATGAGCGACTGTAATGTTTGATGAGCACTCATTCTGTGTAGGAATTTGTATCGGGCCACTTAATACGTAACCAAAACGTGTCAAAATCGCAACGGGGCTCATAGGGTGTTCCCCCCGTACAACTTGATCGAGCATAAAAAGATGAACAAAATCTGCACCAATCAATATATCAATGTCTAAATCCTGTGATCCATCTCCGCTGTCCGCGAGCGGCAAATTTTTGATATGAGAATAATTCGCTTGTGCGAAATCAATTGCTTGATTTGATAGCGGACTGCAGATCAAATCTACAACAAAAGCGTTAATGTAGACTGTTAAGTTATCAGCACAATGAACCGCTAATTGTACCGTTTCGCACATTTTAAGTGTACCTTGCTCGTTACCAAACTCTTTAATAAGAATTTCCTTCGTTGAAATGGCAGGAAGATTTAACTTATCTTTCAATCTTGCAGTGACATAAGTTTTTTGTGAACAAGAATCTAAAATGACTCTTACGTTACATCTATTTGCTTGATCGTTGATACTATGAACTTCAGTTTTGGCTGTTTGCAACAGAGTTGCATTGCTCAAGGAATCATGTGAAGTATAAAGATTTGTACTTACAGTTTGAGCTGCAACTGGCGGCGGCTGTCGCGCGTTAAGGTTGGGTGGCGCGGAAGGCGGATTTTGTGATGGCAAATTTCGTGCAGGTCTCGAATCATCCTCGTTTGCACCACAAATAGCTGCATGATGCCTTCCGTTACAATGATAACATTTCGATCGCGATGCACACTGTCGACTTAAGTGATTTCCTTTCAAGCAAACAAAGCATCTCCGTTTTTCGCGAAGAATCTTCTTTCGGGCGGTTGGATCTGAAACGGTTTTGCAACTTGCAGAGAAATGCTTGTATCCACAAAAAAGGCAATTAGGCAAGACTTGGTTGCTTCCATGTGATGCTCCGTTTTCAAGTAACAAGGTTGATGTCGTCGATGATTGCTTGGGGCCAGCTGCATTATGGTTGAAATATCCGGCTCTTGGCGGCGTTGGACGTGGTGTCGTTGTTGACGTAACAGGAGCTAAGGCGCATCTCTCCCGTAAACTTAGCTCATCTCCCAAATTCTTGATTAATCCTTGTAAATCCCATTCATCCTCCAAATTTCTTGTAATGGTTAGGCGTATGTCTTGGGGTAGTTTTGACATGATATCACGCGATAATACTGTACCATAACTTTCGCATGAAACTCCCACACTTTTTAAACTTCGCACTGCGGCTTCAGTCTTGTCATACAGGATGCGAAGTTTTCGTATATCGTCACTCGATGAAATCTTGGGTAATTCTCGTAAGCTATCCATAAAGCTTGTAATAATGACTTGTTTGTTACCAAAACGTTTCTCCAATAACTCGATTGCTTCATCGTAACTGTCGTTTGAGATTTGTAATCCTGTGAGCGTTTGCGCGGCGACTCCGGTTAAAGAATTTACGAGATATTTCAACTTGTCAATTTTCGAAAGTCCTCTATGATCTCCAATGGTTGATTTGAAACTATCCCAAAAACTTGTCCATTTCGTAGGATCTCCATTAAATGTTGCGAGGGAAAGTTTTGGTAATTTCACTTTTTCTTCATGTCTTTCTTGACTCGATTGTCTTTGCGATGGCGAATTTGCTTCCCCTACTTCCGCGAGTGCGTTATCAACGAAACTTAAATAATCATCGATCTCTTGTTCGATTTCTTCTCGTTCTAAAATTTCTTTCTCGATTTCTTCATCTTTCTTTAATGCTCCCAAAATGTCGGCGTCGATTGTTTCTAGGTCGTTTCTCTTTCTTAGCAGCGTGTTCTTGAAGGAAATTAGTTTCGGCTTAACTTCATTTGGAACCGGAGTTCCCGCGGGCGGTATGAGTTCCTTATTCTTTGCTATGGCGTTTTTTACTACCAATCGATGTCCACTTCTTGTTTTCAAGTTCTTCCTCAGATCTTCAGCCATCTTCTAATCTTCTTTCCCGGGTCACGGCACCATGATGTATTTTAACGCAGGCATATGTTTATTTCCACATTGGAGCAAAACGCCAGGCTGCTTCCTGCATTCTTTCTTTTTAAGAAGATTTGCCGGATGGCCTAAGACTAAGGACAAATGAGCAAGTTTGTGTACATAGTTCAAGATTTCGTAACATTATCTAATACCATCGTTATTTCAAGGCGTATTACATTTATCGTATCGTATTCCCAGTCCAGTTCCTTGTTTCGCGCGTTTCTAAACTTGCTTCGTGATTATTTCGACGTTTGTTCGTTGGCGTTATCTTGTACAAGTGTCGTTTCACTCCCTCTCCTGGTCTCACATGGCGAGGGGTGTGTATGTCACAGGGTGACCATACGCGGAACATAAGCGTAAATAACAAAATACAACACCATATGACTAATATGGCACTGATGTTATGTACAGAGGGTAAAAGAAAATACGAAACGCACATAACAGTAAACACCTAAACTTCTGGTGGATTGGCAGATAGAATTCGGGGAAGAAACTTCCAACAGAAATACCGTGTGACTCAGAAAGATGTCTTGTCGTTTCCGCACCTGCAAATCTAAAACCATCTATCAGATTCCTTTTAACTGATAACACTTGTGTAGCTAACACATCAGCTCAAAAAAAAGTTAAGCCCCGTTAAAACGCTCTCAACATTTCACTGAACATCGCTCAACATTTGTAGAGGACAAAGGTTGAGAGCATTTTGACACCTTGTTGAGTAATGTTCAGTGATGTTGAGCGGGGTTCAGTGATGTTGAGTAGAGTTTGAACGAAGTCAAAAATGTTCAGTGGGTCAACTCAACATTTCTATTGTCCTAGGTGTTGTTGAGCGATGTTGAGAGCGTGTTAACAGCCCCATCCAGCAATGTTCAGTCAGCGCAAGCGCACTAGGGTTGTTTTCTGCCCTAAGTGTTAATCCAGGAGCGTATGTATGCACTCATGTCCAGTGGTCCCACAAAGGTTGAGTCTAATAGTTGACAGCGTTTCAACAGCCCAACTGGACACCACTCAGCAACACTCTACATACGTTAAGCTATGTTCAATGTAATGTTGAGGGCGTTTTAAAGGGGCTTTAGTTTGTTAAAATAGGTAGTATCGTTCTCAAGTAAGATGCTTCATCTCAAAATTCCTTCAAATAGGCCTAAATCCTTCATCAAATTTGAAGGAAATTCCACGCCACAGCTGACACAATCAAATTCTATCGGTCTTTTTCATCAATCAAACATTTATTAATTCCAGCAGCAATGGCGGTAACACAGTAAATGAAAGGTTAACACAAGTATGGCACACTTGTTGGCGGAATTTGGAATCTTAGTTTACTTAACATTTATATATTTGCATGCCTTTTTTAAATGGCCACAGGGTAGTCATTGTCTCTTGCTCCTGGTGGTCCCGTCCTTGTAGTGTTTGTTTTATTTTGTATAGTAATTAGAAAGTATAGTAGAATGTATATGTAGCATGTATTGTAATCTTTTAAACAAATATATAACAAAAGAACTGATAATATTCGGAAGAGATTCTAGATTCGAGGACGTGATTCAAGATTAGGGACCGTAATACGAGATCCGAGGCTGTGATTCCATCATAAGTCGATTGATCAATGCACAAAATAGGATCAACGTTTTAACTGTTTCATTATGGGTCCCTGTTGAGCAAGGCTTACCACAGGGATACAAGGCCTAAAGCAAAACATATTTTGTGAATTACAAGGAGTAGTGAAAATGTGTAACAACACTTAAAGGAAACACATCTTATAGAATCAAGATAAAATGACTTACTCTAGCTCTTCAATTCGTTGAAGAAGTTCCAGTTTTCTTTGCTGCAATTCAGCATTCCTTTGTCTTCTTTCGCTCTAGGAAAGAAAAGGATCGAGAAAAACTGTTTTTATATGCTCAGAAAATATTTACAACAGATCAATACGACAACGACGGTAGCACGGAATTAGACTTATGACGATGAGTCCCTTGTATCCCTGCGGTAAACCTTGCTCAAGAGGGAATCATAATGAAACACTGAAAAACCCGGCCCTATTTTAGACATTCGATCGATCGAATGATGATCGAACGACTGCCGTAGCTCTGTTCAACGGTCACTCCTCAGAAAGAAAATGCGATAAAAACCACGTTAAACAGACATTTAATGAACGAAAAATGCTATAAATCTGAAGAAGAAAGTTCACTTTACCTGGTGAGTGTAAAATGAGTCTTTTTCAACGCTGCATTTTCCTTGTTTTTAAGACCAAAATTTGCCAGAGAAATCTTCAACCACCAGCCGTAGCAACTTTGTTCAAAATCTAGTCAACTGCATCATTCGAATTGAAAATTCGACACCATTGTTCTTGGCCAAATCTCGCAATCTGATTGGTACTGGAGGTTTTGCGAAGTTTGGGCCTAAACAGGGCCAGGTTTTTCAGAGTAATTCTATGAGTCTTTATTGCCCGAAGCGTCATCATCAAAGCGCCCCATCAGCATCATCATCAAAGACCACAGGGCAACAAGAGACTCATCGTCATAAGTCTAGCACGGAATCACATAACAACCCTGTGGCATTCAATAATTAACTTGAAATCTGTCTCAAAATAAATATCAGGTGAAGCAATACGGGAATTTATCGAATGTACAGTTATGCATGTAGACCATGCAGACCTATGTTTGGAGCTGATTAAGTTGGAAGACCATGAACGAAATCATCCACGAATTCTAAGTGGCATGAGGGAGAATCAAGTTCTTCACTTATGTCATGTTCGCTATATACAATATTCGTAGAAACTGTACATGAGACACAATCTATGTCCGGTGACTTGCTTGAATTTATAAGTAATTTTCATCATGGGAAATTGAGAAAACAGTGCATAATCTACGAAAAAAAGATGTGCTTTGAGAATTTCCAGCAGGACATTATGAATCGAAAATTTCCTGCGACCATCCGGTCTTTCATGCCCTGGTTACACCGTATTCTCGCTTTTCAAAACAATCTGTATTCAACTAAACAATGAGAACAATCACTGAATACTTACGACGAGATTGAACGTGTAGTCTACCACAGTCTGCTTACTTGTACAGAATCGTATGTA
This sequence comes from Aurelia sp. 3 sensu Dawson et al. (2005), assembly GCA_964020215.1. Classification (NCBI taxonomy): domain Eukaryota; kingdom Metazoa; phylum Cnidaria; class Scyphozoa; order Semaeostomeae; family Ulmaridae; genus Aurelia; species Aurelia sp. 3 sensu Dawson et al. (2005). Next base: position 27,331,582 of record OZ026573.1, on the reverse strand, counting down.
GTTCACGAAGGCACTATAAAAATAAAGCAAGTTATCAATATCTATTTACTCCTGGCTCGTCCTGACGACATGTCATGTGACTTTGAAGCTAAAGAACTAAAAATGACATCCATTCGTAATTTTGGATGTATTCTTTTGGACATCTTCTTAAAAACATTAGGGTTGGTAGAAGCTAAAATCCCATTCTTTTGGTACTATTCTATCAAACACAGTAGACTTGGCAGACGTCAGATCATTTTTTACGAAAGCCCATATCTTTAGATCATTCTGTTTTCAGTAGAATTCCGAGAGATTTTTAGACTTCCAAGACATCGGAAACCTTCTGCTCATGAAGCTGGTAGACTTCCAAGATTCCAAGGGATCCAAAAGAGCCTTGTTTCATGAATGAAAAACAGGAGGAAAAAGAGCGAGCTGAATAAAGATGGGAAAACGGATAGAAAAGAAGAAGGGAGGAACGAACAAATGACAGGAAAAGAAAGAAAGTAACGAGGAGATGAGAAAGCACGAAAAATGGAAGAAGGAAAGAAGACTGGATGAGAAGAGAAATAGAGATATAAAATGTATATAAAGAAGAAAGGAGGACAGAACAAATAGAGGATGCCAATGCTTGGCTGTTTTCTTTGGTGCTCATATGTGTTTTGCAGTACTTCAATCGTGCTTTGAAATCTGGCAAAGAAAAACTCGATAAAATAATAGAAGGAAGAATTTTTCAATGAGGTCGCTTCGCAAGAACGTAAATATTTTTTTCATCACTGTGTATAGCAACAGAGTTTAACACTAAAATGTTAAGCTACCTCAGCAATTTGTGAGTTCTCTTTGGCTCTGAAAAAGATGAAAATCCATGTTAGCAAACGTGGAGCAGAATGACAGCAAAACAATTACAAAAAAATAAAGAAAATTGATGCAAAGAATTGATAGCAAAGAAGCTTGGCCCTAACACTAAAAGTATCCATCAGTTAATCTATAGGGAATGCCTGAAAAGTATGTATATACCGGGTGACTTAGACTGCGTTCACACGATGCCGGAACATTCTGAAAACGGTGAAAAATGTGACGGTAGCAAAATTTGGGCCAGCGTTAACACGATACCGGAACAATTTGAAAACGGTAGGAACCTAGACGGCAAAAACTCGTTGCAACACTTTGATTCCAAAGAAGCTCACCTACACCCTAAGCGTCGATCAGTCTCGTTCCAAAAGCTTCTAAAAATGTTCTTTTTTCGTCATTTTCAGGTGTTTACAAGATGCCATTTCCAAAATGTGTCGGTTAGAGTTCCGTTTTCAAAATCTACCGTTTTCAAATTCTGCGGGCAAAAAATGTGCCGTTTTCGTTGGAACGGGAGGCCTATCCGTCGAACTTTTACCGTTTTCAAAACGTGCCGGCATCGTGTGAACGCAGTCTTAAAGCAAACGTTAACGTGTTTGACGGGCTATATGGGATAAAAAAGTATGCGACCGATATTTAAAACTTAAGTGTTAATTTATCATTCAAAGGATAATTCAGATGAGAAAATTTTTTTGGTAAAATGACACATCTTTGAAATTCAACAGTTAGAAAAATGCCTATAAGGGTCGTGTTTGTATGGGAATCGAGAGCTCTAAGCGCTATTTATTTAGTAAAATCGTATGAACAAGCGATGACTGAACGAACAACTTTAAACATTAGTTTGAGAGAACTTCGTTTGACCTCAGAGGCCTGACCTCACAACTCACCTCGTTGTCCTTCGGAAGGGACGTTACACTAGGGGTCCCATGCCTGGATGCGGCATCCACAATGGGCCTAAATTAGCTTTCAGTAGCTAGAAATCCTGACAAGCCCACTCAAAAACAAATTGCAAAAACGAGTCTTTCTACAAAATCATTTTGAGCTCGGGTGAAATACCTCTTTGCCGGAATGGTTAAGAGCCTGTGCAAAGTATGTTGCGATGGCGCTGGTAAGGGTGATCACAAACGTGAAAGGGAAAGGCCTGCAGAAAGTTCTTCATCACAATTTCAAGCATGATTGGCTATTAAAATTTATTGATTTACTTACTTGGGGCAACAAGATCCTTCATTCTGAAAGTTTTAATACCACACATCTTCATTACATAAGATCTGAAAAGGAATAAAAGCTAAAACCATTGTTGACTTTTCAAATATACACTACAAATACATTAACATGACAGGAATTTTCAAGAATTCTTTAGAATTTTAAATACAAGAATTCTAAAGAAATTAAAAGATTTGTAAGACTTCTGAGGCAAAAAAGCTATCTTAAAGGGGCAGGGTCATTTAATGTAAACAAACTTCTTTCGAAACGATGATTTTGCAGTATTTTTGATAGGCCAAATCACAATGACTTTCCATAACTTTTCTCAAAATGAAACTGTTATTTTGAAGATGGAGTCCTTTACTTCGTAGAGAAACAGACAAAACACTCATATGTTGTACGACTGCAGAAATATTGGTGGATTTTTTGAAGTAATGTCAGTGTGGATTCACCCCATCCACCAAAATCTGTGCAGAACACAATGGCTGCATGTGGGCAACAATATAGATGCTAGAGATGCTAGGTTTGTTTATGGTTACGTGACCCTGCCCCTTTAATGTTCACATAGCTTGATATACACAAAGAAATCAATCTGGTAATTATCCTGCAGAAAGTTACATAACTAGGCAACCATAAAACAACCTAAATTTCCTTTAAACTAGTCGAAGATGAGCTGCACATATTTTTATGAGAGACTACTTGTAAGAAGCAAATATTTAAGAAACTCTCAGACCGCAAATATTTAAGAAACTCCAGTACTGGGAAAGATGAATTAAGAAACTATATATTTGGAAAAAGGAAATCTTTAACATAGCTACTTTCCGTATTCTCAGTTGTTCCCTGCGTCATCACACTTGGAAGGTACTTATTAGAGAAGCTTCAAAAAACGTTGTTTTTAAATGCTAATGCGGACACAAGCAGTGAAAGGGAACTTAGTAATGGAACCTTTAAGAAACTCTTAAGAAACTCTCAAAACTGAAACTCTGATAGTTTAAAGAAACTTTCAGTACTGGCCCAAATTCTTAGTCTCTTCTTACGAAACATATAATATATGGGGAAAAAATTGGTTCTAGCTCTACCTGCCACAAAAAAGGAATTTATGTAGCAAACTTTGGTGCTTGCTTTATTAAAATGTGGGGACTGTTTTTGAAACATGAAGTGTCTGTTCACATGGAGAAATTTTTCTTGGGTGTTTTCTTGCTGAAGCAGGAATCCCATTATGCATAGATCCTACCTCATATATATAGCTTTACCATATGAAAGAGCAAGTGTTCACATGAGAAAACATTTTTCTGGCTAGCTAAGATCTCTGCCGCCTAGCCAAGGAAATATGTTCCCATATGAACAAATTTTCCGGTGAAGCAAAATCCTTTGCTTATCATTAATCCTGTTGTGGTGCCAAATCCTTGCTAAGGAAACTTTCCTCATTTGCAGGGGTGGATCCAGGCCAAAGTTGAAAGAGGGGCAGCCTGCATGAGAGGGTACCCAAAGGACAACAGGAATTAAGCATTCCAAAGGCGCGCAAACAATTTTTGGTCTATTAATAAACGATAACACTGAAGATGGCAGCAAGGAACTTGTTACCAAGATGCATTGCGTTCTAATTACGAATCCTTAACAATTCTATAGGAATTCAATTAAAGAACCCAGTGCATCTTGGTAAAAAGTTCCTTGTCGCCATCTTTAGTGTAATCGTCTATTGAGAGAATGCATTGGTTTCCTACTAAATAACATCTTGATTTGTATTTTGCCCCACATTCTGATCAGAATAGTTGAGAAAAGAGTATCTTAGGGTCAAAACGAGGGGCACCCTGCTTGGCAAAAAGGGGCATCAAGCCGGGTTGTCATCATGAATGGGGGGCAGTTGCTCACACTTGCCATCACTTGCCCCCTTAAATCCATCACAGCTCATTTGATAGGTCAAGGAATGTTACCTGGGCTGAAGGAGCTTGCCGGTGAAGCAAGAAACTTTCTACATATGAAGAGGCTCTAATTAAAACTCTGCTTGAATAACTTACAGTGCTGCAACCAGACTGACAAGAGCCAAGGAATCTTCATACAGGCAAGGATTTTTCAATTCAACACCATAGTCTTTATATTGTGCCTTGGAAATAAACACTCACATTAAAAGGCAAGAACAATATCATCAAAAGATATCATTGAGGAGAATAGGTGTCAGGTCTTAACAGGTTTTGCCTAATTTTGGGATCTGTTTCAGGGAGAAAGGGGACTCAAAGTCAGAAATTTTGTTTCACACACACACAGTAGTTTCTGCTCTGTCACACTGTGCAATAATTCTTCAAGCTTGAGATTTTTTATATATATTCCAATTATTTTCCGAATTACGGCCAAATTGACCTGTATTTTTAGTATATACCTGTAAAAACCACAAAAGTCACAAATGTGCCTGGGTCTCAAATTTACTCAGCAGAATTTGATAAATATATATTCAAAAAAATATTCTAGGTGGCAGGAAATTTCAAGCAACTTCATCTTTATTGGAGAAACAAGACATTTACCTGGCTTAGCAGTTCTGGAGATGCTTGAAAATGTGCAAAAAGCAATGTTTTGTAAATCTTGATTGCCATCTCTGACTAAAAGACATGAAATAATTGAATTTTATATATAATAACTATACCATTAATCCTTCAGTAAGCACTCAAAGTAAAAAATGCCCTCTTGAATAGCCTTCTGCCAACTTTAGAGCTCATTTTAATAAGTAAACTCTTTTGCCATAGAATGTTTTGAGCTCACCAAAAGTAAGCTTCAGATACTTTTTTGGAGCAAAAAATTGTACCAGTCTCTTTACACTGGACATGCGCAGTTGACAAAGTTTCTAACATGGGTGGTAAAGGAGGGTGCTGATACTTTGACCACTGGCCAGAGCTTGAGCAAAGCATGACCGGATTATTTTGGCACTTTTTGTATTCATTTTCTGCTCTGGCAATGCTCCAGCCATGCTCCAGCCAGGTTCTGATCACTCTTGTCCAAAACGATAGAAAATGCCCAAATCTTTAGAGGTATTCTACAATAGTTCTATTTTTTTCTTTTGATGTTTCACCAAAATTTTGCTGTTACAATCGTGGCTGAAATTCAAGGTGTCCGGAAGAGAAATCAGCCACACAAGGCAAACTTTCCAGTCAGGGTGTAAAAGATGTCTATATAATGCTGTTATGTTGGGGGAAAATGGTTGCTAGGACAGAACCATACAAGTGCCTATACTGATCCTAACTGAAACGCTACAAAAACTCTTTCAAGGTGTGATTCTAAAAAATTCCTGAAAGATCAATGTGTGTATGGAGTCATATGTTTGTTCTCTGTCTGAAAATTGAATAAATTTGATGAGGTACAAATATGGCAATTTTGAAAGCACGCTTACAACCGGGTTGGAAAGCATGCATGATTTAACGCATAGTAGCAAGTGAAAAATTGGAAGGTGTGAGCTTTTTCTGCAAGTAGACCTCAAAAAGCTGTGAGAAATCAAGATCAACAATATAGGTCTTTTGTTCTCATATGCAAGAACCCTTTTGTAGCTGTGAGTCTAGGGGAGGTCTAGTAACAAGTTTGACAAGACAATTGCAAGTTTTTTTCAATCATCCTGGGCCTCTTTCTTGTCAATTCTTGTTCTTGTTTTCTTGTTCTTGTTTCCATGGCTCACTCACTCTCCAGTCTGCATCCTTTGTAGTGCTAGTGCGAGGGGAAGATCTTCCCCGCGCCACTTCAAATGCTTCCAGGCTGCAGCCGCACCATAACCCATTAATAATAATGCCATCTTTGAAAGTTTGTTTATGAAATTTACAAAAAACCCAACCCTCAGACGCGCCAAAATTTACTTCCGAATGAGCTTCCCCGAGCGAGGCAAAATCAAGAATCCAAACTGCCACACTGGCTCACACTTTTCATCATTCACACTTGATTTTGCATTTGCTCGTGTATGTATGGTACAGCCTCCAAACAAACGGCCGAACAAAGATGGGCCAATAAATGGCTTGCATGCTATGCTTGTCTGGCAATCTTTTCTTTGAGCTTTATGAACATACATACCTGAATCTTTTTTAAGTCATCGACAGTAACATTGACGTTGCCATCCGACAGTTCAGATACAGCACTGATAATTGTCTCATAATCCAGCAAAGGAATATCAAAATCTGAGATCGTAGTCACCGCCATTTTCTTTTCCAAATTGTTGAGAAATGAAATCGTTTGATTTAGCTTGGCGCGAAAGCATTAAAAAGCTCCTCCCCAGTCACAGGCCTACTTTCCTAACGTGAAGAGGTCTGGGCTCCATTGAGGGGATCAAAACCACTGTTCAGATCAGTGGGTCCAAAAATAATTCAAGATTTGTATTAACCCTATTTTGGTTGGGGGCAACTTAACCCCCCCCCCAATATTTTGAAAAATTAGGGGGTGGGATTCAATTTTGTGAGACTGACTCTGGAAAAATCGCAAATTCTCAAATCCCAATTATCGCGGGAAAAGGGGCAGAATTTGAATATATTGCAAATTAATTTTGTTATGTAGCGTTATTTGATGTATTCTATCATAGTTATCACGTTTGGATGGACATTGTGCTCCAAATTTAATTCTATCACGATTTTCCAGATTTTGGCCAATTTGCCGCTTTTCTTGACTACACAAAGCTGTTCTCAACCCCGTTCGATGGGGAATCACTTTTTATTGCTCATTTTGATTGAAGGTGTACCTCAAATGAAAATTTGATACTGATAGATACTTGGTGTCCTGTCACTCATGCTCAGAGTTGGCGGAAGAAAACACAGTTTCAAAGCAAACAAAATGATCTACAACGCATTAAAAAAGTTTCACAGAACATTCTACAACAAATATATAGCATATTTTCCTTTTTTGAAATTAATAACATCTTTTCTTGCTACCCTTCTTGACGCAAGCATTTTCCAAGAATTTCTTCCGGCAGGTGTCTGGGTCTTCTCTTCATCGATAACTTTCGCCGTTTGAAACGCTTTCTCAGTATTCTATCCGCTCTGGCTGCAACGGAGAATAACATCATCACACAGGAGTCTTGAATACCGTCGGACAAAGGTTAAGATGTTTGCAAGGCTTCGTTTTCTAGCTATTCATTAGATTTCTTAACAACCTCGTCTATAGGGCCTTTTGTCTCGTTTTGTCATGTTTGGAAGGAGTTGCTCCACCCAAATATGACAAAAGGCCCAGGGGGCGAGGTTGATTTCTTCAAACTGGTTTGCATTACATAGCTGACATGTCAACTTAGAAAATGAGATTTATTTCGTTAAAATCAGTGCAATGCATATTATTTGCAAGCCAGAGACTATTTTAAGGAATCAAGTTAGTGTCAAAGTTTATGCAAAGTAAAGTTACATATTCCCTTCTTTCATTCACTCAGTTACCACTTATTGATAACAGCGTGCATAAATTCACTTTCAAACGAAGAGTAAACAGACATTTCTAGGTATGGGGATAAGCTTACCTCGAAATGGGATCCTTGTTTGAATACGACTCTCCCTGAACTTTTCTCAGCCCCGTTCTCAGCACTGAACGTATTTTTGCAGAATTGCTTGAAAGTGCTGTAAATCAATTTGTATCACATTTCTAGATCACATTCAAATCAATTCATGAATCACTAAATCATTCCAATTGCTTGCATCATTAAATCATTGATTCAAGATCAACCAACAAAGTCTCGTGTATAATAAAAAGTTGATGAAAACGTTGAGCAAGGACGGAGAAAACAATGGACCACAACACCAATGCTCTCAAAAATGGCAGAAAGTTAAAGGAAAGGGTGTAGGAAATTGACAAAAAATGAAATTTGAACTAGCATCCAATTGTGCTATGACATTCGGTGATAATTTGAAAAATGTCAGTTTATCATATTTTTACTGCCAGTTCAAATAATGTGAAATTGGCTCATTCCGTATACAGCATTCAAATCACTGATTAGAAAGCCTTTTACTGTAAATGGTGACCTAAACCACATCACTTTTAACGACATCAACCTTTGTCGAAGAATTTTGCGTTTTCATTTATTTTACATATGGTAATAGAAGTATTTGTTTTATGTATATCCAGCAACGAAGGGAGCAGTCAGTGACAACAGAAAAGATCTATTTGACTTTCCCTCTACTTGCTTCATCCTTTGTCCCAGAAAGCAAAATATTTCTTCCAGCACTGGCATTGAGAGTTATGATATACTAACCTATAGGAAGCAACGACTGATACGATGGTCAGCCAAGCTATCACTAACAGCAAGCCACATAGCTCCCTAAAATGACAGAAAAGCAAAACTTCTTAAATGTTCCTTTCAAAAGGAAAGAATAACTTGGATACTGTATAGATAAGGGTCAACTAGTTATCTATGAGCATCGATGGTCTGTTAAAGTTTCGGATAATGTTCACTTATGCTTGGAAAGCTAAGTTACTCAGGGACCTTGTAAGTAAAATCTGGGCACAGGCTAGGGGCTTTCCTTTTTCAAGGCTGACCCTTTGGCGTACAACCTTGCAACCCCTGTCAGGACCCCTAGGCAGGGGGGATATCCTCAGCATTCTTCATTTTTGGTAAAATTTCAGCCTAATTCCATACTCCACTAAAAAGATGTGTATATCTGAAGGCAAGCTCTGTCCCCCAAACTAGGGGATTTCAAGGCATTTGCTTTTGATATGGTATATCATTCTGGCCTGATTCCTGTTTCAAATTCAATGCAAGGAAAAAAGTTGGCTGTGATCCTTTTCAACATCATCATCGTCGTCGTCGTCATCGTCGTCGTCATCATCATCATCATCATCATCACCACCACCACCACCATCATCATCATCATCATCATCATCATCACCATCATCATCATCATCATCATTATCTGAAAGTTGGACAAGAAAAACAAAGAAAGAAGTTATCCCTCACCATCCTTCTTCGATGCTCGTAATATTAGGTGAAGCTTTGGAAATTTTGTTTCCGTATTTTACACAAATGAAGATCATTCCACCAAGACATCCCAATATATGGAGCAGTGTTACTATCTTCCATATTAGAAACTCTGAAAGAAATAAACAATTACCATTTCATCATGAAAAGCCAGAGAGGCATGGGTGTTTTCTCTAACAAATCAACTCTAGCATAGGTGGCGTAATCAGAGGAGCAAGGAGAGTGTACGTAGTGAAATCTTGGACGGAAATGCTAATTTTACAAGTAAGACAAAGTTCACACGATGCCGCCTACACACAAAAAATATTTTCGATGGACCTCCTGTTCACATGAAAATGGCAAAAGATGCGCAGGGCGTACCTGGAAACGGCAGAATTTGAAACAGAACTCTGGCTGGCACAATCTGAAAACGGCATAGTGCCAACGATCGAAGGCACCAGAAACGGAACATCATTTGACGCTTTTGAAGGAACAAAGCTAAATGATTCCTTGGGCCTAGATAAAGTTTTTGGTATCCAAATCCAGAGCCTTCTTTGTCAAGATTGCAAAAGGTTTGTAATCGCCGAACTGCTTACATACGTTTTGATTTTCGTTCTGTAACATTTCTGCTGTTCTCACTCATAAAAATACATTATATAAACAAACAACAAACCTTGTATCCGCACCCAACCAGCTACGAGTATTGAAATTAGACATGGAATAATATATACAATCTGAAATAAAAAATATCATGTACCGGGTGAGCCAGAAAAAAGGTCCCACTTTTGAAAATTCAAAGCACCAAGACTACTTCATGGATTTGAATCATTCAAATTCTATTTGAAAGCGAAAGTATTTTTGTGACTTTTTTCGTTGCCCTACCAGCACTAGAAGTATTGGTAAATTTAACTTTATAAAACTTTCATGGTTGCAAAATGACGGAGAAAGGCCCTGAAACATTGATCAAGTCGTAAGGACTCTATTCACGCCGAACAATAGGCAATGGGCGATTCACCTCCCTCAAGAGTTATAAGAGATTGATTTTCAAACAAATACGGAAGATTTTCAATCCCATGGCAATTAATGTCCAAATGATATCTCTCACCCATGAGAAATTGCATTTCCTTCATTATTCTGTGCGAGAGGTCATTTATGAATCGATCGATATTTTTAGGCTATTTTTCAGTCATTTTACAACCATGAAATTTTTTTAAAGTTGAATTTACCCATATTTGTGGTTCTCGTGAGACAAGGAGAAAAATCACAAGAATACTTCAACCTTGTGGCTTTTAACTAGAATTGGAATCATTCAAATCTGTGAAATATTCTTGCTGTTGTGAATTTTTTGAAAAGTGGGAACTTTTTTCTGGCTCACCCGGTAGATATAAAAAAACAAAAGAAGTTGATGCTGCATCGACAACCGTGCGAGACCTTTTTTAGATATGCTTGATTCTCAATTGTTTTATTACTAGTCACTATGGGGGAGGGGGTTTTCCTGTTGTAGACTAGGGTGATGTACCGCCATCGACGGAATACGTTTCAAAGATTCCAGCTTTGGGTAAACCTTTCCCAGTTTAGTCTAGCCAAAAAAGCATACTTTTTGCAAGTTTAGCCTTGCCATGGAATCTCAATATAGTGTAAATATGTATGAATTGGATATGGACTGCCTGTGCAGCGAAGACCTATCGCTATATTTTTCATTGTATTCAATTCTTATGTTGTTGTTTTTTGGTTCTGATGCGAAAGCGAAGAGATGTGTCTTCCTTTACTGCTCTTCTCAAGTTCTCTAACATGAATTTAGGGAATATAAGAGGAAACACATTTCGATACACATACATAGTCAGTGCTGTAATTTCAGTAGAAATTGGTCTGGATAAAGGTACCTTATGGGGCCTAGCTCTTTGAAAATGTGTGCAGCATAGAGCTGACTGATATTCCTGTTAATACAGTTAAGGGAATGCTGCTAGGCCGCTATATCATAATCAGTCAGATCGTTTATGATCGTATACCATGATAAATAAGAACTTTTCATAGTTTATCGTTCCATTGGTAATAAATATTGAGGGAACATACCATCCAAAAATGAGTGTCAGGATCATTCCACTAGAAACAAAAGAGATATGATTAAAGCTCCTGTAAAGTGTAGCAATGTTATTATATATAAAATTGAATTGAATTGAATTGGTTAAGAGTAAGCTTTGTTGCCCTCCTAATTTCTGATGAGAGTGTCCATAGGCCTAAGGTCCCACTTGAACTCAATCATCAAATCCAATTTAATTCAAGAGGAAATAGTTCAATTCATCAAAATACGGTGGAGCCTCCACATAACGGACTCGTGTCAAACCAATGTTATTGTCCTTTGTATGTCCTCGTAATGGAGATGCCATCTTTTGTTATGCTATACTTCAAACGAAAACTTTTGTTCGTTGTTCGGAGGGGTCCATCGGTCTGCTATGTGGCACAGACGTAGGAACCGGGGGAATACTGGGGGCACGTGTCCACAAGATTTTGCAATAAAGAAAGAAGTGCCCTTTTTTTCTTTAGAAAATGCCTATTTTTTCTTAAGGAAATTTGCCATCGAAGTGTCGTGCCCCCAAGTTTGAGATGCTTCCTACGTCCCTGCAATGTGCACTTCGTATCCTAAACGTTTTTTTTTTATAAGAAACTGGTTTATAAGAAACTAGTACTAAGATGGCCAAATTTTTAAGGAACTCTAGTACTACGTCTGAGAAGTACTAATGTTCCTTAAGCCTCGCTTTCACTCAAATGTAGTTTCGTTATCATGTGCTCTTTCTATTGTATTCTAATGTGCATAGTCGAGGGGCATTTCACTCCAAAAAATTTCGTCCGCCTTTGCCGAAAATCCTTTTGTTTGCAAGAAAAATCCGTAAAAATCCTTTTGTTCTGAAAAAATCTCGTACGCTTTTTCAAATGAGTGAAATGCCCCTCGTGCATAGTCATTTCCGTTCTGTATTTAAGTTCTAATAGCATGTAAATTCTTTACTCAGTCAGTCAGTCAGTCAGTCAGTCAGTCAGCTTGTATCATATCGTCACAAAACACCGTTGCTTTCTGGCTCCGTGTCTGCGCACGTTAACTGCACCTCGATCCCGAAAACATAACTTTGATCCCCATTACAATTGGACTGGGGAGGGTTGCAATTGTAATATTTGTAAATAGAGTTGCTGTAATTAGTTTAATTTAGTTGGTATTTATTAGTTTGTACGTTTTGCGCAAGCTAAATTGTTATCCAACTGTAAATAAAGTGATTATTATTATGGTGAGTCTATTTTTACAAGACGTAGGCCGAAACGATTCTTTTGCGGCAATGCATCGTAATTCGTAGGCCAACGGGTTCAACTTGTACCTGCATGACGCAAGCTGCTGCGAAAAGGACAGCCATTATTCCATTGAGGATCCGCCAAGCTATAGTTTTCCATGACTGTTTTGCGCATTCACCGCACCAATTACAAGAACTTTTACCAGACCTGTAAGAGAAGAAAAGTAGGTCAAGGTAAGGTTCATACCATAGAGTCTGCCTCAAAATTATAAAATTTCATGTGAAGACTTCAGCGAATAAGATTGATTTTGCGTTATCACACATCTAATGATGTGTGAATAATGCCTCAACATCGTGAAGGCTTCAAAGAATCTCGTTTTGAAAAGTTCACGAACGAAAGACGATACATTGAGGCTGGACCTGGCTGGCCAAAGGCCAAGAAGAAGGCAAAGCAAGGAGACTGTTATAGATTCTGACTCGTGGGGTGTACGTGTGTCATTGAGATATGTTGTAACAAGAGGAGGATTTTTTTTTATCTTACGGATTTAAATTTTTTATCTTACGGATTTAAATGATATGAAACTGAAACTGAAAAACTGGATTTTCTTGAAAACAGACAGATTTTTGACAAAGGTGAAAATTATTAATGCAACTCATATTGTTATGGAACTAGTAAGAAACTCAACTCAAACTCTGAGGTTAAGAAACTTTCAGTATTGACTCAAATTCATAGTTTCACAAAAATACGCAGAATTTTCCTTAATTTCCCCCCTTTTGGCACGCGTTACAACTTAGGTTTAGGCCCATTTTGCTGCTTCTCCAGCCCTTTCATCATCATTGCCTCTCTCCATTGGCGCTCCGATCAAATAGTTTCAAATCGTGAATCACAACAGGGTAAAATAAATAATGGCCAAGAAGCCTGTTGCATGAAAACAAATAAAATTTACTTCTCTTCATCGCCATTCACCAGATTTGTGTGGCTGGTGTTTGTTGTGATATTTGACAAATCTATTTCGAGTCTTCCAACCGGTGTCTGCGTTTTCTTCGACATTTCCCTTCCTTTTTTCGAATTTAATAACTTCAATTTACGAATAATCTGCGAGTGTATCTACTTTTCCGTAACGCCACGAAACGAAGTTGGTACTTGCCTCCCTTCCGTGATTTATATTTACACTCATCACAATCGTCTTTATTTATTTTGATCGTTGATTTATGTCTCAGGCTGAGATCTTCGTAAATTATTGGTCCGTTAAATTTGTTTTGAAAGCTGATTAACCGTGCGAAACTCGCCTCTATTGTCTGCAGGAGTGGGCGCATAAAACAGCTGATAGACAGATATACTGATTGTTTTCTCATCTTTGTGATTCTTTGTGATTCCACAGTGCCCTCTCTATCAATTTCCATTGACAGGCAACCACTATGGTTGCGAGGCACAAACACACTGTTTTACCATTGTTTTTAATTGTTTTTGTTTTTCTCTCCCTTTTCCTATTGTATTTCTTTCTTAAACTTCAAATGCAACATTTCTTCGCTGTCTCATCTCCATTACCATTTTTGAGAACTGAATGATCTTTCTTGCTCTATTTTCCTCGTTGATTGATTCTTTCAAGTCTGCAGCTATGGCAGCTATTTCTCTGCTTTCTTGAACATTTCTTACAGTTTTACAAACAAAGATATGTTCAGTTGTATCTTCTTCTTCTCCACACAGTGGGCAGTCTACATCACCCTGAAACTTGTTTTTATAATTTGCTTTCAAAGGTAGCATATTCAATTTCACTTTTATTAGCCACTCTATCTCTGATGGTGACAGACTGTCAAGATATTTCTTCCTCTCAAAGTTATTCCTTGTGCAGAATCTAAGCTTTGTACTTTCCCTACACATGTCTCTTGCTTTCAGTTCTAAGAATTTATTAATGCTCATCTTTATCTCTCTTTTCCAAGCTGATTTTTTCTTGTTCTCTATTGTTCGTATGTCAACCTCTATGTTATATTTTTCTCCGCATAATCTTATTTCTTCTGTCCAGCTTCCTTGTATCTGTTTTGGTATCATTTCCATTAATATTTTCCTTGCTTCTCGCCTTTCGTCTGAGTGTACAAGATTGTGCATGTACATCAATCTCTTGTAGTCAATTCTCTGCTCTATTGGCCATGTGCCTGACTCAATTATCATTCCCCAATAACTTGTACTTCCTCGCTGACCAAGTATCGTCGCAAGCATTTGCTTTTGTTTTCTTTCCAGCAACGTAATCTCATTCACTGACAGGGCTCCCCATGTTTCTGTATTATATAAAAGGCTTGGAATCACTATTGTTTCTAACAACAAAAATCTCACTTGCATGGCCATTTTTCCCGTAACCCTTTCTGCCCCCAGCTCATCACATTTCTCATCATGAAGTTTGTCTTTTCTGTCCTTTTTTCAATACAGGTTAGCTTGTTGCCCTCCTCTGTTATGTAATCGCCTAGGTATTTATATATTTCTGTCTTCTTAACTTCTCCTTTCTTTATTTTCAGTACCTTTTCCTCTATATCCGCTTTACCTCTCTTGCTTCTTGAAGGTCTTACTTTCATTATCTGTGATTTCTCCGAGGAGAACGTAAATTTCTTATTTTCTTCAAAATATCTACAGCTCTCTACTATTCTGGCCATATTTTCCATTGACCCCATCCCAGTGATGTCATCAACGAAAACCCTAGCTCCGATACTTATTTCCCCAACTTTCGTCTTCAATGACTGAACCTTCGAGTTAATTTCATCTGTTGTTACACAACACAACTTCGGGCCCCATACTGTTCCTTGTCTGACTATCTCCCCTACTGTGAATCTATCCGTCTTTCCAATCGGTGTTTCTATCATTATTTCAGCGTATTTATTCATTTCATATAGAATAACTATTTCTTCAGGAGGCATTCCTTTCATCCATAATTCTATCAAACAATCTTTTAACCAAAGTTTATCGAAACATTTCTCTGCATCAAGAAAAATCAGGTTTGTCTCCTGACCAACATATTGATTGTATTCTATTGCTCTATACACTGTAAATAGATGATCCTGGACTCCTCTATTTTTCCTTCCTCCACACTGACTTTCTGATGTGTTACTGTCTATAATCCTCTCATTTCGCTTCAATAAGATCTTTTCACAAACTTTACTCATTATATTTGTTAAGAAAATCCCTCTTCTGTTTTTCATCTCATGCCTGCTTCCTTTATTCTTATAAATTGACTTAATTGTCATCTCATTCCATTGCTTCGGGACCCCCTGCACGAAAACTGCATTTATCATCGCTACGATGCTCTCAATGAGATCGTTCCCTGCATGCAGTAGCATTTCATTCACCCATCCTTGAAGATCTCCAGCTTTGTCCTTCTTCAATTCTTTGATGCATTCTTCTACTTCTTTTCTTTCAACTTCTTTTATTTTCCTTCCTTTCCCAATCTTATATATTTGCCTAAAAAGGATCTCTACTCTGTGTTCGACCTCTGGGTTTCCTTTTTCTATCGTTAGCAGCTTCGAATAAAAATCTTTAAATTCATTTTGAATCTCCTCTCTATCGTATATCATCTTTCCGTCTGTGTTTTTGATCACGCATTTCTCCTCTTTTTTCTTTCTTGTCATCTTTTTCCTGTATTCCCAGAAACCCCCTACTTCTGCTCTCCCATTTTTCTTCACTCTTTCTGCATTCTTTATTGCCGCTTTAGCCTTATTTTCCTGCCCATGCCTCTCAATATGTTCTTCCACCAGCCTTTCTCTTACCTTAAGTAACTTGATCTTTCCTTGACCTAACCTTTTGTCAGTTCTTTTTCTTATTATTTCTTTCTTTATTCGCCTTAGTTTTCTCATTACTTTTGTGCATTTTGGTTTCTTTTTCTTCTTTCTCTTTATCAGGTTGATTTTTATTTCTTTTACAGCATTATTCCATTGATCATATACATATTGTAGTTTTTCTTTTGATTTCCATATATCCTTCAGATTTCTGTTCTCTGTTTTTTCTCTAAATTGGCTGAGTTCCTTACACGACATCCTTGCATTATCCCTTCTTTTTTCCATCACTTGCTTTGCATTATTTCTCCACGCTTCTAAAAAGTCTAGTTTTACTAATATTGTATTATGGTCAGAGAAAAGTTTCTCAGTTTTCCCCAAACCCTTAGCACTTTTATACAAGCCCCATTTCTTCTCTTCATCTATCACCATATCCTCTACAACATTTGCATCATTTTTGCTTATTATCACGTAATCAATCACCGACTTGTTTCCTCCTTCAGATCTTGTCCATAGACCTTTGCATTTGTCATGTGCATTCACTATCATCAGGTTATTCTCCTTGACCAGATTTAGCAATTTCCTTCCTCCTGGAGATACCTCCTCTCTATTTCCTTTAATTTCTTTTCCTACTTTGCAATTTAAGTCCCCCACTATCACCAATTTCTGTCCTTCTTCTTCAGCTTCTACAACATGTTTTTCTATCTTTTTGTACATTCTTTCTATATCTTTCACTTTAGTTCTTGTTTCTTGTGGTGCGTATATCACCCCTATCTTTAGTTTAATTCTTTTGTTATCTATTATTAGCCATAACCCTTCATATGTATCTGCCTCCTTTTCTCTTACCATTGTCACTCTATACAACTCTTGTTTTATAATCACCATAATACCACCTTTTTCCCCTTGTCTATTATGCATTATTTTTTCATATCCTAAACTCTCCAAGACCTTGTCAAAGTCTCTTAAGTCATCATCGTCTTTCATAAAAGTTTCCATGAGACATACTACACTAGGTCTTTTTTCTTTTAAAACATTTTCTAGACTTTTTTCTTTACTCTTCAAACCTCTGCAGTTACTGACAATTATTTGAAACTTTTTATACAAAGTTTTGTTCTTATTGCTTCTTTTAATTTTTCCTTTTAGCTTTTCTTTCTTGGTTACATTTATGTTTTCTTGTTTGTCTTTTCTACTTTCTATGCCCTTTGGAGGATTTTCAAGATTGAATCTATCTTCTCCTCTAAAAAAGAGATTTTTCCTGTAACTTTTTCCATTTGATTTCCATAACTACCTTTGTCAAAAGGACTCTTTCCCCAGTCCTGATATTTTAGTCTCTCATTTGCTTCACCTATTTTGAAATCTTCATCATGATAAGATTCATGTTCTCCCCAAAAACCTTGATTTTTCAGTTCTTTATTCATTGCCTGTCCAAAGCCTCTCATGTCTATGTGCAAGAATCTGCATTTTTGTCCATAGGGGCATATTCTTCCTTCTCTGAAATAGTTACACTCTTCCTTCATTTCACCAAACTTCTCATGCCTAAACCAACACTTGGATCCAAATTTGCATACAAGGCCTTTATGATGGTATTTACATAGTCTGACATCTTCCTTGGATTCACCACCTCCCCTTTTTGGTGGGTTATCTTGCACGCGGTAGCTGCTTTTTACTACTCCTTTCTTTTCTATTTCCTTATTTTGTCCAGCTTTGTTGCTCTGTTTATCCATGAGCTTGTTGCTGCATGCACCTTGCACAATTTGTGCCTCATCACTTTTTTCTCTAAATTCCTCTCCCCTTTCCTCTCTTTCTTTAAAAGCTGTACTCTCATCCCTTTGTGCTTCACCTTGTTCTATTTTACTCCCTTTTCTAGATTCTTCTAATTCATTTACTATTTCTCCATCACCTTTTCCCTGTCTACAGCGTCCTTTCATTTGATCAAGTTCTAGCTCTAATTCACAATTTACCTTCTTTACTTGCTCCAAATAAAGAATTCAAATGAATGAATTCAAATGAAAGGTATTCTCGTTTGGTCTGTGAATCAGGCTAGGTATTCTCATGACAATGGAAAGCAAGTCAGTGCTCCGGAAGAAATTCACAAATTCATTCATCCAAAGATCTCAGGGGACGACACTGGGAAGGCGTTGCAAGAACGAATTTTGCTACGAAGGTTTCCAGGAAGACAAGGCGATTTGCCTTCAAACATAGTCACATCATGTGACTATGCTTCAAATAAGAACAGATTTTGCACCAGAGGAGAAGAATGATAATGATGCTTAGTTGCACAGAAAGTGTGAAATCTATTCTTGAGGCTACCAAATTGTTTTGTCTTCCAGAGGCGGCGCCACGGGGGGGGGGGGACTGGTCACCCCAAACCCCAAAAGTCGGCAAACGTTGTCAAAGAAAAATGGGTTAAACTTAGTTGGGTATACCTTTCGATTGAAAAATTACGTCAAAATCCCCCCCCCCCCCCATTTCTCTCAGATTTTTCAGAGCTGGCATCTTCTATCTCCTGATCAGACCAAGAGCTTTTTTTTTTAAAAAGTTCAACCTTGTCGAAACGGTGAAATTGTAGGGACTGGTATTATAGCTGGTCTCCAATGGACACGATAAGGAAGCATCCACACGAGAGGCAAATCTCTTCTCAAAACAGCATACGTGATTTTTGTGATTTTGAAATCACATGATTTTTTTCTGCGATTTTTCGTGCTTTTAGTGATTTCTAATGATTTTTTCGTGTGATTTTCCAGTAATCTTTCAGTGATTTGTGATTTTTGGTGCTTTCTGTATGTGATTTTTCTTGTGATTTTGTATGTGATTTTTTTTGTGATTTCAAGGGAGGTGTACGAAAAAAATCAATCAATTGCCCCTCGCATCTACATTCAGGACGGCCAAGTACATCTACATACGCCTCTAATCAAGTGACGACGTCAAAATTGATGCCTTTGCCAGGCAGAAATGTGGACAAAGGGCTCCTACACTTGCGAGAGTGTTCAACACATTTGAATATGATTTGAACCTTGTTCGAACTGAACACTGTCAGGCTCAGACGGCACATTTTTGGCCAATCGTTTTGCATAAAGGAGGGGAAAGGAGCCAACACGCGCAAATTCTTCATTTTTTGCCTTTATTTTACAGTGAAGTGCATCATTGCTAAAAAGTTCGTAGAAAGGAGAAATCTATCACTTTCTGAAATATTCCTGAAAAAATCTTGTTTAGAAAAATTTCGTAAGCTTGTCTCAAGGGTGGAACACTTGTACTCGTTTACACTGCTCCTGGCTAAACACTTTGGTTCCTGCTGCCCGTCGAACAATTTTGTTCTGGAGCAGTGTAAAAGCTCTTGTTCCGTTACAGTTTTGTAGCAGATCAAGGCACACCGTAAATGTGGTCTTAGACTTTCAAAATATTGAATCTGAAATGTTAAAAACCATTTAATATGAATCGAGAACTAAACTACTCAAAAACTTTACAGTCTTGAAAAAATCTGTAACGCTACTTGGGTGTTGCTTATTGCAATGTTCATCAAAGCCATAGCCAGAAAACATTTCACCTTACGGTGATTTGCATGCTTTGCAGCTGTTCCAATACATAACTTATCCATTCATGAAAACTAAGAAAGCATTGCTTCTCATAACTCCTGGGCAAACAGTGTGCTGTCGTTGACTATGAAGGTTGCAGGCAGGTGAATCTAAATTCAATCAATAGCAGATACCAGAGCATGGCAATTTTACTTGGAGCATTCTATCCACGAAATCCTCTGAAGCAAATCTCCGGAAAAACAAAAATATCATTTCAGAACACGTTTACACTGTACTGTAGCAATTTTGATATGTTACGAAGATGCCTTAAAAGCGTTTAACGTGTTCAAGAAACAAATCTTTCTTCAGATATCTAGAAGGAACAGAATGTGACGGGTGAGCAGGAGCCAGGAACAACGCGATCTGTTATTACTCTCTAGCTACAGATCCAAAGCTTTACCAGTTCAGAGAAAACGTGGGCTAAAATTCTTTGGATAAACTAGAAATAAACCATATACAATGGATCTCTTCAAACATTGATCACGATAGAAATAAAGGGTCTTTTTCAGCAGGGTGGCGTGGATTTCTCAGGAAAAACAATAAGCTAAGCTTCAGTGTGAAGAACGAGTCAAGGAGGCAGGCGTGGATCTGAGTTAAATGTCGAATAACTGGTGTCCAAATAACTTGTTGAAACAAAGTTCAGAAATGTACTTACTCAAACAATCCAGTACTCTCGGAGCATCTCGCGAGTTCACCATTTTCACAGTCCTCGGATCTAAGATCATTATCGACAGCAGAGCGAAATTCCTCCTCCATCATTGCTTCTGCTTTCCAAAATCACATTTGCTTTCACATTGGCACGACTTAATTACAGACATCCACGTGGAGAAAGCGTAGGCCAATTTTTTCCTCCAAAAACTATTATAACTTCCATTTACCACGCACGGAAACAAATCGCGCTTTTATTGATTCGCAACTCGTGTGTAAACGAACCTTTGCCTTAAACGTTTGTCTCAGAATAAACAGCAGTGTTTGCTGAAATTAAACTTTAATTTCAAATGCCTGCTAATTCTGATGAGATGGTAGTGTAGTTTGAAAGCAAAATGAATGAAAATGCATGAATGTGATAAAATTCAAACAAAAGCATCAAATAGATCAGTATTTTCATTATGTTGAATTGACGACTTGGTTAGAACAAGCTGACCACCAACGCAGTCATCTTCACACCAAATTGTTTCATGGTTAAAAGACATGTTAACGAAAGATTAATTTCAGAAATCCTCCCCTCCAGAAGCACTGGAACCAATCGGTCCCGCAATCGGTCTATCGAAATTCTGCAAAAAGCATGGTATCACTCATATTCATGGCAATCATTGTGGGCCAATTTCTTAATTCAAAGATCTGTCGGATGGACACTTGACACTTTGGAGCTGCCGACTGCCCAGACCTTAACGCAAATGGCTGCTTGAGCTGTAAACCTGGATTAGATATCTGGTGGTCTACAAAATAAACATTGTGGATCTGCATTCTACCCTCCCTATCCTGCAAAAATCCAGGTATTCCTCGTCTGTCGGACGGACTAGATAGAAAGTAAATTTTTGGTGCTTGTTTTCCAATTGAATGTCTTTGCTGCTAAAAAGTATTTGCCTTTGAAGTTTTGGTATCAATGTATACTCTTCAAGATTGCATTTAGATCCATCTCTTTGCTTAAACTGATCATTCACATGGTATGTGCATACATTAAGAGCATGCAGTCAGGACAACTCTCAAATTAGGACAATGCTGGAAAGGGCTTTCTATGGGAACCAAGATCCCATATTCTATTATGGTCCATCAGTTACTTTCTATTGAAATTAAAATCCATTTCTGAAAGTGACAATGGCAATGAATCTGAATTTCAATGTAAGTAAATCATAGGCCAGAATGGAACGTGGAATTCACAATTCCCATACAAACCCCTTACTGGTAGTTTTCTAATTGTTGGGTCTTAATGATGTGTGATTTTACCAAACAAAATTTTATCATCTAAGTTAGCCGTTGACTGATAGATTAACATTTCATCTTTGAATATCGGCTACAAACTTTTTATTCCAGAGACCACCAAACGCGTAAGCTTATTTTTGACTCACCCGGTGGGCATATGACCTTTAACGGTAATGTCCCTTCCAAGACACTACACGTTTTTTTTATAAGAAACTAGTTTGTAAGAAACTAGTACTAAGATGGCCAAAATTTTAAGAAACTCTAGTACTATGTCTGAGATGTACTAAGAAACTTTTCAAAGTTAAAAGCATGAATTTTATAGCAAATAGATCGCTGAACCTTTATTATTGGGAAATATCATCTAAGCATTTGTGTTTTCAACATAACAGACACTGTTTATTCCTATATGATGCTTTGAATATCAAGAAACATATCTGCAGCAGTGTTAGCGACCACATTGACAATTTATGCATTCCAAAAATAAGAAACCAATTAAGAAACTTTTAGTACTAAAATGGACAAAATTTCATGTTGAATTGAGAAACTTTTAGTACTATGGCCTGATCCAAGCTTCTTATAAAAAAAACGTGTAATTTGGAACAAGTTAACGAGTAATATAACCGTAAAAACCAACCGTGATATTACCATTATTATCATTATACAATACCCGCTTAGCTAACGTTAAATTTAAACTGTCTTCTGCAAAGGAAGGAAACCAAGTTCAACTATCCTAAAAGTTTCTCAAGGCAAAAAGACACTTTACGTTTGTTCAGCATACCGGGTGTCCCAGAATTAAAACAGGATTCAGTGGTGCATACGCGGAAGAGCCAGGGGGGATGGAGGGCGGCAGCTACCCCCAAACATTAGAGAGATTTTCAAACACCAGGCTTTCTTGGAACAAAATCCACCCTTAGTCGGTCAAAAATGTTGGTAAACAATTGAGGCTTTATGGGGCGGCCCCCTAGATTGCATCTTCCCATACGCTTATAATTCAGTGAATAGAGCAATGAATTCATTCGCAAATGTGCCAAATCATAAGCTCTGATAGTTAGATTAAAAATTATCAATACCCAGTCGATGAATATTTGTGTCCCACATGGTGACATATTCATCTTCGAAGTCAAAATGCATCATGCATGATTAGCCATAGACGTAGGAACCGGGGGGCACTGGGGGCACGTGCCCCCCAAGATTTTGCAATAAACAAAGAAGTGCCCTTTTTATATTGTAGAAAATGCCCCCCCCCCCGGCCATCCGACTGTTTGCAATATCGTAGTTATCACTGTTGATACACACGCTATATTGATAAAGCAGTGGCAATCATTTGATAGGAATGGCGCATGGGCTAAGTAAAATCCTGATGACAAAACAGCTAAAAATTCACGTTTTCGTTGGTGGGAGATGGGAAAACAGACAGTGAGTAAAAGATTAATGTTTCTTTTGGCCATAAAGTGAGGAAGTATTTAGATACTATACCGTGATTTGACTTCTTTTCAAAAACTTTTACAACACTTTTCGTAAATTCCTTCAATGAAAATAAAAACACAGTAACTGTGAAAATAACAAGGAAGTTCTTTTAAACTATGAATTAAATGAAAAGGCATCTATCAATCGCGCCACATTTTTTAAAAATTTGGTTTCTGTGCTATGAGTCCCAGCTTGAGCGAAAAGGAGAAGAGTAGAATATCGTATGTCTAACCTGACATTCTTCTTGCTGATTTCATAACTTGGTTTACTTCCTGAAATGCAACCTCAAAACACAATTTAAAGTAAACTGCAGCATGAACAATAATGCAAATTATCCTCCATTTTAAATCTAAAAACATACTCTATTTGTTACCCAAGTTTTAAACTTTCAGCATCTATATGATCAAAATAAATAACGTTTAAAACCTCTGACGTGCACTGAATTATTCCCAAAAGCCACATTTTAGTACAACATTGAGTCATTTAAGTACAACGAATTTATAGTTAAAATCACTAAACTTTACTGACAGCACCAACAAGAAACAAAAATTTGATTACGAAATCGAGATATCTCAGTCTAACAGTTCCACTCCAAATTTTGTGAAGGTTTAAAAACCATTTTCACCTACGGCGTTTTGCTGCCAAGCTATCGGGTGTCCAAGAAAAAAAGGTAACAGATTTGATCAGGGCTTGCGCTAAGAATTGAATTAATCGGAAATAATCTTTGAAATAATCCTCGATGATAGTTAACTTGAAGATAGATACCTTGTTTGTTGATACTGGACCATTGACAGTAGAAATTCTTATCTTGAAAGTCTATATCTGCCTCCATCTCTAAACCAGAGCTTTTGGGTTTGGGCCTAAGCTACTAACGAGCTTTTGTGGAATCTCCTGAATCAAAGCGAAGTACACGCAAGAAGCCTTGTTCTTCGGAAAAATTCTTAATCGAAATCCAAATCGAACTTGAAAGTCAATTCACGAATCTCGTCCCGATGAGACATTCTGTTCATTCTACAAAAACTGTTAATTTCAGCTGCCAAGTACAAGTTATTCATCAGCGAAATAACTCCCGTGGTTGTGAAACAATCTTCCTTGTTTGAATAAAGTGAATTGGGTATCATTGGAAATATTACGAAACACACAATCGCATTTACCCAAAGGATGAAAAATCCACAAGGATAAGATCCTGAGAGTTCTCATTCGTGCTTATATTGTCTCTCTTCTGTAGATTTCTGTTTGATTGAAGAAATATATTCCTTGGTGACTGTAGTCATTGATATGTTTGTCAGTTTTCAGTTTTTACATT
Organism: Aurelia sp. 3 sensu Dawson et al. (2005); assembly: GCA_964020215.1. Taxonomy (NCBI): domain Eukaryota; kingdom Metazoa; phylum Cnidaria; class Scyphozoa; order Semaeostomeae; family Ulmaridae; genus Aurelia; species Aurelia sp. 3 sensu Dawson et al. (2005). Next base: position 27,307,354 of record OZ026573.1, on the reverse strand, counting down.
CTAAATCAAATGTGTTTCGTTGTCAAAAATTCAGTTTGTTACATTTCTAGACTGATATAAATTCCAGCTGAGTGACATATTTTTGGGGTTTCACCTCTTGTTGGCAGAACCACCATGACTTCAGAGAATCTCTGTAGACTTCATCGTGACATCACATCAAAATGGCGCAAAAATTCAAAAAGCAACATCGAAATTCGGAATCTACATGGAAATTTTATCTAGACAAACTCAAAGAGAGTAAAATAGGCAGAACGGTAATGTTCGATCACATTACGTCAAGAAACGTTATTGACCAAAATGTTACCGTAAATTTTTGGCCATGACTGTAAGACTTCGTTCACACGATGCCAGTACATTTTGAAAACGGTAGAAAGTATGACGGATAGGCCTCCCGTTCACACGAAAACGGCACTTTTTTTGCCGGAAGATTTTGAAAACGGTAGATTTTGAAAACGAAACTCTAAGCGGTACATTTTGAAAATGGCATCGTCTGAACACTCGAAAATGATAGAAACGATTAAATTTTCAACGCTTTCATAATGAGGCTAAACGCTTTCATAATGAGGCTAAACGGTTCTTTAGGTGAAGGTACGTTTCTTTGGCATCAAATCCTTGGAGAAATTGCACCGAGTTAGTTACTGCTGAATCTTCTGTCGTTTTCAAATGATGCCGGTATCGTGTGAACGCTAGCCAAAATTTTGCTACCGTCACATTTTTCACCGTTTTCAAAATGTGCCGGCATCGTGTGAACGCAGTCTAAGTTAGCAATATTATAAGAATCCCTTTGATGGAACCTGACGAATAGCTGGCAAGCTACCGGCCTGGAAAATGTTAACTTTCACTTCAACTCCGAACATTTACAGCATCCTTCATCAAAATACTTAGCCAATTCTCCGAAATTTTAGAAAATAAACATTGCTTTTTACACCTGGAATTTCACGTGTCTTCACTTGCTCAGAGAAATTCTGCTGGTCTTCTTTTCTTTTTGAAACATCCTTTCTTTTGCGTCTGTGACAGAATCTTCCATTTTTCTGAATTTCTCTTTCCTCTGTTTTACAAAGTTCACTGCAAGTGAATCTTTTCTCTCGGCCAACACTGAAGGCAAACATAAAAATGAATAACTGTTCGGCAATAATGAAAAATTTAATATATTAAAAAAACAACGGATTTGAAACTTTTGCATCATATACAGGTAGATTTATGACGATGAGTCCCTGGTATCCCTGAGGTTAACCTTGCTCTGTTGACTGAAGCGCCATCATCAAGTCAAAGAGGACGGGGAAACAAGAGACTTATCGTCAGAAATCTAATATACAAGGTGCCCAAGGAAATTATGCCCAGTTTGGGTGGCTGTTGTGGAGGAGCTGCTCTTTTAATTGTACCGTATCTTACACAATTGCATAGGATAGGATTCAACTTAGAGTTTGAGACTTCGTTGATGTCAATCTGAAAAGTGGTTGCTGATTTATGGTAGAGGAAGGCAAGAAAGTGGTTGCTTCAAAAACAGCCCTTAATAGACCTTTTAGCTATTCTACAAAAGAGCCTGGATCGAGCGTTATTTTTATACATTTTTATACATGAGGTTCGATTGAGTGGCATTAGAGCTTCTATCAGCATTGTGCACATTCGAAAATTCTACGAAATCTAATGAAATATCGTTCGATCCAGATTCTTTTTTAGAATAGCTAAAAGGTCTATTGTTCTCAAGTAATTCAAAATCGTATAAATTTTGCAAGAATGGGTTTTAGCGTTGTATTTGAGTTTTCCGCCATCTTCAAAAGGGTTAAAGGGTTTATGCGAGGTTGAAAGCTTGCATTTGCAAAAAATAAAGCAAACTAAAAGATATCCCATTCCAATCGAAATTGTGCATGCGGTATGAACAAAGGATAGTCAAAGAAAAAACGCTGTGTCTGAATGTAATCTTGTTTCTACCTATACAGAAACCTATTTACCATCGTACACCCGAAACACCGCCCCTCCCCTTCCAAACAGTACTCTATATTCCAAGACAGCACTATTGGCCCTTTTCAATGGTAAAAAACATCAAAATAAAGCGCCAGAATTGATAGCGATAAAGTAAAAAGCAATCTCGTGTAAACAGAAATTCCAAATCGGATTGCTATCCCCGATCCGATATGAAAGGGAAATGGTATCATTCAAACTGGTATTAAAATGAAAAAATACATAGAATTTCAAGACTTTTAACGTGACTTCAATCTGTAATTCTTACCTCGAAATGGCTGTCCAATTAATGATCCGTGTATCAACGGTAATTCTGTTTGAGGTATTGAATAAAATCCACCTGAGATATCAGTATCAAGGCCAATAACTTTGCTTAGGTCGACGAAAACTTCACCTGCTATGTCATTCTCGTGGAATCTGTCTCTATCAAATACTGTCATCGTCAATGTGGCGCCTTGGTTCTTACACGCCTCTGGTGGAATTTCACTGAAAAATTTAGTTCAAGAATTATAGCAAATTATACAGAATGACTCAAATGTTCGCAAACGTGTGGTTTGCTGGATATTGCTCGAAATTCGTTAAAGCTGATTTTCGTAGATTGTAGCTACAGTAAAATCCCGCCTTTTTGCATTATAAGAAACTCAGGCCTGATTTCGCTAAATAAAATACCTCTTTACAAGAAACTACACATGCTGAATCATGATCAGTTTCTTATACAATGGTACATAGCAATATAATAAGGCGTGCATTTCAATATATCTCCAAAAGGTCTCAATTCTCCAGAAACAAGAATGAAATTTTTAACCAACCCCTAATTGTTATAATTTCAAGAAACCTTCAGTATTAGCTCAAACCACTGGATCCTCGCACAACAGTGCATATTTCAATATCGTCTTCTTCACAATTTTTAAAGCTGTTTGGAGTATAAAAGTGTTTCTTATACCACGGTATACACACCCTGTTTTGAAGAAGTATATCTTGACATAAGAAACCAATCACGCTGTCTTTGTGTAAGGAGTTTCTTAAAGGCGGAATTTTACTGTGTAGTTTATGCTGTAATGTTCTGGTTGGTTCATTATTTTCATGTATCAAAGTCATCGGGTTGCAGTGCATTCTCGTTCTCCCTGTTGCATCGTCTTGTAACCATGTTCCGTTATTGTAAAATCTTATGTTGATATAAAAAACTGACGATTTGGGACTCAAAGTCAGAGCCATAAACTAGCAGTAGTTCAGAGTGTCCCCAAAAATCATGCGCCATTTGCGTGGCTGCTGTGAAGGAGCTTTATGCTCCGTTGTCCTACTCTTGATACAGTAAAAACCCGCATATAAGAACCTGCAAGTTTCAAGTAAGCCTGACTAGGTTCTAAAATACGGTGTATTTAGTGGAGAATTACGCTGTTCAGGTTCTTAAATTGGTTCTTATTTCATTCAGGGCTCTCAGGTATTTCTTTTTTCAGATTGAAACTTCAAGCCCACTATTTACTGACAGTTCAGAGGCACCTGAATTCACGAGGCCTTATTCACAACACAAAACTTCACTGTAAATCAGTTAATGCTTGGTTAAAGCAACCAAATAGTACTTACGTACAAGGTTTGATATTATCACCAAATGTTTACATGGTACTCTTGTTTGTAAGACTTCGTTCTGTCAGACTAAGTTCCATGAAACTTTGCTTTGAGCTGGTATGGGTGGTCTCGGTTTGGTGTAGTAGTCTCGCTTTGAACATCAATTACCGGGACCCGACCCATCGTAATCAGTCTAATGCAACTGTATCAACAATAGAACAATAAAGCGTACAGCTGCTTCGCTGCAGCCAAACAAACGGGCCACAGTTTTTGAGATAACTTGGCAATAAATAATGCAAAAGAGATACATTAGGTGCTACACTTACAAGCTAAAGTTTTCATCAAAGATTGCAAACAGGGTTTCATGCTGTACTCCAGTTCGTTTCTCAGCATGTCCTTTAAACATATGTTTTGGCATTAGCTCGAGTTGAACATAGGGATCGGCGAGACCTAAAAATAACAGAAACAATTACACAATATCCTACATTAGTCCAAGCAATCACAGCCTTTTGTCTCCAAAGCACGGCAATAATACACTATTGATGTGGCCTATGTCATGGTCTAAGTGTATTCTTGCAGGATTGCGAGAAAAGCTTGATAATATTGGTTTTCTCTCGCTCTCACAACTTTGGTCGTCATTTAAATAAATCTCCAACTGTTTTTGTACTTTTGTATCCCTAGAATCATTGATGGAATGAATGAAAAAACTGAGTAAACTGGCTAACTTTTCGGAGCTCAAACATAATCATTACACGTGTACAGTTTCTTATTTAGATGCACATGAGACAAGCTCGTGTTGGAATGTACAACAAACCTGACTGGCTTATTCATGAGAATTCAAACCCATAAAAGGTATCATCAGTTTCAATGAAGGCCTGAATTTGCTGCTATTTACCCCCGGGGGGGGGGTAACTTCAATAGGCGGGTGACGGGGGTGTGCCATTTGACGTCTGAAATCGCACCCTAAAATTTATAAATTTTCGCGAAAACGATACCCCAAAATTTACAGGCCATTGAGAATGTATACCCTAAAATTAGTGAAATTTGATCAAAATCAATGCCCTAAAGAGTTATTTTCTACAATGACACCCCAAGATTTATGACTACTCGTGATTTTAGCAAAAATTATACCCCAAAATTTATTTTCTGCTCGAAAAAAGGCACCCCAAAAAATGGCACATCCCGTACCTGCATATATGGTGGTAGTTACCCCCCCCCCCCGGCTATTTACACAGTTCCGTTTTCGTTTCTATTCGTTTTTGCTGATGAAAAGGCTGCCCATTCACCTTGCTCCGTTTGCAAATGAATACACTATGAAAACAAAAGGTGTTCACATTGCTCCAGCAAAACGGTGTTGTTAATCCCCTTTTCAGAACAAAGCCTTTTGTTAGTGGCTGTCAAGAAGGGGCCAATCGCGAGTTAGAATGCCATTGTAATCAACAACCTATAACAAATGAATGTGAAGAGTTTTCAGATGTCTCCGTTTTAGCGTTCACACTGAAAACGGATCGTTTTCAAAACGCACCGCTTTCAATTTTATGCGTTTTCATTAGCGCTTCGAAAAACTCCGTTTTTACAGCGGAGCAATGTGAACGCAAGGCCAAAATGGAGCAGTGTGAACAGGTCTGAATTTGCTGTTATTTACCTGCAGTAGGGGGAGAGAAAGTCATGGTTTATGGACGTTTAGATTATGCTGCATTCACGCTGGCACAGTTAACACAGCTTTACCTGAACCAGGTTAGATTGTAACCAATCAAATGCATTCAGTTTGTCTGACTGACCAATTAGAAGGCATCATTCGATGGATAACCTGGTTCAATTTATGCTGACTTTACCGTGCAAGGGAGAATGGGATATTATACAACCTTGTTTAAATATTGATAAACACTTACAGTTACTGTCCATTGGCAGAAGATCACGCACGTTGAGAACTGGAAAAAATTAAAAGTTAAACTCATATTTGCGATAACATCGGTTCGGCTAGCTCAGTCGGTAAAGCATGAAACTCTTAATCTCAGGATCGCATGTTCAACCCCGCGGTGAGCACTTTCTTCCAGCATTACCTGTGTATTTCCAACGAAACTTAGATCTCCGCAAATAAAGGCAATCACATAGTAGTCAAGTTAACAATAGGTAAGTGTTGCATGGTAATAGGTAAGATGGCACAGTAGAATGTAACAAATTTTTGTGTTTTAATCTTTTTGATATTGATAGAAAAAAAAGTGTTGCATTATACAATTTTGCGCTGTTGCAAATCTCTGTTAGCTGCTCTTCATTGGCACATCAACACTTAACGCGTCGCGAGGTAGAAATAGCAACAACAATTGATCTTTTATCTTTGAAAGGAAGGAACAGTTTTTACCACTCACCATCGATATGCAGTGCTTGATTTTCTTGGGAGTAAAATATTTTGAAGGCAACTGCACCGAAGGATTCCTCTGATCGAGCCTAAAAAGACAACGATTTAATGTGACAGATAAATTTCTTTGGTAAGCAATTTGCAGATATAGACGTAAGAACCGGGGTGCACTGGGGGCACGTGTCCCCCAAGACTTTGCAATAAACAAAGAAGTGCCCTTTCTATTTTCAGAAAATGCCCCTTTTTTCTTAAGGAAAAAATGCCCTCGAAGCGTTGTACCCCCCAAGTTTGAGATGCTTCCTACGTCCCTCTTTGAAGAAAAGATCTAGCGTTCAGCACCTTGAAAATGCACTGCACGACCAAAATAATTCCCCCAACACCTGCTACAGCATTATTCCAAGCTGCGATGTAGGCCTAATTCTTTTTTAATCTTTGCTGAAGATTTTGCCATGGCTAATGCAACGTCCAAGAGCCTTCAGAGACTGCTTCTAGACTAATTATAATCGAACTTTTACTCTTTTCCTAAACTGATGTACCGCTACAACTAATAAAGAGAAAACACCAACAATATCAAACAGACGACCGTATTTTATGGTAGGCCTAGGTATTTTATTAATAAACACGACATTGGTACATAAGGTTAAATTGTCTCGTTTCTGATGACACATAAATTAAGTTTTCCTTTGCATGATGTAAACACATTTCTCATAACTTTCATTGCCGAAATTAATACTATTACCGAATAACTTTAGTGGCTTTTCTCGTTGTTTTTCACTGCCTATTTCTGCCATTTTTAGATCCTTCACGCGTTTCTTGAAAGCAAAATGAATTCCAATACCCAACAAATACAAACCTGCTCATCACATTTCTCCTCGAAGAATTTCTCCACAATCTGAGCTGAACTTGACTCATGCAAGGACAAGAGACGATCAAGGCTCTATAAATGAAAGGATTCAGTGTTACAAGGGCTCCGATTTTCTGCACATTACAAGCAAAGATAAATGTGTTAAAATCATACATTCGTCTGTTGACAACCAGACGAAAAAAAAGTAAAAAATATGTATTTAACCATCATACCTCAAATGAATGAAGACGAGAAAGTTCATCTGCAACACCACTGCCATCACCACGAAAGAAGTCTCGGGTAATCTACGAATGAAAACTTTATTAATACTTGGCACGAAGTCGTATAAAGATTCTTTTAAAAATTAGAGGTCACGTAAAAATACCCGTGAATAAAACACCTGAAGATTTGTGTGTGAGTTATTTTGCGTCATCGCATATCTCACGCACCATCTAATTTGAGACCGAAGTTAGTCTACCACTGTCATATACAAACCATCTCTAGGAGAATTCAGGACAGGCAATTATCAGAGACAGCTACAGAAAGAAGTAAACAATTAGCCTCACGATATAGTCCAAGATATCGCAAAATAGCAACAACGACAACAACAACAACAACAATAACAACAACAACAACATTTCCTTTTCTGCTCAATCTGGGCTTTATGGATTTTGATATAAATTTTTGAGACGGAGATGCACACGTTTACGTGTGCCCTTTGGAACGAGGCTGAAGTGTAGTCTCGGAAGCGAGGCAAGTGACCCTCGATAGTTGGAAATTCTCAATGCTGTGGTGAAGTTCATGGAAGCTAATTGGCCTTAAAACTGAGGAACTCCTGATTCACAGTGAAAGGTTTGTTGATTCTTGGATTGAGGAAACATTCGTATGGATACTTGTGGCTTTTGTTCATGGCTAATATCACTGTAAACTTGAATTCTGAGCTGTTTTAACATTGGAGGTTCGAGCCGGCAACTTAGGCCCATCCACCATTGCCTGGTGTTCGTACAGTGTTGTTATGGTTTCCATATCTAGTTATGAAATCGATAGAGGAAAACTTCATCCCAAATTTTAGTATCAAATTCCATAAGTCTTAGTTTGATCGTCCATCAGTCTATCAATAGCGATAACTACGAATATGCAATCAGTCTAGTAAACAATAAGACTGCCGGATTTATGCTCGGTATATTTGTCCGACGGGGATGTGCCATTTTTTAGGGTACCCTTTTAACTTCATTTCTCTCTGGGGCTAGCCTGATAACCAGGCTATCTAGGGCCAGATATCAAAGAAAAGCAATGTTTTCTAGAGCCGGTTGTCAAAGCGTTCAAAAGGGGATATTGGTTAGAGCGGGTTGTTGCTTAGTCCAGTTTTATTATGTTTTGCAACACCTTTGCAAAAACAAATTTGGAGTATACTTTCCTCCGATATTTTCTAGCGGCAGCTATCGTCTTTTGGAAGCAAAAATTCTGGAGCCAGGTAAAAATTTTTGGTGGAAGACACCGTACAAACAAAAATGAAGTCCCCCCTGATTTATGTACGAATTCTGGATGGTTAACCCCTGTGCCACCCAAAGAGGATCCAAGGAAACTATAGCCTGTGTGCATTTGGGGGGGCCAGTTGCCCAAATGCAAGGCATCCCTTCAAGAAAATTACAGCTAACAAAACGTACAAGCAGAGTTATTGCAGCATTAGCTGCATTCTATATCAAAACAATTAGCAAGATGCGATATCTCTGTCTCTTTCTTTCTGTCGATTTGTGGTCAAATCAATTCAGTGCCAGTCTCGTCTCCAGAGTGAGTTCGTTGCTCTGCCTCTACTCTGGGATCTGCGTGGAAATTCCGCGCGGAGTCAACCCCGCACGGTTTTGCGCGTAGTAAATGGCTTCGGGGTGTCAAAATTCGATGTAAAACCACATACTTTACCTATTTTGATCATCATTTGCAATTTATTTCCGACATTCGAAGAATAACGAGCCATTTCATGTTGGAAGCTGCGATGAGAAAGCTCCTCTGTTTGCAACTTAGGCCCCTTTTCGCCCCAAACAAACCGTGCTTTTTTCACATTACCACTCTTGCTAACCCCAGATTATTGTTCAGATACCTTCAAAAAAGCTTAAATGAGGTCCTTAAAGGGAATCGACATAGGTAAAAGCTGGCCCGGGCCAGGTTAAAAATATAATCTATTGAATTTGATAATTTCAACACGTGTGGCTTCATTGTGGAGCCAAAGAAACAATGGATGCGTAGGCGTTTTCTATAGCCTATTTATAGCAGCTACGAGATATAGCCATGTCTATTCCCTTTAAAGTGTTTGTTTTGAGCTTCTCGATTTATCCACAGTAGAATTATTTCTGGAGCAACGGCCATCCGATCGATTCGATACTAGCCGGTAAATACAGCAACGATTCGATTATAGCAAACCGTGTTCGGCATCTTGATCAGAGCATGACGTAAGAACACATAATATTTCAAAAGAATCAGCAAGCTGTGAAGTCTCTCTTTGTGTCGGTTTGTGAAAACACACATCCTGCTATTTGATTTGCTCCAAATGACCTATTTTTATCACAAAATAACAAAAACATCAGAGGCGCTGTTATCAAGAATGAATGAATCATTATCTAGAATGAATGCGTGTTTGTGTGACTTCGTCAAGGTCTTCAGACAGTGGGCAGGAAGAGTGGCAAAAACAGACTGAACTGGTTGCGTACACAGGGGAAGGGGGCAAAGGCATCTCGTAATATCAGCAGAATAAGAAAGGCTATTTCTGTTATTCCATTTTATATGATGGTGCAGTTTGTTCGCATTTCCCAAAACGCTGCACTCACTAACTAACATTATTGCTAGTCTTAACTATAGATGAATGAAAATGAGCTTCCAATAAGTGAAGAATTATCAAGATCAAAAAAAGAAATTTGTTCATAGAACGCTGAAATATAAACAAGAAGGAAAGGCCCAACCCAAAGCCTCGCCTACGACATGCAAAAAGGGGCTCCTCAATTAATTTGTACACCCTGTTTCGTATAACTGAACTGAAAGAAGTTATCTTTAAAGAATTTGATAGGGATAAGATCCGTTACTCTGAAATGATAAAATAGGGAATTAAAGTGAGCGAGTGAGTGATAAAATCACTTA